>NIWZ02000004.1:0-600000 GCA_002242745.2 Lecanicillium sp. LEC01
ATCCGAACCAAGGCAGCCCAGTTGCCAAGCGCCGCAGCATGCATGGCATCGCGACTCTCGGAAATACCGACGCCATGAGCATTTTTGGCAGCAACACCACGTCATCACAGAGCTTCGATATTCATGAGGACCCTGCCTCCGAGTATGAGCTATCCGGCACCCCGGGCTCGTTTAACCGCGATGTTCCAGCCTCTCCCTCATCTTCTGCCAACGTCTCAAAGCGTGCTTCATCACTTCGCAAATCAACACTTCAGCAGCGTTATGGCGAAAAGAGCTCTTGGGGCAAGCGCACTGGTGAAAGGCAGCTCGCACAAATGTCTGCTGATTTGTCAACACCGGCGAGATCAAGGCCACGGCTGTCCACTGATCACTTTGTCCCTCCACAGGTGCCTAGAGACAGCCCCTTCTCTACTGCTTCGCCTCTACCAAACGCATCTATCCATCACCTCGAGAACTCGAAATCCCACCAACCTCACCCGCTCTCCAAAACACTCACAACATCAACTTCCGGCAATAACTTGACAGAAGAAGGGGCCCTATACGCCCCAGCCAAACCTGTCGATAGACCTAAACAACATCCATTCTCACGCTCTCTACCTTTGAATGCCACTCGTCCTACCGCCCGACCTGCTCACGACCACACCAAAGCCGTTGCCACCCCAAGTCACTCAAGCCACCTGTGGGTTGGAGCATTCAACTCGACAGGGCTAATTTCCAAGGTAAATCGCAACCCGGAGGAGGAAGCCGAGAAAAAGTTTGCCCCTCCCGATACCCCGTGCAAGAAGCACACCAACCCTTTTGCAACTTTTCCACCTCAGATTGGCAGTGGCATCAAGAAGCGAAACAATGGAAGAAATTCCTTTGCCGGAGTCCCAAACACTCCCCTCAGCACTGCGCCAAATCGCGCACCTGATACATTTGGCAATCCCGCCAAGGGCATGACTATTTTCCAGCGTGGTGCGAGCAGCCTTAGTGCACGACGTGGAAGCGTACTCAGCCTCGACGGAGAGGACCGCAAACTATTTGGAGAAGGTGTAGAGCTCATCAACGGCCTTGATGGAGATGTGCCACCGACTCCCACGAAGAATACGCTGCCGACTAGCCTGAGCAACCTCAGCGAGCAGTCGTTGGAGAGCCCAAGCACAAATCGATCGTTTGCGTTTGCGCCTCTCTCGGCGGTAAAGGCAGCCCCTTCTCGAGAAGCAAATTGTAAGTAATTTTTTCAAAATTCCATGCGACATGCTTGCTAACTACTCTCTCAACGATTCAGCAAGCCCAATAGAAGCTCAACAGGCGCCTCAAACACCCCACGAGGGCCTCTTACCTCTTGATACCAGCCGACTTTCCCTTTCACAAGCAAATGAAAGCCACGATAACTCGATGCCCCCACCCGTTACGCCCACTACGGCCCGCGATTTTCGCTCATCCACCAGCATTTTTGTCACACCGGTCAATGACCGTACTAGTGACTTGGACATTGACGCTAGCCTCTACTCCAAGTTTGACAAGGTTGAGCAAATTGGCAAGGGGGAGTTTTCAACTGTTTACCGTGTGACCAAGATGGATCATCATCCCTATCCTGATGCCCTCACAATGACTCCTAGCCGTGGGCCCAGCCAGAGTCCGATGAAGCGCCAAGTCTATGCCGTGAAGAAGAGCAGGCACTCATACCATGGCCCAAAGGACCGCGATACGAAACTACGTGAGGCCCGCATCCTTCAGGCGCTCTCTCACGCGGAGCACGTTGTACACTACATCGATGACTGGGAGCACAACTTTCACCTCTACATTCAGACGGAATTCTGTGAGGAGGGCACACTTGAGAAATTCTTGGGTAATATTGGCAGAGGAGGTCGGCTGGATGATTTCCGCATCTTCAAGATTTTCCAAGACCTCTGCTCGGTACGTTTCAGCACGCCAACATTGAGGGGAGTTTTGCTAACCGTTACTTTAGGGACTGAAAGAGATCCATGACGCCGGCTTTATGCATTTGGACATGAAGCCTGCCAATATCCTCATTAACTTTGAGGGCGAGCTGAAGATTGGTGACTTTGGGCTCGCGCAGCCCTGCTCCGATGCCGAGAGCGTTGACATCGAAGGTGATCGCGAATATATGGCCCCAGAGATGCTCAAAGGCCAGGTCGGCCAGCCGGCTGATGTCTTTTCTCTTGGCTTAATTACACTCGAGGTTGCCGCCAACGTTGTTTTGCCTGACAATGGCCCCACCTGGATTGCGCTTAGATCTGGCGACCTTTCGGAAGTACCTAGCTTGACATGGACGCCTTCCAGTGAAGTCCAGCGCGATGCCAATGGCAAACCGATGGATTCTGTTCATAGTGGCGAACTGCAGAGTGAGAGACACAGCGCTGGCAATGTACCCAACGCATTCAAGGACTCGGGGGTGCTTCAACCTCCGAGCTTCATGGTCGACGCCTTCCACCCAAGCTCTTTAGACTCGATTGTACGCTGGATGACGGCACAGGAGCCTGCTGACAGACCGCATATTGGCCAAATACTAGACCTTGAAGGGCTGGTGTGGGTTGCTGAGCACCGCAATGCTCCCGCCACGGTTTATGAGGGCAGCTGGGGCCAAACTGACATGTTTCCAGTGTCGATTGCTGTGGACAGCGACACTGAAATGACGGATGTCTAAGCAGTGGCACATCAAGTTATATTTTGTGATGCGCTTAGCCCGAAAGCGGACTGGATATGCTCGGACCTTGGATCTCCATTGGGGTATGATTGGGATACACGTGAAACAACGGACATCAAGCTTATTGCAACCTATTACTTCATCCTTGAAGCTATTAAATTGCTAAAAGCATTGAATGCGACGTATCATCGTTATTTGGGAAGACAGTCTTGGCATGCAGACATGACTTGCTACGTAAACACGAGTTTCCTGCAGCTATTTGAAAATGTGTGCTGTTGGAAGGATATTGCAGAAAGTGCACTTCCAACTGGAAAGTTAGAAAGAATCTGGCACAAAGGCCATAAAGGGGAATATTTTACGGAAAGAGAAGACAAAAGGAAATATTTGGCGTTAAAGGACATGTACATATAGATATATCACACAGCAAGTGATTGGCATTGGTAGGACATTGGGGGATGGCTCGGATCTTATATTGGCACGGTCTGGAACATTTTATTGGTGGCTTACTTGTTGCGTATGATTCTAACGACGAAATGGTATGAACATATTATGGCTTTACACAGAATCCAAGTAATATATTTTGATGAAAGAAGCATGGTTTACTACTTTGTGACGTATGGGTACAGTTGGTTTGGTGTCATGTACGCCGATGCTGTTGAGTGGCGGGGTTTTCTGAAGTATTCCGGTGCTGTCGTTGAAGGGCGTAGCCTTGTAACATCCCCGCAAAACTTGTCATTATTCCATACGAGCGATGCAAGTACCAATGCATTGTGTGAGATCACCAAGAACCCACGGCTTTTGTGGGTTGGTGACGGGCGATGACCAGGCGCGGCAGACCCGAGCGGCACGGGTCCGTCTTCCGGCGTCGGCACCATTTTGAACAACTACATGGCCGCACCGTTCAAATCCCCCGCACAGATACCCCAGCTTTTCTCGCGGGAACAAGACGTTTTGCTGTTCCAAAGTTGAAGACAAAAAAGAAGGCCACAAATCTATTTGGACACATTTGAAATAAGACACTGAAAAAAAAAATGACTGCGATACAGCGACAAAAAGGCCAAGCGGGTCTCCCGACGCCCGAGAGCACCAAGTCGTTCTGGCACAGCGAGCCAGCAGAGACGCTGCTTGGCCACCGCACCACGGATAACTTACCCAGCTCGGCGGACGTGGTTGTTGTTGGGAGTGGGATTACGGGCACTTTTGCGGCACAGGAGCTTGTGCAGGGCGGGAAGACTGTGCTTTTGCTTGAGGCGAGAGAGGCTTGTTGGGGAGCTACTGGACGAGTAAGTTTTTGGCTGTTTATTATTACTGACTGGCATCTCATACTTATTTCTTTATTGCAAAATTTCTAGAACGGAGGCCATTGTCATCCACTTGTGGTTTTAAGCAAGCCGCACATTTCAAAGTTTGAGCTTGCGAATTACTCTTTTATCAAAGACTTCATCTCCAAGAACAACATTCCTTGCGACTGGCGTACCGTTGGCGCCGTATGTGGTCTCTTTTCACAAGAGGAGGCCGACGTGGCTGAAGAAACCACCAAACTTTTACACAAGATCCACCCCGAGCTCGCGGAAAAGGCCATCTTTTACAAAGATAAGAAGGACCTTGCGAAGCTGCGTATGCCGGATGCTTATGGCGCGGTTCTGCATCCTGATGCTGCAAAAGTGTGGCCGTATAAGCTGGTGACGTGGGTTCTTGAGCAGCTCCTACGTGAGAATAGCGCGGACAAGTTCAACTTGCAGACCAAGACGTCCGTTACACAGCTCCAACGAGCAGACGATTCGTGGGTCTTGCATACGGAACGGGGACAGGTTGTTGCAAAGGACGTGTTGCTGTGTACGAATGCGTATACTTCGCATCTGTTACCGCGGATGACGGGGCTGATTAGACCTATTAGAGGCCAGGTTTGCGCGCTACGGCCGCCGGAGAAGAGCACACCGCTGGAACATTCGCATGTTTGGCTGTCTAGGTCGTCGTCGTCGGACGATTACCTTATCCAGCGGGACGGGAGCGGGATCCTCATCCTCGGCGGAGAGAGGAATGTAGCTGCGGGTGAAGAGTTGGACTTGTCCAACGACGACGAGGTCAATGCCGACGTGGGTCAGCAGTTACGCAGGGCATGCCAGCACGTTCTCAAGCTCTCACCTGGCGGCAGCGAGGCAGAGCAGCTCGAGGCTGCGTACGAGTGGACTGGAATCATGGGGTATTCGCGCGACCAGCACCCTTGGGTTGGCAGCGTGCCGGAGAGTCTAGGTGGTGGAAAGGGTCTATGGATGAGCGCGGGGTATACTGGCCATGGGATGCCGGCTGCGTCAAGGAGCGGCATTGCAGCGGCACAGCAGATTCTTGGAAAGGAACCGGAGATACCTGTGCCGCCTGAGTTTGAGATTAGTGAAGACAGAGCGGAAAGGGCTAAGGTGGCTGCTGAGCCGGCGAATTTGGTGGAGGAGTTTAGGGTGATTTTGAACGAATTGAAAAGAATTGACGCGCAGAGGGCTTAGAGAGAAGAAATGGAAGTGCTGGTTAATCTAGAATTATAGAGTGCCTAGACAGTGCCATTTATAATGCAAAGAGACAACTTGTAAGGTTGGATGCGTGTATGGTTAGTAGCCAGATCTAATCCATTGAGTTGATGACCTGGACTTTCTGAAGATAAAAATCGATGTTTCGAAACCTTATAGCATTCTGCGAAGCAGGATGATACGTGACTGATGATATTTGTTCCCAACAGTCACTGTGTGCTAAGTTATTGATGGTCAGACCTCTGGCGGAGAGCAAGTCAGGCAGGCAAGTTTAGCCGACTTTCAGCCGCCCACTAAAAACCCAGCCAATGACAGCGACGCATTATGCAAGCAACTCCCAATTGGCCTCGAAACTACCTCGACATTTCCCAAGCTCGACAAATCCCCGTCAACGCTTGTGTTCCCTTCAACCACCGCCAACGCCGCGTCGCCTCTCGCTTGATTGACAGCCAGGCTCAATCGGTGCCTGTTTTCGAAAATGGCGAGCAAGCTTTCTCCATTCGTCTTCCGCTCGTGCGCCCGCGCCGCTGCTCGGGTCGCCCGCCCGCAGACTCGCGCCTTTTCCGTCACGGCCGCCCGACCGAGCGACGTTCTCATGGTGGTAAGGACGCCTTTTAGGTCCTGCATGCTGGCTAGTCTTTGAAAATGTTATTTTCGGCCTTGGAAATATGCGATTGTGTCGGTTCGGAGGATACGGGCTCAGTCATTCGATGTCGTGGCCTGGACGCAGAGTCGGCTGCAGAATGGCCTCCTGTGGCGACGGTCACTGCCAACGACAATGCAGAAGATTAGCCAGCAGCGGGCTGCATTTCAATACGCCGAAAAAGAAGAAATGCTAATCAATTCACCGTCAATAGCACCGTAACAGTCCCAACAACAACCCCGATATTCCCTTCAAGTTCAACAAAGAAAATGAGACCGTCATCGCCGAGATCCTCAAGCGCTATCCCCCCCAGTACAAGAAGGCTGCCGTCATGCCTCTGCTCGACCTTGGCCAGCGACAGCACGGCTTCACCAGCATTAGCGTCATGAACGAGGTCGCCCGCATGCTCGAGATGCCTCCTATGCGTGTCTACGAAGTCGCTAGCTTCTACACCATGTACAACCGCACGCCTGTCGGCAAGTTTCATGTCCAGGCCTGCACAACTGTACGTGCAAATAACATTGCAAAGTAGTAAATTACAAATGTGTAGCTAACGCTTTACAGACCCCTTGCCAGCTAGGCGGCTGCGGCTCTGACTCCATTGTCAAGGCCATCACCAACCACCTCGGCATCAAGCAGGGCGAGACCACGGCCGACGGCCTCTTTACCTTTATCGAGGTAGAATGCCTGGGTGCCTGCGTTAACGCACCCATGGTTCAGATCAACGACGACTACTACGAAGACCTCACCCCCGAGTCCATGGTCGAGTTGCTCAAGGCCCTCAAGGAGAGCGCCAACGCCGTTAGCTCCTCTGCCCCTAAATCCAAGGTTCCCGCCGCTGGACCTCTGAGCGGCCGACAGACTTGCGAAAACAGCAACGGCCAAACAAGTCTTTTGGAGGAGCCTTGGGGCACTGAGAAGACGCGATCGGATCTGTAGGAATCTTTTAAAGGAGATGATGTAGGGTGGAACGGTGTACGGTGGAGGGAAAGAAGGGAAACAGTGATTTCCTGATTGTAAACATGACTTTTCCCTAATATTTTTAAGTTTTTTTTTATGTAAGGGAAAAAGGAAGGCAACTGGCACTTGGGCTAGAAAATCATGAAGCCGTGTGGATGGACGAGTAGAGAAGATCCAACTTTTGTACATACATCAAAAAGACTATTCATTTTGCCTCTTTCCCCCTTTTGCAACGGTTTTGTTCTGTGATATTCTGATACTTTGCATATTCTTATACTTTGCATATGCCTTGACTGTTTCCCATTTGGCATCGATTTTGTAGGTAAGACTGATACTATGCACACTCATAATTCGTTAATAGACAAGAGATAAAATAAAAAGGCGTCCAATTTTACAACCGCAAGATCCATCCATCACCAAGCCTCTTATTATCCTCGCCCAGGCCTCCCCAGAACAGAATACCGCTATCTTCCAAGTTTGTCATTGGCGCACTCGCCAGCCATCCCCTTCCAGCAGGCATGGTGCCATCCAGCTCAACGTCATGGGGCATCGTAAGCACCTTGTTCCACCTGCCCTCTCCCGTCTTGCGACCAACAGCCTGCATGACTGCCGCCGTGAGACTTGCGGCGCTCATACCCTGCGGCGGAGCCTGAAACGTCCACACGTCGTCGAGGAACTTGCCTGCGCCGGCGTGGCCTTCTGCGCTGGGCGTCTGCTCGCCAAAAGCGAGGATGAGAAGCTCACGGCCGCCGCCGCCTGTTAGTGCTTGCAGAGACGCTACGCTGCGAGGACAAGGCCAGTCTTGGCGCGGTGCGGCGGGGATGTCGGTGGAAGAGGCGTCGACGTTGTGCTGGAGGATGGATTGCCATGGTCCCCTGGAGCGGATGGAGACTTCGCTCTTGGTGCCGTTGTCGTCAAACATTTCCACCTCGAGGTGCAGGAAATCCAGCTGGCCGCCGATTTCCTGCTCGCCGTCGAAGCCGCCGTAGCGAAAGAGGCGGTTTTTGCTTATGCAGATTGCTGTGCCGCCGCGAGCTGGGCCGGGGGCGGCGGGGAGTTCGGTCCACATACGTGAGCGCACGTCAAAGGCCCAGAGGTCACTGGTGCGATCGCCGTTTGCGAGGCAGCCTGCGTGGACAAGAAAGGTTCCGTAGCCTGCGTCTTCTTCGTCGACGGCCGTCTCTGCGACGTGGCCGACTACGGGGTCTTGCGGGATGCCCGTCTTGGAGATGTCGCCGACTGCCCACTCTCTCCAGTTTCGTGGCTTCCTGGAGGAGCGCGCGGGACTGGCAAATTCGTTGGGCTTGTCAGATGCTGCGGCGCAGTGGTAGCTTCGGGCTGCTGGGTGAGGAACAATGGCACCGCCCTTGACGGCGGGGATGGGATCGAGGTGTGTCCAGGAGCTTGAGCGGGTGTCAAAGACCCAGACGCGGCCGCCTTCGTCGAGGGGCTTCATGTCTGGGCCACCGCGGCCACCGAACATGAATATGCGGGAGCCAATAACGGCCGTGGCATGGCCGACTCGAGGCTCGGGAACATTGCCCAGCACAGGAGGTTCATCGGTTGCGCGTCCCTTGCCCTTGTCCTTTTTGCTAGGCTCCAGCGGGACTTCTAGAAGGGCAGCGTCGGCGGATTCTGGCTGCTCTTCCGCGGCTTCTTGCTGTTGTTGTTGTTGTTCTTGTTCTTGTTGCGATTCCCGAGAGAATTCGTCTGGTACGGGAGCTGCAGCGGTGGCTTTTATCCTGTAATAGTCGGCTCCGGCGAAACTATAAGGCAGGCGAATAACGTGCATGTCATTGTCGACGGGCTCGCGCGGGTTTATCTCTCCACCAAAGATGTAAGCTGTGCCAGAGACGAGGTTGAGGGAATGAGAGGATCGTGGGAGCGGCGGGAGGTCTATACGTTCCCATGTGCCCTTGACCAAGCCGTTTTGCGATTGGCGTCGGATTGGAAGCTGTGGCATGGCAGGCATGTTGCTTTGAGCGTTTTGGAGGAGATCAGTTGTTCGGCGTTTGAGGGTGTTGAATTGCTCCATGACGGCGGAGGGAGAGCGGCCAGGGCTGTGGGATATCTTGCAGTAACTTTTGAAAAGTTGGGAAAGTAAAGGGGAAACTTGGAGGGAAGTTTGTTGACACGCGAGAAATATGATGTGATGACGTATTGTGGGAGTTGAGGTGGGCGTACAAGCTAGCTTGGTAAGGATGTGCAAGCTGGGGAAAGCTGCAGCTTCTGATACAGCCTCGTTATTGGGGCTGGCTGCGGCTTGGTTGCTTTGGTGGGACTCTGATCGTCAGCTGGAGGCAGTGCAAGGGAAAGCAATGAGTTATAGACTACTGTTCCCTTTATGATTTTATGCATTAAATAAATTACAATTTGCTGAACATGGTGCATTGACCCTGCTGAAACAAACAAAGAAAAAGCTTGACAACTGTGTATCTGAGTCGTCGCATTGTTACGGCCCGCAGCGTTGAGTCTAGCGGCCCGTTCTGGGGCGCTGACAGCTATTCTTAGTGCCAGTTAGCGTCCTAATTATTGTAACCGCTGAGTACAAGTAGGGCAGCCCTGTCTATCTGTCAACTTGACCAGGGTTCTAAGGTCGGATGAACCAGGGTACTGTCCTGTCGCGGTTCACAACTTAATTACGAGCTTACAATTAGCCCCTGAGCAAATATCAGACCCTTCTTTACTCGTACAGTATAGACTCTGCATGTCGCAGCAAAGGAACAGCACGATCTAGCTGCCTTGGCATGGTCCAGGCTCATGCTGCTGTTAATTACCCCAAGATGGCTGTTCAAAATAGGATCACGATGCAAAATATGAAAAGCGCTATTTACCACGCTTCCGCTGAATACCTAGGTACTAATAGTACCTACTCGTACTCTAGTACTTGGCGTGATTCGAATGTACCTTAAGTAGGTATCTAGGTCTCTCTTAAAATATTACTACTAACCTACTAGTACCTAGTACTAACCTAAGGTACGGAGTTAATGCAGTCCGTATCGGGAGTACCTAGGAACTTGCCGGCGGTTACAGCACGAGTATGTACGACCGGAGCAGACTCGGTGCGTTGTCTTTCGGGAGTAGGCCCTGCGGCCAAAACACAGCAATGCCAAACACACACAAGTTTGCCCTTGTCACCTTCGGAGAGAGCTGGAATATCAAGCGACGTGGAGTCCAGTTGCTGGATCGACAAACTCTGACGACAAGGCAACGGAGCCGACTCGACCAGAGGTACTAACTCATGACGCCTCACTGCGCCCAAGATTATACTCCCCCGGCATCTTGAGCGTCCTTGGAGACACAAATGGATAATCCAAATGAGTTAGTTCCTGTAGCAGACTGGTACCGTACGACGATCCTGCCCACAGCTGAGACACGGAAAATACGAGAAAAGGACCTGGTTCAGTGCTGTGCCTATCCAGATGTGTCGATTCCTCTCCTATAAAAGACAGTCTGGCCCCCCGAATTTCTCTCCAGCCATCTGCACCGGCTCATCTACATTTTGTTCAAGCAATTCTGCTACGCAATCAGACTTGGTGCAGAAATGGCCAACATGGATTCACCCATTACAGAACAAGTACAGATGCAGGTGCGTATGTCAAACGTCGTTTTGATCTCACTGAAGCTACTTTCTTATAGCTAATCTCACTAAACTACTAGGTGATTGGTGCCGGAATGGGCCGTACAGGAACGACATGTAAGTCTCCAGTTCCCGACAGTTTCTCCTCAACAGCACAGCTCATTTGACGCTCTCACCAGCTCTTAGTGCCGCATTGAAAATATTGGGCATCGCTCCTACTTATGACTGGGCATCACTGGAGGACTCTTCCGATCACGCCATCGACCTCTGGGTACAGCAAATCAACCTGAAGAGAAGCGGAAAGTTTTTAAAATCCGATGGAATATTCAAAAACGCTACTGAATGGGATCAAATCCTACGCGGCTACGCAGCCATAGTCGACGGACCTGGCAACGAGTTTGCCCTCGACCTGGCGCAGGCGTACAAGCATGCAAAGGTGATACTCACCGTCCGTGATTCTCCAGAAGCTTGGCTGGCGAGCTGGAAGAAGACGGTATACCACCAGCAAAGGACGTGGAATCACTCATGGTCCATGCGCGCCATGGACATCATCGATGGCTGGACCGGTCTCACAAAGACGCCCAAAACAAATAGGATCATGACCGCCTTGGCTGGCGGAAGGTTTGCCTATGGAGAACCACAGCTCCAGTGGTACCAAGACCATCGTGATAACGCGCACAAGTACCTCTCACCAGATCGACTGCTGGAATTCAATGTCAAGCAAGGCTGGGAACCGTTGTGTCAATTTCTTGACAAAGAAATACCCGACGAACCATTTCCTCATGTTAACGATGCGGCATATTACAACGCCAATATCTATGGGACGATCCGCGAGCAGCAGCAGCGTCTTCTGTGGTTCGTGATTGGAACTATTCTACTTTTAACTGCGCCTGCCGTCCTAATGTTTGCGCCTTCGCCGTTGGCGAGGCTCTTGGGCACGGCGGCTCAAATCGCTCGGGTTAGCTGATCGAACTGACTATGAAACATAAAAGACGGCCACGCATTCTAGGCCAGTCTAGACGGGAAAAAAAAAAGTCATGTCTGGAATCGTTTGGGAAAGTCACGACTACTTGGGACAGATTCGAAATCGTACTATAGTTCCCACCATAAAGAAGATGATTTGTGGCAACTCTGCAATGAGCCACCACCAATTCCACTTCTCGACCCTTGACTCCATCTTGGGTAGGCGTGCTCCGACTTTGCAATTATCGGACTGTAAATGCTCCTCAAGAAGTTCAAATCGTGAAGGTACGGTAGTTGGTAGCAACGCATAGGCCAGCGGAGCTAGCAAATCGAAATAATTATCCCAATCCAGCCCTGGAGCTAGGGCGTGCGTCCAAACGTGTCGACAAAACGAACCCCGGTTTGAACCGTCGTGGCTGGCCGTTATGGTTCTGAACATGAGCCTGAGAACGATTGTCATTTTAAGAATATGATACCACAGTCCCTGTTGGACCACCATGGTACACACCCGCCTTAGGAATGGTGCTTTCAGCTCCCTATCCCTCTCCTTCAGTGAGGAGTCTAGCAGCCCAGTCGGGATGAATGTGACTTTCGCGCCGGATAGATACCGTGGCAAAAGTTCACGAATAGTGCCCATAGCTAGATATGGACTGAGCCACGAGTAACCCTGCTTCCTGGTCCTGACCTCACGATATCCGCAATAAGCGCCTGTCACCAGGGTTTCTAAACGGCTCAGCACGCTGAGAAGCCATGAGACAGCAATCATATATTCGAGATCGCCTTTTGACTTTGCTATTACCAATGGTTTTCCAGATGCGACGAGCGCAAGGACGGCCCAGCTCCGGATTGTCCTATTTATCCCGGACAGATACGGGCTTAAAGAGAAGCAGATCTGTACTGCGCGCTGCCGCCAGGTTTTATACGGCAGCAGTTTGTCATTGAATCCGAACCCAATCACTTCTGCTGCACGTATTGTGCCGACATTCTGCAGCCAGCCTGTAAGTACTTTATAGATGGGTAGACGGCAAGTAACGCTACATAAACGGCAGCTGATGACAACTCACCCATTTCAGACGCTGGGCTACATGGCCAGCCAAAGTGTCTGGTACAAGACCCCACTGTAACTGCTCATGACAAAGGATCGTGTTCCAGCCTCGTCCGTTGAGTAGCATGCCGCACAAGACATCCTCAATCATGGCCCTTGTGTTGAAGCCACCAATATCGACAAGAGCCTTCCGGCGAAACAGCACTCCTGGCCCGGTCTCCCATGCTGCACCGATGCTATCACGCTGCAGCTGGTCCGAGTGGTTGAACACATACATTGATTGGAACAAGGGGTCATTTGTCGGCAAATTATAGTAACTCTGAGGGACAATGGCGACGCCGCCTTGCGGATCGAGCAGCAGGTGACCAAGGCAGGCACGGAGGAAATCTGGTTCCAAAAGCATGTCGGCATCAGTAAAGGCACAAAAATCTCTTTGTTTGCCCAAACTGTCCAGGTGGGCAAGCGCTGCATTCATATTACCCGCCTTGTAGCCTGGCTTTGAGCCTGCCCTGCCTGGCCGGCGATAGTATAGCAGCGTGCAAGGCACGTCCTGGTGAAACGCCTGCACAGCCTTCATCAGCGAGTCGTCGTTTCCGTCATCCGATACGAGCACCCGCAATTTGTTGCTAGGATAGTCCTGCGCACATGCAGTTCGGACGGTGTCCATGATTATGTCGATGTCTTCGCCGCAGGAAACAATTATAACATCCACGTTGGGCACAGTGTCGCCCACTAGTCGCGTTTTCCATCTCGTTTTACTAGATTGGAGAGTGCAAAATCGCCAGGCCTCCTCCGAGATGAGCGCGACTAAAGCCTGTTGTTAGCAATAGTCGGCCGCCATGTTATGCATGTGCAAGAAAAGTAATCCACAGTGTCACGCACCGAGGAGAGAAAGCTGCGTGCCGATGAATCCCCAAGCCACCGCTGCCTGTTCGGGCGTGGCATATCGCGCAGCCTTTGCCAGCACACGAATTTGGTAGGCCTGAAGCAGCCACTGGGCAGCTGTTAATGGTCTCCAGATCAACTCGGCAACTTCTCTAGTCCGCTTTACCTTCGGCGGAGAGGCTGGTAACGAAAGAGCCGTCTGCTCAATCTTGTAGATGTCATTCCGCCCAGTCACAACAGTGACGGCCTTGGAAGGATACATACATGTAGGCATTATCTTTTCTTTGCTGCGTTCCTTATCTCTGACTTCCTTGTTCAGTAAGGACCACGTACGGTATTTATGGTTAAAAGAAGGCCCAGGATACCTGGCTTTGCGTCGGTCATCTTTTCGGGCGGTGTGCGTGATTCGTACTCTGTACGCAAAAGGCAAGTCGGACTTTGATGCAATTCCTATATCCCCGCCATCTGAACTCGTATATGTTTAAAGTGTCTTACAGTGGTAATACAGGCAGCCCAATATCATGTAAAATTGCGAGGAAGAAGCGGTCTGAACTCTTTCGGCTGACGGGACTTCGCATGAAAGTGTGTCACTGCGTCTAAACGAGACAATGTGAAGACAGTCGTATCGTAACCGGGTCTGTTCTGTCTCCATTTTCAGAGCTGTTATTCTTTCAAGAGCAATAAATACACTGAAAGTTTGACAGTGTAGGAACCATTTATCCGCATCTCTTCTTGGATGAACTGACACGTCGACGAGAAGGCAACGACGTCCACGAGCGTGCGGGGCTGAAGCAAGTAATTCTCGATGCAATTTTACTTTCTACGGTAGTCGTGTGGCTTTTGGCTATGGTCTCACTCCTCTGCGTCCCGGTCTTACGCCCCAAAGCTCAGCTGCTATGGGCAAGACACGTTATCACAGCGATAATTGGTCTTAATTGGCTCGTGTTTCCGGAGACCAGGAGATCCCTTAGCACTTTGTTTGACTGACTGTGTCGACAAAATCAATGTGGCTGATACATTACGCCGTACTTGTGTACATTATGTAACTCGTAACGATCTGCACCTTGCGAATACGAGATAGGACCCTGCATATATACATAATTCCAGAATGGCCAGGAGAGTTTTTCACACTTTGCCTTTGCGCCCTCAGCAGCTCTATTTGTATACTGCCAATTATACCAGCTCTGTATAATCTTACAAGTTAAGTACGAGCCAAAGCGTTGATAATGAAAGATCTAGAGCAAAAGCGTCGCATTCTTGTCACCGGTGGTGCTGGCTTTATTGGAACGGCCTTGGTTCGTTCTCTCCTTGCAAAGGGTTATCTAGTTACTGCATTAGACAACTTTTGTACAAGCCATCCGTCTTCTCTTGCACAGTTCCAAAACAATTCGTCGTTCACGTTTGTTCAGTAAGCTAAGTTTCAACTCGGTCGAGGAAAATATTTATCATTGTAAAGAGAGAGGTCTGACGTCCCTTTAAGGGTCGACGTGACAGAGCCATTACCAGACGTTTTGAGAGCATGCCGTATATATCACCTAGCCTGTCCCGCCAGTCCCGTCCTCTTCACCAAGCGCCCTCTAGAGATTCTAGAAACATGCTTTCGGGGTACTCGCAACGTTCTCGAGGCAGCGCGTAGGTGGAATGCGCGGGTCTTACTGGCAAGCACGTCGGAAGTATACGGCCAAGCAGCGCAAAGTCCCCAGGACGAAGAGTATCGCGGCAACGTAAACTGCTTTGGACCGAGGGCCTGCTACGACGAGGGGAAGCGCATCGCTGAGGCGATTGCGTACGCATATCGAGCTCAATTCGAAACAGAGTTCCGCATTGCCCGTATATTCAACACCTATGGGCCTGGCATGCATCCAAGCGACGGCCGGGTGGTATGCAGCTTCGTAGGTAGGGCGATTAACGGGGAGAGTTTAGTGATAACGGGGGATGGCAAGGCTACGAGGTGTTTCCAGTATGTGGATGATTGCATTAGCGGTCTCCAGTGCCTTATGGAGAGCGATTGGACAGGTGGCCCGGTGAATATTGGAAATGAACGGGAGTGCACGATACAAGAGCTAGCCGAATCTGTTATCAATGCAGTATCGTCCATAACGGGTCGTCCAAAGGCTGGCATTCGGTATGCCGGGCCGCTCCCCGACGATCCGACCCAAAGGAGGCCGGATTGTTCATTGGCGAGGGATGTTTTGGGATGGCAAGCTCAGACGTCATTGGCAGAGGGCTTGTCCCTCACGATCCAGTGGCATCTAAGCCTTGATGGCTAGCAGACGGTATGGCGACGCAGGGTCGGCAGTCGGAAATTAACTCTCTTGATGGGCAGATGAGGGGAAATGCAGTGCCCTTAGCAAACACCATTTAGTCTACACAACAAAATTATACACCACTGCCGACACCACTTGCACATAATCCTAATTAGCTAAGTTGTGCAACGTCTAGTGCCTTGGGCGGGTTCTGCTCAGCTATAAAAACCATTCATGCCATGTTTCCTGCAACAAAACGCTCGGTCGTGAGAGTGCGACCAGGCGCGTTGCTGGCCGGCGACAGGGGATGGGAAACAAAAGAGGTAAAGTTACGAGGAGGAATGCGTGGACAGTCTCGTGGCTACATATAGGTACTTAAGTCATGGATGAGAAGAAATACACACGCATTAATTAGCCTGAAGTCGTCTCTGCTCTGGCGGCTAGTCCACGAGGCTGAGGTGGCGGGCAAATCAGAAAACGGAAGCGAAGCGCCGACCAACACATCTCGGCGCTTACAACTTGAGGCTCCATGTGCGATTGGTTACATTAGACCGGGGTCCGTCTCAGGAGATGGCCTATTTAACAGGCATTGAATCTACTCTCACCCTTTTATTTATTTACCGCTTCTAAAAAAAAAGTCGCCTCAAAATGAACGAAATATATGACAATCTAGCCCGCACCGACATATGGGCGCTAACGTCTGCCTCGGGGGAGACTGCTTTTGACGTCGCGGAAGCTTGGATGCCGCATGACACGGGCAGTATTGAAATCAGAACCCGACGCATTGATGCAAATGGGAATAACGCATCGAGTCCAGAGAGCTTGCAGAGGTGGCTCGATGAAAGCACCAACAGAGAGGATGCCGACCAGTCTCTGCTTTTGCGACTGGTATGGATGACTGCTAGTCGTCAGGATCGTTGCGTAAAGCTCAGCCAAGAAATCCAAGAAACCCTGGTTGATAGCTTCGGCCTTGGCCAAGCGTACAAATACTTTCGAAGCAGCCTCACGGGAATCACTAGCCTACCCGTCATACACGACCGAGGTGTACATACACACCCATTTGCATTCGGCTACGCGCCAAAGCTCGTGGTACTATGGTCGCAAACTCACTTTCCCGCAAGCGTACGGCAAAGGCCGCTCACCCAAGGAATCATACTCGTCGAACAAGGCAAGAAGAAATCGCTGCTCAAATTCCTTCAAGCCACGTCTTGGTCGGCAGAGTTGTACCACTGTTCCATGTTTCCGTGCCTAATGCTTGCCCTGTGGTTGGGAATTCAGGTCAACGGAATACACGCAGAAGTCGTCCATGGAGTTGAGAATTTAGAGAGGAGCACAGGCTTCCACGATTATGCGACTCTACCACTGGCATTGAGGAATCCCGAAAGTGCTGGACGCTTAGCTGTCGTTGCGAGCGGTTACAAAGGGAGGCTTGCGAGCACGGACAGAAAGATTGCTGTGGTCGACAAGCTTTTAAGGTTTATTTTGCAAGTTCTTGACAAGGAGGACAACAGCCAGCAAAGTAATGCTATTAATGCAGCAGGATTAACTTGCAGCCATGGCCGCCAAATTCTGAGAAGCCATGTGGCTGTTCTTCAAGACAGAGCCGACATGCAAACCCTCGACGCGGAATGTGCACACAAGCGAGTACAGATTCAAATCGACGCCGTACGTTTGTCTTTCCAAACACCTTTTTTTCCATCTTCTACGTTATTAATAGCTTCTGCAGCTCTTTAGCATCATAACGCAACAGGACAGTCTCAGCAACCTGCACCAGGCAGCCGCGACGCACCATATAGCATACTCCAGCTACCGCGACTCATCCTCCATGAGAACACTCGCCATAGTAACCATGTTTTTCCTACCCGGGAGTTTTGTCTCGGCCATGTTTTCCATGCCCATGTTTGAATGGGACAAGGCGGACAAAACCTCTTCTGCAATAGGCGTGGGCGTGATGCCGCAGTTCAACTTGTATTGGGCAATCACGGTTCCGCTGACTGTAGTTACATTTTGTCTCTACTTTTTATGGCTGTGGTTTTTGAAACGGGAGCTGAGAAATAAGCATAAATATGAGCCTAAAAAGGGCGAGGAAGTTTTTGCGGAAAAGTCGTTTTCAGAAGCTCATCGGTTGGAGAGACTGAGGCGCGAGGCGTCAGGTTAGACGAGAAGACACTGCAGTAGAGACAGCGCAGAACGCGAATAAAATTATACACATTTTTATTATTATTACTACTTAATAGCTGAATATTACCATAATTTATTCCCATATATCAACACGTTTTCCAGAGTAAAGTGCATTGTACAGCCGTCGCCGCAGTTGTTGTCTCCCAGTATCACGCCGATTGGGGCCGTGACGTCGATGTCCACAGATCTCAGCTCCCCACCATCGATCAGTCACCAAAGCTACTCTCGCGCCTCCTCTTCATCTCAACACAGATCCAGTTTGTAACGGTTCCTCGCCAGCTGCGCCTCACTTGAGAATACAAACTTCTATAGACGGATGAAATATACCTGTGAAGCAGTCTTTTGACCCCGGGGCCATGGCTGCGCCAGCGCGAGGAAGTGCTGTGCCGGCGCAGCTCGGCTTTCTAGCCATCTTCAACCCGGAACTTGGCAACACAGACGAGACGCTCGACGACCAAATCGTCTACTACGCCTCTGCCACGTCCAAGGCTTCATCAGCCAAGCGCAGACGCACTCGCAGCAGGCCCACGGAGGGGGTCTCGCAAGAGGAGCGCAACGAGCGGTTAAGACAGATTGGACTGGCTCAGGGCATGATTCGCTTTGGGCGCGATTTCGCAGATGGTGAAGCTGTCGACAGCATAGATACGGAACGGACTAGAGTTGTCATCCATGAGCTTGAGCCTGGTTGGTGGATACTTGCTGTAAGTTCTGGTTTCAACAAAGTTGCAGATGTGAAATGTGCTGCTAACTGTAGCTTCAAGAGCGTCGACCTTAACAAGGTGCCGCTGCCGCCACGGCTGCTCAACTCCAACGAGAACCAGTCGGACATGTACGACTACAACTCAAAGGAGATGAAGCCGCCGCCCTTAATCCTTCGAGATCTCCTGCGCGCCCATCGCATTTTCCTCATGCACCACGACTCTTCGCTTCGCTCGCTCTTTCTACGGACAAAGCGGCCCAAATTCGTTGCCCTGCTTAGCCGTTACTGGGACCTGTTTTTGTCGACGTGGAATGTACTGATCCATGGTAACCCGGCGAGAGACGTCTTTGGAGGCATCAACATTGCCGCTTCTGGAGAGCTTGGTGTTGGGGTCGGCGAAGAGGAACGCGGCAGTGGCGAGCGAGAAGTGCTGGAGGTTCTCGTTGAAAGAGTTGAAGGGCTAGTTGATCTTGTGGTTTCCAAATTTGGCGAAGCAGGTACCGAAGCAGACCATGTTAGTAGCTCCGCTCCTTGGCTTGGGAGCGGCAGAGAGCCTGCTGCCGGCGACGGCGCCATCTTTCTTGGTACAGGTGCGATTACGAAAAAGTCGCTGAGAGATGTCACACATTGGATGGAGGATTTGTATACATGGGGCAATCATGCATATGGTGTAATCGAGAGCCCTGTTTCTACGCGAAAAACGAAACCGAGGCACAGCTCTAAACAGATGGATGAGCCAGCACCGTCAGAAGAACAGCCACAAAACACAGATGACACAGCAGAGCCAGCAAAGGATCCGGACGACAAGAAAGACAAGGGAAAGCAAGCGAAGACAGCAGAGGAAGATAGAGACAAGACCAGAAAGAATGCAGACGATGGCAAACTCGATAAGATGGTGAGCTATCTCAAGCTGGGCTATGGAGACTACTGGACAATCCCCGGCGTCCCATCGTCGTTTGGAACCAGCGGCCAGCAATCTACTGAGCCACCTGTACCCTCCAATAAAGACAAACAGGCTATTCCTGAGCCACGACCCAAGCTTCCACAAAAGTCTCCTTCACAAGAAGCAGAAGGCCACTACCTGATTGGCCTCAAAGGGGAGATTGAAGAAGGAAGCGGCGAACAAGATGGCAGCGTCTCTGACGATTCTGAATCTGACACTGATCCCCGAACTGTACTACGGACACTGCACGTCGAAATGGCTAACGAAAGTGACAATGCCGAGCAAGACGCCACTACTCCAGATCTCACAATACAACAGATGCAAGGAACTCTAAGACCAGGCGCAAACCCACAGGGCCCCAAGACGGAAAGACTTCGCGTGGTTGTATACGTAAATAAGCCATTCATCTTTGTCTTTCTCTTTGACCTGCGGACCGACTCCCTCGCATGGGACGCTCTCTACCGCTCCCTGCACTACCAGCTCTCCCCTCTCCGCAAACCACTACTTGCATCAACGCAATACCGACCCGAAAGACCAAACTCGGGCACCGGAACAGGCTCCTCGCCCGGAATAGACGATCTAGTCTGGAACCCGCTCGACCTAACCGTCCACTCCACCATCCCCAACATCCCCGGCAGCGTCTACGGCGACATCGCAGCAGAAAAGCACTGGAGCCGCGCCGACGCAGTCAGCACCCACCTCCACATCATACACATTTTCGGCACGACTCGCTCCGCGTCAAACTTGGACATTGAACGGACCCAAAAGACGAGTCGAGGGTGGTGGGTTGTCTGGACGCGACTGATTGAGCGTCCGCCCGCGCCGCAATCCAGCAGCAGCGCACGGGATTCGCCCTCTACCACGGCCCCGCCTTCACCGTCGGCCGCTTCTGGAGAACCTAGCGGCGGCGGTGTGATGGCGGTGGTGGAAGACCCGCTGACGACAAAGGAGATTATTCTGATTCGCAGGGCGAGTGACCATGCTGGTGCGGCGGGCTCGGGGACGGAGAGCGCGGGCAAGTTGGCGCATGGGATTGGGGTTGATACGCGGCGGTATGTGGAGGATTTGCTGAATATACTTTAAGTACGGCTCGGCGCTGAGGTTATGAAGACATGATGATGATGATGATAATGCGGAATATATGCCATCTTGATGACATGTACCTAACTCGTATACATTATTCTAGCGTTTACAAAAGGGAAAGTAAAAAACACATGGACTATGGACACCGTATCTGTAAAAAAAACTTTCCGGTTCAAAATGCAGACCGGACATGATCAGCGATCGAAATCTCGATCAACCCACACTTTAAATTGCAGGTTTTTAAATCGGATCTTCCTTAATGTTTTAGAGGGCAGAGACATCCGCGCCGCGAAATTACCACATCGGGGAAGCGAGCTACGAGTAACCGTTTTCAACATTCGGGTTTGCATTCTTGAGCATTCCATTTACAACTTCATGACAGAAGATATTGAATAGTTGATTTCATTGAAGCTTTTGAAAATCATGCAGGAAAAGGCAAAATGAAACACATGTCCAATGAAACTTAATTTCTCTATCCAAGTATCTACCTGGAGTAGAAATCCTCCATCGATAAATATCCTTCTATACGCCCAAGATATAATTCTCTTTCTATATCGCTTTTTTTAAACCATGTCTCATATCGCCGTCTCTTGCTTGCCAGTTCCTTACTGGGCAAAGAGTTGACCAAATCTTATGTACCGTAAATATTTCCATAAATAGCCGTCTTTTCATGTTCTTTTTTGTGTGTGTTTTCATCGCTTCAGATCCAGCCGTTACGTGTCGCACAAAATCCACTCTTGTATAGGCGCCCTTGATCTAGCAAGGGCCGCCGTAAGAAAGTTAAAAAAAAAAAAAAAAAAAAAAAAAAAGACATCATCATGTGCTTTTGCGCAGAGGCTCCAGCCTCGCAGCAGCTTTTTACCAGGGGGCTCTTAGTTGAATGACCAGCTGACAGGCATGCGGCCAGAGCCGAGGCTACCATACAGTTCCTTGTAGACCTTTTCGCTGACGTCGATGCTGTTCTTCGGGCAGCCCATGCACTTGTCGCGGACAGTGGCAGTGGTGGACTTGCCGTTGGCATAGATGGTAATGGTCTGGCCGCACATGGGATTGCCGTTGGACTGGGTGCCCATCATGTCCTTGGACAGGGCGACAATGTTGGCGCTGTTGTCCTTGCCGCTGTCGTCCTTGCCGCAAGCGCCCAAGCCGACTGCGTAGTAGGTGATTTCGCCAGAGTACTCGCCAGAGCCGCTGCTGCCAGACTCCGGCTTAGACTCTTGGGGAGACGGCTCAGGGTTGGTCTCTGGGGCCGGCGCAGGAGGAGCAGGAGGCGGCGCCTCGATAGTAGTAGGCTCAGGAGCGGGAGGCGGCGGAGGGGGAGGAGACGGAGCAGCCTGTGTCGTCGGGTCTTCCTTAGGAGCAGGAGGAGGTGGTGCCGGTGCCGGCGCCTGAGTCTCCTTGGGCGGCGCGGGAGCTGAAGACGGAGGCTCGTAGAACTGACCGTTGGAGACGTGAGGACGGGGAGCAGGCGTCTCTTCAGCGGGCTCCTCGCCAGGCGTGATCCAGAGGGTGGTGGTGGAATCAATGTATTCCGTGACCCATTCGACTTCGGTAACCCAGGTGGTCTCGGTGACGACTTGGAGATCGCGGGCGGCATGGAGGTGCTTGTGGCCAGAAGGTTTGGCAGCAGCCACCGCAAAGAGGGCGGCTGAGGCGACGGCGATGGACTTCATTGTCGAACGTTGGCGGTTGCAAACTGTGGCTTGGTCAAACAAACGGTGGTGCGTAGCGCGTATTCGCAGTTAACAAAGCTGGATGGAGAAGAAAGGATTGTGTAGCTTTTTTGGTGTGTTCTGTTGGATAAGGCGCCAGCCAAAGGAGAGTGGGATAATGTCAAGACAAAAAAAGGAGCGAAGGGAGAGAGCAACGGCTCAGACAATAACGCGGACGATTGAGGGCTTTAAAATTTGTAAAATGCAGAGCGGAAAACGGGGGACCAAGATGCGGTTGTGCCTGGCCGGCCGTTGATGGCTGCGTGGGCGCGTGGAGCGTCGCACCGTCTGGGTGGAGGGCGAGTGGGCGGATTGGGCGGATTGGGCGGACAGTGGGGCGGCGGAGGGGACTGGACCTGACTAGCACTGCTGTGGCTGCATCTTTAGTGCCCCTGTAGTACCTTTTTAGTGGTGTTCAGGTCAGGGACGGTCGCTCATGTCTGAGGTATCTTTTTGGTGGAGGACTGGTGCACAATGTACATTAGCTCGGGTGGACGACAAAGAAAAACTGCAGGTACCGTCAAGTTGGCGCACGAAACGTAGACGCCACCCCTGACTGACATGGGCCGCTTTGCTGCGCAAGGTGCGTTGGCGCGAGCGGATAGCGGCAGCCTTGAGCTGGCTATTGAATCCTGCAGACGTACGAGTACAGTAGACAACACATGCATTATTATGATAGCTTGTCCATGATGCCTTGACACGCTGGATGAGTTGTTTCGTTTTGTCCTACCCATACGAGTAACTGTCTGCCGCGCCTACCGATGTGCTGCAGGGCAGACCCACTGTCTGTCTGTCTGTCTGTCGAGTCATGGTGCGTCCGTCTTTTTGCAATGGCCGTGTATGGGGTGCAATTGGGAAGTAACAAGACATGCAGGCATTAACCACTTTCTATTGTTAGTGCGCTATCTACGGTATGAACGCTGGCCATGTATCTTCCAATTCTCAAGCGCCCACTCACAACTCTCCACATTAACAGCTCGCCTCGTCGCCTGTAAATCACTAAACCCAGATTCTACGAACCCTTTTCGGTTCTTTGGTCGTGTAAATACCTCCAGGGCGCTCGAGAAGCAATTCATACGAGTAGAGTCCCCCCCCGGCACTTATGTACTTACGCTTGTTAGTAGATGTGGGGACCCTCGACTCGTAAATTACCATTTCCTACGTCGTTAGTGCTTAGACCGAGTAATCTCAAAGCATCGCCAGTTACTGTATCATTTTTGGAAAAAAGAAAGAAAAGAATCTACACCATTTTGCCTTATATTTCCAAATGTTCGACATTTAGAGGCAGTCTAACGCCATATCCTTGCGAAAATGAACGAAATCCACAAGGTCATAGACCCCAAAGGCGACGTTTTGCTCATTCTCACGCCGTCCACTGAGCCATTCGCCCCCTGGCCAGAGCAGAACCAAGACGACGAGGAACAGGTCCAGGAGGAGCTGAAGGAAGATAAGCCTCACCCCAAATTTCCTCAGCCTGAACCATTCAAGACGCTCGTATCTTCTCATGCCCTGCGACTAGCCTCCCCTGTCCTCGCGGGCATGTTTGAAGGAAGCTGGAAAGAATCAGAGGTTCAATCTGATGGCTTGCGGCATACCGCCATTTCCGAATTTGATCCCCTAGCAATGCAGCATGTGCTCAATATCTTTCACCACAAACTTAAGTCCGTCCCCAAGGCCCTCCCCTTGGAGGAATTGTCAAAGCTGGCTGTCATTGTCGATTACTGGCAATGCCACGAGGCGGTTGCGCTGTTCAGCGACCTATGGATTGACGCCCTCAAAAATGATATTCCTAGAGGTCGATTCAACCGAGATGTTGTCCTCTGGCTTTTCGTCGCAGTTACATTTAACAGGGAGAAAACAAAAGACGCCATGCTGCAATTAGCTCTCACGCACGGCACACAACCTTTCGACAATCTTGGTCTGCCAATCCTACCGAATCTGGTTGGTGAGTGGCTCGCAATAAATGCTCCCCAGCGTCTGCAGCTCCAGAACACACATTGTAACAATTTCAAACAGATTATATAGACATGAAGCGCGAAAAGGCTCTTGAATTTCTTGCGAATCCTCTCATCGCTTTACTCGAGAAACTGCAGAACGGGTACTGTATATTCAACTGCGACTCGTACAACCTCGGGAAGCTGGTCAAGCATCTAAAGGCCATCAACATGTATCCCGTCCCGCCGAAGCCGTTTCATGGCGCAGCCCTTTTTGAAATATCCTACATGATTAGAGAGCAAATGCAGCCTTCAGATCCCTACTCACCCGATTTACATAGTGGGGTAATTCTTCCTCGAACTTGCCCGCAGGAAAGTATAAGATGGGACTTGTTGGATAAGCTGAAAAGCGATACCTTACAAGACTTAAATCTCAGAGGTTAGAGAGACAGAACAGTGTGTCGACGAGCCATACTATATAGTAATTACACCAAACCTGTATTTATTATTTATTATTATTGGCCCTAAAATTGAATAAGAGCTGCAATACTATTCTCCAACACCGACCGATTTTATACCTAATCTATCCTGCAGTTGCAAAAGTCAAGAATACCCGCGCAGTCTCCTTTAATCTCGCCCATATACTATCAACCGTTTCCCCTTCGACTCGCTCAAGCACAATGTATTATCGCCCACCTTATTCGGCGTGGAAGGGAACACGAGGTATTGTAATGCTGCAGTTCCTTTGATGGAGCCACGTAAGTGTAACATGCTCGCGCGTCACGTTTGGCACATTAAGAACACGCTCTTTTGCACAACACAGAGTCTCTAACGGCGAAAACGGCGGACACCTCACCAACTGCGTATACTAGCCAATGTCACCGCCTTTAGAAAGGGGTCGAGTCGCGGGTAGTGGGAGTACTGCGTTGTGATTTGTATCCCATGCCATTGCAATCTCGCCATGTACTCTCGGTAGGCAGTCTTCGTGGGAGTAAGTACTTATCGTCGATAAGCCAAGAGTCTTTGTCAATGTCGTGGGTTAACTCCCTTACCGGCTTTTTGTCGCTTGTGGCTGATTGCTCATTAGCCAGCAACATGATATCTTCTGGGAGTCAAGCGAAACAATCTATACCATACGTCGTACAGACAAGGCTTTCACTCCGCCCTGCAGATGAGACGAAGTAGGGACTGTATTCGTTATCATGTCGCAGCCGGGCCCAGCTGTCACTACATACAGTGACAATCGTGTTGAATTTTAATTTGACGCTTTTGACGTACCACGAGACGAGCGTGACAGCAAAAGACGCCACTATACTCATATATTGGGAAAGCAAGATGAGTAACCGTGCACCACGACTTTCGTTGTTTAACTTGCGTTGTTAAATTTATCTAAGCGATACGCTCATTAAGGTCAAGTCCTTATGTTATTATGAGGACAAATTAAACGTTCTCACGATTTTGCTATTTGTAAGCTCATGATTCACCACCATCTTGCACCGTTTAACGGCTACTGCAGCTACGTAGGTGAAGCGGTCCAACAAATCATTATTGTATCTTCCATTGGTGAAACAAACTCGCTTTTCGAGGCCCGTATGGCGCATTTATTGCTGTCCTTACATGTGCATTGCATCGCACGCTGACCACTAGTGTCCCATTGCATATCGGTACATACATGGATGCATGTGTTGGTATATGCACTCGACTATACGAACCGTAAGCCGCAAAAGTTACAGTGCTAGATATTGTCGAATTAAATATATAAAATCATTTCAAACATATAACTATTCATCATCACATCTATTCTATTATCTATCTTTTATTATCAGGTATGCTGCTGTCCGATGCAGACCAACAGCAGCACCCACCGAGGTTTTTCGGTGTGAGTAGGCAAGAACACCTGTCCACCGTTTAAGTGCACACGGACCGAATCCTGCGCGTTATAGCCCGTTCTTTGGTGCATCGAGGTTTCCTTTTCAATATAACCAGGTTCTAGTTTTTTCTTTGCCTTATAAAATTCGTCACGCGCTTGTCATGACCGCCACCAGCCACCACGAGATCGGTATTGCATTCCTCGAGCGTCACATTCCAGTCGACCAGATACCACCACATTGTCGACTTGGCGCACATCAAGGAATACGTACCCCGAATGTTGGCTGGCGGTGGGTTTAATTGGGTTTAATATCGATTCTTTTCCCGCTTTCAATACTCGGCGCAAACCGGTACTCCACCACCGGAATTTTTGACATTGCCAAGTCAGTTGCGGCACCGATATTCAGGTTTTCAGCTTGTCGTAGATTTCTTAGCTGCCTTTATCGCGCTGCCATTGAGGACAGTGTTTCGCTTTCTAAAAGCGAAGAGGTATAGACACTGACGCTGAAAGATGGGGCGATCCTCGTCAAAAATCTCTTCCACTGAAAATGCTTTCTTCGCCATCTTGACAAATTGCATATCGGCACGACGCCTCTTCTTGAAGCAGAAATAGACAATGGCATCCGAATTGAGCTCAAAGAGGTCTTTGAGTGTCTGCATCAGGAGAGGAAACGCTGGTTCAAAGTAGACGCACTCGCCTGCTAAGATGACGTTGGGCTTATAGTCGATCACTGCCTGTGGCAAAGGGTCTCCCCTGGTACGAAACATTAGCACTTAGCGCTCCTCTTCGCCGCATTCCGTGTTTCCACATCAATTTGTTCCAGATGATCCAAGACGTACCAATTGAGGACAAAAGCAGTGGCCTTGTCTTCTACTTTGTTTAGCTTAATATTGTGGTTCATGAGCTCCAGCATCTCATCCTGATCAGTGAGCATCAAACGGCTTTCAACGCCACAACCAAGGGCCACCGCTAGACCAACCAAACCGCCGCCTGCGCCCAGCTCCAGACTACAGAACAAGTCAGTAAAATCCTTTCATGAGCACAACTGCAATCTTGACGTAGCAACTCACATCCGCGCATTCTGCAGCTCGTTATAACGGTAGCGTAGCATGTGCTTTCCCAGAACCATGCCTGCTGGCCACGTCTGGCCACCGCATCCTGTCCTTACGTCTTCTCGTAGTCTTAGTGGCCTTGAGAGCTGGCCGTCGAATGTGATGCAAGTGTTTCCCGCGGCTTTCAACTCTGGCAAAGGCGTCAGGTCTTCACTGACGGCAATCGGGTCCAGAGGCGGAGAGGGTGACGGTGACAGGGAGACGCCTCCAGTAAAAAGGTCGTGGCCCATAATTTGCGGAATCGTAAATGGAGGTAAGTATCTACACGAAAGTTCTCTTGTCGGTTGAATGGTGCGGGCGAGGTGCACGAGGAAAGTGAGCGACATCTTTTTTTCGTTGGGGAGCCAGTCGCTTTCGCTGATCTACAAACAAATATCGTCTTTGTGCAATACTGGCTATAGCAGTTTCCCCGCCCTGTTTTTCGCCTTACCTATGCTTGGGACGAGACCCTCACTGCTGGTTCTGGGCCCTTATCGCAGGGTCCCGCCTTTGGAGTAGCGCCAGCCGGTGGCGAGCAGCCATCCATGGGGCACCAAAAAAAGCCGGCAGCCGGCAGTGGCGAGTGGCCCTTTGCCGCTGACAAGTCCATCATTTAGGTAACAAGGGCCGGGGACTGTATGTATGTAAAAGAGAACCGAGGAGAAGCATCGTGGGGCAACTCATGGTGTTTCTAGTCACAGTGTAGTCAAAAGCGGGCATTTCCTGACGTGTTGGGTGTGCCGGTCTAAAATCTAAGTCTGGTGCCGCCGCCATGGTAGGGAAAGTGCCAGCGTTTGCATACCTCGGTCGCTGCCAGAGCGCACTTTCCAAATATAGTAAACGACAGTCTGCGGCGGTTCGGCCACACGCCAATGGCACTGATGCTGCCACAAACGCCGGCTTCAGTGGTGATCCAGCACATCTATACGCTCCGTCCTCCGTACCTTGATTTTCCATTTTCCCCTCTGCGGATTTTACCGAGCTTGAGCATCATGTTTCTTCAACACGCGACGCGCCAGACGCGTTTCTACGCATGCACGAGGCCCTACTAAAGGGGCTCAGAAGTATAGGCAATAACCCGATGGGCCCCAAAACTAATATTGCTGCCCTTGTTGGCGACACTCTAAGCTGGCCTCTCGCGCGCGCGTTCGCGGCACGACGTCAGTCCATCGCATCAACTTCTGGATTCGCCAATCTAGCACTTGGGCGTCAAGCATCCAATTATCGTCGGTTGCATTTTTTTTCGTTTTATTGTCGCGAATTGGAAGCCAGGAACATCCGCTTGGTGACTGAGAGCTGCAGAATGTCTGTCCACTAGCGCCACCGTCTCTGTCTCACCGTCCTACACCATCCGTATGGGAGACACCACGACCTGGAATGCGCATGTCCACTAACCCCAGCCCTCTCCCTCACATCGCTACATGCCCATCAAAACTCCTTTACGCGGTTTAGATGCTTTGCCAATGAGACATTCGCTGGGCGCGTGGGTTCCGGTGTCTGTCTGCTGCAGAATCCGTTTACTCATTACGTCTACTCTTGTCCTCGTCCCGCTCAAGCACAATGACTTGCGTGGGGCAATTGTATAGGAATGAAGGGGCAAGTATCGCCAGTATGCTGGCCCAGCCATCGTACTGGATGGCCATGAGGCATTGATACACCCCCGATGGCGCCGTTTTCTTGCTCCTCCCGTCTTTCCCTCCTTCTCGTGATTGTTTCTTTTCCTTTACCTCACCATCATCGTTAACATCTACACGGACAACGCGGCAGTGACTTGTGACTCCTCGTCCATCATCACGATACAGCGCCAACTCCTGCGCTGCAGAGTCACAATGGCTGCGCTGTCGACATTAACCGTGGCTTTGCTGCAACTGGCAGACCTAGTCTACGCCCAGCCGACGCTCTACTTCCCTCTCAATGCACAGCTGCCGCCCGCTGCCAGGATAGACGAGTTCTTTACCTACTCCTTCTCTCAAGACACGTTCGGCTCCGCCGACGATATATCTTACTCACTCGGCCAGAATCACCCTTCATGGCTGTCCCTCGAGAGCGAGTCCCGCCGCCTCTACGGAACCCCAAAAAGCGACAATGTCGGCGGTGGTGACATTGTCGGTCAAAAGGTGGACATTGTCGCCACGGACAAGTCTGGTTCTACGGCCATGAATTCAACAATCGTTGTTTCGAAAAAGCCCGCCCCAGAAGTCGAAATCCCACTGGAGGTGCAGATGGAGGGTTTTGGAAACTACTCTGCACCGTCCTCCATTCTCTCATACCCGTCCACCGATTTCACGTACTCTTTCGATCCCGACACCTTTGGCAAGGACAAAGGCTTGAACTACTATGCAGTTTCGGCCGACAACAGCCCTCTGCCTGCTTGGGTCCAGTTTGACCCGTCAACTCTTACATTTTCAGGCAAGACGCCGCCATTCGAATCGTTAATTCAGCCGCCTCAGACCTTTGGGTTGAACTTGGTGGCATCAGATATCGTCGGATTCTCTGGAAGCACAGTCGCATTCTCCATTGTCGTCGGCAGCCATAAGCTTAGTGCCGCTGAACCGATTATTAGTCTCAACGCTACCAAAGGCTCGAAACTCAGCTACGATGGCCTTAAGAATGGCATCAGCCTTGACCAGAAACCCATAAACCCTGGTGATCTCCAAGTCACGTTGAAGGACCTGCCAGACTGGCTTTCCTATGATACGGATACCGGTGTCTTATCTGGTACGCCGGGCGAGAGCGACCACTCTAGCAACTTTACCATTACCTATGTCGACAAGTTTGCAGACTCATTGGACGTCCTGGTCATGGTAAATGTAGCGACGGGTCTTTTTAAGTCGACTTTTGAAAACATGGAAGCTCGCCCGGGTGGAGAATTTAACGTCGACCTTGCACCGTATTTCCGAAACCCGGACGACATTAAACTCACAGTCGACGTGAGTCCCAGGGAGAACTGGCTCAAGGTGGACGGCTTCAAGCTTTTGGGGGATGTACCCAAATCCGCCACAGGCGATTTTGAAGTCTCTATCAAGGCGCAGTCAAAGAGCTCTGATCTTTCCGAGACAGAAACGCTCAAAGTCACTTTTCTCGCCAAAGACGGCACGCCAACAACGTCTGGATCCAAGACATCCACCACCCCATCAGCCACTTCGACTGGCAAGGACCAGTCAAGTGACACAGCGGACGCCGACGCGGCCAATGGCAAGAGCGGAAGACTTAACACAGGCGATATCTTGCTGGCTACCATTATTCCGATCCTATTCATTGCCCTGGTACTTATGTTGATGGTTTGCTTCTTGAGACGGAAGCGCGCTCGTCGAAACTACCTTTCGACCAAGGCGCGTAGCAAGATATCGCACCCAGTCCTCGGCACTCTGCGAGTCAACGGGCTGAACTCGTCTGTACGCAAGTCGGAAAAGATGATGATGTCCATACCCTACGAGAAGACTGAGAAGCACACATTCAAGCCTACTACGGGGACATATGTTGACGCCATGTCTCGGGGTACGACAGCACGACCTCGCTCATCGGAAACCCTGGGGAACAACGCTTCGCTATCCGTGCCAACAGGTCTCGTGGCAGCCAACTTTGGCCCCCGCGAAAGTGCAGGTACGGGGAGACAGTCGTGGGAAACGGTGGAAGGAGATGCAGCGCTCATGATGAGTGGCGGTAAATCGGCAATTAGCCACCGTTCTGATACTACCATCTCCGAGTCGACACATCAGCTATTCTCCGCAGACCATAACCTACGAGACACGAGAGACGGCTATGCGGGCCTGAGTTTTGGCCTCCACGATGCCAATCATCCGCTAAGCATGCATCCCGCGCCGCTTGCTCCGTACAAGAAGCCTGGCCGGGCCCAGCAAAGCTTTGGCGGATGCTCGACGATAACGACTAGCTCAGTCGCTCTGCCGATGAACGAGCGGAATCGTTATATGGAGCCTGCACCTCCGGCAATAACAGATCCCAATGTGTCTGAACCTAACTGGGAGACGCTTACGATGACTGATGGTGGTAGTATCCCTGAATTGCCCAAGCCGGAGCAAGCGTTGCTTACTGGCAAGCGCACTTTGGACGGCAAAGGGTGGTTTGACGGCTCATCTTCGACGAATAGCCAGAGCGTGCCCACAGAGCCGTCGTTTGGTTCGGGAGAGAATTGGAGACGCATTGGCCAACGTGATCCGACCAACCTGAGCTATAAAGACATTGGGGACGAGACATCGTTTAATTCGTCTCGGCCAGGACTCGCAAGAGAGGGTAATCAGCCCGGAGAACAAGAGGGCCCTGAGGGTACAAAACCGAGCAAATGGGGCGAGGTAAATGCGAAAAAGACGGCTGAGCCGGTCAAGTCGAGCACGACTGGGATGAGTGCGACGGTGAGCCATTGGAGACATGAAGATTCTGGCCTGTCGGACCTGTCCAACTCGAGCAGTTTCAAGGTGTTTTTGTAAAAGGTTGATTGGGTCTGGCGTATTTGCTTTTTATTTGCATCCCTACATTTAGAAGCAATGTGAGGCGAAGTTCGGGGAAGGGTGAGGAGGAAGCTTTACATTTTGGGCATGCATTTTTTTTAGTGACTTATGATACCATGGGGTGGCGCACATGCTCTTTCTTCACAGCTGAGATATTTGGACGGATAGTTTTGGTATAGATTTAATTTAGGCAGTATTCATATGGATAATAACCAGATCTATAATTAGAGACGCAGGGGTCGACAATGAAGTGCAGTTTATTCGAGATTATGTTTATAGCAATCTTCATTGGTCAGCACGGCTCGATTATTTGCCGTACAAGTAAGCATCCTCACTGAAATTGGGAGTAATGCGGGCGGTATTGCGAATGTAGCAGCGGGGCATATTTAGCGAGTCTGGAGAAACGAACAAAGAAGGCAAAAGGTGGCATGGTGTGGCGGGGTGTGGCGTGGCAGCCGCATTCGGTGACGGGCTTGGGAAGTGGCGAAGCTTACGGAAGTAAGAGTGGCGTGGATATTTCGGTGAGGAATATTTTCGCTGCAGGGGGCGGCTTATTATTTGTGTGAAAGGGGACTTTTACAGCATACGTCGTAGGACAAAAACGGTCTTGTTTACTACGGCAAGGATCTCGCATTCATCTTGCACGAGTAGTTAGTATTAATAGAGATAGAGACAGGGCACCACTCTATCGTGGACCGTCAGCCGGGAGTTGCGATGGGGAATTATTCCAAGTATGGACAGTGGGCAGGATAATTTTTATCCACATTTTGGATATGTACGAGTATGCATGGGTCGTGAACCCTACCTGACAAGTTTTGGTGCAGCGTGATAGTGGGCGAGGAGTCTTGTTTAAGATGCCCTTGTTATAGACGTATACTTATGAGTATATGTATTACTGTAAGAAGAAGAAGAAGAAAAATAAATTAAAAATTAATGTGCATGAAAACGGGATGACGATGCTACATAGAATTCAGGTTGTTTCACAGTAAGCGCCTGCCCATATAGAATTGTGAATGCAAATCATTTTGCAAGATAGGTACTTGTCACACGTCACAGCGGTAGGTACTCGTAGGCAGCACAGGTCGCACAGCAGCTTGATGGTTGATCAGATGGCCAAATTTCCTGTGGGGTTGGGCTGCGATTGTCTACGGTAAATATGCCGATGGAATGAATCATCGCTGGGAAATAATATACCGTCTAGATTTGTTCTGTAGGGTTGGTCATATAATAAACCGTCGGGACATGTAGTAGTTACCTGGTCGAGAAGAAAGTTGGTGGCAGATCAACTATGGCACCATACCTACTGTGAAGGTGATTTTTTTTTTTTCGCCTGCTTTGACACAACTAGCCTGGAGGGTGATGTAAGTATCTCGTCGTAGACGTCACTGCGAAACTGTACTTTTACGAGATCTTCGCCCCCTGTAAACAGTGTTGTAGAGGGCAGGTTTAGCAGAGGATTCCCCCGCCACAAAACGCCCAGAATCCGAGTTTTCCGCACCATGGGACCCATGTAATTGCCTGCCCCAACAAGCCAAAACACCCCGCCCGGGTGCTGATAGCGAGCTGCAGGAGCCTGTCCAGCACAACCACGCCCTGCGTGGCCACGGCCATATAGGCGTACTCAAGTGAGGGCAGTGTACTCCGTACCTACGGAGGAGAATTTCTCGTCTACTAGATGTCTGTATGTACAGTGGCCGAGGCCTCCGTATCCTTTTCCACTTGCTTCCAAAGCCCTTTTAATGCCGTAATCGGTCATCTCATTAATTCTGAAAAATAAAAATAAAAATCCAGAGAATTTTTTAGACTTATAATCACCATTCTTTTCCTCCCCCGCCATCCAGCAACGAACTGTTCCTCCACCGCACTAGTTGGAGGCACAGGGGGAGCATGTCAGCCCGCACCAGCCAAGAGGCCTGCGCGTCTTTTTAATCCGATTTCGTAGTGCCCGCAGTACCGAGTACTACTCGTAGAGTACAGTCTCTGCCCACTCGACACTCCCCGCCACGAAAACCCCGTCCTTCAACCCGTCTTCAATCCCATCCCACCACATCCTCCACCACCCACCACCACCACCATCTCTCATCACATATCATCACCGGTAGCTGCCCTTGCGCTGCTGCCAGATTCCGATCCCGTTCCGCCGCCATGGGTCAAACCCTCTCGGAGCCCGTTGTCGACAAGGTGAGTGTTTCTCGTGTCTCTGCTTTCGCTCCTTTAGCTCTCTTTTTTTGGCTCTTGCTCGTCGCCGAGAGTCCGGTGAACTCGGATGGTGCCGTGCAAGCCCCTCAATATCTCGACTCGAAGGCCCGCCTCTTTGCTTTCACGGCGACTCTCCCCTCCCGACTCGACGCCCATCGCCTGCTCGAAGTGATCCCAAAAGCCCGCTCCCTGTCTCTACAACAGCGACGCTATGCAATTCGATTCTTTTTCCCGCTCCTGCGCGCGCGAACAAGGGCCGACGAGTCCCGGAAAACGCCTGCGCTTAACGTGCCTTGGGGCGAAATCCCTTCCTCCACGTGCCCCGCATCCCCGACATGCCGCCGCAACAACCCGCCTTCAGGCGCTTCAAACAGTCGAGATATTGACGAGCATGAGCCTACAACGTGTCATACACAGAGACGGGATTTTGGGGTTTTCATCTATAAAACTGTGCTGACTCTTAACCCTCTCTACAGACATCCTCCAAGGGTGAAGATGACCGACTTCTCTACGGTGTCTCCTCCATGCAAGGATGGCGCATCAGCATGGAGGATGCCGATACGACCGTTCTCGACATGATCCCCTCTCCCTCTGACGAAGAGTCAAAAACGCACACCGCTAGATTATCCTTTTTCGGCGTCTTTGACGGCCACGGCGGTGACAAAGTTGCCACGTTTTGTGGAAATAACATGCAGAACATTATTCTGCGGCAAGAGTCGTTCAAAAAGGGCAACTATACCCAGGGCCTCAAGGACGGTTTCCTTGCCGTCGACAGAGCCATGCTTGGCGGTGCGTATTTTGTCCCTTGTGATGCTTTCGACCACCCTTCCAAGACCCCGAAAGCTGACAGCCCAACCCGATAGATCCCAAGTTTGAAGATGAAGTCTCTGGCTGCACGGCCTGCGTCAGCTTGATTACTGCCAACAAGGTATACGTGGTATGTTGTGTAACCTGCCGACCATGGTCACAATCTCTTTCTTGGCTAACTCGACCCCCAGGCAAACGCTGGTGATTCAAGAGGTGTCTTGGGCATCAAGGGCCGCGCGAAACCCCTGTCCGAAGACCACAAGCCTCAGCTCGAGGCCGAAAAGAACAGAATCACTGCCGCCGGTGGATTTGTAGACTTTGGCCGTGTCAATGGCAACCTGGCCCTGTCGCGCGCCATTGGTGACTTTGAGTTCAAAAAGGTTGCTGAGCTGCCGCCTGAGAGCCAGATTGTTACTGCCTTCCCTGACGTCGAGGAGCACGAGCTGACTGACGAGGATGAATTCCTTGTTCTCGCTTGCGACGGTGAGTCCTTTCATATCCCACGCCTTACCACCCAAAGACCCGATGAATCCGCTCTGCCACCGAGGCTGGGGCCATCTTTGCTAATATACTCTTGTTTCCAGGTATCTGGGACTGTCAATCCTCGCAGGCCGTCGTCGAGTTTGTTCGCCGAGGAATCGCTGCCAAGCAGGAACTCGAAAAGATTTGCGAAAACATGATGGATAACTGCCTTGCCTCCAACTCGGAGACGGGCGGTGTCGGATGCGATAACATGACCATGATTATCATTGCTTTCCTCAACGGCAAGACCCGAGAGCAATGGTACGACGAGATTGCTAAGCGCGTCGCCAACGGAGACGGCCCTTGTGCGCCTCCCGAATACGGTACGGTTCACTCTCACCCTGCTTGCTAGTTTGATTCTACGGCCACCACTTCCTACCCTTGCACGGAACCAAACTACCCAAGGAAATAGCACACTATAATAACCCATGAACTCTTGCGCTGACCACCTCTCCTCAGCCGAGTTCCGCGGCCCCGGAGTGCACCACAACTACGAGGACAGCGATAGCGGATACGAGATAGACGGTGACAATAGGGGCAAGGCCTTTGGTGTTGGTGGGTCTCGCGGTCGAATAATCTTCCTCGGTGATGGTACTGAGGTTCTTACCGGTTCAGATGATACGGAAATGTTTGATAATGCCGACGAAGACAAGGATCTTGAGAGCCAAGTCTCCAAGCCTTCTACATCCTCCAACGAGGCCAGCGATGCCGCCGCCGAATCTTCCACAAAGACGGAAACGACCCCCGACAGCACAGTCACCGAGACGAAATCCGAAGACTCGGCTGGTGCTGGCAACAAGGACGCAGGGAATACCGAATCCGAACCCGCAAAGACTACTTCTGAGCAAGACAAGAAGACGGACGACAAGGCTTCGGAAGAGGTTAAGAAGGAGGATTAGGTGGTCCTCTAGCCTTGTTGGGGGCGAGACGTTGAACTAGATGCGAATGAGTAGATACAAACGACGGATGACGGATGAAGGATGAAGGATTATGATGCAAATTGGGGGGACGGGGCGACCTTATATGCTAGCTTGTGAGGAGTTGAGAGGTCTACACGAGATCCGGCTTGTTATTTTTTTTCTTTCTTCGGCTTCACGATCTTAGTTTTTATTGTCATGTTTTTGTGATTCTGACTGCTTACGTGAGTGAGGCTGCTTCGAAATACAGGTGATTTTGTTGGGTTTTCTTTTGTTGGCGATATAAGAGACGTTGGAAATATACGAGTACACATGCCGTGATGGGTATACAGTCGTTAATCACCGTTTTCTCCTTTCTTTTCCCTTTTTTTTTTTTATACATTTCCAACAAGAAGAAGAATTTGTTTTCAAGACTGCTTCGATTACATGTATGTAGAGTGTAAATGCCCACAAAATCAATCCAACTTGCGCCTCTCCATCTATAAATACAATTACAAGAGGAACTCTCTTACTGCAGAAAATAGTATACATATGCCACCATCCAATCCATCATATCACGCTGATCCAAATCACACGTCTTCGTCCATCAAATATTTAAAAAGCTCCTTCTCATTCATGGCCTTTCTTTCCTTTTTTTCCGCCTTCAAGTCCACAGTCTCGCCGCCGTGGGGCGACGGCCCTTTGCTCATTGTTTGCGGGTCGAATGGTGTGGTGAGGGGTACGGATTTTGTGTCGTGGCCGTCTTTGCTCGTTAGACGAATGACGAATCGAGGATCCTTCCTTGTCTTCTTGGGAGAAGCTGTGTCTGCTGTGGCTCGTTTTTGGAAATATTTCCTGAAGAAGTGTCTGTCCAAGTGGTTGGTGCTTTCACGCATGTCGTGCACATATTTCAGCAGGGCAGATTCGTCTTGTGGGCCCGTTGTTTCTCCTTCGACTTTTTCTCCTGCCGCAGCTTCCTTTCTTTCCTTCCTTTCCCTTTTTATCCTCATATGCATCGGCAGATCCATTCCGAACCAAGCAACGCGCACGGCGGTTTCGAGATCCTGCTCTATAGTGTACCCGCCCCACTGGGGGAGAAGTTTTCGCTCGATGCTACTGACAAGTTGGTGGCTCCAGTCCGATGGGTCAATCTTCAACTGCTCCGCAATCTCGCGCGTCAGCAGCCTTGGAGGATTCTGTTTCCAGAACCCGTTCGGGTGGCGATGTAGAAGAACCTCCGCCAGCATGACGCGGGACGGCGTGTGGAGTTTGCGTGCAAGAGCGCCGTACCAAAAAAGTACGCTGAGGACGGCGGGACAGCGGGTGCGCACGGCAAGAAGGATGAAGGCGTGGATCGTTTCACGGTCGGGCTCGAGGCCGTGGATGTGCATCTGCCTAAGGGCCCAGAAGGCAGTTATCCAGTCTATGGTATCCGGGTGGCTGCAGTGCGTGATGATAATGTTGAGGGTGCTGGTTTGCAGGGATCCACCGTCCTCACAGGGCCGCTCGAGGAGCTGCTTAAAGTCAAAAAAGGCTGGGTCATGCCGCGCGGTTTGGTGGTGCAGGAAGAATTCGAGGAGGATTTGGTTGAGCGCGGCGTGGGTGAACCAGTCTCTCCCGTAGCGTTTGTCCTGCTCGTCGAGGAACTGCTGCACGGTTTTGCCTGCTTTAAAGGCGCGGTAGGCGTCTGTGCGGACCATAACGCGAGCAATGTGGCGTCGTGTGGCTTCATCCTTGAAGAACCCCAATTCATGAATGGCCAAGATGGTGTTGCGGCGGGCTTCATCACGCTGCATCAGCCCCAGGAAGAGGAGCCATGTGCGCGCGTTGGCGTTGAGAAAGGCACTTTCCATACGTAGCAGCCCGCGGTGGAAAAGAATTGGGTCGAATCGGATGACGTGCGCTTCGAGGAGAATGTTGTGGATGTCTGTGTCGACGGGGAGTCCCCATTTCTCGGCGACTCCAAGTAGATAGCTTGCGCTAAAGTGGTAGTTGCCGCATCGTGAGATAAAATAGAGGGCTTTTTTGAGTAACCCTGGCGTGATGAAGTTTCTGACGCTGGGGTCTTCGAGTGTCTTACGAATGAGATTTATGCGGATTCCTGGCACGTCGACGATTCGACCATACTTGCCGCTTGTTCTGTAATTCTCAAGCACCAAATCGGACCTCAGACGGCCGCGAATGATCTTCATAATGTATTCCTCCAGGCTTTCGCGTGTCCACTCTTTGGGCTTTGGTATCTCTTCGTAGGGAATGTCAATCCAGTAGCTCGAGCATTCCTTGTGTATCCAAATCTTGTCCACGCTGCCGGCAGGCATGGTTGTATCCGGCGATTCTTCAATAACGGGCCACATCTGTTTCGTCTCGTAGTCGAGCGCACCCACCTCTCCCAGCTTATACACCTTGACATTCTTATTCGCCGCGATCAAATTATCCGCAGCCTTGGCAATTTGCGAACTCGACCCGCGCAGCACAAACGTCGACGAGTTCCGGGGATCAGCCGTCAGTCGCAGTTTGTTGCTAATGCCCGTCGCCGAATCAATGTATATGAGATTCCTGTTTAATACGCTCCCCAAGTCGTACCCCTTTGGCATGACGATTCGAACCGCGGAAATCTTCTGCCCGCCGCTTTTTTTGGGTGTGATGCGCCGCAGCGTTGTCAGAATGTGGGCGAGAGCCGGTTTGCGTAGGCCCAGATGCCCAGCGACAGTATCCAAACCGACATGTGCCCTTGCGCGGCGCAGAAGGAATTTCTTTTCAACCCTATTGGCTGCTTCGGATTCATATACGCGAGGGGCTGGGACAAACGGCGAGGAGAGCTTTGCTTTTGTCTGTCGAGCGGTTGCGGGTGTAGATTCTGTGAAGGCACGACGAAGAGTAGCGTTGCGCTCCCAGTTGGGGTGGGCTTTTGGCTCCAGTTCTCTAATTCGTTTATTGCGTTTTTTGTGGGAAGAGTATCGTCTCGATTCCTCAAAAGCTGTTCCAGAACTTGTAGATTCTTCCTCATCATATGCTATCATGTCGGTCAAAGAAGTGTCTATTGCATCCTCTGCTAAGTCTTCCAAGACTTTTCCCTCGTTGACATTGTTGTCAGCAGCAGGAGCCGTTCCAGTTTCATTAGTCGAAGCTAACCGTCCTCCAACGATAGGAAGCCCTGCCCCGGCGGACCAGCGCGGCGAGGGACATGGAGCGGCCAGCGCAATGTATCGGGACCGAGTCCTGCAGATCGACTTGATCCCTGTATACATTAGTCATGAGGTGCGCATGGTGTTGCTGCTATGATTATACTGTGTGTAGACGCTTTCGGCTCAACTAGGGTGGAGGATTCGATGTTTGGACGTTGGCGGAGCTTAGGTAGGTACTGGGAGATTTTTTTTTTTGGTTGTCGACATGGTCACGTGCGGACACATATGGGAGAACCTGGCGCAACGCCCAATTTCCATTGCTGCCTTGGATTACGCCAGATGGAGGAGAAATATTTATTTCCCAGTCTATGGTATGAAGAAGGCTTTAAAAATAATTTATAAGAGTTACAAAGCTTTCTTCAATGACATGCCGGGCCGTCTAAGAAAGCACATGCAGTATATAAGCAGCGCTGTTGGAGTACGATTTATCTATTAACGATATTAACAATACGAATAAGAGAGTATGGATTCTCCAAGAGAATCTTTCGAGATATGCCATGCACCAAACACCATTCCCATTGATGTATTATGCAAGTCGTACAGGACAAGTCGCTGTGCCGTCCCAATGCCATAAATGCGACCCACGCAAGGCTTCATTCGATATAAAACAGACAAGTATGATGAAAAGGGGTATAGATAACCATATTACGAAAGGGGAAAAAGTTAAAAGAAAAAAAAGAAAAAGAAAAAGGGAAGGCTAATGAGTGGTCTGGACCGTCTTGCTGCCAGGAAGATCGCCATGGTTAGGCGGCAGGGGTCCGCTCTGGTCGACTCCCTCCCAGGTCTCGTAGAAATTGGTCTTGTCGTCTTCCAGACTGATTCTGGACTCGCCACTAGCGACCATGTGCTTGACGTCGCTCCAGTAGGCCAGCTTGCGCACTTCTTCGTCTGCGTGGCGGAGAGCGGCATCCAGGGCATCTTTGCGTTGGCGCATCACCTGCGACTCGTTGTTTTGCAAGTCTCTTGTAGCCTCGTTGCTCTTAACCATCAGGTGACAGAGTAGTAAACGCCGGGATGCTTGGAAGATGAAGATGGCCATAATGTCGTGCATTTCGTGTTGCAGGCATTCAATGTCGGTCGCATGGTCTAGATAGCTTTCGATTGCCTCGCGCTTCTCGCGATCGATTCGTGCTAGCCGCAGGGTGCGCATCAACGTTGGTACGTCTTCAATGTCGGGCATCTCTTCGACAAAGTCCAGCGTGGACGATTGGGCCATGCTGATTTGGCTGTTTACGCGGCTGCCTAGGCTGCCAACGGTATTGCGAGTGCGCTGCGACGCAGGCCTTACAGAAAAGTAGTCGGTATTGAGCATATGCGGGTCGGAAGCTCGATGTTCGAGTCGTTTCTTGGCCCTCCTGCGTATCCAAGCTCGTCGGCGGACGAATGAGTTCCACCACTTGCCGTCATGCCATGAAAACTTTTTGGAAAAGGCAAACGAGTATTCCCAGCCAAATTCGTCAACGCCTTCTTGGAAATGGATGCGCCATTCGGGCCAGACCCATTCCCATGTTGGGTCTGGGACTTGGGCCGTATCAATATTTGTCAACGAGGGCTTATGGAAAGCATTGGCTACAATGTCGTTAGTAAAAAAGGCTGCTGTTTGTGCTGGGGGGTTGTAGAAGTTGACGTACTCCAAGGCGTCGCATCCAAGCCGCCAAGGGCTTGAGCGGAGAAGAGGGCACTACCACAGAGGAATCCGCCGCGTTCGTTTTCGTATAGGATATCGATTTCAGTCTCTCTCGGCTCAGGCTTCCGCCTGCCGCTTGCGTTTCTTTGCTGCATTGGGGTTGCCGCTGTCCAAGTTAGTAGTCTATTAACGGGGTAAAATAAACGACACCAGCATACCTTGTATTTCTATTGAGGGCCTGGATGCAGAGCGGCCCATGGTGCTGTTGTCTTGCGAGTTATCTACACCTTGCTGGTCACTGCCGTGTACATTAGGGACATGGCTCCCCCGACGAGAAGACTGTGACTCGAAATCGATTTGGTTCCGAGACGAGTTTTGGGTACTATTATGACTCGAGCTCAACAGGCGTGCATTGGTGTTGGTTTGCTCTATTTGGGGTGTATGGTTCTGTGGGTGCCAATCATCTTGGTTGTCTCGCAAAGTATGACGTTCATGTGGCGGCGAAGGGAGGCCATCGTTGTCGACGAGGTTTATCTCATGGTCGTAGTCGTTTGGCTTCAAGCCTGTGACTCGGCGGGAGCTTCGCAGGTTCATTGCCGAGAATAAGGATTGCGCATTCTTAAGGCGGCGTTGTTACGGCAGAGATTCGAGGCGGTGCGTTGGTGTTTTCGAAGAGGCGGAAGATGTTTATGCGGGCGGCAGACAAACAGGGCTGCGCTGGAAGGCGACAAAAATGAAATTAGGACCAGCTGGACGACTGAAAGGAATAAAACTGAAACAAGAGACGTCGAAAGGAGTGACAAAGTTCAATCGAGTGGTTTCGACTGTTGCGGACTCTGCCACTAGAGCACGGGCGACGACTCAGTGACGACAGTAACGTCAGCGGCAAAAGGCGGCAGGAAACCAAGGTGGACGGATAGTGGCCCAGCCACAGCGATCGGCGAAATGCGAGTGCTGTACTCGATGTTGCTGCACATCAATATCTGTCGCAGTCCTTGCGGCGAAAGTGGTGGTGATGGTGGAAAAAAGACGCTACAGGACTGGCAGATGCTATAGAGTATTCTTACTTGGTAGAATGGAGGAACCTACTCTATGCCCCGAAAAACGGCGTAATTGCGTCTCCTGGTGCTATTTTGTAGGCTAATAAAAATTGCATCCAAGGCACTGGTTTCGGCTCTGGGGCGGAGGCGACTAGTGCAAAGACGGTGCCCAAATGCAAGTGGGACAGCGCCTGTTCCAGTGGCTCAATGTGGTTTTTACTGGGAACGCCTCCCCCGACTGGACTGCGGGCTGGTGCGGGCTGCGGCTGACCCGAGACGAGACGGGCGGCGATCCTTCCAAGGCCTGGGCCGGTGTGCAGTGGGCTTGGTGATGATGATGATGTAATGCACTTTGTTTTCCGTGTGGACAACAGCAGACTGGCTGGCTTGGGCAGTGGATGGCGTGAAGAATGGCTTATACAGAAAGACGATGATGTGTCTCGTTATGTATAAATACAGATATTGAGTTGTAACTTGGAAACTCTCGTCGTCGTATTACAAAGGCAGTGGTCCTCCGTTGTAACATGACAGTAGCATCGTACACAACCAGCTAACCCTCGCCTGATGCCTGTCGCAGCTCAGCGGGTCTCGATCGCATGATGGGCTTGACAGTGTACGAGTATCTCGTAAGCAGTATTTCTTTGGTTGCAGTATCCGCACGAATAGTCTGTATAGCTAACATAATTCTGGACATCAAAGCCATTTAAATAAAAATATAGAGCCCTAGTCGCATATGCAAGACCCCTGAAATCTTTCTGTACGAGTGCTCAAGCCGAAATCTACAGATGCCAATTTCTCCAAGTGCACCCTCAGCACCAGCCACACAATTTCCCCAATTCAACCATTCCCTAGCCACAGCTTCACGCACGTTTCTGTCCCCGCCGCCCCGTAAACTGGGCCACAGGCTTAGCGGAGACCAAAACGGGCACCATGCGCGCTGGGCGCTACCACTACGTCATGTACTTTTTCTTTTATTTTCCTGCTGCTGGAGCGCCCAGCAATGCGACGCTCAACGGCATCACGGGCGTTCTAGACTGCCAAAGCAAATAGGCGCGCTTTTGTCCCTCAAAAGCAGGTTTTATTTCCGTCTGCTATTTTTTCAACACTTGCTAGAACAGAACAGAATTCAGAACATATGAATCCACAGGCTAGTCTAGAATAGTTACGAGTATCCTTAGTTGCTGTCAACGTCACTTCCAAGGCATGCAGCTGAAAGCTCTCCCCTCCCGAGTTTTGGTTGTCGGAGTCTCAGCAAAGCTCCCCCTCATCCCACTCCGTCCAGTCCGAGTCCCCATCTAAGCTCCAAGTATTACGTCGTATATTTCCTAGCAAACACCTTCTCTGGATACCACCCTCTACCAGCCCCAGTCCGTACTTTTCCCCTACCTACCTACCTAGTACTAACCGGCTCAGTCCCTGCTTTCCCCTCCCCGTCCCAGCCAACCTCCCCAGCCTGCATTCCACCAATACATAATAATAGCTTTCCCAACCTACTTCTCCTCCCTCCTCTTTCATTCTCCCCCCCCAAGACTATCCTGCTTCACCATCATCTACTCATAGCCAAATTCTCCAAATCTCGAATCGCACGAGATCAATCCACCCTTACACCAATCATCATGTCCAAGTCACGAATGCCCTTGATCCTCGGCCTCGGTGCCGCTGGTGGTGTCGGCTACTACCTTTACAATGCCGGTGGCAACGCAAAGGCTTGCGAGAAGAAGTTTGAGAGTACGTTCGCATTCATTTCTCCATCTCGCCTGAAGCTGTCTCTACCGCAGGCGGCGAATACTTGCAGCTTCCTTATACTGACTTGACCGTTTTTTTTCTTTTTCACGCAGGCGACATCAACAAGGCCTCTGCCAACGTCAAGTCTCACCTCCCCGGCAGCTCACCGAACGCCGAGAAGGAGTTCCAGCACAAGGCCGCCGAGGCCGGTGCTAAGGTTGACAAGGCTGTATGCTTTTCCTCCTCCCGACTCGTGTGAAATGTCATTGAAATTGTAACATGTCGCTAACAAAACTTGCCAATCGCAGTGGGCCACCGCCGACAGCAAGGCCAAAGAGGCCCGCGACCAGGCAGAGGGCTACGCCAAGGACGCCAGGGCAGAGGCCATCAAGGCTGTCGATAAGTTTGACAAGAAGGTCGAGGACGGCGCATCCAAGGCAAAGAGCGGCATCTCTAGCTGGTTTGGCGGAAGCAAATAAAAGCTTCTCTCGACGTTTCCCCCCTCTGCCATTGGCGGTGAATTACTCATTCATGCGAAACAATGGTGGCCGCATACTGTAATTAATTCCCCTTGCTGTTTTTTTTTTTTGGCTTTTTTTTTGTGAGTGGTGTTTGGGGCTTCAACTTAATTCAGTGAAAACTACAAAAAACAAACTTTACTCTTCTCACGATCATCAGCTTGCGAATATGTGGTGTTGTTACCTTTAATATGAATTCCGCCAATATGATGCGCTTGACCTCTTGACCCCACTGATAGCAGCTAGATTTTATATTACAACCAGAGACCCAAAAAGCGCCAGATTCGCCCAAAGATCCTTTTTCGTCACATATCTATTGATCCAACTCTGCAGCAACAAGCTTCAAAATCTCCTCGACGCTCTTACCCGCATTCTTCGGGTCCTTATTCACCGCCGCCCACACCTCGCCATGCCGCGGCTCATTCAGCACACACTTGCTCACCACCTCATCGCGCTTCTCCTGGGTTCCATGCTGGCACAAAAACTTGTAATACCACGCCCACGCATCGCCGCGATCACTGTCCAGCACCAGCGCACGCTCGAACCAGCTCTGCGCCTTGTCGAGCTTTCGATCGCCCCAAAAGATGCGCGCCACCCCCACAAATAGCGCTGCGTCGTTGTCCACTTTCTTGATGGCTTCCAGACTGCGCGGCTTGCGCTGCGTGCGCGCTTCCAGGTGCCAGATTTGCTCGACATATAGCAGGCCGCTCTTGGGCACCTCTTGCAGTGCGCGCGCCATGAGCGACTTGGCTTGGTTGATGTTGCCTGTGCGCCGCTCCAGGCGGACAGATTCGCACCAGAGGTCGGCATTCTTGGGCACGGCGAGACGGGCGCGGTCGAGCACGGAACGCGCTTTGATTGCGAGACCGGACTTCTCTTCTAGGCGCGAGTAGAGGAGCCATAGAGGGACGGACTTGGGGACGGCCTTGACGCCCGTGGCGTATGCTTCGCGTGCCGTGCCAGTCTTGCCTAGGTCTTCGTAGATTTGGCCCTTGAGCATCCATAGCTTCGCTGCGGCCGGGAAAAGCTGCAGTGCTTGCAGCGTGAGATCTAGCGCTGTTTCAATGTTTCCGTGTACGCGCTCAAATACGACACTCTTCATCCACACGCGGTCTGTGGGGGCCTGCTCTCGCGCAATCTCCAGCAGCTTGCGCGCCTGGTCCAAATTGCCATTCTCAGCCTCTAGTTTCACCGCCGAGAGCCAAATATCTTCATTGTTGGGGTTCTGGTTAAAGGCGCGCTTGAGTACCAGGCGAGCGCTGTCCACTTCGCCGGCTTGCCACTTTTCTTTGGCCAGCATCATCCAGAGGTCTTCGCTCTTGGGGCAGGCCTCGACAGCCTTTTCGAGGACTTGCCACTGCGACTCGCGCGTGCCGTGGTTGCGTTCCAGATCCGCGGCTGCCAGCCACATGGTCTTGCTGTTGACAAATACACGCAGTGCATAAGCGTAGATTGCCCTCGCCGTCTCGTATTTGCCGCGGTTGATGCTGCCGCGCGCATCCTCCATCCAGGTATCTTTGCGGTCGTCGTCTTCGTCTAATCCCCAGCCGAGCGTCTCGCGGATAATGTGCTCGCAAGTAATCGTAGCGCCGTCCTCTTCGCACTTTTCTGCCTCTTGTATCCATTCCTCACGCTTCGGCATGGCCGACTCCTTGACGAGAACCTGCACACCTCTCTTGATGACGCTGAACTTTGTAGCTTGTCCCAGCTGCTCCTGCAAACGGGCTGCGGCAATCCAAATCTCGTGTGATGTCGGTACAGCCTTGCGAGCCTTGTTCAAGACCTTTTGCGCATTCTCCGGCGTCTCGATGCGTGCCAGCGCCAGCCAAAGGTCTATCGACAGGGGAATCAACTCTGTTGCTTTGGCCAACAAGAGCTTCGCATCATCGACATTCTCCTCCAGGTTGACAGCCTCCTTCCACAATGCTTCTGATTCGGGAACGTGATCCAGCGCTTGTCGAATGACACGCTTCTTGTTATTTGGGAGGTGCTCTAGTCTCATTGCCTCGACCCACAGCCTTACAGACTTGTTGTTGGCCTCGATGGCTCGTCGCGCAATGATTTTGGCATTGTTGGACTCGTGATTCAGGCGTATATTCTCCAACCACGCGTCTTCACTCTTCGGACACTTCTCACAACCCTGGTCAATCGTCTTTCGCGCCGCGCCAACCTTGCCAGCCAGTTCTTCCAGTCGCGCCGCCGCAATCCAACCAAGGGCGTTGTTGGGATTCGTTTTTACGACTGACTGTAGCAACTCTCGCACACGGTTGATGTCGCCGACTTGCGTTTGTGACTCGGGCATGGCCATCTTGTCCAAGCTCGTGATGTATCCTTGAGGGTCGATGCTGGTAGAGCTACCATTGGCGGCGTCGCCACTTCGAGAAGCCTGCTCCAGCCTAGACTTGAGCACCTTGTCTCGGGCAGCACCAATGTCTGCAAAATTGGTCATGGTGCCGTCGGAAGAGGCTTCGCCGCTGCCAGCCGGAGCGCCGTCATCTGTGACCGTTGTGCTCATTTCTGACGAATCTCGCGCTGCTGCCAGCACACTGTCGGGAACGGCATAGAACCTCTGTCGCAAGGCTTGCTTGCTTCGACGGTTCTTTCCAGTCAAGTCACCGACCTCGGGCAAGTTTGCCCACTCGTCGTCAGAGACCGTGGCTAGCGCTCGCTTCAGGTCGGTAAACTGTTGTTGAATCTTGGGGTTGTTTCGCTCGTACTCTTCTCGATCGGCCTCTTCTCGTGCCTCACGCTGGCGTTTGCGGCGATCCATGCGCTCGTCGACCCATTCCCAAATCTTATCTGCCTCTTCGTCATCCTTGTCGTACATGCTTCCGGCAAAGAGGCCGACCTCATTGTCCGGGTCCTGGTATCGCTCGTCGTCGCCACCTTCATCTTCATCGTCTTTGCCCTTCTTTCCTTCGGGCGCGAGACCAAGAGCCTGAGCGCGCTTCGCCAGCTCCTCCTTGATTTGGTCGTCACTAGGGCCTTCGCGCGCCGGTCCCAAGTCGGATCTGGTCGTGAAGCCTGTAGCTCCGCGTCCCAGACCGGCGACATAGTTTTCTGGAGCCGGTTGGCTGAGAAAGTCGCGTCGCCCCGTCATTGTGGAATCGCGACCTGTCCCGATGTGACTGACGGGGGAGAATGGGAGAGAAAATTGGGAGTGTTGTTGGAGACGCAACTTTTTGAAGCTTCCAGTCCAAATAGTTGCCTAGCGCCGGTGGCGGGTGGAAATTTGGTCAAGGTGCTCGCCCCACTACCCGCTCGGGTTGATACTGGGTGTTTAAATTCCACCAAAATGACTCTGAATCTCAATTCTGGAATTCTCCTTTAAGTTACAAATTTCCAAAATTCTAAGAGAATTATTGATTGCTACTTTTACATATGAAATGATTTTGCTAAACAAATTGCCTCGACTGAATCATCTCAGCAAGTGATCAAAGCAGAGCACTTACATCAATCGCCAAACACGTATCTTGTTCACTATATATGAAAATCTATATTACAGAGTTACCAACCCAGGTAGAAAGATATATTTACTTGTGTATATTGAAACGCCTTCATGATGGCAGCGCGGTGGCGGAATAGTGTCTCTCTCAGCTTGTTAAGATCAGGAGGCGTCAAACTCGTTGGAATTGGCCTGAGTATGATAGTCAGGCCTCTTAAAGATTGAAACTTCCCCTCGTGTGCATGTTTACCTAGATGAATAATATCCTCAACGATCTTGGTATCCATGTGCAAAACAATGCTAAGCTGTCTCACAGACTGCGGCAGGATCCTCGTGACACATGCTGGAGGATCATGCACGACAGATCGAAACAATGGCCCTTTGAGCCAATGATGGCAAAACGATTGCTCTTCCAATGTCAAGTTCTCAATTTTCGAGAACTTGGCCAAAGAAGGCGCCAAATCTTCCACGTCAGGGTATATAGTAGCCAAGCATGTATCGAGAGTGAGAGAAGTCAGGGATTCCTTTGCCGGTGCAAGAGATTCTAACATCCTGACTGGCGAAAAAGGCTGAAAGCTACCATCATTGTCCCAATATGCCACTCCGCATGGTTTGATGCGTACGTCTTTGACTTCGGGGCACAGACGTACCAAGTCCTCGGTCTGCCCGTATTCACATTCATCCAGGGGACTTGTCGAGAGAGGATACCCGTCAAATTCCAGAATACTCAATTTTTGGAGAGCTTTAGAAGAGAGGTTTTCAGTGACTTCTTCGGTTATTCCATAGCATTGATACAAACTCAAGTGACGCAGGTTTTGAGCCGCATTCAACAAGATTGGCGTTGCATCAGGGTCCAATTCTAGTCTTTCATACTCGAGCATGTTTGTTAGGGTGAGGACACGAAGATTTGGTAAGCAAGGTTTGGGATCCAGGTACGCGGCCCGTGTAGCAAGACAATCCAAGGCGACGCCGCTTTCCAGAGGATTTCGTTTCTTGTTTGCCCACATTGTAGCTTTCTTGACATTGGGGAGCAGGGCAAGCAGCAGCTCAATGGTGTAGAAGATGGATCGCGTTCCAACATCAGCGGGTGTCATGAAGTCTGCTTCCTCTTCTTCTATCAGATGTAATTGCCGGGCAAGCTGCGTCCAGATTCTCATGGGCGGAAGGCTGCCAAAACACGCTAGCTCGAGCACATGCTGCGCGAGGTCCGGACGGTCCATAAGCTGTCGTACAAGAGAGTTTAGGTTGACGTAGTTGTCTATCCAGTGATATAAAAATGGCCGGATAGAAGCGCGCAGCGTCTGGCAGGTCTCACTAAGAGATCGCAGCCCTTCCCGATGCGAGATGAAGGTCTCGATTCTGTGAACACCAGATGCAGTCCCGGTGCAGTGGTGACATAGCTGCATCCATATCAGGCGCTGTACTTCTGGCGGTAAAGAAAGTAATGAGGGAGGCATGTGAGGTTTATATTTTGCGGCGTTTCATGAGTATGGGTTTGATACGTAAGGAAATAAAACGGTTGGAGTTGGTCGCCGATGTGCGCTCCACCATTCTCAGCTTCCCCGCTTACACCACCGAGAGTCGGCATCACATTTTCAGAGCAACAGAGTAAATCCTTCTTATTGTATTATCTAGACATATACAACCTGAACGTTAACAAAGCAAACTCACTCACTCTTCCTAAAGCATTCAAATTTCCAGATACATGCGAAAACAATGTTCATCTCTACCCAAGTAGTACTCAACTAACACCAAGAAAGCCTTGCATACTGCTCAAAGCTGCATGTAGAGTTGCAAGCCAACCACAATCCAAGCAAACAAAGTTAGGCCCTCAGTAGAGTTATCCTGACTTGCGTTGTTTGTAGGGTTTTCTGTCGCGGAACTGTCATCAATACTACCAGTTCCAGAAGGGGGAGGGCCACCAGGTCTTCCGTTCCCACCACCCGGGCCGCCGATATTAGAATTTCCAATTTCAATTCCACCGTTTTGATAGTAGAATGAAGCAGGAGTTACTTCAGAGGTGTAGGAAGTATTTATGCCAAAAGCGAGCCAAGCAAGTAACCCGTCGGCAATGGTATCTCCAAGAAGAGTGTAAGCCATCAACGGATCAATATTATCGGTTCCAGCTTCCTCGGCAAGGATACTATCATCCTGATTCATTGTTTGTGATTGAGTGTTCTCGCTATAAGGATACTCTTGCATTACTGCTTGAATCAGGTCCTGGTCAAAGAAAGCTTGTCCGACATGGCTGGCATACACCTTGTTACCCAGAGTGCTGTTAGCATTCTCGGTGGCATTTGCATGGACCATGACGTGTATGTGATTCGTTCGGCCGGTGTAGAAACCAGGAAACAAGGATCCAAATTGAGCAACACCATCCAGATCCGTCTTTTGTATACCACGCAAAAAGGTATTGTTGAGGTTGGTGCCGTCGGAGGAGTCTCCGTTGCCATTTGCCACGACGCCAGAATAGACGCCCGTGGAGTTGCAATGCCAGATTTCCACGTAAATATTAGGAACTGGCTCACAGGTATCAACGTCAATAACCTGGTAGTCAAGTGTGATGTCGACGCCTTCTTGGCTTTCGCGAATGTCTTGTCGAATGTACTCGCCGCCGACGTCTAGAAAGTTGTTAGCGTCTGAGCTTGGGCGGAAGAAAAGAGATATCTGGTCAGTAAGGTGTGGTTACATACAGTAAGGTCCCTGAGTAACTTCTGGCATAAGGAGACATGAGTTATTACTTGAGAATAATTTTGCAACGTTGGTGTTTTCGGTGTAACCAAGGCTGGTGCCATTGTGGGATGTGGCCAGCACACTAGCAGCGTCTCTCTTGTCAATACCGCGATTCAAACGAGCATTGCTCATCAACGTTGCTCGTCTCTGGACATTGCGTGAAGGCACACCTCGTTCCTGCAGCCGGTCGACACAATGTCCAAGAGAGGCACGTCGACTTGCGGCCATGAAAGCCCGTCTTTCGAGAATTTCTTCTGTTGGGTCATGGCCCGGATGCCCCAAGACTGCAACAGAAAGAAAAAGCGCTGAAAGGAGACTGTATCTTGAGATTCGCATTTTGATGTACTTCAAGGTTGTCAATTAAGTTAGTCCCTTATAACAGACCCTGACCGAGTCCAGCTCTTATATGCACCCGTGTAAGCCATTATCCAGCCAGGGCCTCGTCATCACATCGACCATTCAACGCCACAAATACAGTCCCGCCGTACTATTCGGAAACTGTTACTTCAGCCTCTAATCACGACTCAACAACTCGACCAGGGCCGGAGACTTCACCTCCTTTCGGACGATGTCCGTAGCGACAGCACACGCGGCCGCCGTTTTACCCGCACACGGTCCCGCAGATACGCCAAATCGAATTTCGACCTATCAAATGCAGCAATTGGCTGTAATTTTGCCCCAGGTGTTTTAAATCTCCGGCCGGCAATTGCTAGTTCGAAGAAAGAGGCGGGAAGTGGGTGGCCGCGTAATACTTTCGAGGTGGGTCACGGCGTTTATTGCGCTTCGTCTACATCGAAGCGCGGACCTTTTGCACGGCACATTCACATTTGAAAAAGGTCGAGTTTGATAGGTTTGCAGTAGTTTCAAAGAATAGAATCCCGATCTTGTAAACCTCTTGTGAGAAGTTGAGGTACGTGACAAAGCAGCTGAGTGTTTTCACATGTTTGGCTTGTTATTAGACTGAGATCTCGGTGTTGGTAAAGTCCATTTCAATCTCAAAAGTATATCTAGAGCTGTTTTGAGGAGGCTTGGTATTAATTAGGAAAAGATTTACAAACGTTGACGTTGCCTCGCTGAATCCGTGCTTCGTCATTCGGTGTAAGTTGCTGGCACCCTCCACCGCCCCAGTATGCAATAGCCAGGTTGTGCGCTCTATGCTCTGTGATCCATCAGGAGTTTTCAGGGACCACGTAATCGCAATGCTTTGTATTTGCGGTGTCGCCATGGTCCTGGACTGCGTTGAACCGACATGGACAGTTCGAGACTGCCCGCAGCCGTCCGCGTATGCTGCTCCTGCGCCACTAAGTCCTTTTAATAGTACAATAAAAAGCACTTCAATTCAGTTAAAGCCATTATTTTATTAAGCCATATACGTTATAGACCTGACTGGGAGTTTTGGAGGTCTGTGTTAGCCAACTTGCGGGCTTGAGGCATCACACTTCCGGAGTCCAATGCCCATTTCACCAGAAAATGTTACTAGCAAAACAAAACGCAGTACGCAATATCCTTATGGATTTCCAGATAGTGATATTTAACTGTTTTTATGCCCCTCACGTGCTATATGTAACGTTCCGCCTTTTCCCTGTATCCAGTTTCTCGACAGCTACCTAGCCATAGGTTTAGAGATGTGTCTCACGCCATCCAGCGTCACCAGATCAGCCGGAATGCTTTTCCCATCCACTTATTTCAAGATATTGTATAATTAAATTGATCTTGACAGTTACACGGGATATAACGACTGTTTCGAATCCTACATGGTGCAATTGCCGAGGTCAATCCGTCGGCTGGGTCTATTCTTGACAAGGAGAGGGTGTTATTATGGGCTTTCCATTGGGAATTCTAAAACATAAATATCGTAAATTTTACGTCGTTGTTAAAGCTGCAAAATATTATCTTGCATACAATAGAATGTAGAATTCTGTTCCCTCGAGCAGCATCGTGGGGTGTTGGTTTCGACACCGGCGGATAATTATCAGTTATGCTGTGCCGAAATTAGACACACATCTCCAAGAAGGTGTGTAAGTTTTCTTTACCTCAGATCATTCTTACTCGAATTAAATCATCCAATTTTGCACTGCTGCTCTCGATATTCACTTACATGGGAACTGTTCGGCAATACCCGAAGCGCCCCACGTGATGGGCACCACCGCATCGCCGCTATCGATAACCCACCCAGAAAAAAAAGTTTCCAGCAAGGATAAACCGCCCGCCCAAAAATTCCCATCCCACCGCCTTCACCTCCCGCACCGACGCAAAACCACCAAACACAAATCGCCCAGCATGGCCAAGGCAAAACATGCAAAGCGCAACGGCGCATCAAGCTCACCGTACGAGCGACCATCAGCCGGGCCCGGCGCCGGAAACAGCAACTCTGCTAAAAACAACGTCTTCAAGTTCAACACAAACTTTGGCCAGCACATCCTCAAGAACCCGGGCGTATCAGACGCCATTGTCGAAAAGGCCTACCTCAAACCAACCGACACAGTGCTCGAAGTCGGTCCCGGAACAGGCAACCTAACAGTGCGCATCCTCGAGCGAGCGAAGAAATGCATCTGCGTAGAAGTCGATCCGCGCATGGCCGCCGAGGTAACAAAGCGAGTCCAAGGCACGCCCGAGCAGCGCAAGCTCGAAATGCTGCTGGGCGACGTCATCAAGACAGAGCTGCCGGCATTTGACGTGTGCATTTCCAACACGCCGTACCAAATCTCCAGTCCGCTGGTGTTTAAGCTGCTCGCGATGCCCAACCCGCCGCGCACATCGGTGCTCATGTTCCAGCGCGAGTTTGCGCTGCGGCTGACGGCCCGGCCGGGCGATGCGCTGTACTGCCGGCTTTCTGTAAATGCGCAGTTCTGGGCAAAGATTACACACGTTATGAAGGTTGGCAAGAATAATTTCCGCCCGCCGCCGCAGGTTGAGTCGTCGGTTGTGCGCATCGAGCCCAAGACGGGCGGCGATAGGCCAAATGTCAGCTGGGATGAGTGGGATGGCCTGCTGCGCGTGTGCTTTGTGCGAAAGAATAAGACGCTGCGTGCGAGCTGGCTGGGTACCAAGGAGGTGCTGGCCATGGTAGAGCGCAACTACCGCACCTGGTGCGCCATGAACGGCGTGCCCGTGGATGATAGCGTGGTTGAGGGCGATGCGGAGGAAGACGACGAGGTGATGGACATGGACGGGCCGGCAGAGGGGGAGATGGACGTCGACGCCGACGAAGATGCGCCTGCGTTTTTCAAGGAACTCAACGCTGCGGTGACAAATGTGCCCAAGACAAAGAGTAAGCGCAAGAAGACAAAGGTGGCGGAGCTCGTGCGGGAAAAGATTCGCAAGGTGCTCGAGGATGTGACGGAGCTGGCGGATAAGCGCTCGGGCAAGTGTGATGAGAATGACTTTTTGAAGCTGCTGTTTGCGTTTAATGAAGAGGGTATTCACTTTTCCTAGACGACGACGACGGGGATATGAACGCTGTTCTGTCACAGTAGGCAGACTGTTATGACGGTTTGGAATCAAAGGTATATATATGGAGTTTTTATTATTATTATTATAGCATTTTTGCTTTTATATAGCAGATATCAGCGGCATTGGCGTTGGGTAGCGGAACCCCAAAATAGTTTAAACCTTCTTCTTACATTTTCCAAGTCATCTCCTTTCAACATCTAGATGTGCACCAAGACAACGAGAGGGACAGAAAAAGAATATAATTACCACCACGGTCGTGTACATCGCATCTAGTATGCGGGTATCATGGCTCACAATCTACCCCCAGCCACCACCGTCAACCAACATATTAAGATTTTTTGCTCTGGACATCCAATCTTCGTTTTTCGTTTTGGCTTCACCTGGTATAACAAGACTTTTATGCACCCGCTTTGTCTCGCTATTTTCAAACCCATCCATTTGGTATTTCTCTCCATTATCAACAATTTTGGCCACACTCGCCCATGTCCAGATTTGGCATATGCTTTGAGCTGTGCTGTGTATTTGTCATAAAACCGTTACAATTACAAAAAAAGGACCAATTCGCCGCCGTTTCCATACCGTCTATCCTTGGGAGCAGGTTCAAGACTCCTCGCAAACTGTGTATGTCGCTTTTCCTTATTTCCCAAGTTCCGCCTGAACTTGTACTCTATCTACCAGTCAAGTTTTCCCATGTGCCGTGTATGAACCACACGTTTCGTCTCCTGGTTCAAGGTGTACGTCCAAAAGCCGGAACCATACGCTAGGCTATGCGCGCTCGAACAAAATATTGAAAAAAGAAATGTAAAACAAAAGAAATGATATAGAGTTAAGGTATCATGCCATATTCTAGGTAGCACACAGATGGTTGGTTTCGTTAATCGTGAAAAGATATGGTAGAATTTGGCCTCAACGACGGGTCATTCGCCGAGTTGGGCTTGACCGTCGTTCGTCCTGAGACCGTGGCACTTCGAACCTGCGCGCTCAGTGGCAAGCTGTACTTTAGTACGCCCTTGATGATGAGGTCAAATTCGTTTTGGTAAATGAGGTCCCATCGCTTCGTGCCACCAGATGTACTATTTCCAGGGGATGCGAGTTGCATTCCACCCGTGTCTGACGATGTTCCTTGGTGGAACAGAGATCCCTCGAACCTCAGAGGACTGTCAAATTCGGTAATGCGCCCCAGCAAGATATTCGGCCGCGAGTCGTCGTCTCCATCCGTTGGAGGGTCATTAACCGGATCGTCCAACGTCTTAAGCTTGTCGGAGCCGTCTGGCGTCTTCCACCAATCCGAGTCTGTTCCAGCATGTTCCGATTTGGCAAATATCTCGACATTAGCGCGATCAATAGTAACCGCGACAATGTTTGGGTTATGGGCATTAACGGTAACGTCAAACATGAGGAGCTGTTCACTGGTGACGACATTCTGGATCGTGACGATCTCAATGTTTGTCATGGGTTGTGAGGTCGCAAACATGAATCCAATGGCACCAGTAATTACCAAAAGAAACATCATTGTCAGAACAAGGCAGGCGGCGAACCGGTTGAGGTACGAGGATCGGCGTGTATATGTTTGCGACTCGGCTTGCCTGAGATTGTGTGGTCCACGACGTCCTCGCCCCGACCGTCCAATTCTAGCGGATCCCATCAGAGGCGTTCGCTCGTCGTCGGCACCGCCAGTCTCCTCCATGTCATATGTGGAGGACATTTGCAGAGCAGAGCGTTTTGTCGCCAAGTTACGAGCGGGTTGATTTCGAGGGCTCGTCGGACCGGAAGAGTTTCGAGAGTTGGAATTATTGAGTTTCGACTTGGCAACGTTCGGAAATGGTGATTCGTTGTCAAAAAGTGAAGGGTGGCCATTCCCGGGCTGACGACCCCAGCGTCCGATATGGTGGTGATGGCGTGTCGTGCCTCGACCAGATCCCCCTGCGCTGCGGCCAGTACCCTTGCCGTCCTCGTCACCAGTAGTTAAACTTTCATTACCGGATCCATTGAATGTGTTGACAAATTTCATGCTCTTCTTCGGCACTGGCCCATGGTGGTGACCTTCCAGAACTCCATAGATGGATCGTACATTTTGGCGGTCGGCCTGGCTAGCCATCGATGTTGCACTTGGAGTCCGCGAATGGAAACGACGGACGGTTCTATCGCCTCCGTCGGGTGGATTCGAATCATAGACAAACGTCTCCTCCGAGTCGGACGTGTTGGCTTCGTCGACAGCACTGGCGATTTTGGCTTCGAAATTGTCCGCTTTTGAAGACGCTGTAAGAATCATTAGTAATGCAAGCGTTTCCACACAACTGGAACGAAACTTACAGGTTCCAGAGACATTCGTTGGCTTGCGCGTCGTCCTTTTCTTGTCCTTTTTGGGCTTAATGGTTTCGCTACTTGGTTTCGGCTTGAGGGTTCCGTTTGCGCTGTCCGTCTTGGAGCCTGTCGTCAAAGCAACTTGAGGGATGCTAGAGACCGTTTCGGTCTCAACAGTCATTGTCTGGGTAGAGCCCTCTGGCTTGGCCTTCCCCTGCTTGGCCGACATTGAACTAGACTGTCGAGCCGCTGGAGGAGGGGGCACCGAAGTCGTGCGCCGGTCAGCCATGTTTGGGGCACTATCGCTGCCAATCTCGGTTGTAGGCAGGTTGGTGCGAGCTCTTAAAGTACGTCCACCATCACTCAGAGCAGTGTCAGACTCAGGCTCAGTGACGTGGAGCTTTTCTTTGACATGGTCTACCAACTCCGAATCATGAGCCGGTGTGGCTACTTCCTGAACCGTTTCCAGGCCGGTGCGAACCGGAGTGCGGACACCAGTACCCGGTTTGGGTTCGTCAGTCTCACTCTCGGATAGAGTAGGCGTCGCCTGCGCATCCACCGGTTTAGCTGCTGGGCTAGCTTGCTGAACGTTGATTGCAGGCGGCTCCGGATCAGCTCGTGCAGGCGTCAAGGCCGCTTTGGTTAGGTTCGGAGGAGGAGAGCGTAGACGTGGAGAGATGGGCCACTTAGGGCTATCCTTTGGGTCTGATGCGGCTGCGTTCTTTTGAGGCGTGGCGGTGGGATCTGAAGCTTCTCTGTTTGCCGGGTTGAGAGCTGGCGCAGCTGATGATGATAAACTTCGAGTGGATGCGGTATGTGTCGGTATTTGTGATCTAGATGGTCGAGTGGGACTCGAATCTTGCTGGGCGTTATTGCGGGATCTGGAGCGGCCGCCGGCTAAGCGGCTTGCAGAGGTTGCTTTTCGAACGTATCGGCTTGGAGAGGCGTCTCTTGATATATTAGGAGATGGAGCAGCCGAATTGGAATCAGACGACTGTTTCGATGGTGATGTCGATGCGCCGTTCGTGGCAGATGCGGTGGTGGCAGGAGTAGATGCAGCCACAGCCGCAGCCGGGGTGGTCGTGGACTTTGTTGTACGCGAAGCATGTTGGTGATTAGATGTCTTTTCGGCAGACGAAATGGCGTCAGGGCAGCCGTCAGAGACGGTCGATGACTTGTCCATGGCTGGGCAAGCGTACGACTATAGAGCGTTGTGATTGGGAGAGATGCATGCCAACGGGGGAGGCACAAGTCGGAGGTTCGGTATCAATGGCTGCAAGAGTGTACGCAGGATGGCCCGCTGTTCATCGTGGTTGGGCGCGGTCTGGCTTCGGTAGACGGCGGAGGAGGAGAGCAAACACCAGGAGAACGAGCTAGGGTCGGTCGCGAAGCGTGCAAACTGACTTGACGAGAGCGACGGCTGGTGATGCCCAACGACGTTTGTTTGGTCAAGTTTGTTGCGGATGCGCCGGGGGTCCGTCGAGTGAAGGGACGAAAGAGAACGTCAACCGAACAGGGCTGGACTGTGCGCGCCGCAGGGGTGGGACGGGGGGATGGTTTGACCAGCCAGAGTAGCGCAAGAGAGACAAGCGATATGACGAGGGCCAAACAGGCAGAGGCAACGCAATAATTCGAGCGTGACGGAGAGAAATGAGAGGAACAAAGAGAGCGCTGCAGGTGTGAGAGAAAGCAGTCGCCGGTGAACAAGGGTTGGTTGGTTTGCAGCAGCGAGTTGTTGTTGTCGGCAAGTTGAATGACACAGACCTGACGATTTTAGGTGACTGGCTGTGGAACTGGAGACGTCCAAGGAGCCGGGGGGTTGCGTCGAACAGCGGGTGGTTCTTTTAGCGTGGAGAAGCAGAGTGATGATGTCGTTTTTTTGTCGTGTGAGACGAGGTTGGCGTCACCACTGGGGTGCCGGTGATGGGCTGACGACACTGGGCAGTGGGACGGGACAGAAGGCCAGCTTTTGCGGGTGGTGGTGGGTGGTGGACAACAGAAACTTAGCACGTAGGTAGGTAGCTTGGCAGCGAAAAACATGTGCAAGAGTACTTTTGCATTTCGCACACCTGAGACGGGGGGCGCGACTCAAGCTTTTTGCTAGCACCTCAGGCGCTGCAGGATTATGCGGTACCTTGGTTCCTCTGTGCAACGCCAGCTGCAGGGAGGGTAATCTACAGTTTCCGAGGCAAATCAGCACTGTGCTTACACTGCAACCCGTCGACGGCAAACAGGAGTTCTCCGGTGCAGAAATTGAAGCGCCCGACTCTCCCTTTGCTTTTGTTGCTTACGAGTACTACTCGTACCTTGCGTAGTTGGGCATCTACGGTTCAATTCAGGGAGTTACGCCCAACAGTGTCGCGTTGAGTATCCAAAAACATGCCAAAATCTTGCACGGAATCCCGTCATGCATGCATTTCACCTGCTGCACATGGCCAAAAGTAGCAGAGGGAGGACGGGCCACAGAAGCCACTCACAGACGAGCACGTTGTGGCCGTGTTCGAGAACCTGATCCTTGTTTTTTGCTTGGTAGATAGGGATGGCTCATTGGACCATAGGGTTCAACGTAATGCCCTGTGTGGGTGCCCTGTTCAAGGCCAGCACGCGCCTCTCAACAAGACAAGGTGCCCAAACTGCCAGTGGCGCTAGCTCAGTGCGTTGTTCTGCTACGGGGTACATAACCAGCGCCGCAATGCGCTGGAGGCAGGTCTTTTACGTACAGTGTGCATTTGGTACGGCTAGCACTGGCTATCTCGTAACCGTCAGCTGCACGGATCTTGCCTCCTACTTAATAACCTACCTACATTGGGTAGTGATACTAATAAGGAAAGGTAATTATCCCTCGTGTAAATTCTACGAGTATTACTTCCTATTACGACGGACCTTTTGCAGCGTTCTAGCGGCATTGGTCGCTTCGTGACCAAACTTGCCAGTCGTATGTAATTACATACCCGTACTGTAGGCAGTAGCTGGCTGGTTCACCTTCGCCTACGGGGCTAGCCGGGTGCCCGAGCTTCGGGGTCAAACACATGAGGAACCGAGCCTTGGTTTTGCGCTCAACTACGGTAATAATTTCTATTGGACTTCAGGGCTGTCTGTCCCGTCCCTTGCCAGACAAGTTCGAAATCCCTGGTCCGTCTCTTTCTAGCGGCCTTCTTCCCTGGCGGAGTCGGTTTGGTGACGCGTGCACCAGCTGGTTGCCTGTATTCGTAGCAGTCATGTGCAGGACTGTGCCGCTGCACCGGAGGAATGCCCAGAAAGGAAGAGACATTTGAAACCAAGGCATAATTTGGGATTGGACATTTTGGAGTTTTCACTGTTTGCTCGGAGCCCATGTCCCGTTAGCCTACCCTGTTTTGCGTTTATTACCTACTAGTACTCCGTACATGCAACAGCATTGCGTGTCGACCTAGTAATAAGAGAGCGGTAGTCAAAGTGGCCATAGTCCTTGCGGCATGTCTTGTGACCATATCTCGGTTACGCCCCCGGCCATCAGCACCAACATCCGGTCTCGGTCCAGGGCTTACGAGCTCACGGTTACTTTGTATGTACGAGTACAGACTAGACTTTTGTTGGGGATGCTTTGCGGCGCGTGGGCAAATGCGGAAAGCCAACCCGGAGTAATAAGCAAGCTCGTAGAGGTGGCAGGGCCTGAAGACTGCAGTGGCTCGGACGGCTCACCCTCACGCCAACACGAGCCCTTTTCAGGCCCTTTCGTCCCGGTTCAGCGGTCAGGGCTCCACTACATCCTTCCCGCCCAGGCCGAAATTGGGGTACGTCGTATTAAATAATACCGTGGACTTGCCCGCGGAAGTTCATGGCAGTACCCGATGATAACGTATGCATGTCTTCATTGGTTATGACTTTTATCAGCCCCTTTTTATGAATTCCATCATCATGTGCTCTTTAGCTTGAAACATGTTGCAGCGCTGTGTGACGTTGGAATTGCAGCTCTTTACAAAGCAATCCAATTCTAGTCGGCTGATCAAAGCCCAAGCCAGATACAGAACATAAGTAGGTAGGAGAGTTCAACACCAACAGCAAATTCGTATATGTCGACTCACAGTACTATTCTCGGGCAACCACGAGTAAAACATGTGACAGTCGCACTGCATTATCGTACCACTGCTTTCAATTAGAATTATACACAGTTACCGCTAGATATCGTTTCACAAGAGCCCAGGGGAAATACGCACATGCCCAGCACAGCCGCGGCTCCCCCCCAAATTCGTGTCCTGTCCATACTCGTACATGACAAGGCAACACTACGTTAGGCCGGGCTGCATGATTCCATGGCGGGCCGCAGCAGCAAGGGGGGGCCAAGCTCGCAACGGCTGGCTGACAACGTGGCCATGCTTGATTAATGGCCAGTAAAAACTCTGTAAATTTCCGAGCTGGCTCCTTTTGCATATGGACATGATTATTTCTGTCTGCACGCGGAAAGTATGAGCGTGCAAGGAGGTTATTGCGGTAAGAGACAGATATGATCAACGAGATGCATATAGCCCATGTATTATATGGTTACCCTCATTTTCATGCTCGACCAGATGTGCAAATCGCCATTCATAAAACCTTGCACGAATACAATGCCCTTCAAAAAGCAGCTGTAGCTCATGGCCCAAGCCCTTCCAAAAAGCTATCCGCCTGCTTCTGCGCCCTCCGCGAAGCCATGTCTTTTCGTCGCTGCTCAATCTCCCTCCTCCTCGCAGCCTTTTGTTCTTCTCTCGACGTCCGCTGTTCTTCCGTTTGCTTCCTCTCCTCCTCCAGCGCACGCATCTCCTCCTCCCTCGTAGTCCCATCCTTACTAAACTTGTAGAACCCGACGCCTTTACTCCGTATCTCGCGATCCGCGTCATAGTGCAGCTTATCCGGCGGCGTCGCGCTGCGGTCCCGTTTCCGCGCCAGCTCCTCCATCTTGTCCGGGTCATCTGGGTTAAACGCCATGGCCTGGATCGAATCACCATGTATCAAGTTTCCTGGCGCTGCGGGCCGTGCCGATAAGCGTTCTAGCTCTTCTGCACCGAGGAGGCCGCGTCGGGCGCGTCGTTCCATGCGTTCTTTTTCTGCACGCGTGCCACGCCGTAGACGCCCGAACTCGTCTTCGTATTCTATCACGTCTCCTCCGCCGTCGTCGTCTGAGTCTGAGTCGCTATCGGAGCTGGCACCTGCCTCTTTGCCCTCGACGTTTTCGGCCCATTTGCGATCAAAGTCTACTAGGGGAGCCGCTTCGTTTTCTTGTGCCACGTAGTCGCCTCTCTTCATTGCAGCGTATAGCCTTGCCTTGTTCTCCATCTTCCGCCGCGCGCGTGCCAGCTCGGCTGTTTCGTCTTCTGTTCCTGTGACTTCCTTGAGGACTAGTTTTTCGTCATTCGCGGGCTTTTCTTGCTTCTTGGGCTTGCTGCGGAAGACGTCGTCTTTGCCTTCCTTTGATGGTCTTTGGCGGCCGGGTTTTGACCCGCTGGAGCCCGAGGTGGCCATGAGAGATGTGAGCTGTGCTGTGAAATCTAGAGACGAGGATAGCCCGCTTTCTCGTTTCTGTTTCTTGACCGGCCGCTGGCCGTAAAGGTTGGGGTCTTGAGGCATCCCTGTGAGGTCTGCGTATGGTGTAGGGTATCAAGATGCGTGGCCTTTGTTGCCCCAAAGTTTATCGTTTCTAGGCGTATCATCAATTGAATTCAATCGAAACAGTCATCTGAAGTGTATTTCTAGCTCTGTGAATGCAAGTTGACGAATGTTTACAGTTGAGCTGCTGTAGATGAAGCTCAAAATGAAAGCTAGGCAGAGCATTTGAAGTTGAGAGTGGCACTGTTTTATGTGGGTCGCTGCCGGCAACCGTGTAAGCGCTCTCTCGGCAACAGACTGGTTTGGTTCGTTAATCGCAGGCAAAGACAGATACCAGTTATTTCTTTCTAGCTATTGGAAACCAATTCTTTACACTGTATTTATACAATCAGCCCAGTCAATGCTGTCTACTGCCGCTGTTACTGTTTTACATCGATATCCTCCTCCAGCACCCTTTTCTTAGGCTTTACCCAGTACATGAAGCGAAAGTAATTTGCTAGAGCAAACCCAGTGTAAGTAACAGGAACATATCTAGCTCCTCGACGAATCCACCAAAGAGAAACCCTGGCTGCCCAGTCAGCTGAAACCAAGGCTGCTCCCATGTTCGACTGGAAAGCGGCCGGCACGACGTGGCGGTACAGAATATCCCCATCGTCGTAAAAGCCTCTGGCATATTCCGCAAAAGAACGCTTCGAATCGGTGTAAGTTTTCATGCTATCCTCCCAAGATCCGTGAAATTCTGCTTCACTGCCAATGTACCACACCTCAGGTTTAAGTTCGGGTTTCGACCGTGTCCTGGCTTTTTTGAAGAGCCCAATGAGGGTAGCAGCTGACTCGCAGTTTGCCTGAAAGGCGTCTTTATTTTTTGAACCATGAGCGAGGATCAAAATGTCGGTGTTGACAAGGATCGGCTCAATAGCAGCGTAGCTGTCATATGACCAGTGGACGCCGTACTGAAGTCCTTTAATACATGACACCTCCTCCTGGAGCTGTTTGCAGAGTGCTTTCCCCAACGCACCGCTGGAACCTGTCATTGCCACACGCCTACCACGAAGAGTTGACGCCGTACCTAGAATCCAATCAACGAAACGAACCATGGACCCAAAGTAGTTTTGCGGATCAACATGGTGCAGGGCATGGTACTGCGGACCAACAACTACCAAATACGGGTCTTTAGGAAGTTTAGTATAGGAAAGATGGTTTGAATCATGCCCAAGGTTCCAAGCAACAACACAAGTCCTGCTGATTTGCACCACCAGAACAAGAGTCAAGGTATGCATTGTCTGGTCAAAAAGGGCATCGCAACACAACCAGCTAAGCGTGCTGCCAATGGCCTGGCAGAAGAACTCGAGAGGCATGTGGGAGATGAGGTTTGCATAGATGAATTGCTTGTTAAATTTGAGGTTTCGGTCAAAATATCGGTGATGGGCTGTGTGAGCTTGACCTAGCAAGCGGAGAAGACGGAAGCGAGATTGGTGGGATCTGTGTGCCACGCAGTGGACAAGGTCGAAGAACAGGGAGCCGACAATGTAGTGGAGGACAGCAGAGAAGATGTAGAAAGTAAAGTTTTCCGGGATTCTGGAGTAAAATGAGAGGTGTAGTGTGTCTGTCATCGTGAAGGGCTAATAGTTTGGGAAGTAAGGAAGCTGGTGATTCAAGGTATCTTCATTAATGGGAGGCCGGTAGCTAATTATACTGCAAATCTGCAAAACACGACTTCAAGCGCTAAAGGCCTTTCTACACCCCGAATTAGATAGATAATTGATTTTTTGCTATAAATATTCCCACGCGCGTCTTTGTGGTGGCTCATCCACGAGAGCGGTAGTCCAACGCCCACTTACAGACACCAAGCCCCAAGTTGACGATAGCATAAGCTTGTTTCAAAGTTCTCACAAAAAATCTCAATCAGAGCAGTTTCCCGTCCCCTGTGCAAAAAAAAAAAAGTCCCGCAAATGAGCAGAGATAATGAGCAGGTAGTCTCACAAACGTAATCACCGGGGTTGCAACCTGCACAAAGTAGCGGCATATCCACAAGGGGCGCTTGAACCAGGGCCGCGTGCATACCCTTACCTCCTTGCTTGCTTGTCGAAAAAACTTCAACTATAGTTCCAAGAGCCCATTCAAGTTCATAAGACGTACGCAATCGCATCCGCTTCTGTCCCCAGTGGATACGCATTACACTTTGCCGAACCATTGAGCAACTGATGGCGTCGTATTCGCCCAGGGGGCATTCGACTCCAGCTACTCCAAATATAATGCGAATAAGGCTGAAACCTTTTGGGATAGCCGAGTAGCTATATTTACAACAGTCAGCGCAGCCAAGACTGTTCCTGGAAAACCCCATATGCAAGGTACGCAATGGCGCCGTCAGGATATTGCGTGTAGTGTGGGGTTGTGAGGGGAGCAAAGCCACAACACTCCGTCAAACGCTGACGACGCCGGTTGTGGGCTTCACTTGTAGATAGCAAGATAGATTGCAACTACACAGGTTTATCGGAACGAGAATACGAGTCTGCCTTGCATGTTTTCGGTTATGGTGCGTATGTGCTGTTATGATGTGCATGAGATATTGAGCACGACCAGGGCTGAAGCGGCCGTTGCCGAGACGCAAATCCAAGATAATTCCTGAGCTCAACATCCTCAAAATAGGCGTGATTTCTATTAAAATAGCGCAGCTAGGTTACATGAATTTCGGGGACGGTTCGGTGAAGAATCCCATCTTGGAATCCGGCTTGCATCTAGAAGTTCCGAATCCCAAAAATCAACGCTTGACAGCTTCGAGACACCAGAAGATTTAGTGAACAATTAGACACTGACTCGGTGAATAATGGGATTCCACAGCCGATCTATGACTTCTGCACGAATTCACATTTACATATGCGGCCCTTGTCTTTAGCAGATGCCTGAACTATAGCAGTTGTAGACAACTCGGCTAGGGGACAGTGTATACGAAAAAGGGCTCTGATTCACTATACGCTATGATTCCCCATACGCTATGATTCCCCATACGCTATGATGAAGCATAAAAATATGCAAGTAATGAAAGCTGTAGGTTCGGCCCCCTTGCAACGTTAACATGCGGCTCCTCTGTCGAATCCTTCTGGAAGCTCTAATAAGCCGACGCCTAGACTTCCCCCGCCATAGGCCGAGCTCCGCGCCGCGCCCACGGAACGCCGCCAGCCAAATTCCCCCATCCTACTCATCCCGCAAAGGAAGGTCCACGGGCGCGGCAAACAAAAGGGCGTGCTGGCAGCGAGTCCACTTGCAAACGCCGACAGAAAGGGACACCTATAATAATAGCGCCGAGCTCCGCTCCAAACAAAACGGGACCCCGTCTGTTGTCCCGATTTTACAGGAGACTGAGAAGAAAAAACAAGGAAGCATCCTCCAGGATAACCCGCTGAGACTGAAACAAAGCGCCAAACCCAAGGCAGTCACCACAGATCAAGAAATGGCCATTCACGAAATCACAGAGTGCGTTATTACCCCTACCCCGTGCCCGAGCTTGCCCTCTTCGGGGGTGCGGCGTGTGGCGTATCCCGAATTGGCGTTTCCGATGAAGCTGACAAGAAGATGGGGGAAACAGGGCGGATGCCTTTCATGCCGCTCTCAAGGAGCACAAGGTCGTCGTTGCCGACTTTTATGCCGTCTGGTGCGGTGACTGCAAGATGATTGACCCCTTCTTTAATAAGTAATACGGTGCCCTAATTTAATATGGGATTTATCCTCTCATTTTGCTCAGACCGCAAAAAACTAACGCTGTCACTACCCTGCAGATATGCCGCCGAGGACAAGTACAAGGACATCTACTTTGTCAAGATTGACGTCGACAAGCTCAACGACTTGAGCAAGGAGTGCAATGTCCGTAACATGCCTACTTTCCAGCTATACAAGGATGGAGAGAAGATTACACAGGTGGCCGAGCCCAAGCCGAATGATCTTACCGAGTTCCTCGCCAAGGCTCTGTAGATGCGGCTAGAGTCGAGCTATCGGCGTGGGGAAGCTATAAGACCATTACTGTTTCAATCATAAGTACATAAAAATATACAAGCACTGACGAATACCGGATATGACTAAAAATAAGGCTGTGAATTCCCAGATAAACTAGCCCTACATCCGTGAATCAGGCGCGAACCCTGCCCACGTAACTCGTAAGGTATGACGCTGCACCACCCCACCACTACCAGTACCTAGGTAAGGCCCCCCCGCCATGGCGCCATCCCGCCGTCCCTGAAACTTTCTGGCCCAACCCCGCTATCGGAACCCAAGAATTGACTCTTTTATCTTCCTCCATCTACATCCTACAGACAAGCAGCTTTTTGTTTCTCTGTATACTGTGAACCATGTCTGCCCCTAACCAGGTCTTTATCGCCATTATTGGTATGTATTTGTTTTGCTTCCAATTGGTCTCTGCACATCTAACCAATAATAAATTCTAGGCGCCGGCGGTGTTGGAAAGTGCTTTATCAACCAGCTCCAGGCTCTCGCTACCCGACGACCCTCTCCCAAGCTGTCGCTCTGCTACATTTCCACCAGCCGCAAGGCCCTTTTCCACGACGACTACGCCGAGATCCCCTACGAGAATGCCCTCGAGTCGCTCGCCTCCTCGTCCCAGTCCCCGCCCGAGCTCCCCAAGGTCATCGAGTACCTGGCCAATGCTCCCGCCAAGTCGGTTCTGATTGACAACACTAGCTCACAGGATGTGGCCGATTGCTATCCTATCGCTCTCAGCCGCGGCGTGAGCATCGTTACCCCCAACAAAAAGGCGTTTTCTGGCTCCTACCAGCTGTGGAAGGACATCTTCATCTCCTCGGCCACGTCCGGCGCCAAGGTCTACCACGAGTCTTCGGTCGGCGCCGGTCTACCCGTCATTTCCACACTCAAGGACCTTGTTGAAACCGGCGACAAAATCACCAAGGTTGAAGGCGTCTTCAGCGGCACCATGTCTTTCCTCTTCAACTCCTTCGCGCCCGCTTCTGGCCAGGGTGGCAAGTGGTCTGACGAGGTCAACAAGGCCAAGTCCCTCGGCTTCACGGAGCCCGACCCTCGCGACGACCTCAACGGTCTTGATGTTGCTCGCAAGCTGACCATTCTCGCCCGTCTTGCTGGCCTGCCTGTTGAGTCCCCCACTTCCTTCCCCGTCCAGAGCCTGATTCCCAAGGAGCTCGAGTCCTGCAACAGCGGCGACGAGTTCCTCGAGAAGCTGCCTGCGTTCGACGACCAGATGGAGGCCACCAAGGCCGAGGCCGAAAAGGCTGGCAAGGTTGTCCGCTTTGTCGGCTGCATCGATGTCCCCAACAACGCCGTCAAGGTTGGTCTGGAAATGTTTGACCGCTCACACCCCATTGCCGCGCTCAAGGGCAGCGACAACATCATCAGCTTCTACACTGAGCGCTATGGTAGCAACCCCGTCATTATCCAGGGCGCTGGCGCCGGCGGCGATGTTACCGCCATGGGAGTCACTAGTGACTTGATCAAGGTCATCTCGCAGCTCTCATAGATTATGCCCGAATATCAATAAAATTGGTTCATTAGTTATAGTATTACTGTGCATCGTTATCCTTTGTAGCTCCTTTCCTTCGCCGCGGATTTGCATGTGATGTTTGTGACGAATGTGACGTATTCGCGGCCGAAGCTTCCGGACTCGAACTGCCCTTGGGGCCTGACGTTTCAACTGTATCTTCTTCGACAGGTTGTCGGTTCCAAAATATTCTCCAGCACCATAGAGTGAGATCAAGAATAAGCCACAGAATCAAGGGTAGCAGAAATGCTATGCCAATGAGAACCTTGGTGAACGGACTGTCAGCTACGCCAAAGCTCCCACTGCTTAAGAGGACGACACTCACAGAAACGGCGGATATTGTGCGGATTATAGGAAACGTTCCAGGAAGAGATGCGGCGTTCACCCGCAGCCAAGAGCCCTGATCTAGAAAGGATACCATGACTGCTTGGTTCCGACGTTGTTGGTGTTGCAAGCTGTAAAACTGTCAGCAGCTGACAGAGGAGCTACCTAACCCAGGTAGCCGGGTAGGTACTAATGTGCTATTCTGCAGCTTGCGGCTCTCACATGTTATTCTCAGCAAAGCTCGCACTATCCCAACTAACAGGATTAACACTACAAAAATCCAATCAGAAACTGAATATTATTTTATTCAAATCTTTTGATATCTTTGGATTTACTGAACTTGATTCTGATTGAGAATAACAGATCTTTAGACATATAAGGTAAGGTGCCATGAAATACAAGGCCGCTCACCAACCGAGTTTCACCGCCTTCCTGATTTAGCACATTTTCACCTTCACCTCTGCAAAACTATTTCTTTCATCCGCTCGCACCAACTCACAGCTCCCCGAAATTCAGCAAAATGGCTGGGCCGCCAAATAAAAAACAGAATAGACAAAAATACCATGCCGCCAAAAATAGGGATGGCGTCGCCCAATTGCCTCGCAAGAAGTTCTATCGGCAGCGAGCGCATGCCAACCCATTCTCCGATCACTCATTAGAGTAGTATGTCGCTCTGGATATCAAGTCGATTACAAACGTGGCACTAACCTTTGATTTAGTCCAGCATCCCCTGCTGATATGGATTGGTCAGAATATTATCCAGAATTCATATCCGCGACGGCTGGCGAGGATGCGTCCAAGCCCAAGCCGTTGAAGCAGGATGTCGAAGTTGTTGATATTGGCTGTGGATTTGGAGGTTTGCTGGTAGCTCTGGCACCTCTGTTGCCTGAAAAGCTCATGCTTGGTGAGTTCAAAACATCATTTTACTTTTCAGCGTGTGATCTAACCGCGGCAGGATTGGAAATTCGCACAAACGTTGCCCAATTTGTCCAAGAGCGAATCTGGGCTTTACGGCAGCAAAATGAAGGGAATCTCTACCAGAATGCAGCTTGTCTGCGTGCCAACACGATGAAATTCTTTCCCAATTTTTTCAAAAAGGCTCAGCTTAGCAAAATCTTCATCTGCTTCCCTGACCCGCACTTCAAGGCTCGCAAGCACAAGGCTCGAATTGTCTCTACGACTCTCAACTCGGAATACGCATTTGCTCTGAAGCCTGGTGGCATTGTGTATACTATTACTGACGTTGAAGATTTACACCTGTGGATGGTTGAACATCTTTCTGCCCATCCTTTGTTTGAACGTATTCCTGATGAAGAGGCAGAAGCAGACCAGTGTGTACAGGTGATGAGACAGGAGACGGAGGAGGGTAAGAAGGTAGAAAGGAATAAGGGTAACAAGTTTGTCGCCTTGTTCCGGCGCCTTGAGGATCCGGCTTGGTAGGCATATTCGCTTATAATTTTGGCGGCGTTTCGGTCAGTCGTGATGGATTACATTGTATATAGAGTAAATGGGACTTATGAACATAATGAGAAACATTAAAACCCCCCAGGCACCATTAGCAAGAACATGTATCGTTACTAAGCTGGAATCAGATCTGTTAAAGAAATTTACACTAACATTATTATGGACAACGCTTGGATCGCAATTTCAGCTTGTGGTGCCAGTGAAATGACGTTCCAACAACATGCTGACAGGGGTGCCAGACTGACTCCACGCTAACTACCTCCGTACCTAGTAAACACACCGCCGCCGCGACTCTGCAATCGATAGCTCATCACCGTTTGGAGGCGACCCCGGTTTGAGCTCCCTCAATCTGCAAATCTACGTCTTCCATTTCTGCGTCATGGTACTCGACGCATCGCAGCTGCGGCCATGGCCCTAAAACGCAGAGAGGCGCTTATCGCAGGCGTAGTAGCCCTCATAGCCTGGGGCTACGCCGTCAGCTGGTTCACGGCCTTGCGCTGGGCCGGCTATGCATTTGGCGGCGGCCTTTTAGCTGGTCTTTTCGGCCTGCTTGGCGCACTCTTACTCTTTGCTCGAATCGCGACCGATCGCAGGCCGCGTCCTCGAGGCGCTGTGTTTGTCGACCGACAAAAATGGCGTACTGAGGTTGTCGCACTGCGTAAACGACAAAGGTACTCGAAGCTGTCCCTTGGCTTGCCGTCGCCACGCGTTTCTACCGCCGTCGACGATTTACTTGCTCTAATACTTCGCGATTTCGTGCAAAGTTGGTATTCGAATATTAGCAAGAACTCAGTGTTTCCTGATCAAGTGGACAACGCTGTACGCTTGGCTATAATCAATCTTCTCGACCGTCTACGACAGAAGGATATCGCCGATCTTGTCACTAGTCGAATCGTCCCTATACTTACTGCACATTTTCACGACTTTTACGAGGCGGAGAGATCTGTACGCGGGAAGAAGCTTAATCGATCAGTTACAGAGTCAGAAGAACTAGATCTTGCTATTGCTTCCAAGTACAATGATGGGCGGCTGCACCCCGCAGCTTCGCTGTCTTTCCCAGATACCAAGACGATCCAACAAGACTACCTACGCTCGCTTGTTGCTCGAATCCTTCCGAATGTTTTACCTGAAAATATGCTATCTAGCCGCGCCGTGTCCACCATTGTCAAGGAAATTGTCGGCTGTGCTGTCCTTTTCCCGGTAATGCAGCTCCTCTCTGACCCGGACATGTGGAACCAGGTTATGGAAAACTACGGCCGTTCCGTGCTACAAGACCGATCAACTGTGCGCAAACTGAGGGCTGCTCTGGATCAGCATGCGTCTCCCGCCCCAAAGACCATCAAAGCTGCTGCAGCTCCCCGCATTGCACCGGGTGAAAGCGAGCGCAAGTTTGAAAAGTTCATCAGGGCCATCCGCAAAGTCAATAACCTGTCGGATGCACGAAAGTTTCGAAACGAAGTTGCCAGCCAGTTGAAAAGAGATTCCTTGGAGGAAAATCCGGATCAAGTATACTTGCGCCGGCTCGAAATGGGAAAGCGACTTTTGGACCAGCGAGTCGCGCACTTGGCTGCAGGAGGCGAGCCACAAGCCCCCACGGCGCAGCCGCTTGCACCTCCAATGGCCAAATCTGCATCTACATCCAAATTAGAGAGTGCTTCTCTGGTGGATTTGCTGCGAGACTCATCTGGTTTGTCATATTTCATGGAATTCATGGATCGCCAGAGAATGATGTCGCTCGTACAGTTCTGGCTTGTTGTGGACGGCTTTCGCAACCCGCTGGAAGATGATGGACTTGATGAGAAAGAGCTCCCCTCGAATTTACCAATGTGGTCTGAATCTGACCGCCTCGACTTGCAACAGATTCATCAGGCATATTTGTCAAAGCCGGAGCTCAATGTTCCAGATACTTCAAAAGCAAATGTCAAGGAATTTTTACGTGCCAGTAGCTCTGCGACACCAGCGCAATACTATAAAGCTCGGAGGTCAATTTTGCATGCGCAAAGCAGAGTCCTGGGCAAGATGCAAGACCAGTATTTCCAAGCTTTCAAAAAATCGGATCTTTACTACAAGTGCCTTGCATCGCAAGAGACAACATCTATGATGACCGCACCAATGCCACTTACATCATCCGCGGACAATGGCCAAACACGCCACCCCAAACAAAAGCCAACTAACCACCAACCCCTGAAACCAAAATCAGTTACGCGACTGCATTCCTCATCGGTGCGCCGAGCAGGCTCGTCTTCAGATTTAGGAACTGCAAGCGGTGATACTAGCGACGTGGATCCTCTATCAGCTTCGCGTGGCTTATTTGATGACGACCACACGACGCCTTTATTCGATGACGAAGACGCGGATGCAGATGGCATGTTTGATTCTGTCCCCAACCTTGAGCCAGAACCTACACCGAATGTACCCGACAGCCAGGTAATGCAGGCCGTGGAAGAGGCTTTGAATAACATCATGGAGGACGATCGCCCACAAACGGCAGAAGACTTACGCGCGTCCCTATTCAGTGGCACTGAAGACAACGTCTCGAGCCTCTTTGGGAATGATGCTGAGTCCAAACGAGATTCAATGGATGCAGAGCGTACTGCTGTTGGTAATAAAGAGGAAAAACCGAGCCTCTCATCATTAGGGCTCGTCAGTGCGGCATCGAGGATCGGCGTCTTTGTAGACGATGACTTGTTTGGTGATGAAGACAAGCATTTGTCAGACGAACAAGATGACGCGGATAACGATGAGAATATAGAAGACGAAGATGAAGTTCACGAAGCTGCTCCTGGCGACTTGGGGTTGGCTGAAGCTATCACGGGCCTAAGCAATGATATTGACCGACTGGCAGCTCAAGAGGCAATTGTGGACTCGTTGACGCGCAAGGCTGAACTTACTAATAACACTGCAGAGCTGCGTATTCTGCGTAAATCCAAGGCTAGTCTCCAGAGAGAACTTCGACGCAAAGAATTGCAGCGTCAGCAGTACGTTGTGCAGGAAAGCGACAACAGCTTATACGGACGGTCAAATATCAAGATCAAATCGATCCAAGTTGGCCGTGAAGATGATGGGAGGGAGTTTGCCCTATATGTGATTGAGGTTCAGCGAGACGCTGGCGAACAAATGCCGGCAGCATCGTGGAGTGTTGCCCGACGATACAGTGAGTTTCACGACCTTCATCAGAAGCTTCGCTCGCGATACCCGTCTGTTCGAAATCTGGATTTCCCGAGACGGCGTGTTGTTATGAAGTTTCAGAGCGAGTTTTTGCGCAAGAGGCAGGTTGCGTTGCAAAAATATCTACAGGAGCTGCTATACTTGCCCGACGTGTGTCGGAGTCGCGAATTACGAGCTTTCTTGTCCCAGAGTGTCATTTCTCAGGGTGAAAACTTGCTGGACCGAGAAGACAAAAAGGACATGATGACGAGGCTCTACGACTCTGTGACAGATGGCGTCGAGGATATTCTTGGCAATATTCCTGTTTTGGACCAGATATCTGTCGCAGGGCAAAACTTGATTGCAGCAGCGACGAATCAACTCAATAGCGGCCCGCTACAGAATGAGGAAGCATTCCCAGCTGCGGAAGCCGAAGCAGAGCTGAATGCATTCGAAAACAAAGAGCTAGAGCCCTTCATCAAACCCATTTGTGATATTTTCCTTGAAATCTTCGAGTTGAATAGAGGAAACAACTGGCTTCGTGGAAGAGCTGTGGTTGTCGTACTCCAACAGCTGCTTGGTGGCACAATCGAGCGCAAAGTCAGAGACAATGTCAAAATGCTTTGGCAAGATGACTCTGTACTCAAATATATCGGCATGCTAAGAGATAGCATGTGGCCGAACGGACAGCTTGTGCGGGAGAGAAAGCCGCGCGGACCAGCTGAAAGGAAGAAGACACGGACTGAGGCAAGCCTTATGTTGGCGACTCTGCTGCCGGATCTTGCAGGAAACGTCGTAGGCAGAGTTAATGCGCAGGCAGCGAGTCGAAGACTGTTTGCGACTTTTAATAATTCTCGACTCAAGTAAGTTGGCCAGTCGCTGGGGGACATCGATAGGGACATCAAGCACATGCTAATCATTTTCTTCTTATAGTGCCCACTTGACGTTTACGCTTCTTGACGAGATTGTGGCAATATTGTTTGATGATACCTATAAGGAATTTTAGGCCGCATGGATGAGTCTTGCTGGAAGATATATAATTTAGTAATGATGGACCGTCGTGCTACGATAATAGCATGGACTGTCGAGGATCAGCCCGTCTCACTCAGCACGGGACGTCCTGGTCGTATATAATGTGTATTCATGTTTTCCTTGTACAACTGTTGCCACTGCTTACGAGTGACTGTCATGAACCTCGTTTCTACACAGCACCATCTCTGCACTAAACGATTAGCTCGATCGCCGCGATCCGCAGCTGGAGACTGGGCTGACGCTGGGCTGACGCTGGGCTGGGAGCTGGTGCGGGCCAAACGACCGTTGAGGTGTTTCTGCCCATCTTCCCCGCCTGCGCCACTGTGACGCGCCTCCACTCAGGCAGCGTCAGGTGTCACCTGGTTGGTATGCAGCCCACCAAGGGCGGCCCGGGGAAGCAGCAAGCTCGTGCGGGCCCCGGCTCAACCTGCTTCTTTGCTGGCGTTTCTCCTCACCGTTTGGTTCCATTGGCCAGGTCAAGAGGAACACCACCACCACATCCACGTCTCTTCCCCCTTCCCTGGCGGCTGGCTTCTGGATTTTCTCCCATTACACACCACACTTCCAACGGGACTTGGATCTTTCTCTGGGCGGATTTGTACCATATTTGGCGACCCTGAGCTGATACCTGAAGAGCGCGGCACCCCCGAGCTGCGATAACCCCCTCCTTACCTCTCTGGCAGCGCCGAATCCTCCCGCGTTTGAGGACGAGAAGAAGAATTGAAAACGAATAACAGTGCCTGCAAACCCATCCATCCATCCGCGGCTGCAACCAGCAATCATGACTGAGGTTTCCAACACCCGGCTTTACCTGGGGAACCTCCCTCGCAATGGTCCATCTTCCATAGCCCTCCGCTACACCTCAGGCCTCTTTTCCACTGACGCTCGCTTTTTCTCGGAACAGCTACCAAGGCCGATATCGAAGCTCACTTTGCGACCCATGGCACCGGAGAAATTACAGAGGTGAAGATGATGAATGGCTTTGGCTTCATCGAATACAAGGATCCCATGGATGCCCGCGATGTTGTTCCGGGTTAGTCGACGAAATCCCTTTTGCAGCCCAACCTGCGAGGCAACCCAGTGTTGGCTTTTTTTTTTCTTTTTCTCTTTTTTGTTCGTAATGAATCTATTTTTGCTGACCGTTGGCGCCAATTTACCTCTTCTTTCGAATAGCTTTCCGTGAGTAACGCTGCAGATTGATTCTTCAAACGTTTTTCCTGTGCGCCCGTGCTAACCTCCCCGCAGACGGATCCGATTTCATGGGAGAACGCCTTACTGTCCAGTTTGCTCGCGGAAGTCGCCCCCGCGAACCTGCTAGTGGCTATGGCCATCGCGAACGTGCCGCTCCTCGCCCGCGCCGAACCATTCATAGAATGCAAATTACAGGACTACCCAATGAGACCAGCTGGCAGGTCTGTCAAACCCTCCCTCTCCCCTTGTTTTGGACCTTTACGCCTGTGTGATGCCCTTCAATGTTCCCGGAAACAACCTGCGCAGAACCGGGATGGTGAAAGTATGCACCAGAACGAGTTGGTTACAACATGTTGCGCTGCCCGCTACTTGTCCACAGCCCCCGGCCAGTGACGGAAAACCCTTGCACCCCGGACACGCTCAGCTTTTTACTTTCTGGTCTCTGGACGGCAACTTACGTGGAATCGGTATAGGACCTCAAGGATTTTGCCCGCCAATCCGGCCTCGATGTTGTATACTCGGAGACTACGCGTGACTCCGGAAGAGGGTAACCTCCCATCACCGTCGAGATGCTGCCCAATGCTCACTTTTTGTCCAGATTTGTAGAGTACGAGAATGCTGCAGATCTAAGAACTGCAGTAGAAAAGCTCGACGGTACCGAATTCAAGGGAGAAGTTGTGCAGTGTGTTGCAGACGTGAGTTGTAGGCGAGTGCTCGTGGAAATCTAAACTTACGCACGCGACAGACTCAGGCAGAGGTGCCCACGCACCGAGGCCGATCGCGTTCTCCGGGTCGTCGTCCTTACATGCCACCACATGATGGTTATGACCGCCGTGGACCGCCTGGCCCACGCTACAGCCCTCGACGAGAAGGTCCTCCCTACGGAGGTTATCGAGACCGTAGCCCCCGTCGCGACTACTACGACGATCGTGGCCCCCGATACCGCTCCCCGCCACGCCGACCGATGGAAGATTATCCTCCGGGACCACCTGCCGGACCGCGTGGACGATTTGACCCGTATCGCGACTACCCGCCGCCGCCGCCGCCTGGTCCATATGGTGGTCATGGTCGTGGAGGTTACGACCGGCCTCCGCCACCACCACGCGACTTTCCGCCACGAGATGCGCCACCCTACCCACGAGACCCAAGAGATGGGGGGTATGGACGCGAATATGACAGGGACGACCGCTACTGGTAAATTGATTCCTTTTTATGCCTTGCTCGAGCCTAGACCCTGTGTTTGCTTTCGCGGTCTGAGCTGTTGTGATGTACTCTTATTGGGAATCGTCCTTGACCGCGGGTAATAGATTACCATGCCGAGCACACCAAGCCGAAGACATTCTTCGGTGAGTTAGCATGCGACAGGGCTCAACTGGAAAGATTGAAGCGACAGACGCAAAACAACAACTGCGACGTGTGCAGGGCACGCAAGCGGATCGACTACAGGTAAAAAAAGTGTACGTTTTATGAACAGAGAGTGACGATTATTGAAATTGCAATGAATGGTGGGAGCAAATTAGGGAACAAATTGCCGACGGGCTTTCCTGGCGAAGTGGTTTGAGTTGGCGGATGGGCCGGCAGTAGCTGAGGGTTTCTTTGTTTCTCTTGATTCACGTGGGTGGTTGCAACGGGACGAAAATGACATTTACTAGTTTCCACATTATATTATTAGGTTGACTTTGATTCTCATTTTTAATTCTTTTTTAGTATTGCATTGCTTTCTAAGTTGAAGAGTATGTCATGAATATGGAAATAAACAAGGAAAAATTCGAGTAGGAACAGAAAAGCAGTGGCTGTAACTGCGTATCATGTCGCACGTGAAGCTGAAAAGAGGCGAGACATTATCCTCAAGTTGTCAAACATGGCCATGTGAATATGAACCTATGTAGGGTCCAGTCTAAATTGATGTGGGGGAAGGGTATTGATACAAGGTAAAGGGCCGCGCCAAGGCTTAACATGGTGATGCGAAATGCCCGGGTTTTTCCTTTTTGGTTGTTCGGTTGTTCTGTTGTTGTAAAAAGGTAAAACCTGATTGAAGTGCTTAAGCCGTCTTCTTCCACTGGGAGTAGATGCCGATTAAACTGCTGAGGGTACCAGCGAGACCGACGAAGCCGTCGTCAAAGCCAATGAGGCCGATGGCGGAGGTCGGGACGGTAAGGTCACAAAGGTCGGAGAGGAGCTGGAGATGGCTTGCTGCTCTCTCACTGCGTGCGGGCGATAATTGGTTAGTACTTTTTTTTTATAACAGCAATATTTTGCGTCATTAGAAAAAAGATAAAAAGGAAAAAAAGACTCACAGCTTGATGCGCTTGCTCTCAATAACACCCTCTCCATCCTTGCGATCAATCTTGGCCTCGCGCTCCTTGAGGCGGTAGAGGGTATAAGACTGGGCAACGGCGGAAAAGACGAGGCCGACAGCCCAGGACTTGTAGGCGTACTCCTGCAGCTTCTTGGCCGAGGGGTTCTTGCGAATACCCAGCGCATCCGGCAAGATGGCGGCATCGAGCGTCAGGTAGCCTGCGTAGCCGAGCTGGCGACCGATGGCGGTATAGCGCAGGACGGGGTCCATGGATTTGGCGTCTGCGGCGACGGCGGCGGCCTTGACGTGCTCAATGTTTTTGCCGAAGCGCATGACTTTGCGGATGAGGCCGAATTGCTTCTTGATTACGTCCCAGGGGGCCATTTGGAGCGGGGTGCCGTTTGTGCGTAGTAGGTACCATGAGTAGAAGCGGGCAAAGTACTGCATTACGCGGATGAGCTTGTCGCGGCCGACGGTGGTGGCTACGAAGCGGAGGTAGTGTCCCACGGAGGGGTGGTAGACGAGGGCGTCGGCGACCATTTTTGGAAGGTTGTTGGCGTTTTGAGGGTTTGAGGCTGAAAGAGGAGGGCGAAAAAGGAGATGGCTGTGAACCCTTGTTGTTTATATATCAAGGTTCGGAGGTGGAAGCCGAGGAAAGGGCGAAGGTGTGTGATTGCCGAGGACGGGGTGCGACGTTGGCGAGGGTTTTTATTTCGGACGCGAGAGGAAAGACTTGGTCGGGTTAAGGTGTCGTGTTGCGTGTTCGACGTTGGTTAAGAGAGTAGGTTAGGAGTATAGGAGTAGGAAATGTAGAAGAGGTGAGGAAGGGCGAGGAGGAAGAATTCAGCTTTTGGGTAGTTTGGATGAAATGGCGTTTCGTCTGCTTCGGAGAGATGCGGCCGACGTTTATTAGTATGGGGGGAAACCCTCTTTGGGTGCCGCAGAAGTGCTGGGCACATGCCGAGGTCCACAGTCGAACGGCAAGACCACCCCGACGCCGGACACGGAGGGGAAAGATGGGAGGAGATGAAGGGAGCTATAAGTGGGCGATTGAAAAAAAATAGTAATTAAATTAGTAAAACGGTCTTAATAATGTCTTTTTATTTTATGGATTTTTATTCGAATTTAATTTATCTTTCCTGGAAATTTATTAAGCGGTTGAAAAGACCTTGCACCCGCGGTTGAAACTCTGCCTATCTATCGGCTGCATCTCACCGGGGCGGGCACTGGTCGGCTTCTATGAAGGGTAATCTTCGCCGACGGAGACTTGGGGAGGGAGGGAAAATGGGGGTCTGGGCGACCCGGCCGTTTTGGCTAGTGCTGCTAAAATGACGCTAGTTCCAGTGAGATGTTGCTGTGAGTGCATGTGAAGGGGACAGGTGCTTGGTGAGCTGGTGTTTAATTAAATATAGCCGCAGAGTCGCTGTGTTGCTGTTCTGCGTCTCTATTCTCAGCAGTGGTGCAGCCAAAGAAATTGTATAGACATAGAGACAAGGCAAAGCACGTATTCTGCCTTATTGTGGTTGACAAAAGATGAGGTACCTGGATATATACTATCACTACATCTTCCACAGGGCACGGAAGCTGCAAAGGTTGATAGGATAGATGCTCTCTGGCAATGTTTTGTATCAGGAGCAATATTCTTACAGGACGAGTGTTCATAGGACGTGGGTATGCCGCCAAACTGCCGCTTGTGTCCTCGATCCAGGCTAAAGCTTGTTCACACGTAAGCTAGTACGAGGCGCTCAAGTCTGGTTGGTTGTATCTTTCAGGAAACGACGCCAATAAGCTGTCGCCAACACCATAGCTTACGTATGTGCAGGAGGTGTTGATAATAAAGCGACAAGCCCATCTCGTATATTGTTCGTAGTTGGCTACTGTCATGAATTTTTTCTTCTTTTAATTGCCTAAATTGTCATGAAAACACATTATGCAAACGCCTGACACCGTGGAAATCGTCCGCAGTGTCCCCTCGCTCGCGAACCTCGTGGGCACAGAGGCTCCATTCCAAGAACTGGTCGCCATTGTGCGTGAGGATATGCGACGACCGTTGAGCGGCGCAGAGTGCGCCGACTACTCTGGGATCCGTCATGTCGATCCCTGGAAGATGTTTACGCAGCTCTACAATATCAAAACGGCTGAAGAGTTAATCGTGGCCGAGGAAAACAGCGCCTTTTTTGAGCCAGCAGACCATCCTGGCCAAGTTTAAATGTTTGCATGCGAAAGAGGGCTGGTGGCTGCTGTTGCGCCAAACATGCTGCCGCAACTTCTGGAGCAAGGACGCGATAGGAGCATTGCGGCAAGGATGCTGGATGAGCTACATCAAGAGTACAAGGCGATGCCGATGACGGCTGGTAAGGATTGGGATAGGGAGATGCAGGAGATTGCAGAAGATTATGTCAAATGGGCGTGTAGAGACCGCACGGTGGCTGAAGGGACAGCCAAGCTATGATTTGCCGTTTCTAGGAAAAGAGATATAAGAGTCTCGCTTGATGTTGCCGAACCTTGTCTGTTTATTAGTCTAATCGGGCAATGGGGATTGGTGGGACACGGCATGTCAATGAAAAGGGGTGCTGAGTTTATGAGAGAAGGTAAATAGTCTGTGATGGCGGATTGAGATGTAAGCAGTTAATTACTTGTGCTTTAAGTAAGCTAGGACGCAACGCAGCATTAGTCTATTTCTCTTTGGAACAGATTTATGTATTTCATTATTTGATAATGCTCAATTATTTGATAGCTTTAGTAATTCTTTTCCAGTTCCTTGCCTGCATGGCTCTTTGCGCAAATTGCCCGCATTTCCATGACAAACAGCCCATCACGTGCACGGTCATCTGTCCCGGGAAATCCTCTTGCTCGTCGCTGCAGACTGCCCCGACGCTCCACAAGCGAATAGGACCGGGTTCCATAGCTGTTTGCGACAGTGCCTTGCAGAAATCGACCTGGCCTGGTGACCAGTAAAAAAAAGGGAGCTCTACGAGTACGTCGTAGTTTCTGGGCCGGGAAGCCTACGGTAGCCGGAGAGCGCCAGTTGGGTCAACTAATGCGATGGCCAAGGGGGTTTGCCTTCCTTTGGGCTTGTGCGGTCCAGAGCTGAAGAAGATGTTTACTTCATCTCTACTTTGAATTATCTCAGTGTAAGCTAAGGCGTTATTACGTCGTAGGCATTTGAGTCGTAGTAATGCACGGTCGCGGAAGGGCAATACATGCATCGTGGACACTCCGTAATGATGTGGTAATTAGATCATGGCCCCAATGTTACGAGTACATACCTAGTCCTCTCCGAGTAAAAACATCAAGCTTTGGCTGTATCATTTGTTTCTTGAACTTCAGATAATATTAAAAAAATTCCTCCAATTCAATTTCAGTCGATTCCTTATCGTAGGTAGTATACACTCATTACTCTGCTTGACGCTGCTCACCTCTTATCCTGCCTCCACCCGTTGCTCTGCCCCTCCCCCGCCATCCCGACGCTGCCCCAAAATATTCCTCGGCCTTTGCATCCCGAGAATACGCGACACAGGCTCCCCTCGCCCCCGGTCCAAAGGCCCAGGCCATTGCTCAAATAAAACAGATCCAGATCCCACCCATTTCTTTTCCTGTCAAACGAAGCTTGTCACAAAGTCTTGATTCCCGCTCCCCGTCCTCCAACTAACCTGTCGCATTTCATCGTGAACTGCAAGCTCCGAGCTTTCTCATTGAAACCCGTTTGTAACAGCTACGTCTCCTCGCACTACCACCCACCATGGCGACAGCACAAAACGGTCAAGACACCGAAAAGATCAACACCCACATTGTCACGCTTACCCGCTTCCTCAACGAGGAGCAGTCCAAGCACAAGGAGGCAACTGGTGATTTTACGTGAGTTGGGGCCCCCCTCTTGTGCTGCGCTGGCTGCGAGCTGTTTGAAAGCTTCTCCTCGCCCAGCAATTTGAATCACATCCGGCTAACTGTTGCAATCTATCCTTTCTTCACCAATATAGCCTCCTCCTCCACGCTCTCCAGTTCTCCTTCAAGTCCATTGCCTACTACATCCGTCGCGCTACCCTCGTCAACCTGACTGGTCTCGCCGGCTCCTCCAACACCACCGGCGATGAGCAAAAGAAGCTTGACGTCATCTCCAACGACCTCTTCATCGAGGCCATGCGCAGCTCCAACAAGTGCGCCCTGCTCGTCTCCGAGGAGGAAGAGGACATTATCTACTTCAAGAATGCTTCTGGCGCCCGATACGCCATTGCCTGCGACCCCATTGACGGCTCATCCAACCTCGACGCTGGTGTCTCGGTCGGCACCATCTTTGCCATCCACAAGCTGCCCGAGGGCTCTGAGTGCTCCAAGGCCGACATCCTCAAGCCCGGCACGGAGCTCCTCGCCGCTGGCTTCACCATGTACGGCGCCTCTTCGCAGCTCGTGCTCACCATGAAGGGCTCCACCGTCAACGGCTTCACCCTCGACAACGGCATTGGCGAGTTTATCCTTACCCACCCCAGCATGCAGATGCCCAAGAGCCGCGCCATCTACTCTGTCAACGAGGGTAACTCGCTCTACTGGGAGGAGCCCACTGTCAAGTACTTCAACTCGCTCAAGGAGGCTCAGTCCAATGGCAAGCCTTATAGCTCTCGTTATATCGGTAGCATGGTTGCGGATGCCTATCGAACTCTGCTCTACGGAGGCATCTTTGCCTACCCTGCTGATAAGAAGAGCCCCAAGGGCAAGCTCCGTATCTTGTACGAGTGCGCCCCTATGGCCATGGTATTTGAGAATGGTACGTCTTAACTCGGGAAAAGACATGCTAAAATAACAAAAGTTTTGCTGATTTTTGTTTTTTTTTTTCACTTTTAGCTGGCGGCCAGGCTGTCGATGGCCAGATGAAGCGTCTTCTCGAAGTCGTTCCTGAACACATTCACGACCGTTCTGGCATCTTCATGGGTAGCTACGACGAAATCGAAAAGGTCAAGTCCTTTCACAAATAAATAAAGCAAAACGAAAAATGGAAAGGTTGTGAGAAGGAGAGAGAAAAGTAAGGGAAAAAAAACACGGGGCATTTGTAATGAGCATCTCGGAGAAATCCACAGGCGCAGGAAGCATTTTCCACCTTATGCAAAATATAGTATATGAATTTTTATTCCATTACCGAACCGGATGGTATCATGCGCAACTAGCATCCAGAGTGTGCTGAGAAAAGCAACACTATGAGTTATATTCCAGTACCGAAGCATATGGTTTCATGATTCATGCCCAAGCTAGCATCTTAAGTGTGCTGTAAAAAGCAAACATTATAAAAAGAAAAGCATCTCGCTGTGGAAGCTACCACAGCTTTGGAATGATTCTTGGCGTATTGTTCCTCCATTCCTGGTAGTCCTTGCGATCACCAAAGCGTTCGTCGTACTTGGGCTCACTCTGGGGAACGCCCGATACCTTGAGGAGCAAGAATGCCGTAAACGCCGGGCTAATATATGACATTGCTGTTGTCGTTAAAATGCCTGCTGGGCCAGTCAGGCCAAACGCTTGTTGAACTGGTGCGCGCGAAAGGACACCAGCAGCGGTCGTTGCAATGCCTGTCCACATGGTGATTTCGCCAAAATAGTTGGGATAACGGCTGCGGGGATTAATTAGCACTCATATATCCATATGGAATTGGAGCTTACCATTTGCCAAACAGGCCGCTGGTCATGAATGCTTCATTATGTCGCTTCAATTCCTTGGCTCGTCGCCAGCGGCTCTTTTGCAAGTCGGCCTTGACTTCAAAGTAGAATCCGGTAATCCACATGGCAACGCCAATTACATCCGACGGCGCCACGCGCGGTACGGCGGCTGCTACTGTTGATGCTGGCACGGCGTTGAGGGCTAGGACGGGCATGAGAGGGAGCATGACCCAGATGGCTTGGATGAAGAAGATGGCGGCCATTTTGGCGGGTTTGTTGCGGATGCGGTCGAAGCGGGAGTCGTGACCTTCATGGAGGACTCGAGCAAAGAGATATGAGCCGACTGTTTATATTTTATTAGTATATTCCTTCTTTTCTTTTCTTTCCGCGAGCGAAAGCGAGGGACTCAACAAAAACAAAACGTACGTCTGCCTGCCCACACCATTACCATGCCCGTGAGCAACACCTGTCGCCAGTTCCTCACACCAAGGGTTCCGGCTTTGCTGAAGGCATCTTTGACCAGTTCCGCGATACCAGGAAGGCTAGGTAGATGATTTCCCGCTGCACCCTTGGCAGCAGCGAGAGCTCGCGTGCGTAACGACGGGAGGTATAGGCCCAGCGTGCCGACGGCGATAAAGGTTAGCGAGCCGGAAATGTCAAAGAAGCGCTCGGTGCGGAAGAGGATGGATGGAGCGGCGACGGCGGCCTGGAGGGCTATTGCTGCGGTCGCGCAGGGGACAACTGTGCGCAGCAGAGGGGATTTGAAGTTTGTGAGGGCTAAAAGGATCCTTGCAGCCAAGGAGGGTGTTGGTGAGGCCATGGTGGGCGGGTTTGGGTTATGAGGAGGAGAATGAGTTGATGGCGAGGTAGAGGGAGTATTAGATTAGCATTTATTATGTACTTTGCATGAGGAAACTACCTAGCTAATAAGAGACATTGTGTATGCTGGACACCACATGTCATCATTCGCTGCTACCTACATAGCTTCTACCGGAGCTGTCTCTCTCCGTGCTCGATCGCGCCGCCGGCTGAGCAGTTATGCAGATCGGAGCCGGGTAGCTCGGAGCCGGATAGACCGCCGGAGCCAGCCACCGCGTCACTTATGCCGGTAGTTGTCGGTACGAGATCTGTGACTATAATTCGTACGATAATATGTGCAGGATTCGTTGACAAGACTATAATTAGGGTTTAGCTATTCGCAATGGTATTTACTTGGTTGCCGTGGCAGATTGTACGTTATCTCTCATGTTTGTCCTACACTATAGTGTCAACGTGGTGCGGGATGCATCGGCTTCTTTATTAATCGGCATATGTACCGTATCCTTTTTCATCTTCCGATCCCCAAGATCATGTGAATTCTATTCGTTCAAACACTGAATCAAAATTAGTAGACCAAGCCAAATTATATTATGCTGTGAATAGACGTTGCGGAACTTCTGCAGGCAAATTAAAACAGAAGTGAGTCACGCCGTGCAGCTGAATAACTAACACAGACACAATAAATATCAGACACAGGGTTGATTTGCCAACAGCACAATACGACAAGTCCACCGTCTTTTACTTTTCTGTAACTAAAATGAGCATCAACCTTTCAACACCAACGTCCGACGCCCTCGGCGACATCGTCGCTGCCCTCGCATCATGGCAGTCCGACACCACCTCACACCACATTCATCCCGGTGATATAGGCTGGTTCCAGAGTGCCGGCGCAGAAAAGACTGCTTCTCATCTCCGAATCTGGTCGTCTGCTGCGGATGGAACCATTCTAGCCATTGGCCTGCTTGATGGCGACGACTTGCTCCGCGCAACCACGGCGCCGTCCGCGCGCCGCAACGTAGCTCTGGCGGACGCAATGGCCGCGGACATATCTGATCCAGCTAGGGGAATTCTTCCAGCTGGAAACGTATCCTTTGATGTTGCGCCGGATGCACTTGTGCGAGAGCGTGTTGCTGCGTTGGATGGCTGGTCTGAAGGCGAGGAATGGTCGTGGTTCCGCATGGACTTGACACCCGACGCGTTTCTTGATACGAGTGACAGCGTGCTACATGTGGAAGTTGTCAAGACACCGGAACAAGTGTCTCGGCGTGTTGCTGCACATGCACTCGCGTTTGACAGGTCGAAATTCACCGTGCAACGGTGGCAAGCTGCGTCCGAGTCCCCCTCCTACAAAATGGCTCGCTGTTTACTGGCCTACGATGTAAATGACAAGGATAAATCTGAACCTGTTGGTGCCGCTACAGTATGGTCTGCTGGACCTGAAAAGCCTGGCATATTGGAACCTGTTGGCGTCGGGATAGCGCACCAGGGCCGTGGGTTTGGAAGAGCGCTGTGTCGTGCGGCGGCGGCAGAGTTGCGCAAGATGGGTGCGTCGAGGGCAGTGGTTGCCACACCAAGCTCGAATGTTGCCGCCGTTGCGACGTATAAGAGCGCTGGGTTTGTGTTCTTTGCTACGCCAAGGGATTTGTGTCGGGAAAGCTGAGACTGTGTGAGGCTATCGTGTCAGCAGCAGCGGCTCCTCAATATATATATACGTGTGTGTATATCAGGTCTTTAGATATATAGCTATAGAACAACTTAAAAGTACCTTCTTGAGAAACTGCACAGGAGTATACGTATATAAGTGTCGAGCCACAATATGGCAAGAGCAGTGCGGCACTGCCAACTGCACCAACGTTTGTCGTTGATTCTGCTGATGCTAGACGCAGGTCCTGTACTGCTATATATAGTATTTACCTGGCAAAGCAACTTGATAGAAAACACACCACCTCTGGGGTTTGGTCATGAAAAGGACTTGTTGTCAGTTGGATCTATAAGTCGACAGTGGTACGCACGTGTTCCAAGTCCAGTATAGGACGTACGTTCCCTACGAGCAGGTATAAAAAGACAGTTGAATTGTTCATAACGAAAAACTCAGCAAGTGACCTGGGCTAAACTTATGTAGGACGCTCCACGAGTTCGAACTCGACAATGACGGGTGTATCCTTCGTATTTGATCGTTGGATAACTTGGTTGACACCTGAGTTACTATGTGACTTGCAGACAGCCGAGAATACAGTAAAGTCATCTACAATGAATGAGCGGTGTAGCTTCATTTAGCTGGTATTTTGCAAGCACATACTATATTTAATTGTTTGCTGCGCTATAGTGACCGTGTGATGCTGCGTTAGGGAAACATAATCAGTTAAGCTGCTGGCCGAGAAATACTACTTATGGTTCAGGTACTACTAACCTTCTCTTAGCCCTACACTTTGCGAGAAGAAGGGGGAAAAGTTGCTTCGACTCACTCCGAACCAAGACAAGCGTGTCTGTTCGGATTGAATTGAGAAAAGCCCTTTAGCGACTTCAATACATCATTAACTCTGAGAAATTGAGAGATAACTGACTACCCTATACACAAGGCTACTCTGGCAGTTAGTTTCGGAACTATTCATCTAACCCAGTTCTAGGCTCAATAAGAATGCGTCTCCAACAGCCGACAGAATCTTGGTTTCTTTGGTGGACAGCTCTCTTCTCGCCATACTGACGGTGCCGCGCCGCAATTCCTACCCCGCCCTGCGTCTCCTGCGTCTCCTGCTCCCCGAGCTGCGCCTAAGAAGAACATGTCTGCCACTGCGGTTTTCTGCCACCGAATGGGTGTGTTGCCAGCCCCGAACCCCTTGTCAAGTCATGCATGCCACTACCAGGCTTTTCCTCTTCTAGCGCTAGTAGAGCTCCATTAGTGGCAGCAAGCCACTGCGAGTGCCTGAGTGCCATGCAAGCCTGTGCAGTATTGGCGGTTCACCGTTGCATAATGACCTCTGTGGCTTGCTTCGTCAAAGAACTTGCTCTTTTTCCGTTGGGCAATCGGTCCTTGGGGGTGAACCATGTGAACCACACCACCCAGGCACGGACGGACGTGGCTTGCAGTTGTTGCAGATGCAGACATGCTGGTTGCGGTCCATTGTATGTATACCTACGGCACACCACTGGGCAGGCAGGAAGTGTTCCGGAGACAAATTGGCAGGTAAGTTTCGCACGAACACGCCCCTCCTTGTTGTCCGTTTCTTGTCCGAACCGGTCGAACTTTGAATGTTACATCCGTAACCCAAAACGGGATTCCAAGACCGTTACTAGTAGAAGTCTACAGCTAGCTTCGTTGGATACAAAGAACAATGGACAAACTCTATTTCGACAAAGTTTGAGCGTTATAATTAGATGGGCCGTTGGACCCCCCAATAAGCAGCGTGATGTAAATCTTTCGGCTACATGGCCACCAGCCTCGCAGCATATTGCCCCAGATAGTTCACAATAAATAGGGACCGCACCCAACATTTCCACCTTTATAAGGTCCGTATTAATAAAACGCGGCAATGTCACATACTACTGTACGGTACACACGCCAGCACCACTTTCTAAATCCCACCGTAACATGTTCCTGTATGCAGGTTTCCCTTTTGGCCTGCAACTGACTGAGGCCCTTTCCTTTCAAGAGCACCGATGCCCTGGCTCTTCAATGGTGCACCACGTGTAGCATGCCGCGGATCCTATGAGTACCGTACCGTTCGGACGCACCGGAGTAGCTAAGCCATTACCAAAAAAGTGGCTCTTTCGAGGGGGGGGGGGTGCAGATGTGCATCGGGCTTGGGCTAAAGAGCCGCCGGCGCTTCTGCAAGTCCCGCACGTCGACACCGCAACTTGCCATTGGACGGAAGGGAGCTATTGCTGGTCAACTGTTCCTTGCTCGCAAAGGACAAGACTGAAGGATAACAAAAACATGCACTGGTTTGAAGGAGTGTATACCGATCCTTCTGAGCTGTGCAGCTTACTCGTACAACAGGCTTGATCGACTTGCAACTGCGCGAAGAAGAGAACACTAAATACATTGTACTTTGCAACAAAGCTCCTCTTTCATGCCACAGCCATATATATGGCTTGTATCAAAGAGAATAACCTCAAAAACAAGCGCGCGGCGAAACACAGCTGCCACAAAAGGACCTCTTCATCCAGCATGCATGTGTAGTTCATATTCAGAAGCGCTGCGCTTCATGTCACGGTGCCTGCAACTGTCATCGAACCGAATAGCTCATGTGGACGAATGCAAGCCACATCCTCTGCACGGGTTCGTTTTTAGTCAATGGCCTCTTCTCCGCGCCCTTTCGGCATGTCCGCAAGCCTCCATCTGTTTTGCTACATGTCATTTCGTCGGCTGTCTTGATGGCTTTTGTAAAGGAGCAAATCCTACGACGTAGGCCTACCTCCTGACTACTATCTGAAAACCATGTACTCCGTACGGGTAGCTGTGTGCTCTGTAGCCTGAAGGAATCGGCTCCCGATGCAAAATGCTCTCTCCGAATCCTGCAAGCCATGGGCTTGGTTCTGGCGACGCCTGATCTTTCACCCGCCACCTCGCGGTTAGACAAAGCGCCAGGCTGTGGATTTATTGGTCACCGAAGATTTGGTGGAAAAATGATGATTCTCTCTCCCGGCACCACTGCTTTTAACGATTGCGAAAGCCTTTCCCTGTTCTGGTCTTTGTGCAGCGCGCAGGATGCGAGTGGACGCTATTGGAAGACTAGTTGAAAAAACGGCTGCACATTCCGGCTCAGCTTCAGGCTCCGCGGTTGCAGCTGAGGCTGGCCGTTGCAAGGTAGAGCCTGTACAAGTACACAAACGAAAGCTGGCAAGGATCGTCTCCGTCAAAGGATTCAGCGGCGTGGAAAGACTGCTCGCCTTACCTGCATCTGGTTTTAACGATGCGAAAGCTGTTGTCGAACTCACGGATGCTGTGTCAAGCCTACAGTAGCAAAATCTTGTCAATTCAGGATAAAAACGGTTCGGCGCATCCCATCGTCCGCTTACGCTTTCCCGTCACGGCAGTTGATTATCCAGCAAAGACACAGTTCTGGGATGGGAACCCTCTAGGATGAGCCACATCCACGGCAGGATTCTTGTTCCTTGGGCACCACTACGTAAAGAAGGACCGACCAGAGGTGCGTAGGAACAACGGGGACGAAGGGTTCTACGTATACAGCCGGATTTCACCTGGACATGGCGCACGGGATATGTATCACTCAGCACATTATCGCATCTTCTCCGCTTTGCAGGTACGGATCTCGATCCTAAGGGGCGTGGTATGCTCGGCGTCTTGTGTTTTGACCGTCGATTACGGAACTAACGGTTTATCCCTTTTCCAAAGCTTGAGTAGGTTACTTGACATTCGAGGACAGTGCATTTCGAGTTCGTCTATAGCGAATAATGAACTCTGTCAAGTCGTCACATCAGTCATCCTCCAACCAAGTAATTTGTTCAATGCTAGAGAGGAGAGAACGGGAGTCACTTAGTAGGCATAGAAGCCTGTAACAGGCGGTCTTCCCAATCTAAATTGGTCGAATGTCAAGCATGGTAATCCTTCGGCAATCCGGCACTGACTGGGGTCGTCAAAAGTCACACTCACAAGGCAACGCTAGGCTACTGAAGGTCTGAGTGAAAGCTCGCAATCGAAATAAGCCCCCTTCATCATTCTACAGACGCCAAGAGTATAGGCACAAAAGCTAAGCCAGAAGAAGCCATACAGACGGCGTTTATCGCGTCATTCATGCCGGATCCTCCTTTCTGATTTACCGGGCTCAGGCTACGGGCGCATCTTTTCGTTTCCGTTAAATTTCTTCGAGAATCTGTGGTTAAAATGATAAGACCCCTCCTTATTCCAACTAGGACACACACACTGCACGGAGGTAGGATCCCCAACGACCGATTGCGAGCCTGATATTTGGCGTGCCAAGGTAGCCGGCCTTCGCAGTGTCGGGTAACATGTCGTCCACCCCTACACTTTGGAAGTACAAAATTGTTTTTAATTTGCAATTACAGAGCAACCCAATTACAAATACTCTCAAGATTGAGTTGCACATGACACAAATACTGCGGCTTATACAGCGCCACCGGCGAGTTTCTGCCTACAGAAGTCTCCGGATATAAACACCCAACATGCCCGTCCCATGTAAGTACATACTCGTACTTGCAGGCAGTATCATTAGCAGGTGTATTGGGTGGAGCCAGTCTCTGGCTTCTTGTCCTGCGGTACTTGCTATGCGGGTTTGGCTTGTTAGAGTCACCGACAGCCGGATGATGAGGCAATGCCATAATAACTGGAACCATTTACTGGCTCCCCCCACAGACAAAAGGCACAATGGCGCCGCCACATGGCCTGTTCAGACCTAAAACGGTTGCTTCTTGCGCTAGAAAGATACAAGGGAGGAAGTTTGACAAGCGCTCTGTGGTTTGCGTCGGCGGGTTTGGTACCAGAAAAACGTCATGTTTCTAAATTGTAACCTGGCATTTCTCTAGCTTCCCCTTGCGAGAACCGGATTCCATGTATCCCAGTTTCTTACTTTGCTTTGCATTATGCTCTCGCAAAGTAATACTTTTCCTTCTTCTTCTACGCGCCGGCCGCCGGAGTGAGCCGCGGCTTCGGATCCTGCCTCAATAGGCAAGACACGCCCCCAATAGTCATGTACGCAGAGCCGAGCCTGTTTTCCTATCAGTGCACCCACCCTTCACTTTCTTTTGCCGCCCCCAAATAAATAGAACATGCGTATGAGTATTTTGCCTGCCTAGCCACTCAACTCGGCTGTTCTGCATCCTTACTCGTCGACTCGTTCATACTGGAGCCCGCTTTCTTTTCAGCCCCCGCGACCGCACGATTTGCGCAACAAGCCGCAAACGATCGTCAGTTTCTCGGAGGAGCGGCCAATGGCTTCAAATCGAGCCTTAATTCTGCGTTTTATCATTCGTTGTATTTGGTGTCATCTCGTCTTGGTGGTTACATGCCATCTAACTGGTGTCGTTTATTAACGTGGGCGTTGCACTCTACATGGAAGAATACCGTGTAAGTGAATCCCTCACCCCAAGCCCGTTGCAAGAGAATTGCCACAACTCGTTTACTTTTTTTGTGTGTGAATTGTAACCGGAATCATTAAGACGTATCTGATTGTCCCGTGACGGCCCTCTTCTTGAACATATTATTCCACCCGCCCTTGTTATAGATCTTCACCCGGCGAAGCCGCGTGTGATCGGGCCAAATGCAACTCAGCCTTCCTCAGCCCAAGGTGTTCAGCCAACCTGCAAACCCCCCATCCTCTATCTCTCATATATATTTTCTTTTTCACCATCCGACACGGCTCAACAGACAGCCCATGACCAATAACGCTGCATATTTCCGTCGCACAACCCAAAAAATAAAGCGCACTGTACTCGTAAAGTTTAACAAAATGTCCTACTCTCAGCCGCCTGCCCACCAACTTCTCTCAGCTCAGCCCCAGGTGTGGTGGTGTGCTCCTCCTGATCGCTCGCCCACCCGGGCGAAAACAAAGTATTAACCACCCCGTCCGCTCCCGCTCGGAGTCTTCCCGTTTCGGGGGCCAGGTGACGGGAGCAGGGGGAGCGCCCGCGCATACGAGTACATACGGGAGTGTTGATCACCTACAGTAAGGGACAACAAGCCCGTTGTACTCGTATTACAAGGGAAGGGGGACGGCGGCGGCGACTTTGATTCTGGAAGTCTTCCGAGACATATCGGAAGAAGGGGGAGAGAAGAAAAAGAACGTGACTAGTGCCCGGACAGTTGGGTTTGTCTTTTGGTATTATTACATGAGCGATTTGCAGAAACACAGTGTCTCATTATTTCGTCTTCTTTTTTATTTTTAGCTACTGCAAGACAGTGCCCATGAACGCGGACGGAAATAGAGTACTAAACAGCGAAAAGGAGCTACAAAAACATCCATTCCAGAGAGGCTCCAAAAGATGAAGAGTAGAAGTGTCCATGTTAAAACAGAAACAACATAATCCATAGAACTCTTCCTTGCGTTCAAGCAAGAAGAGTTAAAAAATAAAAAAAAGAATAAAATATAACCAAAAGCGGTAGTAAAAGTCCCCCAAATCGCCGTGCCATGATATATAACGTCCCTTCATAAAATCAAGAGTCCCTCTTCCTTTCCTGTTTCTTCTTATTTCGCCGTTCCCCGTATAAAAGCCCCAAATCCGCAATTGTCGTGTCTATCTATATACATTTTATAATAACGCCTTGTAACGTAATAGTTCATTTAACCCATAATGCGCGAGCGTATCCTTGCTGGGTGGGGGAGTGGCGGTGTTGGGTTGTAATGGGGAGTCTTGATTTGTATTTCCCCTGCAAGGATGCGCCCGTCGCTCCCGGCAGGCAGTACCCCACCGGTCCCCCGAGATACTGTGTACATTCTACATGCACGTCGACTGCATGCAAGAAAGATATGGCCTTCAGCCTCACTATCAGCATAGCTGTCCCCCAATACCCGGTGAATCGGGCAAAGAGAGGGGAGTCGTTGGGTACTCAAACCCAGTCTCCGAGCAAGTCGAAGACTGGCCGTACGAATGTGACATGGGAGGCGTCTGCTTTCGCAAAGAGCCATCAGGTCAGCGACTGCATTTTTCGAGGCTGGGAGTAGGCGTTCTGCTGCAAACTCACATTTGGCCCGGCGTTGGTTGGTGAAGTGCAGTAGTTGTTCATGTCCATGGGGGATGTAAAGTTGTAGTGGCTGAAAAAGTTGCCCATCCCATCGTCACTAGCGCTGGAATAGCTCTCGCGCTTGAAGGGATCGGTAAAATGCGGCACAGAAGACATGTTTGACGACATAGACCCCGAAGACAGGTAGCTGGGGTATGGGTCCGACGTGGTTATTGAAGGGTAAGGTTGAGCGGCAGCGTAGGGCTGGAGTAGAAGGTCGTCCGGTGCGGGATATGTTCCATACGGTGAGAACATGGGAGGTGAAGGACCACGCTCAGTGCCCTCGAAGGAGCGGCCCATCACAAACTTGTCAGATGCTTCGAGCGGAGGGCTGTATTGCTGTGTCAAGGACTTGACAGGAATGGGGACCGACGCAGCCTTGGTGGCCTTGGGAGACTTGCTCGTGGATGAACGTTTTGTAACCTTGTTGGTCGGGCTGGTGCTGCGTGTCGTCGACGAGATGGAGGCTGTCTGTGTCTGTGTCTGTGGCTTGTCGACCTCTGCCTCGTCTGAAGATCCAGCTCGGCGTTCGAGATCCTCGAGACGGCGCTTGAGCTTCTTGCCTGTGAGTGTGGGCGCTAGTCAGTGCTGGTCCCTGTGAACTTGTCGTTAGAATAAGGTTAACGTACGATAGTTGCGCTGGGCAATGCGATTTTGAATGCGGCGGCGCTCAGCAAGGTCAGAGATCTTGGTCCAGTCCTCATCCGGTAGAGCCGAGCTGCTAAAGGCGCTGCTGGTGCCGTGTGTAGAGTATTGACGGGGAGCCGTAGCCTGTGGCATGGCATACATGTAGGTTTGTGGTTGCATTGTATAGACAGACATGGTGATGATGTCTGTTTTGTGTTTTTAAAGTCTTGACAATGGTGCTCTTCAGCGGCTAAGCAAGAGTTTGCCTAGGAGAAGAAGAAGACAGGCAACGTCCAGAGACAAGGAGGTGGTAAGGATCAGCGTAAAAGACGAGCAAGGGACGATTGTTGTAGAGTATGAATGCTTCAGTTATCCTTAGTAACAATAACGCTTTGTTCTTGGCAGACAATTTCTTTAAATCTTCCAAGGTTGAGATGGATAGAGATGGTAAGGCCCAGATCCTTCAAGCCATGTGGGAGAGGCTGTAGATTTAAATATCTCGTGGCTGCTTGAGAGCCTTCATGGTCTGCCGGGCTGCAAGAGACGAGGCGTCCCAGCTATCCACCGTATAACACACGCCAGGGCTAGACACACCCTCCCCCATGGCAGTTGGGGGTGGGTTTTTAGTTTGGACAGGGCTGTCACAGGTTACACTGCACCGTGGTACTTTCATCCTGTCTATACAGTCTGGCAGGCAAAGCTGTGAGCGGCATGATACCTTCTCTTGCCTGCCACAGACGCCCCCAGCAACGAGATCTCCCGCCTATGGGGCTGTCCGCTCTGGTCGCCACTTTTTGGTGGCCTGCAAAGCGGATCTGAGTACAGCCAGGGGTGTCGGGACGGGGTTTATGGAGGGAGGGGGCGTGAGGATACATTAGACGCCGCTCCCCTGGCGGGATGGCTCACATCGTTGCGACGGCCCCCGAAGCTCGCGCGGGTTGAGCGTCCCGCTACATATTGCATCCTGGATGGCTCGGGGCACCCAGGCCACGCCTGGCTGTCGGGGAGCCTCCTCATGTACGAGTACGTACCGCCAGGCCTGCCGCTGCATGGAGGGACTAGCGCAATGCAATGAGCGTCTTGCCTGTACGAGAAAGGGCAAAGTGTCGTTCCAGCGTCCCATCCTCTCCACATGGCGGCTACCACTTTGCCAGTTATGGGCAAATTTGGCCAAATTGAATGCCGTCGCGGTACGTCCGTAATGTGCCCGCCGCCCACATGGCACTCTAGTAAGTCTTCGGCAGGCAATGTGTTGATATGATGTGTGTCTCTACTCGTAGTCTCCGCCTCTACCAGTAGTCGTACTCGTTGTACCTGTCGTCTCGGCACATATTCCAGGGCATGTTATTTCAAGAGCCCAGCATGGAAGGGCCGCGTGTTGGTCTTGTCTCAACTCAGGACGAGACATGCCGTGCTGGAGAGACACGAAGCTCCCAAAAAAGAACCCCGGCCGCCCAACCGGTCATTCGGTCGGCGGTTCTCTTGGTCCGTCGACTTGTGGCTTCCCCCCGGATACTGTACTGCCATGAGTGAGACCACAGAAACGGGAGTAGAAAGTTCGTCGATTGTATCACACCACGTCGAAGTGGAACCGGCCAAAACTTGGCTTTCAACCCCAGCCAGCGACATCCAGGAAAGACCCACGTTTCCCGTTCTTGCGTTTGCTTCGGCAACTGGTGGTTCTTACGACGTACATACATACAGCGTACTGTCGAAGCAGGTGTGGCGTCCATAGTCTCTTTTGGTGCTGGCGGACACCGAAAAGTCCGAAAGATGCTTGTTGCCCTCTTGCTTCGGGCCCTGACGCCTTCCGAACTATCTCCTACCTGGGCCAAACCTGTTGGTGGTTTCATCTGCCACGCGTCAACAATTGACTTCACTTGCAATCTTGATAAGGCCTGTGTAGATCAGCCCAAGAATGACTACGAGTAAGCTACAAATGGCTCGAAATTGCGCAGCAAACCTTGTGATCGACCTCCATCATGGCCTCCCCACGCAGTCCCATTTCTGAGGCTTGGCCGGGCCAAGAGAAGCTGGCGTAAATTGGAACCGCATTGTCAACTCGAATCGGAGCAATTCGTCTTTCCACAAGAGTGGCCCATGTCAAAACGTACCTTACGAGTAAGTGGACTGCTTCAATTCTTCAGATTTGTCAAATGTACTTGACTTATGCTAGGTTCTGTAGTCGCTGTTTTTGGCTGCAGGTGACGATTTCCGTTGACAGAGCCAGGCCTTGGTTCGCGGGTTGCGACGGACTCTTAGCGGCAATGTCTCCATGTCCACATCCTTAGTTTTTTTAGAATCCCAGAAAACAGCTGATCCTGGAGTTCCAAGTCTGAGACTGCTTCCCACTGGATGCTATGCCCGTAGTTCCTGAAATATGCCTTGCAGCAACGCCTTGCAAATAGAGATGGCTTCGACATGGTGGCTATTTTTGGGCCAACAGCGACAGCCGGCCACGCACCTGGACCGGCATCAGGTGGGTGACTGACATCACACACCCCATTGAGGTCATCTTCTGTCTGCACCTACATCACTGGTACCTCTACAACTACCATGTGGTCATATTTTCTTCTCCATAGCATTATGCTGCCGAAAATCCACCGCAGTCTCTAATCAAAGCTTTTATTGCAATTTGTTCCGTGACGCAACAATGGAGCTCGCTAACGCGGGGCAAAGAGAGTTTTGTTTCCGGCCTGAAGTCGCAGCTCATCGCTTATTTAGTAGCCGGAACATCGTGCATGCACACACTCCAGGGACTAATTAGGAGGCAGGCCCATAGCTCTGCTAACTTGCGCGGCGTCTTGCCTGCGGTGCAGTCAAAGATGTCCCACAAGTATACCATCTCAGTTCTCGCAGAAGCTCTCATACGCTCTGGTGTGAGTTCAGCGCTGCTGCAATGGAGGATGAGGATCGGTAATGAATTAATCTCGTCTCCTGCGTTCCGGAGCAGTACTCAAATGGTTCACGTCTTGTGGATCTTCACGTCTTGTGGATCTTCACGTCTTGTGGATGTTTATTATAATTCTTGTTTTGGCGGGTATGGTCGGCGCTGGTGGTGCACAGTACTTACTGTTCCTGCCCCCAGCCCTATTATCACGGAAGGAAGCCTATGGACCACAATTTGCACAGGGTATTGCAGCCCGGATTCAGCCCCCACGCATGACGGAACGGTAGCTGGCCGAAACTAGAGCATCAATCTTGGCCCCAATACGTGCCAAAACGATTCAAGTCCAAGGAATTTTCTGACGGGGCACAGCGTGTATCCGGATGCCGATCAGGACGCATCTGTGCTGGCCAGCAAGGCTGATACATCTTCAGCAAGCACGCTGAGGATCTGTCAGTAGCAGCGCTGGTTATTCCGAACCACAGTCTCAGACGAGGGCGGTCATTGGGGACTGGATAAGGGCGCTAAGCCGATGCGACGGGACAGTCTCCACGGTTGAGGTGTTGAGATACTTCGCGAGGTGCACAGATAGCTCTTGGGCAGGCAGGGCAGTTGCTCATTTCTCTGCATGATGCGAATGAATGCCTCTTGCCAGCCGAACACACCGCGTGTAACCCAGGCGATGTTACCACTATACTCGTAGCCCAGGGGAGTGGGGGAAGCTGCCAGCGACAGCCAGGAACATCGCTTACCGGCGCGGCAGGCACGAAAGAGGCTTGGTACGACGTACTGACAGCACCGCCGGCAGTGGCTATCTCCGGTAAGTACCATCCACCGCCGGAACTTTGGTTTTGCTTGCTTTTGGCGTGACAGCAAGCTTTTGGCCCCATCGGAACAGAGTTCAAAATTGACTCTTTGTATTTTGAAGCTACTCATTGCATTAGCTCGAATGATGGGACTCCCGGTTGTTTCTTGGTAGACCGTTTTCGAAAACCGAATAGAGTTGACCTTCAGCATTGCTTGCGACAAAACCGCCCGTAGCGTTGATTTGTCGGCCACAGATACTGGTCAGTAAAACAAGTGGCCGCACATTGCCATATGGTCTGAGCTGCGTGTCAGCTGAATTGTGAGGCTTCGCGCAAAGCACGACCCAAGGACCATTCATCCCTCTGTCGCAGGCCTACTAGCAGAACTGTAGTCCCGCGTGATTTTAGCCTGCCGCGAGCTCTGGAGCTGTGCACCACTACCGCATTAGCTCAGCGGCAACAGCACTAGTAGGTACAAACCCCGTAGAAGGAACTAAAGCCCAGCACCATGAATGTTCGGCGTGTGCGTAGATAGCCGGGTGTCCTCTGGGGCGGTGGGCACGGCATTTGTGCGGGCCTGCACTTCACAATAACGTCCCTTTGTTGTAGTTTGTTAGAGGAATACGTTGTGCACCAATTGCGGTTCTAATTTTCGGCAGCCAAAGCCAAAGAGGTTCTTATTGGCAGCTTGCAACACTTGTTTTATCCGGTTCGAGATTGCACATGTCGTATCTGATTACGCACTGCATCACTGAAAGTTGAAACTCGGTGACACCAGTCCCCGTGAGAAGCTGCTGTAGTGATGGCTACGATGTATGCTCAGCCTTTTAGTCTCCAATGGATACCAAGAGTCGACCACGGCCATATGCCACGGCGGCCCCAGCTCTGGCCATAGAACGGCATTACGGCAACGACAGATGTGAGGCAAGCTTCTTGTAGACCGCATACCGCCTCATCACGAGTATTCAACGGGCTGACGCTCCGGGCCGGCATCTCTTTCGCTTTGTTGTTTTTGCTCATACGAGTATGTTGGCACTGCTTTAGCCTGGGAAAACCGGTGGGCAACTACATACGACGTAGTATATCGTCGCTTGTTAGGCTTGTAGGGGTATCGGAGACCTAAAATCAAAGTCAAGCAGCAATTACATGTACGGCCTCGCATCAGCCGATAGAACGCGGTCACTGTTCTCCCACCGCCGCACGATGAGGTGGAAAAGGGGTGTGCCGGTACACCATTTGCTGGAGAGGTGGATTGATTGGTGGATTGATTATTGGTGGCCCCAAAACAGCAAGTCGTGAAATGCCTTGGTGATGGGCACAATGAAGACGGTGGAAAGCTGGTGGGGGCGAAGTCGTGGGGCGGGACATGAGTTCGTCCGTTCGTGGCTGCTTAAAAATACTTAGGTAATTAGGGGGTGGATGGTAGGTGCACCGCTAGGGTGCAAATAAGGCTATTTGCACCGTACCTCGTGACTCTCTATAACTAAGCGTCCACGCCGTGTCATTTTGCTATATAAGGCGGCAGGAATTTCTATATATTGATTTAAATTACTTAATTATCACATTCTTTATACGCGCCGCCATTTTATTATTTCTATATTATTTATATATAAATAATTTTATCTAGTATAGTTATATTTTATTTCTATAGCTAGCGGTGCTAGTGTGAGGCTAAAGTGATATTACGCCTAAGATGGCTAGTAGAAATAGCTAGCTTAATAGCTAGCTATAGCTAGCGTAAGATCTGTTATTATAGCTAAAAAAAGAATAATATTAAATTTCTGTTGTTTTCTAAACGCGCTGCTACTAGTCACCGACCCATATAGCAAAATAACACGGCGAGAACGCTTAGTCATAGAGAGTCACGGGGTACGGTGCAAATAGCCTTATTTGCACCCTAGCGGTACCTACCCATCGCCGTAATTAGGTAGGTGTGCGAAATGTGGCATAAATAGTTTTCGGTACACAATCTCACGTGGCGCTCCGCCCGCCAACAATTGAACGTGCAAGGTAGAAGCAGTCTATGAGTTTCACCTCAACTTCTCCAATACCTACTTCTAGTAGTAAAAGATATAATATGCGGAGACGCCTCTCACCGTTTGCTACTATACTAAGTATACTCCCAGTTATTAGAAACTGTAGCTGGAGAAGGGGTGTTGAGGCAGACTCTTAGTCGCAGCCCACCAAGCATATGGCGCTGAAAACACTCCATAGGTTCTGTGTTAGACTACGGGTAAACATCTAAAATCATTACCATCTGTAGCGTTATAGCACGGCGTGGACGGACCTAAATCCACCTTCTGCAATAGGCTTTAACAAATAGCAGTCAATTACAACGAAACAAAAGCGGAACTGTTGGGGACAATCTCTATGGCACGTTTAGTGTTTACACGACAACTAGATTAACAAAACTTTATCATCATATGCAGTAACCCGTGTGATTTATTCGCCCCGTGACTTCGGGTGAACCGACCGCCGCTAAATCCGCTAGCTGACCGGTACGGTTCACTTCCGGCACAGATTGGGAAGACGATCTAGAATACCAGGCTGTTGGTGCTGTTTCTTGACTCGTTAGCCGCAGCCATGCGATCGATGGCGGGTACGGATTAGACGACATCCGTGTACCTCACAGCAATTGCCAACTGCAAGGGGTATGGGCTGCTTTTGCTGATACAATGACCTTCTTTGCATCCATATCCGGGTCGACGGGATGCCGGCGTGGTGCAGTAAGGCTGATGTATGATCTCACCGTCTCCTTTGTTGCACATACTGAGCAATTACCATGGCTGGCTATCAGTGATGAGGTGAGGCGAACTTAAAGTAGCTCATCAGTGTGCTACCGCTACATATGCTTCCCTAGGTGGTTCATGCGGTGCCGTTAGCTCAGTGCATTGTCTAGAACACCAGCTAGCTTGCCACGACATAGCATTGTATCTGCATGCTTTGATCAATCTTTATTCGGAATCGCCGCAAAGTACCATGTGACTAAAGCATTGAAGTCTCTTATATCCCGAGGTATCGCGGTCGAGAAATAGCACCATGAGAATATTGATAGTGATATATGCAGGCGTCCTTCGTTGGTGTACAGGGCGAGCCAATGGGGCTCATGGACTGACACATTCCTCATCGCATCCGTGTCGGCCATGTTCCGGTTGCTAGCTAATCCTCGCTTCGAGCAATTAATACCAATCGTACGACGTATGGGACAAGTGGACTTTTCTGCAGGGACGGACACACTAGTTAGTCAACGCATCCAGAGTTATGCAAGCGAAAAATAGGCTGCAGACCGGTGGTCCTAGTGCAGTGTATCGAGGTACCCTTGTGATAGAAGAGGTGTTTTCGGGGAGGCCGATGCAGGTAGCCTCTCTCACAACCTAGTACGGACAGCGCGACACTACGAATAGGTACTAACAATTGTTTGCTCCCGCCCATCATCAAAGGTATTTACTGCAAACTGCTCTGTCGGCAAATGGGGCCTCTGCCAAGTGGGTGCTGCCGGTGCTCCACGTTGAAAAGTCTCCGGTACCAAGAAATACGTGATAACTCGTCGTCTCCTGAGCTAGACCCCCACGCAAATGTGGTGAAGTCGAGTTGACACCGCTACTCGTAGTCACAGCTACATTGGCCGCGCCAATAAGGTAGGACGACAAATCTAAAAGCCCTGTAGGACACCCTACTGAAACATTGGCACATTGCCCTATCCGTACCTGTAGCGGAGCGGTCGGGCTACTCTGCCGCCCCCAACTGACACCGAATAACACACTGCTGTGCTCAACCTCCAAGCCTGTAACGCCTTCGGATTGGGGGAAATTTCAACCCTGAGCTGTCTCGCTTCCTGCGTTAACACCACGGAGCTGAGAGATACAACCCCTTCCATAGCCAAGATTATTGTGCTTTCGAAACAAGAAAAGATATAGGGAAAAAAAACTGGAAAGCGATACTGCCTTTGAAATGTTGCGGCCTCGTCCTGCCGCGGTCTTCGGGTTCCTGACTTGTCCGTGCAAGAGCTTTCTGGGCGCCCCCCGCGACCGTCAATGAAGGTAGGTAGTGACGTAGTGAGAGCAAGTTACGAGTTACTGTGCTCGGCTACAGCCCACTGTGATTGGGCCCGTCGCAAAGCAGTCGCGCAGGTGCGTCGCCGCCGGTCCCACCCTCATCTTGGCGGCATTCTTCTGTCACGGAGCTTCAATTTGAGTTCCTGTACGAGTAGTGATGACGACTATAACGACTATAGTGACGATTGTTCTGCTTGTGTTGCTTCTAAGAAATGTTCCCGGCATATCAGACTCACTAGAAGGTCCCAGCACAGTGCAATAGATGCAATGTCAGTCACGGCAGTCCGCTGCATAACACTTGACGCTTTTGTTGAACAGCCTGCCAATCAACTGTTCCAAGACACGAACCATTATCGACGTACGACCACGCCCGTTGCTATATTTCTAAGCAGGAAAGCCAAGCCATTTTTGCTTCCCCAATCTGCACATTGGCGACTGTGGAATGGAGTTTGACTTCTTATTGGCAACGTAATCTCAGGCCTACTCAGGCGGTGCCTCGATAAGTGTCTGGTTCCATTGGACGTCTTCTGTTTAAGCCAAGAGACCGGAAACATGTCTACAAATGGGTAGAATAGATGGCATTGGAAGAATACTACGAGTAAGGCTTGCCGGCTGTTGTAATCTACGAGTAGGCTAACCGCCTTGGTGTACAGCAGGATAGCGCTCCCACAGCATCACGTCCTCTCCCTCTTCAATATTAATGGAGTCGCTCCAGTTCACACGTTGTCCTGTAACCCCAATTCTCTGCGGCCACACAAAAGCGAAAAGCGCATCAAGACTTCTCAACTAGGTGTGAGACGCTGTCGCTCTGCTGTACATCCTTACTCCGTATATACCTAGTATATCCTCTGGTCCGCAGATGCTTTGTGCCAGAACGCAAGCCATTGACGAGTGGGGCAGCTCAGTGTCCACTCGGTTGTCGCGCAACATCCATCTGTTACGGGGTTAGCGCGCGGTAATGTCAAGAACGGCACTGGAAACCAGTCCTGACAGATAATGCGTCCTTAATGGCAGACCTTTAAAAAAAGGCTTTATTGCAAAATGAAGAGCCACTGTCACTCTGCATGTTCGCCAAGTTGCTCAGTAGTAGCTCCCAGCGCAGAGCTCGGAGACTGGCAGTAACAACCCCTGACTACAGCCCTCGAGACTTACGTTCTTACATCCCATTACGAATCTGATGACAGAAATTAGCTTGCAAGATATCAGGGGCCAATTGACGCACCAAACATCCGATTTCCGGCAGGCAAGAAGAATGCAACAACGACGTGGCTGGGTAGGGGACAAGGATCAAGGAGCTTTTGTGACTCCAGCACGTGCGCCGACCTGGCGGCAGACGACGCCAAGGGTCACTGCGATGTCTCCAGTCTCAACCCCCCACAGAGAATACTGTAACCAGCTAACTCGTACGAGTAGGGTACAATGTTCTCCGACAGTAACCAGCCCTGCCAACCCCTGCCACTGGCTCGGCCGTCGTCAACACAGCCGGGTGTCGCTAGTCTTGGGGCGCATACTCGTAACGTGGTCCAAAAAGGGGGCGTGGCATATTGAGTGGCGGATAAGTGGGCGTGGGTGCTCTCAAGGCGAGGCTCCCCGTTGCTGGTACCAGGCCCTGTCTACCGCCAAAAGCTAAAGTGTCAGAACTCTTAGGCCACACCACTACTCTGGTCTGTCGAACGAGTCAGGCTCTTCACTCTCTGGGGCTCTCCAACAACCTCTCTGATTCGTAGTGAGCAGGCACCGCGAGATAAAGCATGAAGTCCACTGTCCTGAGAGCAACTTTCGAGCGAGAAAAAGGTGAACCGGAAGGACTACGCCTGAACTTTGTGGCCAAGTCTGGCTCTGGCCCCATACTCGCGCTCCGACGTCAACCATTTACCGTCGCAAAAACGTTGCTTCGACTTGGTTACATGGCCCAAACTCTCCCGATAGACTTTCAAGCAGCAAATCCACTCCTTGCAACCCAAAGCTACATAACCCTTTTAGCATATTGCCCGCTAAACCGCTAATAGTTGCGGGTAAAGCTTCGGCCACAGCTTTGTGGGATGACGTGGGCGGAGGGTGAATACCCGAGCAAATCGACGTCCAATTGGCTTCAGGTTACCACCGCCGCATGTTCATGACTCTGCGACGCCTATTTAATACGCTCTTTGATCAAGGCGTCCAGCTTAAATCAGACTGGCCAGGCGCCGTCTATGGGAAGCCCAACAGCTACTTACCCCGTGAACATTCCGCGGGGGAGGCGGACCTACAAAGTGCGGAGGTACTGTTTGGCCGACGATGCGGCCGAAATACTGGTGCCAACGGGGTGCACCCAGTGTAGCGATGGAGGGTGTGTTGCCAGCCCGGAGAGGCGGCAGCCTTTTCTCCACGCGAGCGTCTCATCACGGCTGTTGATCTCCCGGCACGTTGCCCCCACTAGGCTGGACTGTCGACTTCTCCCCATCTCATCTGGCTTCTAGTGGCCGAGGACACTAATAAACAGCATGCCGTGAACAGCGAACCCCCTGTCGTATAGTCAAGCCCAGGGACCACTTATATTGCAGGTACTTTTCTGATGAGATCTCATGTTATCAATCGCTTTCTTCATCTGCGTCCAGAAACAAGCCCGTGGGGGTCTTGAGCCCCTTCCCCATACACCGCTGGGTGGCAAATGCAAAGTACGAAGATGCGGTAAGTACTACCAGGGATGTTCAAGCCTGATGGATACACGCCTTTAAGCCAACCTCGCAAGCTGGCGCGAAGAATGGCTCTAGTTTCTTCTTTGGAGTTGCCGGGAAAGTAAAGTAAACAAGCCCAGCAGCTAAAACGCAGTGTGGAACTCTTTGAAAGGCGTGGCGCGAGACCTAGCGTGCAGTCATACAAGGTACACATATTGCCATGCTTAAGATGGATTCAATACACAAGGTGCATGGCCAAAGTCAAAATGACGCCACAGCGCTACGTCAACGTCTCCGGTGTTTACTATCAGAAAGACAATGCTTTTGAACTAACACCGTTGCCCTTGCAGCCATGCAATCAGCATACCGCCGATCACTCCATGCTTTGTCGATGCGTCTGCCGCGCGCTATACAGTACGTACCGCTACGGCAACCGTTTTAGGAAATTCGTAGTTAAGGTGGGTTTTTGTGGGCTTTGCACCCTTCCAGAAGCAGGAACCAAAGACACAGAGGCCGCTAAAAAGATAGCCTTCGTTGACTATTTTAGCATGGGTAGTGACACGGCCGATCATTTCAGTGCTGCATGAACAATGCTCTCAGACAAGTGTCGTCCTGAAATGCTTCACACGCAACGTCAGACTGACAGGCTTCCCAGGGGCGGTATAATCCGTGGCGGTGGCTGCTGTAGTGTCTAACAGGCTTGAGAAGATGGTGTGAGCTACTACGTAGCCCGCAGTTTGCGATATTCGCTGGTTTAAGCTAATTCTGCTGCCTAGATGCCTATCATTTCAGCACCTGGTCGTCATCGTGTATCAATCCAAAGTGCGGAGAATAAGCTTGACAGCTACGCCGGTACGATCAAAAGCGTAGCGATGCTCTACCGTGCCGTCGGAACTGGTACGGAGTACATTTCATTGCGTTCTAAAAGTCATATTTCTATTCCGAGTCCGGAAAACGCTACATCAACAGTACTGTCTAGGCCCTGAAATCTCTACTCTTGGGCCAGCCGACCGGCCAGCAAAAGGCCACCTCCTTGCAAAGCACTTCTATAAACGGTAGCAGCTCCAACAATGTATATTCCATTCCTGAGTAAAAGCAGGATGGACGATGTCCACCGCAAGGGGCGGAACATGCGCGAGTACGGGCGGACTGGCTGGAGAGCCATGCTGAATGCTACGCTAGCGCAAATCGGCTACTTTTAGGTGGTCTAGCGAGACATGCTTGATGGGGTTGAGCATGGGACTCGGAACCTATCAAAGGAGCTATTGCTGTCACCTTGTTGCTCGAACGCAACCCGCGGGTTGTTCCGTACATTTGTCGTTCGCATGGCCTGCCGATGGCATCCGAGTTACGTCAATCTTCTGGGATGGGACGCGACCGTCGGTACCGGCCAGTGTAAATTAAGATCCGCCAAACCAAGTGTTGACTCTGCAGGCTTTGGCGGCCTTGAGAGCTCACAACAATTCGAAACTTTCACCTATTGCCTTCAATGGCCTTGTCATTGCAGAATCCCATTGCTATCATCTGCTGGATGTAGGTCGGAATCCTGCAAAGGCTTGTGCGCCGGTACTGACTCCTCCAACCCCCATTAACCAGCCAATGTGCCCTCGGCTCTGTACCAGCACGCCCTCTTCTCCGCAGATTGCACACGTTTTCCACGCGATACCGTTAGTTACATCCGGTGCTTATGTATCAGGCTTGATGACATGGAGATTAACGTTTCTTACACTCGCAGCAATGTAAGTAAAGTAACACGGGAGCGTGGCTCTCCGCTCCACCGGTCGCCCCAGCGAACAAGAGGCGCTAATGTGTACATGGAGATGTCTGCGATCAAACTCACCTCTATTCTTCGCCACGCCGAGACTTGTCGGCTGTTAGACCTTATTTGGCATCTCATATACTATTTTGTTATTTGCTGTCTGCGGGCGGGTGATTCTTGTGCTTTAGCTGCAAGAACACGTTATCAAAGGATTGCCAGAGTGGCCAAAACGTTGGTGCTGTGACTTGTTCAATTGCAAATCAGCATGCACGTATTTGAGTTGAAGATGAACTATATAGCAGAGTACTCTGTAACTTACCAAAGCTGTTTAATACCTTCAATGCATTTGGGAGGAGCTCGGTTAGGTTTAGCCTCTGTCCTCGGCATTGCAGATGAGAATGGAGCAGAGTGTCCGTACTTTTCGGCTGCCATATCCGACAAACCCTCGAAGGTGTGAAGATCTCCGTTCCCCCTGTCAAAGGAGAACAGGTTTTGCACCTTGGGGCCGAGACGATGGAGACGCCCAGTTGCCGCGGACTTTGTGTGGTAGCACGGCAATCCCTTTTTGATAACTACACTCCATTGGTATTTTACGGAACGTATTACACCGCAACTCCAGACTGATGAAGTCTCCTGGTCATAGCAGGTTCGGTCTGTACATACACGGGATTATCATTAATTAGTTCAGAGCCTGTTCGGGTTCCCTTTTTCTGCATTCGCCCGCTAATAATAACCTTGCAGAACACCAGAACTGCTACGCTAGTGTACCGGTCTACAAAGGTCAACCATGAACACCTAGCGTAACAATGTCACAGTTATTAGTACGCTCCCCTATTTCCTACGGATAGCCCAACTGTAGCAACTCTTTTTCGCCGGCTGTCGTGGCTTCCGCTCGCCTCAGCTCACCGGAAAACCAGTCTCCCGGGTCCCCCTTCACCATCTGCGCTGGCGTTGCCGTTGAAAGGTTGCCCCGGGTTCCGAATCGGATCAATTAATTGATCATAATTTTAGTTTTTTGCATCACTTGGGCGTGGATCTAGCTCGAGTCAGTCTCAAATCTCACCTCATCTTCAGGCCGTGAGAGCATCTACAATAGGCAAAAAATGGGAACTCAAAAAGAGATCATCAAATTCAGATGGCGGCTTGTAGGGTAGTAGTAATTATAGCGACTTTACGTCGTACCTTTTTGGATTGGAAGAGAGACACAGGAAGAGGCGGCAGAAAACGACCCTAATGTAACCCTGCTCTATGCCCACCCAACGTCGCAGCCGGTATGGCAGGGTTAGCGGGTATGGTGTCATAGGCGCGCGCGACAGCCGGGGGAAGCGCTTCTTGCATGAATGGCTGCATGACAAGCCTTTTCGGCGGTTCACTCGGCGCCGCAACGTGGTACGTTTCATGTTTCCTCTCATATTCCCATGTACCGGGGGTAGCGTGGGTGAAGATGTTTCCAACTACTAGGACGGAACCGGAACCGTCTGCTATACATACATACATACATACACAGACAAGCCCGCTTATTAGAGCTATTTACTTGGGTTCTGGGCACGCCGCCACTTGCCAATTAACCCTCTCGGTGTTATTATAATATCCACCATCTTGAACGTTGGTGGCTTACATTATAGCTAGCAGCTGGGCAACCGCCTCTAGCCACTTCGGGCGGGCATTCTACAGAAGTGTCTATTTCCCTGGTTGCTTCTTGTTATTTTCGCTGCCATTATTATTAAAAGCACACTGCCAAGTAATATTGCCATGGGCGGATACATCGCGGCGACATTTCGTTGTCTGCCCCGTTAATTATGGAGGCATCGGACACGACCTGGGGGGCGGAAGCTGAAAGGTCGAGAACAGCCGGTACGCACGTGCCTCAGTAATAGTATTAACAGAAAGCATTACACGCCCCCCTGTGGCTATGTATTTACAGTAATTACAGGGCGTAGTCTTTTGTTGATATGTTCGCCAGGGGCAGGGCTATGCTGGGCGTGTGTACCTTGATCCATTTGGGGGCTGTGAGGATGAGCGCGCCCAGCCCTGCGAGACTGGTAAGACCGCTGATCTCTACCAAAGTTCGTAAATGCAGCTCTCTGTATTCGCGGTACAAGTGGAACATGCGCTTCTTCCCTTGACCGATGGCGCGCGTTGCTGCCTCTTTGGGGCATATTGTGATTATTTTGGCGGATGCACGCGGCAGTGTGAGTTGAACACAGCAGCAGCCACAACCCACGGTGCTAGAATTAACCTCCGTGACTACTAAACTGCATATCTGCAGGGGACATTTTGGTCATTCAATGGAATCAGAGCTTTAGCCCTCGTGTTCGTGTGTGTTGTACAGGAACTAAGCAGTTGGACGTCTTTAACAAATTGCAACGTGGATGACTCAGCCAGTGACTTCGGGAAGCTTGACTTCCAACGTCGCTTCACCCTCGCTTCACCCTCGTCCTCCTCTTTAATTTTTCTCTATATCCCGGCTCATCAACCAAAAGACCTTTGATCCCAAGATACAGAACTAGACCAACGCCGTCATCTTTGCAAAATCCCAATCTACGCCTCCAGCCTTGTGGCTCAGCTCCTCATAAGCCCGGATCTGAGATGCCAGCCTGCTCGCTCTACAGGGCGTTTATTAACGAGTCCACAATACAGTAAGCGCTGCCGAATCCCATAGACAGCCACTCGAGGGAAACAAAAAATGCTCATATACTAGTGCGTAGGCTTCTTAATAAGCGAGAAAGCCAAGACTATTAGCTTCGCAAAGCGTCCGTCTCTGTCCCATTGCCGTTGCTGGCCGTTCTGGGGAGGTTATTGTATCCTTGCTCTAAAGGGGACTTACCCACGACCTATTTTCTCACCGGAGAGCTCGGCGGAAGCACGAAAGTCGAGCGGACTTACACGCCCCCAATGATGCCTTCGTTATTCCGCTACTTTTGCCATGTTATTTAGAGAAAAAGTATCTGAATAATCTTGGCTAACATAACTGCGCAGCTTCCCTGACGAGCAAGGGCTTCTACATCGACTTTGCCGATATCCTTGTTTGAGGGAGGGTAACATTATCCCCAAAAGCATGAAACCTTCTATTCCCGGCCCTTTTTTTGTCGAGGATCCAAACCTTCAAAGAAGCCGACACATATCCTAGGAGCATCTGGAATCTTGATGTCTCAAATCAGCCTTCTGTTCTCCATGGGCATCTTCCGCAGCAAGGCCTACTTGATCACTTCGCTTCAAGATGCATAGACCAGCTTACCTGGGGTAAACGTCATGAGGGATTACAAAGCACCAGTCACGCCAGCCACGCCCCTCCATAGTTCTTGTTCGTTCAAAACTACCCAAAATAGGGTAGCCTGTGCCTTCCCCCGTTTGCGGAACTTGCCACACCCTTTCCTACCTTGCCCAGCCAGCCATCGTGACCCTCACGCTCTATGCACGGTGGGCTTGGCTCTGAAAGACCTTGCAGAAGATGGAGCACGCTATCCAAGCTTGTGGACGGAGCTATCGACATGATGATGATGAGTTCGTGGCGCTTGGGTGTGCGACGGGTGTGCGTGCGTGCACGATTAGGAATCCATTGCTAAGCATTGGGGGCCCGGCAATGGCAGCCACAGCATCGTCACATCTCTCTAGCCGCATCCATCGGCAAAAATGTATTACTGGGCTTTCGGGAGTCGTGGACGACAGAGCGGCACCCCCCGCAGAGTGTCAGTGGCTCTCTCTGTCTTCGGATGCACGCCCCCTCCCTCAATCATTGGGATTAACGTTGTGCTCATCTTGTCCTCCTTTTGGCCATGCTTGAAACACAGATTAATGCGGCCCTAAGTCCAGGCAGCGACGAAATATGTAACATGCCCTTTCTGCAAGTGGCAACCGAAAATGGCCACTCATATCTTGATCTAGATGCCACGGGGAAGTCTACATTTCCAATTCGGGTAATTCGTGCGTTTGTGCTTTCCATCCTGCCTTCAACTACCCTGTTCCCTCGTCCTGTACGCTAATCCCTTGAACAAGCTTACTTTCTCTGTTGTATGTGCCGGTAGTGTTTACTTGTGTCATGGAGTTGATCCTTGTCTAGTCTTTCTTCCAAGCTGTGTATGTACTGTCTAGAAGATGACCCCGAGTATTCGTGAATCTACCGGCTGGTAAAACGGGTTAGGTCTCATACAAGAACAAACTAATATTGAAAAAGTACTTCTTGACGAAAAGAGAAACCCGTTTGCGAGACGATAGCGTTGAAGCAGACTGTCAATGTTATGAAGAAGTAACTAAATCGGACCTGTGTATTTTCCGGCGTATAATAGTGCGTGTGTAACTTGCCCCTGTTATCGTACTCCCCATATCCCCAACTTACCTTGGATACGTAACAGCTAAAACCACCTGCAAATTTGCAATCTATTGGGTCGTAGTTAGGGATATATCAGGTAACATTTCTCATTTCTCTACCTGATTGTAATTTCAACATCCCTGGCAAACGCTGTACAACAGTTCCCATACAAATACACTCCTTCTTTACCACCGCTCCGATGAAAATACATGTACACATCTCCCCTAACCTGAATATCCCATTTCCTGACATCAAACTCCGTTAGAGTCTAGGGTAGGTAGGTTAAGGTTGCAAGCCTCCTTTTTTTCTTGCCATGTTGATTTTGCCAACGCCTGAAATCCCATAAAGAATAAAGAAACAAAAATGATGATACTCCTGCGTTAAAAAAAGACGGCATCGGGCAGAGTCGAGTCGTAAGGTGTCAACGCGACTTTGTATCAAGTCCGTACTTTCCCAACCCGCTTGAAATTTGAGAAAACTCGCCTTCGCGGAGATAAAAGAAGCAAATGAACCTTCTGACAGTGTGAGCTAAAATGTACTGCTCAGTCATTGACGGTGCCATATGCCATGTAACAATAAAACAACGCAAGGACCCGAGTCGCTAAAGATGATTTGAATCATACGATGCGAAAAAGACTGAGCAAGATTCCACCTTGACGCAGGCCGCGTAAAACCCAAGCGCCAAAGTGCCTCGTCGAAATTGGTACCATAATCAATGGTATAAAAGATGTTGTATCTCAAGTCCTTTTGATTCCACCATACCATACCGTCTCCTCTTGTTGCAGACTTTTGCTTGACTCCGCAAATATACCATGAAAGACAAAAATGTTCGCCGTCGCCCCATGATCGCCGTGTTTAATGCAAAATGAATAATCCTTCGAATGAGCCCGCTCCCGTTGGGAGTCAGTATATCTGAAATGTCGCCCACCTTCGTTCATGGTTTACATGTTGGAAACGCCAGCCGAATTGGGGTCAACAACATTGTCTGAGAGATTGATGAGGAGCTGCGCAAGACAGCGCTTAGTAGCCGCGTCGTCACGCAGGACGCTCGAAAAGGTTGCATCGCGAAGGGGTTCGGGGAGGCACTGACGAAGCGCCTCGCGTGCTCTGGCATTATCACTCAAGCTGGCACTGGGTTAGGATCGGCAGGGCAGTTACAACAGCTATTCAACGTAAACTTACCGAAGGAAGCATCGCACAACGTGCTTAAGGAGGCGAGCAGTCTGAGACTCGACAAGTTGAGCAACCATGTTGCTCAGAACCGTACCGACGGCGTAGAAGCGCTCATAGGTGGCGCAGATGTAGTTGAGACCATTGTCATCAAGCAGAATCTTCTGCACAATGAAGATGGCAACAGTCTTGCTAAGCTCGGAGCCAGTCTCCATGATTCTCAGGCAGAGAGGAATAATCTCGGTCGTGAGGAGGAAGTTGATGACCTCCGTCGAGTCGTTCTTTACGAGCGCTCCAATGACACCAAGACTCGTCAGTCGGAGATACTCAAATGGTCGAGACTTGGACGTCGTATTGAGGAACGGGTAGAGAAAAAGAGGGATATGCGCTGGCTGCGGGTTAGCGAGAGACTGGCAATTGCGATACTGCAACTAAACATACCATTGAGGAACAGAGCACGAGTATCATTGTGCGAAGCCACGCACTGCAGGAGCGCAAGCGCGTTGCATACTCGGTTAGAGGCAGCGGCTGTGAGCTGCGAAGGGTTGAGCAGCGTGTATACAGAAATGATTTCCTGCAGAAGCGAAGTCATGACGCCTAAAGAAGTAGAGTGTTAGCATATTGAGATATATACGGACCCAAGAGGCCCAGTAAAGAGAGGCGAATCGTCGTACCAAAAGAGTGCCACAAGATGAGTGCAAGCTCCGGAACCTGCTCACGCTTCTTGCTAAGCTCAAGCAGTGCAGCTTCGCGGGTATTCTCATTCAAGAGGTCGGCAATATACGCCATTGTGCGGCGATTGTCCTCGGAAATGTGCTCGTGGCCGCCCCCGTCCTGCCCACCCATGTTGCCGGCATTGGACTGGTTCGACGCCAAGCGGCCATAGTGCTGCTGCTGTTGCTGCTGCTGAGACTGGCTCTGCTGTTGCTGCTGAGCGGATGCAGCGCCGCCTTGCTGAGGGTGATGCTGCTGCTGATGCATCCAGGTCGAGTCGCCGCCGCCGCCTCCACCGCCTTGGTGGCCAAACTGGTGATGTCCGTAGACATGCGCCGAGGGCATCATCTTGAATCTATCGGTTCGATCCACCGGCTGCCGTTGCTGATTATAATTCGAGTACAAAATTGCAAAGGGTTTCGCCAGCGTAGAGTGGGCGTGCAATGGTAAGTTTGTAGGTTGATTCCGTGTCGGCAATGTCGATGAGCCGTGTTCCGAACGCGGGGACAGCAAAAGTCACGATCGCAACGACGGCCGACGCAGGATAAACAATCGACTCTGTCAAGCTTGCAAAGCAGCAGCGCAATGATAGGTGAATGATGAGTATCCGCTCTGAGGCGGATGCGTTTGCGCGTGGAAATGTCAACAGGTGGTTGAGAGCTAACGTCGGTCGCGGGAAGAAGCTCGTTTGAGGGTTGGAAGGGAGCAGGTTTCCGCACGAGGCCTAAAGTTTCGTGGTGGACCACCTCTCTCGCTCGCAGCTAGGTAGGTGACCCAGGTTAGTAGTGTGGTGAGGTTCCATGGGCTGGACGCGCACGGACCAGGAAAAGGTAACTCACCGCCGGATTCACGAGATGGGGTACCTGGCAAAAATGCGACACATAGATGGACGAAGCCGATACGTGGGTCACAAGGATGCGCCAGGTCGCTCCCTTAGTAAATAGTAGCAACGACGCCGCAGTATTGTTGCCAAAACCAGACCCTCCGCGTATGTTAGGCACCTAGTAGTGGGATGTAGTAGGGATGCTCCCAAACATACTGCCTACAGAATGTCACACCTCCAAGAATTCAAAAAATTTCTTCACGGCTAATTCATCTCCTTCAATTGTCCCGGCCACTTCTCAAGTAAGCCAACCGTCTGTCCACCCACCCCCAAAGTCAATTACCCAAGCATCGTCCGAATCGCGGTGAATAAGTACGTTGGACGCTTTGCTATCGCCCCAGCTAACACCCATCCTATGTAGCAGATGGACTGTTCCTTCGACCTGTAAAGCCCACTTTCTGCGGCGACTCCTAGTAATCTTAGAAGGAGCCTCGATACTTCCCAACGTCGATAGCTCCTATAAGTCAGACATGGGAATATACTCTTCAAGAAATCCAACAACTCTTTTGTCATCTGGTGATTAGATCAGGCCTAGGAGCTTTGGTACGCGTAGTAGAGTGGTTGCACGACCTACCGCCGCCGCCGTCATCTTCCAGAGGCAATCGAGTTCCCTTTAGGCCGCATTTCCCTTTTTGTATCCCCAGCCTTAGAGCACATCTCCTGGCCATTAACCTTAACACGCGCAATGTAGCCATTGTATGCTAGGTTCTCTAGCACACGGATATCCCTGGTGGAGTACCTCGGTAAAGACAGTTCTCGTCGACCTTGAGCTGGAAGTGATCCAATATGCTACACGAGATATGTCCGTTATTAGTACGGATGTTATGTTAAACTAGTTCTACATTGCCATTTAAGGTTTGATAACGAAACGTGTGTTCTCTAGGGAAGAGAAGCGTATAAAGGTTATGGGACGACGATGTTAGCGGTGGAGTAATTCGATCGAATATCGGTCGAACCGTCTTAACAACGGCATATAGGATTTCGTTAGAGACGACCTCTGCTTCTTCAAAATCGTCATTATCGCATGCAGCATTATATCTCTGAATGAAGGAGTTCTCAATCGGATGAGCAGCGGGACCTGAATGAGCTCGGTCGAGTTGTATAACAAGGCGTGCATTGTTCCAACGGATATGCAACAAAATGCTATCCCTGGAGCGGCTGGATAACTCGTCAAGGTGGTGGATGCTCATGTTGAACCGCTTTTACCTGAAAACAGCGTGCGCAAACTGCCACAGATCTAGAAGTAGGCTACTACACTGACGAGGGTGATGATAAGACGGAGATGAATATTCTGAGCAGCTTGAAGACTTGTGGCCATGGAGGGCTGGGAGAAGGGGTCTAGCTAATGTTAGCTACTTATGCTGCGCTATTAAGCACCGCCCTTGTGTATGACTAGACACTCGCCCTCCTCTCCTGTGACAAGTCGACCTCATTTCACCAGCGATTCATATACGCAAAACAAACTCTTTAAATTAATACATATGCTAATGCCATTGCCAATGCTTCACTTTGCTTGCCATGAAAACTTAGTAAATGCTCGCCAACCCAAGTGTCCAAATACAGCACGCGGCTGCGATTCGCATCAACAAGCCTTCCCCTTACTATCCGAGACCTGCCAGCCTGTGCCGAAGCTTGCATCAATATAAACAAACCAAAAAAGGCGCGAAAAAAGGGAGGGTAAAAGAAGAGAGAGCATTAGACTCTGATTCTCGAGCCTGGAGCTCGTCCAGTAAAATCATCAAAGCGCGATAATATATGCGCGCTCAGCGTCCAAGTTCCTTCTTTCCATGAAATATACCGTACAGACAACACCTGCTTCTCCTCACCGCACTACTCATTATTAAAAGAAGCTCCCCTTTTCTTGCCCTTCCTTACAGCTTCAGCTCTCTGAGGATTTGATCCGCCATATTCTTGTATTGCCAGGTGTTGCCGTCCATGCGCTTGAACTGGATGCCGTGTAGCGACAACAGGGGAACCTTGACAATGAATATTTCAAACTCCAAAACCATGCTCCCCCCAAGATCACTCTGTACTTGCGTGCTGGTTTCGCCAGGCGCAAGTCGTCTCGTACCATTTCTGCGCGGGATGCTATCGACCGAAGTCTCTGAATTGGAGAAGCTTCGGTCTCGATCACTGCGGTCACGATCGTTGCGCTCCTTGTCCCGCCATGGCGTCCGTGGCGTCATCGGCGGCCGCTCTCCGTCTTCGCGATCTTCACTACGCATGAGGCCGCCAAAGCTGAACCGTCGGCGGTGACCCTGCGACTGTCCCGCAGGCGTCCCTGGTGGATCTTGCACCTTGTTCAGGTCAATACTCGGCGCATGAGTACAGTTAAATCCGCCCTTGATCTCGGTAAACTCAACATTGAGCTGTCTTAACACGCGACGAATCTCGGCTCGAATGGCGGGGACAGACTTTCCAGAGGTCGTAGAGACGCTAAACAGGCCTTTGAAGAACACTGGCTTCGCCAAGTCGGGGCTTGCCAGGCGTTCTGTTGAGAGTCCACTCTGTTCGGCCTCGAGGTCCGTTTCTTCGGGCACGTCAGCTTCCAACGCCGCTTCTCGTCGGAGGCGACGCTGCTGCACGCTTTCTCTTCGCGCGTGACCCAACGATTTTGCCCTGACAGTCATGGACCGGGAGTGGTTGTGGCCTCTAAAGCCCGATTGATCGTTCTCGACAGATTGATCGCTACCGCTAGTTACAGCATGGTCGCGAGTAGCAGGCCTGGTAGTCTCGCGGCGTCGCAGGTCTGCAGAGTTGACACTCGTAGATCTGCCCAGGCCAGACTTGTTTGACCTGCCACCAGCCGACATTGGAGGACTCAGAAGCTCTTTCTGGTGCTGTGATCGGGATGGAGTGGAAGACACCTCGTCTTCCTCCCGGCGGCTGCGGCGTATGCTAAAACTCTTCCGTGGCGGAGCCGGCACGGAATCGGCGGGTGAGTGGACATGAACTGTTGGGGGATGTGATCTATCTCGTTCATGACGCTGCGGTTCTCTGCGTTTACGCGTGCTAAACCGGCGGAGAAGACCAGCTGCAGCACCTTCTTTCTTTGGTGTAGGCTCCAGCTTGTCACGTTCGTAGGTCTTTTGCTGGGTTTGCTTCGTAATCTCGGGCTCTTCGTCTTCACCATGCGTGCGCGCTCTAGGCCTCGTCCGTCCACCAGTAGGCTTCTCGCCGGGCATCTCGAATGCAGCCGCGTTGGTATGCGCAGCTTGTGGCGGTGCCAGTTCAGGCATAGCATCAGGCGCTCGCGCAACCTCACGCTCACGTTCCTTTTCTCTCTGCTTCTCCTTATCCTTGGATACTGCCGCCGCTGGCGTTGGCAGAATAGTCTCCTGCTCACGGCCTTGTTTCTCTCGAACAAGATAGTATATGGATAAGAGCGGGCTAAAGGCATTCAAGGGGTCCGTGCCGAGTTGAAGAGCATCAGAGCTGGGTACGGACAGAGTATCGCGGCTCACTGTGGCCGAGTTTCGTCGCTTGTAAAAATCAAAGCTAAAGCTCTTCTTCTTTTCCACTTCGCGGGTCGGCTGCGGACTATCTCTCTCGCGCTGATATAGACGAACAGCTTGTTGGTATTCCTCTGACTCGATGATCCTGGTAAGGTGAGCATTGATGGTTTCAGGAGAGCCAAAGTTGAATCCTTGCATCGCATGGATCACTTCTGGCTCCAGCGGGAGTGTCAACGGCTCTCGAGGCGGGACGTAATTATCAGGCGGGCCATTGTAGCCCTTGGTCATCCATGGGTGGTTCAAGACTTCTTGCATAGTGGCTCGTTGCTTCGGATCGGTAACAAGCATTCTTGACATGAGATGTTTACATTCTGTCATAGCCCATCATTAGTATGAAACTAAGTCGTAGTCAGCTTAAGAAATGGTACATACCGCTTGATAACCAATTTGGGTAGTCGACAAGCCCCTTTTTGATCTTGGCGTGCAGTGCCGGCATGCTCTGATCGTCAAAGGGGACCTTGCCGCAAACAAGAACGTAGAGTACGATGCCGAAGCTCCAAATGTCTACTTCGGGACCAGTGTAGGCCCTAGCCTGCAATAGCTCAGGGGCAGCAAAATACAAGCTGCCGCAAAAGGTCTTGAGGTGGCCACGGGGAGCAAAGAGGTTGCTCAAGCCAAAGTCGATAATTTTGATGTCGCCATTTTTGCTTATGAGGATGTTTTCAATCTTTAGGTCGCGGTGAACTATGCTGTTGCGGTGGCAGTAGTCAAGGGAGCTGGCAATCTGGCGACTAAACTTGCGCGCTTGCTTTTCCTTGAGCTTGCCGTGCGAGATGATGTAGTCGAGCATCTGACCACCGTTGACGTACTCAAAGAGCATGTACCAGTGATAATTTGTGCGCACGACATCACGCAGGCCGCAGATATGTGGGTGGTTGAGAAGGGTGACTATGGCTGCTTCGCGGGCGGTTCGAATCTCCTTGGACTGATCGGCGCGTTCTTTGTCGGCTCGGCTTTGGTGACTGTCTTCGGTAGAGCCGCGAGGGATAATTTTGCAGGCAACCTGTTCGAGAAAAGAAAAAAGAAGCGGGCGTGTTAGGGAATGCTCGGTGTCCACGGGATACAAAAAGATAGGGGTCGACGGCGAGACTACTTACTTGTTCGCTACCGTCCTCCTTGCGGGCAAGCTTGACCTTGCCCATGGAGCCGGCGCCAATAGTCTTGCCTAGAATCCATTTGCCAGACTGTGTAGGGATGGTTGTGCGAGAGCGCGACTGTTTCCCGCTACCTGATGAGGCGTGGTTGGTGGCATCAGGGGCAGCGGTTGGGCGTCCGTGGGACGACGATGGGGGAGCATTGCTCGAGGAGACAGCGGTAGGAGAGGCAGCTGAGGGCATGTCGGGCTGGTGGTGGTATCCAGAGTGGTTGGAGCGAGAGCTGCTCCTGCGATGAGGGCGAGTTGGGTCGACAGCCCGTGACGAGGACGGCGGACGATCGCGGTTTTGGCTGCGCGAGGAGTGGGTTGTGGCTAGTCGCGAGGTCTCGTAGTCATGTTGCGGGAGAATATCCTGGACGGGGCGGGACGACGACGACGACGCAGGGCGGCTTGTGCTGCTGTAGCTGTGGTTCTGGCTAAGACTGCGCCGGGGCACCAGAGACGATGCAGCGTACGAAGGCGACGACGAATAGTAGTTTTGGCTGTGGCGGAGATTGCTGTTGTTGTTGTAGTGGTTGTGGTTGGGAAAGGGCCCCGTTGTCGTGGTCGAGGCAGACGTGGATGGACGTGATGGGCGCCCGCTGGTGGAAAACGACCGGGATGGTGGCGCTCGCGAGGGGGAGCCAGCGTGGGCGTGGGCGGCGAGATCAGAGCTCGCCTGCGCTGTAGCCGTCGTCATGCTTGGGGGGGTGAGTGAGGTGATGGAGGACGAGGGAAGATCTGCCCGCTTGCACCTCCACTAGAATTGATAAATAACGCAGCAAGTGCAGGCAGTGAAATAGCTGTAGTCTGGTTGCAAGAGCCAAAGATGGTTTTAAAAAAGAGCCTCACACCAATGCGACCTTTTGCGGCGAGCGGGATGGGAAGGGCGAGGGACGGGTGACAGGTTGTAGAAGCCAAGGCGCTGCAGCCGCCCGCTGGGCAGCTATGATGCAGTAGTGGTGGTATTGGGCCTTGCTTGGGCTGTATTAGGGCGGACCACGACCTTTTTGGAGCCGTGCCCTGCTTTTTCGGCGGTCCTTTTGTTTTGCTTCGTTAGTTAGCCCTTTTTTTTTTTTTTTTTTCTTCCTTTGGGAGCGAGAGCGAGGAGGCTGTAGTTGCTAGAGCTTATCGTTGTGCTTTTCCTCAATCGTATGAGGGTTGATGAGTGGTACTGGATCGGGTAAAACCAGTGGTACTTCAGGCAGGATCCTTCCACATAGGTACGAGTACCAACAGGTACAGGTAGGTACTGTACTTGGAAGCAAACCCCAATGCGCTGTAAATCACAGCGCAAAACCCAAATCTTGGTGGCGGGACAGTGGAGTCTAATTAGAGGGGGTTGCCGTGCGATGGGGCACGCGATGAGCGGTGACAGGCCGTCGAGGGGGGCCGCGGGTCGGTATGTAGTATAACTCGTAAGGACCTTGGTTTTGCTGGTAAAAGGATAAAAATGTTGAGAAAAAAATTCAAAAGACTTTACATAGATAATATATGTTTCAAAGAATGCGATTCAGGAGGCTGAACAACAATGGCCAGAGTCGTATAAAAAGAAAAAAAAGATCGCCCTCAGACTCCTGGAACAGAGATGGCTAAAAGCAAGGGGCTACCTATCCCCAGCAAAAAGCAACCAGATCCACCGCGGCGCAATACCGACCGTCCCCTTGCCCAGATGCAACACTATGATGCTAAAAGCGGGAGCTTACTGCTTGTACCTGCGTGTGCCCCCTTGCAACAGGTAAGATGCTACGAGTAATACTCGTAATACGTGATGGCTTCCTGTACACTCGATTTGCAAGGTTGGGCGGCGTATTGCCATCACGACTTTGCAAACACAGTGGTACTGCGGCTGACAGTCATTTCGGCTTCGTCATACAACGCGCCTCGCGGCTGCATTTTGCTTTAATTTGTGCCACCGGGAAGCGTCATCTTAATTCATCCTATCAGCGTCCAGTGTTATCTAGTACAGTGTGTCGTGCAGAATATGCAGCAACGCATCCGCTGCTCTATTTACTCGTATGCTCGCCTAGTGCCGCAAGTCCTCAACCACCTTCCAGCCACTGTCGCCAAAGATGACTGCGAGTGACTTTGTGCAGGTGGTGCATAACTCCGTACTTTTTGGCAAAGCTCCAACTCCAAGAAGAGTGACCCCTATTTACTACGTTTCTTCAGACTTGGTTGCCCTACGTAAAAGATGACCGATGATACGATGTAACAGCTTCTGCCAAAGCGGGGCGCAAATTGCAACGAGGGGGAAACCTGAAAAATTAAAAGCAACAAAACTCAGAAAAATACCGAAACGAAGGAAACAATAGTTCTTATAGCAGCGAAAGCATACATTGTTACTTTCCGCGTCAATATGCCATTATAAAGTTCATGGATGAAAAGCCCAGCCACAGAGAAAACATTGGGTTCATTAAAGTTCGTTATATCAAAGTCCTCATCTACCCATATATTCGTTGCCGTAGCTGCAAAACTGCCGCCTGCTCTTTAGCTTCTTGCTGAAGCATTTGTCGCTTTTTCTTCCTTTGACGATAACAGACGCACGCTACGATACATGCGGTTATGAAGCCCAGCCCAACAACCACAGGAACAACAATTACCACGTATGCGCTCGTGCCTCCAGGTCGTGAATAGTCCTCGTCTCTACCGTAAAGGTGTCTTGTGAAATAGATGCCGTCCAAAGCCGCCTTTGGGCCTGGCACGGCCGCTGCCACCGGGGGCATTGCACTTAATCAGGGCACCAGAAGCTTGTTGTATAAAAAAAATTGTCTCTAGCTTAGAAAGAAAAATTGGGTTTCGATGAATGCCAGGAAAGTATAATGGGTGTCTGAGTGGCGTAGTCCACGTTGTTGTGTGTTTATACCAATGCGCGATCGGTAAAGTGTGTTATCGCGGTTCGAAAAGGCGCTCTGGAGAGCTGCGAATCAGACAGAGTAGTTTATTAAACAGTATTTAAGTGGTATCGGAGCATATGAGTGAAAGAGGATTTGCTTGCTGGCAGACAGTCTTGAGAAGTTGGGCCTTTTTGTTCCCCCGGTCCCAGGTGTGGGAGGCTTCTTCGTGGTGCGAGTTCCCTCGCCCAGCCACTAGACCACCACCCGGCTTCGAGCCAAGCTTTGCCTGCGACCACCAAGCCTACAGCTGTGAAACACATGGATGCTGGTGTTCCAGAGCCAAATTGCTTAATATGCCCGATTTGGTGGTGGTGCTGTGCTGGCATGCACCGATGACATCAAGACCGGATACGACTTATACGCTTACGAGTATTACGGATATCAACACGTAGCGGCGCTGGCAGAGCACCAACGTAACTCGCGCTTATCTATTCATACTGAAAAGCGTCAGATTTTCTACTTCGTACTCCAAGAAGCTCTTGCGTGTGTGGGTCTCCAGTATCTGAGCTTCCGCTGCGCGTTTCTCTGCGGCAATGCTTTGCCATAGTGGAACGAAATAGACGTTGCTTGGCCGCTTGGCACTGTGGCTCGGCGAAGCTGCGCCAAGCGAGCGTGACACAGTCGAGGCACTGGGCATATGAATGCCAAGTCAAAGAGCCAATATCTCGTACGAGTACGTCCGTAAAGAAGGCGTTCATCTACTTTAAGCTTCATGTGTGTCACTACGAGCATGTAAAACGACTCGATGCGGGAGGTCGGTATTGCGTCCAAGCTGTCCTATCAACATGAGCCGTCGCTTACACGGATAACGCTAATTTTGGGACATTGCTGGTTCGCGATGTTGTCAACTCTGCGACCGAAAAATGTGTAGAATTTGTTTGGAAACTCTAACCAACTGTAGGCCTTGAGGTAATTATTTATATTAATTTTCTATAATTCCTTTTCAGATACAACGGCAAGTCTTTACAGCTAGATGCGTTCTACCATAGGTAGTAACGGTTTGCGGCACTTGCGCGGCTATCGATAAGGTCAGCCTTCTGAACCGCGCCAAAGCCGAACCTCACATCCACCTCTTGCAAACAACTTCGTCGACAGCTCAGCATGAACTAATCCGCTTACACTGCGAGGGCCTTTGACCTCAAAATGTACCAAAATGTCATACAAGCGCTCTCGATCAACTTTTGAGGGCGATAATCACGCTCCCTTTGCCGTATTCGGCACCCCGCTTCCCGATGAAGACGTTCGCGATGACGGTTCCTATCTGCCACTATGGAAACAGGATGTGAGGGACGAGAGGGGCCGGAGGCGCCTTCACGGAGCCTTTACTGGAGGATGGAGCGCAGGGTAAACTATCCTACCCTGATATGGCGCGACAAACCCGAGCTTGCTAACTGACAACGCAGATATTTCAACACGGTCGGGTCTAAAGAGGGCTGGACGCCGTCAACGTTTGTATCGAGTCGCGGCAATCGAAACAATGATGGCAAACGGACGACGGAACAGCGTGCAGAGGATTTCATGGACGAAGAAGACTTGGCCGACGCTGCCGAGGCGCAGCAGCTCAAGACGACAGACGCCTTTGCAGGGCTCGGCGTATCCACGCAACAAGACACGCAGGGCAAAGGCTTGGCTGGTCTTTTCAGAGCAGATGGCGACACAATGGGTCTGAAACTTATGCGAAGAATGGGTTGGAAAGATGGGCAAGGCATTGGGCCGAAGCTTTGGCGAGCGGCTCGCCTGGAAAGCAACACATCTATGGCGGACGAGACGATGCATTTGTTTGCACCCGACGATGTCGCCATGATAGGATTCACACGCAAGACCGACCGCATGGGGCTTGGACATAGAGGTGAAGACAAGCTTCAGACACAATCGACCGCAGTCAGCGACGATGAAGAAGACGACCCCACGTTCGGGACGAGAAAGCCACCACAGCCAACCAGCAAGTCAAAAACAAAGACAGAGAGAGGTGGGATTGGTATGGGGATCCTCAACGACACTGGTTCCGATGACGAAGATCCTTATGAAATAGGTCCCAAGATTAAATATAACCGCGTGCTTGGAGCAAAGAAGAAGAAGAAAAAGGTTGCAGCTGCAGCTGCTAATCCGGCTTTGGGCAAGGCGCCGGTATTTGTGCCAAAGACTGCACGGTCTGGGAATAGCCTTCGACGATGCCACGATGGCCGCTTGCCGCTGGACGGGTTTGTCTTGGCTAAAGCCGTAGAAGACTTGACAGAGATGCTAGCCAAGTATGCTCCGCCCTCTGTCCCAGAAGGATGGGTGTCCGCCAAATCAGCTTCAAGCACTGCTGCCGATGGCAAGCCATACATGTCAACTGCCGAGGCGGCAAAACTGTCAACAATGGATCCACAATCCCGAGCGACGTTATTGGGAGAAAAGGCATTGCCTGGAAAATCCGTCTTTGACTTCTTGTCATCGGCGACGCGGGACCGATTAGCTGCGGCGTCAGGCAAGAGCAACTTGCCTCCAGGTCTTGGGGAAGTGCCGGAAGGATACGCCGTATCTGAAGAAGAGCGACTTAAAGCGCTTTGGGAACAAGTACCAACACTAGACCGGGGAACAGCCGTGGCTGCGATTACAAGAAGCTCCAAGGGACCATATGCAGATAATGAGGCCAAGCGAGAACGGTACAGAATGTACCTCGAACACGGCGCAAACCCAGATCGGCCGCTACCGAACAAAGCACCAGGCGTGGCAGACAATGACTACCTACGAGAGATGAATGAATTTCATAACTGCGCCCGCATTTTCAAACCAATGACGGGCTTCATGGCATCAAGATTTACAACTGCCAAGGCATCACCAACGCCAGGGGCAGACGGAAGTCAAGAAGTAGTGTTCCAGCCAGAGCCGAAACCAAGCGACCCAGCCGAGGAAGCTGCCAAGATGGGCATGTATGGCAAGATGACGAGAATAATGTCAGATTTCTACCCTACGCGCCTTTTATGCAAACGGTTTAATGTCAAGCCGCCGGAACACGTGCGGCCGGACAATGAGCCTGAGCCGACGGACGCTACCAAGGCAGAAAGCAAGACACCGCTGATGATAACGTCAGGCGGCGCCGAAAGGCCTGGTCCAGAAATATCTAGTGCGTCGCTAAGAAACGCCGCAGCTAACAATTCAAGTACGAGTAAGAAGGAAAAAGAAGAGGTCGATGCGGAGAGAAATGATGCTGTCGAGGCAAAGACGGCCAGTGAGGATTTACTAAAGGCTGTGTTTGGTGACAGCGATGACGATGAATAAGTGGCCGTGTAGAGAGGACGAATCAATGATACCCCATGTCATATCTAGATGTACCAAAATAATACGTTCAGTTAGGCCAATAAACACACTGCATGGCTGTGAAGCGTCCGTCACTCTGTGGGATATATCTCCGTTGGATTGCATATGCATCCGACGGCGCACATGTAATCATTTTGTTGGGTCCGACTTGACACTGCACATGGTTGTTATCATTTAAGTTCGGAACTCTGCTGTTAACATCATTCCAAAACAAGCTCGGCAGTTGAGCTAGACGCCGAAGATGGCTCCCGTCCGGCGTTCCCGCTGCCGATGCGGCGCCGTTTTTTTTTTTTTTTTTTTTTTTTTGGGGGGGGGGGGGAGGGCAGAGAGGGAACTGTTGTGCAGACAGCCTTGTATCTTATGCAGAGTCAGAGTTATCCAGTTTGCTACGATGAGGGTTTCAGGACAAAAAAAAAAAAAAAACAATAGTAGACTTTGTGACATTATCGGGTGCCCTCGCTGCGAAATGCCCGCCAGGTTCTAACACCCCGGGAAGTGTAAGACGACACTTCAAGAGCCACACCAGAGTAATGATTTACTAGGCTGTTCGTGTTTTTAGTAAAATAGTAGCTTGTTTAGCTCAGATATTCGACGATAATGAGAGTCATTCTGTTTTTGCTAGGGTTAAATATGCCGTGCAGTAACCAAGTACTAGTTCTCGTCTTCGGAGGACTAGCTGCATTGGTTAGCCCGATCGCTCTTATCCCGAAAAGCTTGACATAATTAAACATTTTCTTAACCCGACTAACAAGTGGCACCCATTCCATGTCCGAATAATGTAAGTGCAAGTACCAAAAGTCCCAAGAAAAGCGCAGCGGCTGAAGTCCCAGCAACCTTGCCAAGCAGCCGTAGGCTTACACCAAGCTTCCGTTGGTTCCGGCGAAGCTGCCATACAGAGCAGAATTTTTTCCAGCCCACAAATCCTTGTCAGTAAATGCACTACTTACTATAAACGGCAACTGAGTATTTGAGTGAGAATTAAGCTTTACGGCCAATTCAGATAGCTCCCGCTACCTAGCAGGGGTAGAGTACAGCCCGTCACTCAAACATCAGCTTCCCATTCCGTCCTTCAGCCGCACCCCAAACTCCATTCACTCCACCTACAGCCGCAACATATTTTATTAGAATGGAGCCATATGTAAGAGTCTACTATTGGTTTTGGCAGGACGCAGCTTACGAATCAACTGTTCGGTGAGATGTTGTCCATGAGAATCACGTTGCTTATGGCTTGGCAAGGTTGAACAAGGAGACGACGATAGACGGAGTGCCGGATGTAGGTGGATTTGCGAGTTTGGTGGCCCTTTGAAACTGGAAAAAATCCATTCGAACGGGTTCGTGATGGACAGAAAGGGCTTCACTGGGATACGCAGTCGGGGCGATAGTCTGTCCGGTTGAGCGAACTTTTGAGTATAAGTAGTGCCGACTGTACTCGTCAAAAAGTTGAATTGCCATCAACAGCAGTAACTTATACAATCAGTAAACAACATTCGCCAAATATCCAGCTCTTCTGCCAAAACAAAGGTAGCACCATGAAGCTTCTCCTTACCTTCTTCATCACCACTCTCGTGGCTCTTGTCTCTGGTCTGGCCATTGACTCTGATATTGCCAGCGCCAAGCGCGAGATCGAGGCCATTGCTGCTGGTACCAGCCTTGATCTCCTTGCCGTGCCCGAGGATAACAAGCTCGTTGTCACTATCGACGGATCTATCGAGGGTTCCATTGTCTTGACTGACGACAACGATGGTAAGATGATTCCGCTTGGTTCTTCTTTGTAACCTCGCTTTCTCCTTTGATCAGACCCCAAGTTTTGTATGGTAGAACAAAACAAGACTGATGGATCACCTTTTCAAATAGTCAAGATCTTTGACGCCGAAGGTAATGAGGTCGACCTCGACGACATCCCCGAAAAGGACGACGAGGACAGTAACGAGAAGCGATGGATCCCCGTTGCCCTCCGTGCCCTCCGCAAGCTGGCCCCCCTCATCAAGAAGTACGGTAAACGCGCCTTGAATTTTTTCAAGTGTGTTGGTCTGGACGCCAAAGTGATTGGCTGCGCTCAGCACGTAAGTTTAAATCATGTCCAACAATTAATTTCGCCCTGCAGATTTTGCCGGCTAACATTTCCTCGTTTGTTTTTGCCGTATAGTTTTCTAACTGCATGGGCATGGGTCGTCCTCCGTGGTCCTGCACTGGTGGCATCATCTGCCTCGGCAAGATTGGCAAGGACTGCGCCAAGAAATACAAATAAGAGGTGGCAATGATACGGAGGATAGCCGACACGGGCTCTTTCACGCTGCACATTCAACAATGTCTGGATAAAATACAGTGTTGAGGTAGACGAATGGCGATACGGCAAGAACATATTGTGTACTTTTGAGCAACAGACAGTATCGGGCAATAAAGTCTCCAGCTTTCCACTTACCTCCACTCATCGCCTTTCTGCTAATATAGCCGTCTTAATGAAGATGGAAGTAGAAGCTGCTCGTTTTGCCGTACAGCTCCGATGTAAACTGAGCCGGTTCCTAAAAATGTATGTCCCCCATTTGTAGCCAGCCATACCAAGTGAAATATTGTATAACGTTGGGCAATTAATCAACGAAAAGTTGAATGGAGGTGTGACCAATATTAGTAAAACGTCTAGCTTGATTCCAATCGATGATTATCGATATGAAAATCCTCGCTGCACGACCTACTTGTTTGGAGATGGCAGTCGTCTACCGGGTAAGTTGAACTTTGAGCCCACAGCTAGCAGCCGGTGCCAGGGGGCCTGTCCTAGAACATGCGAAACGAAACATTATCAAGAGTCAATTCTCCTCAGCAGAATGACACGTCATCCGTACTACCCTCTCAATGCACCAATTCCATTCTACTCTCCAAACGAAACACCTCTGACCCACATCTTGGCGGCATTCGCAGCTATAACTGGGGCTGTCGTGCTGACCGTTTACTCTCTCGCGTGCCGGTCGACGACGCGTCCAATTGACCGCTTCGCAGCGGCCTGGTTTGCACTCTGTAAGTCATGAAAGTGCCTTCTACCGTACTTCACTTCATAGGCTCACAGCTCGGCTAATCGAAACGTATTTAGGCGGGTTCCTCCATGTTACTTTCGAAGGTAAGCTCACCATGCATGTAGTTCTTGCGCATGGCTTTACTAAACGCTTACTTTCTCAGGCTACTACCTGTACCACGGGAGCAAAGTAGCCGGGCTCCAATCGCTATACGCACAGCTATGGAAAGAATACTCACTTTCAGACTCGCGGTACCTCACATCGGACGTGTTCACGGTCTGCGTCGAGACAATCACGGTTGTAAGAGGGCATCCATCATCTACATAGAAGCGAGCCGACCGACGGGCAAGAATCACTAATCGAAGAACGCTCCTAGTTTGCATGGGGCCCTCTATCGTGGCTAACCGTACTGGCCATTCTTGGAAACTCGCCGAGCCGGCACTTTTGTCAAATTATCGTCTGCACAGCACATCTCTACGGCGTGGCACTCTACTACTTTACCAATTGGGCTGAGTTCCGCTCCAACAATGTGCTGTACAGCCGCCCAGAGTTTCTTTATTATTGGGTGTATTACGTGGGCTTTAACATGCCGTGGGCAGTCGTTCCCGTTTGTAAGTTGACCTGGCCAAAGAGTCCCAGTCATCAGCTAATCACTTTTTTCTTTCTTATTCGTCTCTAGGGCTGTTGCATGACAGTCGAAAGCAAATGCAATCGGCATTCAAAGTTCTGACCGAGCTTCAACGGCAACGCAAGACAGTATGACAGCCAACGACCGTGGGACAGCATATGACGTACATGGGCATCGGAGCTTTGAAACCTGCCATAGACTGTGCTAAGTTATGTATGTGGACATAGTACTATTTTTTACTCTGATTATGGTTTTGGTTTATGGTATAAATATAGGGCTTAGCATAACCTAGAAAGTGAGGAAAACGTAAGGGAACCGGCTACTCGTGACTTATTATTGCTATAGTAGGGTGTGTGGAGATGTTAATTTGACGGCACTTGTTGCGATGATTTTCTCTTCTTTTCTTTTCTTTTGTTTTATTCATGTTTCGTCTCTGTTCTTCTTGCAGCAGTTTTGACACCTCTTTTCCTCTCCGTCAGCCCTGCATACAATATATGCCTTGCACCAAGGTGTACTAATATGAGCACAAAGCACCGCCACCACGTGATACGGACCTTCCGCTGCCGAAAGAGGCCATTTTTTGTCGGTTTGCAGGGCCCCTCCCGAATCGCCACAAGCTCCGACCCCCGAGCGTGCGAAGCCTGCAAAGGCCAACGACACTTTACTAGCGCCAACATTTTAAAGGTGCAACACTTGGCTCTGCAGCATTTCTTTTTATTGTGGTCTACGGCGCAGAACTATACAGCTCGCCACATCTGTTTAGGAGACAAACTCGCAATTTCGTTTCTCCGTCTCCTTGAACTTGTTCGGCCGTCGTCATTCGCATCTGCTTTCCTCTTCTCGGCGCGGCACCTTCGCAAACGCTCATTGCCTGACTCGCCGCCATGCTCGACACATTCGAGATTGTCACGACATCGGGGGTCGTCCTCTGGTCGAGGTCATACGCCCCCGTCAACCCTTCCGTTATAAACAGTTTCATTGCCGATACTTTCATTGAAGAAAAGGGTGCCAGCACCGCTCTACGCTCAACCCAGTCGGCTGCGTCGAACCCGGCATACAAGACCGACCATCACACTCTGAAATGGGCCATGGTCAAGGAGCTCGGTGTCATCTTTGTGGTGCGATCAACCCCTTGCTCAGGGCCACTGTTATAGCCGGCTAATCATCCAAGTCAATAGGTCGTTTACCGCTCCCTCCTACATCTAAGCTGGGTCGATAAGCTCGTCGACAATATTCGAACCATCTTCGTCGGCCTCTATGGCGAGCAGCTTAAGAAGCCGCACACGACACTGGTAGAATGCCACGGTTTTGATGACTACTTTGACCAGCAGCTTAAAGAACTCGACAAGTCCAGCGCAGTGGATCCGAATTTTGCTTCCGACCAAGATACGGCGACGGCCCAAGGAAACGATGCGGGCCTGTCGACTCCCGGGCTCACATATAGAGGTCGGGCAGTCAATGGCGCCGGCGCCAAAGACGACGAGGCCTCAGCCGAATCAACCCCGATAATCACACCAAATACGTCACGTCCGTCTACACCTGCCAGCAGCAACTTGGCCGTGGCTAAAGCCGGCCCCGTTGCCAAGATGTCGAGACGGGCGCGCAAAGCCAAGAATACCGCCTCGGCGCATGCTTCTTCTGGCGACGAGTCCGCCCGCGCGGGCAAACCAGGAAAGACGGCAAAGAAGGGCCGGAAATGGGACGCAGATGGCTACGCGGACGAGGATGACGACGTCCAATTGGACTACTCGGCCCAGGCTGGTGCAAATGACGCCCAAGGCTCTGGCGCCGGTACCACGAGCTCGGTCGATGCCGTTGATTCATCAACATGGGGAACTTCCTCCAAAGGTAAGTTCGTTTTGCGCGACCTCGGTGACGAAGTACAAGATATTCTCGCCTCTGCGCAAGCAGAAAAGGCAGCAGCAGCTGCTAAAGCTGCTTCTGCAAAGTCTGGATTCCTGGGCACAGGAGTCAATGCAATCGGCGGCTTGTTTCGTAATGTTGTCGGTGGCAAGACTTTGACAAGAGACGACTTGGACAAGGCAATGAAGGGTATGGAAGACCACTTGCTGCGAAAGAATGTTGCGCGAGAAGCCGCCGTTCGCCTATGCGAAGGCGTAGAAAAGGAGCTCGTCGGGACCAAGACGGGTAGTTTTGAAGGTATTACAGCACCCATCTAGTTGTCTCCCCAGAAAATAAGCTAACACCAGCTACTAGGCATTAATGCCAAAATCCAGACAGCCATGGAGGCTTCACTCACAAAGATGCTCACCCCAACATCCTCCATGGACCTCCTCCGAGACATTGACACCGTCACCTCGCCACCAGCCACCTCTCTCCGCCAGCGTCGGCCATATGTCATGTCCATTGTCGGTGTCAATGGCGTTGGCAAGTCCACCAATCTATCTAAGATTTGCTTCTTCCTACTGCAAAACAAATACAAGGTCCTTGTCGCGGCAGGTGACACGTTTCGCTCCGGCGCCGTCGAGCAGCTCGCAGTCCACGTTCGCAACCTCAAGGAGCTCACAGCCAGAGAAGGTGGCGGCCAAGTCGAGCTCTACCAAAAGGGTTACGGCAAGGACGCCGCCACCGTCGCCAAGGACGCAGTCTCCCATGCTGCACAAGAGGACTACGACGTTGTCCTCATTGACACCGCCGGCCGTAGACACAACGACCAGCGTCTCATGTCGTCTCTCGAAAAGTTTGCCAAGTTTGCCCAACCCGACAAGATCCTCATGGTTGGCGAGGTACGTGCCTATTTTCACATATATAAAAAAAAAGCCCCTTTCCAGTTATAACTAACAATGTTGCCTTCCAGGCCCTCGTCGGCACCGACTCCGTCGCACAAGCCCGCAACTTCAATGCCGCGTTCGGCTCCGTCCGCTCTCTCGACGGCTTCATCATCTCCAAGTGCGATACCGTCGGCGACATGGTCGGCGCGCTTGTCAGTCTCGTGCACGCAACCAATGTCCCCGTTCTCTTTGTCGGAGTTGGCCAGCACTATTCTGACTTGCGTAATTTCTCCGTCAAGTGGGCTGTAGAGAAACTGCTGAGCAATAATTAAACTACTTCTTTCATGTTTCAAGATTCGGCTAGAAAAGAGAGATAGCCGTAAAACATTACGCATGACAAGCCCTACCTGCCTTTGAAGTTTTAAAGTTCACAACTACTTGAACGTCTCCACGTAGTAAAGCCATTAAAATGGCGGAGAAAAAGGTAGCACAAGCTGGCGTGAAGAAAGGTCGCATTATACTAAATATACTCTCTGCAGAGCAAATTTGCTCCCACCAAAAAGAAACATGTCCCCTTCCCCCGTCTAAAAAAAAAAGAAATTGAAAAAAAGAGTCGGTAAACTACAAGCGAGTGAACATTAACTAAAAAAAAAGAGTAGTCCACTGCCCTCACCCACTTCGCTATGCATGGAGAAGACGAATAAAGAAACCTCGACAAAAGAAAAAAAATGAATGTAACGAACGGAAAAAAGTAGGTCAATCTGAGAACAGTAAACAGAAAACATTTTGCAGAAACCGAAAAAAGTAAAAGGTCAAATCGATTCAGCCTTTGCCACGCTTCCTGCCCATCTACAGCCCAATTGTACAATCTGATGTGTGTAGACGGTGCGCCTGTAACTTATAAAAATCCAAAGAGGGGGGTATCTTTCTAATTCCGCAATCTGGTCTGAGCGAGCCCAAATACAGTACGAGTAGAAATCATACTTGTTTTTCCGGAGCTCGTTTTGTCCAGTTCATGCCAACCACGTCTTCGTCTTCAGTTCCCTTCCCCCTTTTTTCGCTGCCTTCCCATCCTCGTTTTGCAGGAAGTGCTTTTGTAATGGTATTAATGACATAGGAAATAGTGCTAAAATGTTTTGTTTCGTAGGGAGTATACAGGGTTCTCAGTTGTAGCGCCGTGAGGTTCAGTCTTCAAAGAAGTCATGATCATCAAAATCTCCGGGTTGAGCGTCTGAATCATACCCACTTTGCGTCATGGGCGGTGTGACGGGGTCTGCTACCTGCTGCTGCTCCTGCCGACGGGGAGGCGTCGTCTCAGTAGTTGCTGGTCTTTTTCCGACCTGTACCGACGAACTGGACTCTGTCCGTGGCCGGTTCTGCATGTTCCCTTGCGATGGGAACCGGCGACCAGTGCTGGCGAACGCCGTCGGCTGTACTCGACCATCGGATGCAGGAGTCTGGCGTAGACCAGATGCTGGTGGCGTCAGCAAGCCGCTGAGAAGGTTTGATTGCTGAGCAGAGGGTCCGCTACTCTTGGAAGGTGTGCTGTTGTGCGCACCCGCCGGCGAGTTCAAAACGCCGGAGAAAAATGACGGTTGGCTGGATTTTCTCCATTTGTCGAAAGCAGACAAGGATGAGCCAATAGTTTGAGCGACTCGAGGCGTAGCAGATTGAATGCTCTGTGCAATGTTGGGCAGGGTAATAGCCGAGCCTCCGTTCATAGCACGCTCCCGTTCCTGCTCTTCCATCTGTAGGTTTGCCTTAAGTCGGATCGCCGCATCTTTGACGCGCTCCCGATCAATTTCCTCGACAGACAGAGCAGCGATGATATCCTGGAGATCGCCATGTCGTACTGCAAGAAGTTCACGCAGCCAGCTAATCTCATCATCGCGTTTCGCAATCTTGGACGGCGCTTCAGGGTCAAGCTTGCTAACGTTCTGTTCGAGCTCCTCAATGCGCTGCTCGCGAGCCTGCAACTGTTCTTGAAGGACCATGATTGATTCGCGCAGAGCCTGTGGCGAGATCTTCTCGGGCAGCTCCATCTTGGCGGCTGCTGGTCGGCCAGTAGTTACTGGAGCAGCAATCGGGCTGGGTTCAACACCAGCAGCCTTGGCTGCTTGCGCAGCCGCAGCCGCAGCCTGCTTAGAGATTTCGAGTTTGTCTTCCAGGTGAGCAATGCGATCCTGCAGATGCTCCATCTTGGTAGATGAGAAACTGAGTCTCTCCAAGAGCGCCTGTTCTGTCCTCTGTGCGTCCTCAACAGCGTTGTTGACCTGGCGTTCGTAACGGGTCTGCATATCTTCGACCTCGTTCTGATGCTTGCGCTGCTGCTCGTGCAGTTCTTCCTTCTTGGTGAATTGAGCCTCTTCCAGAAGCATCTCATGGCGTTCTTTGGCAGTATCTGCTTCAAGACGAACATTGTCGAGCTCATTGCGCAGCTTAGCGTTTTGCTCCTCAAGATCTTGGCGCACAATGTTCACTTGGTTATTGGCAGTGTCGATTTCAGCTTGCATGGTGGCGCGAGTGCGTTTAATTTCGCTGGCGCCAGACTCTCTGGCCTCTTCAAACTCTCGCTTATACCTTGAAGCAGCTTCTTGAAGCTTGTGGTTCTCAGTGCGTAGCTCGCCAAGCAGTGTTTCCAGTCGATTGCACTCATTAACAGCACGCATGCCCGATCGTTCATTCTCCTGAAGGCGTTCCATTTCGACCTCAAGGCGCTCGCGAGTCTTTGCTTCAGCTTGCAGCCTGGCATCCAAGACCTCTTGGCGAGCAATTGTAGCCTGATCCTTCCTAATACGCCTGGCGCTCTCTTCAGCAACGTCACGAGCAGCATTGCCCATGTCTTCCTGGAGAGAGATGAATTTGACACGCCAAGATTCACGAAGCCTCTCGTTCTCCTCCAGTTGTGTAGTGAGCGATTGAAGCGTCTTGTGGAGACCCTTGTTTTCTTCTTGAACATGAGCGAGTTCCCCAGCGCTTCGCCGGGCGGTCTCGTCAGCTCGCTCAGCCTCTGAGCGCCAACGAGTATTATCTTGACGAACTTCCTTAAGATCACCTTCCAAAGCGTTGATCTTATTGGTCATTTCGGACTGTGATTGAGTCGCGTTGTTCTGAGCTGCCTCGAGAAGGTCCATGCGGATTGCACGCTTGCCAACGTTTTGCTCAAGTTCCCTGATTCTGCGGTGACGCTCCTCCAACGTTTCATGGAGCCGGGTCTCCTCTTCTGATGCAGCCTTGATTTGTCGCTGAGCCTCGCACAGCTTGTCTTCGATGGCGCGACGCTGCTTCAGCTCTTCTTCAGTCTTCTCTTCCTGCACTCTGAGGCGTTCTTCGAGGTCAGCGACCCTCTGGTCGTAAACGCTGCGATTGATAATCTCAACTTCAACACGAGTCTCCGCAGCCTGCAACTTTCGGTTGAGTTCAGCAGCGGCATCCTCTGCCGTTCTCCTCTCGGATACTTCCTTCTCGACCTTGCCCTGCTCAAAAGCGAAACGTTGCTCGAGATCACTGTGTCTGTTCTGTAGGTCATGCAACTTGGCGGCCAGGATCTTGTCAGCCCTGAACGAGGAAGACGGACCGTCTGCACCCTCGCCCTCGACTTCTTTTTCGACGTTCGAAGACAGCTTGCTAATCTCGATATGCTTCTTCACATCCTCTATAGCACTCAGTACCGAAGATGCGTCCGCAAACACAGTCTCGGTTGAAGCGGGTTGGCTTCGCTGTTGGGCTGCCAAGGCTTCAGTTACTGCTGCACGGATCTGGTCCATTCGGCGGTCTCTGCGTGGGCTGGTGGAACGATTAACAACAAGTTCATCGTCTTCATCATCAGCGTCACTCTCCTGTATCTCGGCCGATGTGCTCCGCATGTCACGCCGTGTCGATGCGGCGCGGCGATTCTTGGCCCCTAGGGCATTTTGAATAGATAGCAATGTCTTCTCGAGGGGATCCAGACGCGAAGCCAACAAGTTACCAACAATTTCATTGACACGGCCGTCAAAGAACTGGGAGCGGCCCTCAAGCTTGGAGTGTTCATCTTCAGAGAAAGCTGCTTCCCAGTCACTTGCGGGCTCACTCTCGGCTTGAGCATCCTCAAACTCGTTAGCCGGCTCTGGAGACTGCGGGCTTGGAGGGTCGACGAAAGGATCTTCAACATCCACATTAGGTGCAGGTGTAGTGGTCTCTACAGAATCGGGCTGCTTCTCTTGTGGTGGCTGGAAGGCCGTGAACTGTGGAACGAATTCGTTGGCCATGGCACGCAGTTGATATGACGTTTGTCGAGGTGCTGCCGGAGTAGGCTGATTCCATTTTGAGCGTTCCATCGACTTGTTCACACCCATGTTCGGTTCATTTTCAAGGTGTTGCAAAACGGCATCAATCTCTGCAAATGTGGGTTCCGCTTCTTCAACATTGTCAGTGGGCTCGTCACGGAGGTCAAGAAGATCTCCCTCGGTCTCAACAGAGGGTAAAACGAGCTCGACATCCTTGTCGTCTGACGGCTTTCCGTGCTCAACCTTGTCCTGCTCAGGCTCAGCGGCGGGTTCAGGTTGAAGCTCTGGCTCTGGTTCACGTTTAGGCTCGGGTTTAGGCTCTGGAGTCGATTCGGCAGTTGCAAATCTCGAAGCTGCTAGACCCTTTGCCCTGGGTTTGGGCATCGGTGACGAGGACTGAGATTTATCAGACACCACATGAGGAATCTTGGTCTTAACCGCATCTGAGAGCGGCTCATGTTCCTTTTGGCTGACAGCAGGACTCGACTTCGCGGGCTCCTTCTTGAGTGGTGACTCTTCGCCATACGAAGCGGCACCGGGAGAGAATGGAACTGCAGTGGCAGACAGCGACTTCTTATGCATCGCCCTCTTAAATGCGTCAATAGAAGAACGGGCCTTTGTGTGATGAGCCGCATCGTCGGCAGGGGGAGCATCAGATTTCGCAGCCGTTGTCTGCTTAGATTCAGGTTGCTCAGGGACAGCTACAGAAGACATGGATGTGTCCACATGCAGTTTATTGTTACCATCCGCTTGAGTGATGCGGAGAACCCCCGAGACTTCGGATTCCGTACCGTGGTCTGGAGTAGTTTGCGCATCCTCGGGCATCTGTGCAAATACAGCCAAATCCTCACCCTCTGGGGCTGCACTCCTTGCTCGTTTTACTCTAGTCTCGTCACTGCCTATGCCGCCATCCGTGTCGTCGTGGATCTCATCACCTTGTTCGTCAGAAATATCGACGCGAGGAGACCTTGCAGGCGTGCTATTAGAGGGTCTGACAATAGGAATGGCCTTTGATTTTCTTGCTGGTCGTACGATATCGCTGTTATCGATCTTGATATTGCCGAAGATGGAATCAGTACGGCCTTGATGACCCTTGATAGATGGGTTGGTAAGCGAGCTAGCCAGTGATTGGAAGGGCGTAAACGAGGGCGCATCAGGGCGGAACTTGGGGCCGCTCGTAGAAAAGCTGAATTCACTCGTGCCAGGCGCAAAGGAGGGCGCGTCGGCGGCGAAATTGGAAAATGAGTCGGATCCAAAGCTTGGTGGTGTGGTATTTGCTGGAGCAGCCACAGTGTCATGGCTGGGCTGGAAGCTGGCAGCCTGGAACGTATCGGCGGAAAAGTTGAACTGCCCGGGAATAAAGTTGCTGGTAGGATTGAACTTGAACTCCGGTGCCTTCACGTTAAGCTTCGACATCGAAAGTTTGCTGCCATGGCTGGAGCGACTATCGTTCTTCTTATTGTCGACAGTGTCAGCCGCCTCGTTCCAGGGATTGGACGCAGTTGACAGAGACTTCTGATGCTGGCCAACAGACGCCGAGAATTCAAAGTCTTGCACAGGAGTTCCCATATCGCTGGGGTTCGTCTCAATCTCGTACGACTCGTCCTGTCCGCTCTTGGCAGACTCCGGAATGCGGTTCAGACGATCGAACTTGGAAGCGGCGCCCTCTTCCGTGCCCTCTTGAACATCAAAGATATTTTGCGACACCGACTGTCCTCGGCTGTGCGGGCGTGGGTGATGGAGGACAACAGGTTTAGCGGGGTCGTTGGCGAAATGTTCAGAAACTGTCAAGTTGCCAGACGCCTGCCGGTCGTGTGCCTTTGCAAGGCTCTCGCCATTGGTGGACACATCGGCCTGGGTTTGGGGATTGTAATCTTCGTGTTCGAGCTGATTGCGGAGTTGCTCCTCGAGGTGGTACTCGGCGTTACGCATTTCAGCTTGGAAGCTGGGCTGCTGCGGCTTCGTTGGCTCTGGAGTCTTCGATGGACTTTTGCTGAGATTCGCTGCGTCCTCCTCCTCATCCTCACGAACTTGTTGCAAATGCGGAGAAGCTCTAGCAAGCTGCTGAGGGAAATATTGCAGAGACTGGTGTCTCTGATGTGCGTTAAGCGCGGGGCTCTGTGAGTGCTGGAACCCAGCAATATCGTAGGGCGACTGTGGAGAAATGATTCCGTTGAAGTCTGTCATAGACGGCGAGTCAACCCTCCCCAAGTTCTGAAGCATGCCAGCTTGGTTTGGCCAGCCGGGAAGCTGTTGGAATGGAGAATTCCCAGCGGGCAGCGAGATTGATTGGCGAGGATTAAACTTGCTTGAGACGTTACCAAACGAGATGGGAGATGTTATTCCTGGGCTTTGTGTTGTCGAGGTAGCCCCAGAGAGCATCTGAGACTGGAAAGCAAAGCCCGGGTTGCTGGAAGCAGACGAAGTCGGAATCGGCGGGGAGAATGGCAATGCAGGATATTGAGCTGAAGCCTGGCGCGACGTATTGGTGAGCGAAGGCGAGACTGACGGAGCCGGGGGCTCGTCATCCGGCAGAGAAACACCAAGAGCACGTAGTTTAGCTTCTTGGAGCTCATTGACATAGTCTTTCCAAGCTGCAGTCGAGTTAGCAATTTACCATTTTCAGTAGAGACATGAAGCGTGGAATTTACTTACCATTGAGATCTGGCAGAGTCACTTGATACTTGCCAGTGGAACGCTCACTTGTCATGTCCTCTGCTGACGGCCAGCAATCTCTGCTTTGTGCATCAGCGGTACCCGGGGGCTGGTAGCCTTCGACCAAAAGATCAAAGCCATCAGTATTGTATCCGAGCTCTTTCCACGACTTAAACATGCGCTCTATCTCGTCGGGACGCAATGGCATTTGGCTCTTTCCCGGTTGACCACGCTCATCATCGCGAGGAACGAGAATATTGATGTTTTTGCCTTTCCATGGAACTCTTTTCTTGATCCTAGGTGTCATTGGTGGTTCCTTTGGCAGCGGCTTTTGAGCTAGCTTGTTAGGCGTTGACGGGACTGCCGCATCTGTTGTGGGAGCGTCGGATTTTGTAGTCATTGCATTGCCAGAGACCTCCGACAGGGCTTTGGCCGGCATTTCTGCGGGAGGTGGTAAAGGACCCTCCTCTGAGGGCGTACCATGGGGCACTTCCTGCTGAGGAGGGGCTTTGGAGACCGGCTCGAGCATAGTCTCGGGCTCGGTATTTGACATGCTCGTTGTATTACCCAGCTTGATGTCGTGTGCGTGACCGGCCTTAAGTGTTTCAACGCTAGATCTGGCACGGGGATGCCGGGGCTGCTTGCGCGATGCCGCCTTGATTGCCTTGACGGCTCTCGGCGTACGAGTATCACGGTCGTCCAGCCAAGCTAAATCGGAGCCGCTCAGTGAAGAGTGCTCGCTGTCACTTCCGTCGCTGAACCAGAGGCGTGGTTCAATGCTGACGTCTCCAGCAGTATGCGCTCGAATCCAATCCTCGGTAAGACCCCTAGTACTGCGACGAACCCTGTTTGCGAGAACGGTGGCAGCGGCGCTGATCGGCTGTCGTGGCTCGTTTTCGGGCTGCGACAGTTCGGGCGGGGGACGTAGGAATGGCGTGTCAATGTCGAGGTGATGGAGCGGCGAGTCGTCGGATAGCTCACTGCTAAAGCTCTGGCGACGGAGATTATGGTGCTGAGGCGGATACGGAGAGCCCCAACTTGCGGTCTCAAAGGGAAACTCGTCTGCAGCCGCTTGTGTTGGCGATCTTAGAAGCGCCGAGACTCGCTCAGGTAGCTTCGGTGCCGGCAGTGGTGGCAGAGACGGGGAAGACTCGAGGTCAGCGTCGTCGCCGTCTGCCGTGGATGCCGTAGACAGGGCTGGGGACTTGGGACCTTGGTGAAGAACCCAGGAGTCGCCAGAGCCGTCCAGTGCAGATGCACCAGGAGGGCTGGACGTCGACGGCTTCGAGGACGACGTCGTAGCGAATGGTCTGCGGGCCGGCAAAGGAGGCTTGGTCAGTCAATTCGCCCTTCTATATTGGAGGTTTCGGGGGCAACCTCCGCACAGGCAGGCCGGCACGAGGTATAGATAGCTGAGCAAAGTATCTCACCAGCTGAGGTCAGCGCAGACGAGAGACTTGTCGTCTGCCACTGAGTCTCTTCACTCGTATCAAGTCCACTTTCGTGTTCGCTTTGATGCCCTGAAGAGTCCAAAAAGGGGAGGTTGTCGTTGGGAGGTGGGTACGCGACGCGTCGATTATATGGGCAACCCTTTTTTTTTCCCTGAGATTTAGCGGGAAAGGGGGCGCCGACGAAGCAAAGCGGTAACTGGCCACCGACAAGGGTATTAGGCAAACGACAAAGGCATCAAGAAAAAAAAACCGAAATTTAGACAGAGACGAGAACGAGACGTATCAATGCGGCTGGACACATCGAGGAGTAGCACAGTCGCGACCGAGGTTGCGAGGAAGAATGTGTTAATAGAAGACGGACGGTGGAACGACGGGATTGGAGGTTGGGGGAAAAATGGATGGAGATGGGTGGACGTTACGGGGCGGATGACGGTGTCCCAGCCACCAAATCGGACGTCAAACTTGGACGACTCGAGGTCCGCCCAACGTGGCCAGTGATTGCCGGAGTACGAGCGCAGTACAAGTGCTTTTTCTGGAAAGTACCTACCTCTGTTACACTCTACGAGTAAATACCTACCTGTCGCTCTTCCGTTTAGCCTGTCTGTGCGAGTAAAGGGAGGTTGCGCTGACAGAGTATCGACGCTTATGTTCTACAAGCAATTCTACAGCGCCATTCAACACTGAAGAAAAAGCCAAAGTAAGCCGCAAATTTCTCACTAATATTTACCGCTGGGGGACTTTTTTTTTTACCCTCGCCTTCACGCTTTTCTCTTTAATGAGGGCCCGCCCGACTAAGTGCGCCGTTCCAGCAGCAGACTAGGGTGAACTCGGGTTACCAGGGGGCCGAAGCGGTGAAGTTTGATGGCAGATACATTGCCACGAGTTGAAATGACTGCGCTTGATGGTGGGTGTGACGAGTATCTTTTAACATAATGCCAGGCATGAATCGTTTTTTTGCCAGCTGTCATCTATGTACCTCTCTGGTACTCTTCACTCCCTCGGGAGCTCTGATGTCACTTTACCTATTACTCGTACCTACCCAGTACTTATGTACTTACTATTGCCGGCCAAAATTTTTCCTTTGCCTCCATTCCTCTGCGGTGGTCCATGCTGAACATAGGCTGAACAGAACCTGGCAAGCAAGAAAAATTTTAATCAGGTGGCAAATGGCAGCGTCAATTCGTAACGTTTGTGACCTTTTCCTTGCTAGCATTACCTCCCCATCAGTTAACAAAGCCATGAAGCAGCTGAAGTCAAAAGGAAATGTATCTCACCAAAATAGTGCACTTATCAGCTCACCCAGAGAAATATGACGCCCACTTTTTGGCGGTCCTTGCTCCACTCCTAGCTAGGGCGCGTCCCGCGTCCAAGAGTAGTAAAAGCCTAGAGTTCCACGGGAGCTAACTACGAGCCTTGCCGCTAAAAAGGGTCTTGCGGGGGCGGCTCCTCCTCTATTTTACTTGGTTTGGGTGGGCTGCCTAAAGTGGTAAAGAACAATTGGTGCTGGCGCTCATCGAGTGTAGCATACGAATATTCAGTACGGTCATGACTATGTATATTTGGCCATGATGCCTACCGAGATGATGCCATTACATTTTACTCTTATTCAATTCTCAGCACGGCCATTTCGCTTGTACTATGTACAACTTTCCGCTGCTGTTGAGTGATCGATGGCTCTTGGGTTAAAACCACCGAGCTGTCCCAGCAAGCATTTAAACCCAACCGGACCTACACGTATTGAAGAAAAACACGTCCCGCTCTTCAGATCATATTGATTGTTACATGGCATTCTTTACTGCCCACATTTAGTTTGAACAGATGTCTTCTATTGTCAAAGTGAGCAAAAGCATAATAGCACGGCACGTGTGTTAATATTAGAAGCGTGTCCAACGGGTCATACCCACCATCTCATCTCCACATCCGCTTTCATCCTCCAGCAAAGCATTCCTGCGGCGGGCCCTATATTCATCAACGGCAGGGCACCTCGTCACAATGAAGTGAATTTATAATGTAATACACAGTTGTATTGAAGCAATCCTGCGTTTGTCTTCTTTGCCAAAGAGACATGAGGCTGAGAGCAGAATGCAAGGTATCCTCCCCACCTTTGTAGAGCAAGTACAACTGATACAGATACAGGTTACTTTGCACCTGTTTGACGCAAAACTACCCTTTCTGGATGATTATCATTATTATAAAGGTATCTATTCTAAATGCAAAAAGTTGATAAACGTGCTCGCTGTGCCGTCGCAGAGCATTCACACATTGTGAATGCGCAAAAGAGAAAACAAAGCCAGAAAAACCAAAACGAAAATACCAACACCCATTTCGACTCCGGAAACAAAATTATTCTCCAGCCGATCCCCAAGAATCACACTCGCTCCATGTGTCACTGCGAACCGCAAAAAAATTGGCAATCACTATCGGTCCAGAATATACTGAACTATGCTTTGGCCCGTAGTGTTCTGGCTCTCGGGTAAGGTGCAGGGTCGAATACTGATCCTACAGGGTCAAGATTCTAAAAGTTGGACGAGGCATTGACCTGGTTCGGTTGGTGGTAATCCTCCAAAGTGGATTGGAATGGAGTGCGCTGATTACCGGCGGCAAAGGAGCCGGTAGGTTCTTGCTTCTCGAGGCCACCACCAGTACCCATGTTGTAGTCCATAAGGCCATCACTTTCTTCTGAATGCTTCTTGCGTCCCCAGATTCTCCAGGCAACGACACCCAAGGCACCAAGAACAATGGCGCCACCAATCCCAACTACCACACCAATGACAGTATTTCGCGTTTTGGGAGACAGGCCGGACGTCGAGCTCGACTTGTCAGTGTTTAACCCCGGCGTAGACTCTGCTGTTGGCGTGTTCGATGCACTTGCTCCAGCGCCATCGCTGGTTGAGGTCGTGACAACCTCGACGACGGTGGATGACGCAGGGTTGTTGGTTGGCTGATTGTTATTATTCTCGCTCGTTGGAGTAGGCTCCTCAACCGGAGTACTGCTTGGAGGGGGGTTTTCTGGACTAGACGGCGTAGGGGTCTGGACCGGAGTAGAAGAGGACGTCGGCTCTGGCTTGGGAGTGCTTGTAGAGGTAGGCTCCTTGGGAGTCGAAGAAGACGGCGTCGTCTCTGATGGCTTCGTGGCCGTGGGTGGCGCATCAGAGGTAGTAGGTTTCTGCTGGCCGTCGGTTGGTGATGGGGTGGCACTGTTTTCATCGCCACCAGGGCTAGATTCCTGCCTACCGACCAGCGCCGGGCGGCTTCGATGTCGAATATCCCACCAAGATGCCTGCGCGACGCAGACGACCAGTGCCACGACGAGCAGCAGTTGGACGAGCTGTCGCGAATACATCTTTCTGTCTTGCGCGATGCTGAGGTAGCCGGGAAAAAAAGAGACAGTTTCTGTTGACAACCGTTGATAATGGGGTGCAGAGAAGAAACACGATCAGGGTGCAGTGGGCGTCGTAATAAACTCTGGCTAGAGCCTTGGCGGTCCCAACAGGCAGAAACGCGCAGCAGGCAAAAGTGGAAAAATAAAAAGAAAGCGGCCGGGTTAGTCAGAAGAAAATATACGGGCGGCTGTAAGCGTTTGTTTTGCTGATGAGTGAGCCGCTGGTTCAAAGACAGACGACCGGGGAGAAACAGCGTAGCAAAAACGAGACTGATTGTGAAGTGAAAGCAAAGATGTAAAAGGGAAAGACGGAACAAGCAAGAGAGGCCTGAAGAAAAGCCAGGTAGGTAGGTAGGTGGCACAGGCCTGGCAAGACGAAACGAAGTGGTGAGACTCGTATTCAAAGGCCGATCAACAGACCGACGCCACCAAAAAAACTTCCATACTGTATTTAGGTGGGTGGCCTGCACATACCGCCTGGCGGGTTTCGGTACTGCTCTGCAACGGTGAGAATGGCAGAGACTCCAGGTACAGTAACATGCCGACGTGGCTCATCCTGCGACATGTTGGGCCTTGAGCAGGGGGGATGGACGATGATACAGCAGAGACTCGTGTGTTTTGTTTTGTTCTGCATCTGTTATTTTTAGGTGGCTTGAGACTTTGCGCGTTTTGGTTTCTTTACTAGTAGAAATACTATTTTTTCTATACTTGTCCTACTATTTCACCCTGAACCAGCAGTTTTAACAACGTGGACCGCGTTACTCGCATTGCTTTGTCCAGCTGAGCACTCGCGGTGTGCACTCGGTTATCATAACGACATTCCGGGCCCAGGCTGTTTTGGCGGGGGCTTTCGGGGCTTTGGTTTTGAATCTTGAGACTGCAGAGGACCAGGGGAACGTCGAATGTGTCGCAAATTAACTATGCTGAAGGGTTCAAGTAGAATGAATGCTCTCGGTGTACACGTGCAAATAAAAAAAAAATAAAAAAATTGCGCGCTTGGGGACACTGATGTTGCTTCGCGTGGCGGCGACTCGTATCATCGTTTCACTTTGACCGGCTCGTAGTCCACTTTGAGTCTTACCTGTTAGCCATGCAGCGCTCGTCGACGGCTTGTTAACCGTTCCGAAAAGCCAAGCCGGTGCGCAAGATAGAAATAGCATCTCAGGCTTGCGCTAGGGATGGTGGCGCCGGCATGCAAATGGAGATTTCCAGTCAGCCGTGCACTCGGCCTGCATTGGCGTGTGGCGATGCAGCCGGGCAAACTTAAGCTACCTATACAGTGGTTGTATATGAAGCTTACGCCCTTTTCCACAGGCCATTCTCGATTTTCTTTGCAGAACTGGGTACTACTTCTGTCCTGCAAGTAGGGGCTTCTGCAGCAGGATACACGACGGTGCCAACATCAGCGCCGTCTCCTGGGTTAAATTCCACGGACGAGTCCTTTTTTTCCTTCTTTTTTCTTTAGCGAACCAACGACCACCCGCTGTCCTCTCGCAACGATATGGTGCCCCCAGCAGAAATAATCCAGAAGTTACTATTGAATATATAGGGCTGCCTTTGCGTGGCCTTTCTCAGTATTACTATTACGGTGGTGCACATGCCATCGTGCCGAATGGGTAATGTAACTCAGTGGTCAGCCTTTACGCTGCGGGGCTTGTCGTGAACATACACACGAGTAGTTTCTTCCCTTCATACCTAAGCAAACAAACTAAACCCACGTCAATAATGACGAGTAAAACCTTTACCGTCCGCACGTCACCCCTGTTCGACTCTAGAGCCAAGGTTTTCAAGGCAAAATATTTCCATAACCGTCGACCCTGCCAATGCCTCCGTCGAGCCTAACTTACCAACGAAACAGCATCAGCGCCGACGTCAAGACGGCGATATCGAACTGCGGCGCAAGGTCGCCAAGCCGGGGCTTTATAGATGTACACACGCATGTTTCCTTGCACGCGTGTTCGTATGCAACAGAATTGACACTTGACCGTGCCAGCGTCTTCCGAATTGCGCGATTGGTAGTGAACGCCCGTCGCTGAAGCAGACGCGCGACGAGAGCATTGTCGAACGCACGGTGCGAGCCACAAACCACTTGCGCCGCGCATTGCTTTCAGGATACACTACGTAACGCGACCTAGGCACCGAAGACGCGGGTACATTTGACACCAATCTCCGTGGTACTGTTAACCGCAGCATCATTGCTGGCCCACATCTCTTTGCCGCTACTCACTGTCTTTGCCAGCCCTGGCTCTTACGAAGTGCGCTCCGAAAACGCAGCCAATGGTACCAGTGGCCCTCCGATTTGTGATCCTTGTGACGGCGTGGATGGTGTAAGAAGGGGCAGTTCGGAGAAGAGTAGCTGATGGTGTTGACGTCATCGAGATTTTACGCCGACTAGAGACGCAAGGTAATGTCTACCGTCCCACGGAAAAGGAAACTCTATAATGTTTCCTCAAAGGATAGAAACCCCAGCCGCAGTAATGTTTACCTAGGAAGAGATGAATGACATCGTGGACGCGGCACCAGCTGCCGGTCTCCCAGTCGCTGCTTACGCCGGAACCGCGCGAGGAGCAACAATGGTCGCCAGAGTAGGGGTTACAACTATTGGGCACGTCAGCGAAGGAGACACGGAAACGCGTACTACAGGGGCGTGGGCTTCGCCGCTGGGCGGCGACACTGGCGTATGCAGCCACGGCGACAAGTTGGTTAGGCCGATCGGATTCATCGGCCGACGGTCAAAAATTTGGCAATGAATGGGTTAGCCGGCGTTTACTGGCCAGATTGGTTACAGTATGCGAGACAAGAGGCTGGAATGTCTCACCGGCGGATTGGCGGTGACTCCAGGTGGCCAATAGCTGTTTGTTACACTCAGGGGAATATATAGCGGCAGTGTCCCTACCTGCCAGCTTTGCATCTTCCCGCCCTGCATGCTCAAGTTGACCTGACGAGACATGGACCGCCGAGACTTGCTCACTTGCGTGCGCCAATACCTCTTCGGCACCTTTCGACAGGCTGGCGATGGGGACAAGGACAGTCCTTCGTCTTACACGACAGAGACGTCACCTCTGCTGGCGGCCGCCGCTTGCTCTACAGATGGAAGAACCATATCAAGAGCTTCCAGTCTGCGCCAGGAGCAACAAGATGTGGTTGTCCGACCTTGCAACGCGGACGTTGGATGGCAATTCGAGGCCAAAATCGTCATTTCCTGGTCCACACCTCTTGTGATAACGTTTTTACTCCAGTATTCAATTGATGCCTTGAGCCTCATAGCTGCTGGACGGATCGGGAAGCTTGAATTAGGCGCTGTATCCTGTAAGTTGACGCACAGTAGGTATGTGGTATCAGGCGTGACAATACTAACATTGCGCAATATAGTGGCCAACATGTCAGCGGCAATAACTTGCTTCGCGCCAGTTCAAGGTATAGCGACGAGCTTGGATACATTGTGCGCCCAAGCCTATGGATCTGGGCGAAAGCATCTTATCGGACTCTACTGTCAACGTGTGACTCTGTTCCTCTTACTCGTTACTGCCCCGGTATCAATCCTATGGCTATATTCCAGAGCGATTTTAGTACACCTTGTGGAGGACGCTGAGACAGCTCTTCTGGCCAGCTCATATCTCAAAGTTCTAATACCCTCCATTCCAGGATACATACTTTTCGAGACTGGAAAACGGTTCCTTCAGGCCCAGGGACTATTTAGAGCAACCACTTATATCTTGCTGGTAGCCGCACCTTGCCATGCTGCGATTCTTCGAGTTCTTGTCAGGGAATACGGCTTCATCGGCGCTCCTATCGCTGTTGGCATTACCAGGACTCTCATACCTGTACTTCTACTCCTCTATGTCAAATTTATCAAAGGGTCTGCGTGCTGGGGGGGTTTGGGCGGGCGTGTCTTCTCCGGTTGGCGGACAATGATTGGCCTGGCAATTCCGGGTATGGTTATGGTGGAAGCGGAATATCTTGCCTTTGAGGTAATGATAATCGCCTCTAGCCGGTTTGGTGCCGACTATCTCGCTGCGCAGAGCATATTGGCAGCCCTCGCAACAATTTCCTTTCAGATTCCTTTTTCCATGTCAATTGCTGCGTCGACGAGAGTCGCCACGTTAATCGGCGCTGGCTCAATCGACCACGGAAAAGTCGCAGCCAAGACTGTACGTTGCCCTCTCTGATACAGCTTTCTGTGCTCGCTCTAATAGACGCTTACAAAACCAGGCCGTTATCGCGACATGCATCACAGGCTGCATCAACTTTTTTATTTACGTGTTTTTCCGGAACCTGCTACCCTTCATCTTCACGGAGGACCCGACGGTGGCAGCCCTGGCAACGCAAGTTTTGCCACTTCTTGGCGTCACGACATTTCTCGAAGGGCTCGCCATAGCAGCTCACGGGCTATTACGTGGGATTGGCCGACAGTCAATTGGTGGGCCAACCACGATCTCGGCCTACTATCTTGTTGCTCTACCCACCTCGCTAGCATTGGGCTTTGGACTTGGCTGGAGGCTGCATGGCCTTCTTCTAGGCCTTACAATTGGGCTTAGTGTGTATGTATTATCTTGGCAACTACGTGGGCAAAGTACTGACCCGAAGACAGTGTATCGCTTTTTGAATATGGATACTTATACCTCACTGATTGGCAAAGGACGGCTGCCGACGCAGCAGCCAGGAATGCAGCAGGTTGACCAGGAAAATGATACTGCTTCATCTGCCTACCAATAAAGGGGAAAGGGAAACAGGGAAACAGGGAAACAGCCATGATTGTGGTAATTAGTTTGTAGATGCCCAAAGAGGCAAGACTGTCGGGACAGGGTGCCGGAGCCTGGGGACCACGCCGGGGGAGGGAAAAAGGAAAGTGGGGAACTCCAGCCATGATTTAGAAGGGGTTTTTGTTCATGGCGATTTCTGTGCCTCGTGGGTGCTTGGTGCATCGGTAGATTGGTGGATGGGTGCAGTATGAGTATGAGTTGGCTCCTTGGATGGCAAGATGGTTTGCCAAGAGCTGAGCCAGTATACGACGTAGAGCTTATGACGAGTGTATATACTGTACTATATAGCATGTGACGTCGTGGACTATGATTACTCCGAGTAGGGCGCTCACTTGTACATGAGCTGTGCAATGCCAGGAAGGCTCGAGAAGGTAGCACATGGTTTTGCGGGAAAAGTCGTCATTCCCAAATCCGCAAAAACGGGAAGCCGAGCCGGTGAGACATGATGTTGGGCAAAAAAGCGCAATCCCCTTGGTGGACAAGCCGCCATGGTTGTTGAATTGAGTAGCGGGTAACGTTAACGTAGCACTGCGGGGAAGCTTGTTGACGAAGTCGCCGGGCGTGCCTTAATTACTTCCCTAGGGGCCCTGGTCTGGTGGCTTACACCAACTTATTTAGGTTAGTCGCAAGCATCCACACGCAACGGCAAAAAACGGAGCGCGGAGGAATAAGATTCACCCAACCTTTCCCACCTTCCTCCACCTCCATCCACACCGACCTACACCACGACACTGCTCCAAGACGGGGTTTGAGGTGGGAGTGGAGCGGAGGGAACGGGTAATTAGATACCTGCCTAGTTACTCGTAGACCAGCAATGGCCCCCAATCTGTAAAGTTGCTTTATGGCCGTTTATTACGGAAGTGCTACTCGTACAGCCATCACATCACACCTTGCATCACCATGTGCCATCCCATCCCTCAACGAGGGGAGGCAGGTTTTTTTGCGCCTGGTGCAACCTGTCGCTGGCAGCTACGCCACGCCACGCCCTGGTGGCGCTGTGGTTGTTGCGCTGCGCATACAACCTAATTGCGCAGGGTGCTGTTGTAATATACAAAATCTTCAACCACGTAGCCGGGCGACCAACATGACTTGACCTACACAGTCCCGTCTTTCGTACCTACCTCGGGGGGCGGAAGAGTTGATTGCGTTCCGGATAGTGATAGTGCTCTGTGGCTTTGGTATTAATATAACCCCCTGTAATTAATGAGGGAAAAATGCAACCGCACTTTGACTTGTGGCCGGCGCTGGGCTGCCCTGGCAATCCAAATTTTTCCACTCACTCACCCTCACTCACTGCCCTGGAGGCTTCCACCATTTGGACCACTACAGCTTTGCGAAGATGCACTCGGAATCACTAGGTACGTAGACAGGTTAGTGCCAGAGGCACTTTGGTAAGAATTATTATTAAAAACGGGCGTCTTGTCACTACGAGTTTTCCCGTATTATGCAAGACCTTCTGCTTTTTCTTTGCTGGGGCAAGACATGCAGCAGCTTCTGTTGTTACACAGTGTTTTTCTTAGTACGAGTCCGAGTCCAAGTTAGTCCGTACTCGATACAAAAATTCGTGTATGGTCCATATACTCACTCAGCTGCACTGTGACAGTTCGTTGCCAAGCGGCAAACAGAGTACCCTACAAGTAACATGATTTTGATTTCTGTGCGCCACTTCGACGTATGCTACCTTGGTAAGGGGTTTTTGTTGTTGTGCGGACTGCGTGTGTACCTATGCCAGTACACAATATCCGTACCTAGTGCTGCCCTACGTTCTAGGTACTAAGGTACTAATTACTAGTTCATTGAGCGTACTTTGGTTCCACCAGCATTCGTGCTGTCACACCACACACCACCCACACTCACTCAGCCTGTCCGATTTAATATACAAACAAGCCTTGTAAGCCTCGCCGGTTGTATGGTTACATTCCTAGGGTTCCAAGCTGCAAGCCCGCCACCCACCCCATTCAATATGTCTCGTGCGCTAAATGAACTCTCAATGCACATTGTCGACGTTGTATTTCCCCGGTCCATCAGCATGGATTGTATCGACTTACCGAGTCCAGTGTGCGGAGAAGGAAAGTAGCTTGTTCTTTTATTTACCATGTCTCATACCTTGACAGGTGGGCTATTGTCCCACCACCACCACCACCACCACAATCCGTGAGTGAAACCACGCTTCAACTACAAAAGCATCGCGTCGCCACGTCCGTCCCATCTGCCTGGCTTCCATTCCCCAGCGTAGCCCCAGTCTGACTTGACACTGAGACCGCTCCCAAGTCCAGCCCGAACCACCCCATTCTCCTCTTGCCAGTGACCAGCGCCCGCGACGCGCACGACCAAAAGCAACAGGCATCACCACACAGCTATAGCAAATGCGGCCTCAATCACTCTCCGCCACCCTTCTGTGGCTGGCGGCCGTCGCCAATGTTGGCGCCACCGATGTTGGCGCCTCCATCAAGGTCAACCCATTGCCGGCGCCCCAGGAAATCACCTGGGGCACTACCGGCCCTATGCCCGTTGGATGGCTCGGCATTCGCACCAATGCCAACTGGGGCGAACATGACAACGTCCGCATCGTTAATGATGCCTGGAACCGCGCCTTTGCCTCCATCCAAAAGGTCCGCTGGGTGCCCTTTGCCGTTGAGAAGCCAATGCCGGAATTCGAGCCCTTCCCAGGCTACCCCGGCCCCGGCGAAAAGTCCAAGCGCGACGCCGAGGACGAGGCAGAGACCAACAACAACAAAAATAACAATAAAAACAACGGCCGCTGGTTGAACGAGATCAATGTCAAGGTCTCCGACTGGAAGGCAGATCTCCAGCAAGGCGTCGACGAGAGCTACACCATCGAGATCTCGCCCAAGTCATCCACCATCCAGGTCACCTCCAAGACGGCCTGGGGAGCCCTCCATGCCTTTACCACCCTACAACAGATCATCATCTCCGACGGCGGCCACAGCAACCTCTTCATCGAGCAGCCCGTCACCATCAAGGACCACCCCAACTACTCCTACCGCGGTGTCATGATGGACACAGCGCGTAACTTTATCTCGCTACCTAAAATGAAGGAGCAACTAGACGGCATGGGACTCTCTAAGCTCAACGTCCTGCACTGGCACATAACCGATAACCAGGCCTGGCCTATCCACCTAGACGTCTACCCTGAGGTTACTAAGGATGCCTATTCTGCTCGCGAAATCTACTCCAAGAAGGATGTCGCCGACGTCATTGCCTACGCCCGTGCTCGGGGTGTTCGCGTAATCCCCGAGATTGACATGCCGGGTCACTCCGCCTCCGGTTGGCAGCAGATTGATAAGGACATTGTCACCTGCGAAAACAGTTGGTGGTCCAACGACGACTGGCCACTGCACACCGCCGTCCAGCCTAACCCTGGCCAACTTGACGTTATGAACCCCAAGACCTACGAGGTCGTTGAAAAGGTCTATTCCGAGCTTTCGCACCAATTCAGCGACGACTTCTTCCACGTCGGTGGTGACGAGTTGCAGACCGGCTGTTTCAACTTTAGCTCCAGGATCCGCGACTGGTTCGCCGAGGACAGCTCGCGTACCTACTTTGACCTGAACCAATATTGGATCGACCACTCCTACGACATGTTTACCGACCCAAAGGTCACCGGTAAGAAGAACCGCCGCCTGATGATGTGGGAGGATGTCGTCCTATCCCACAACTCGGCTGCCCCCGACGTTCCCAAGGATGTTATTATGCAGTCCTGGAATAATGACACCGACCACATCCGTCGCCTTGCTGATATGGGATACGACGTTATCGTTTCCAGCTGGTCCTTCTTCTACCTCGACTGCGGCAACGGCGGCTACGTCACCAACGACCCCCGCTACAACTCTCCCCAGATAAACCCAGACCCGGCCGGCGCGGAGCTTTCCTTCAACTACGGCGGTCCCGGTGGCTCGTGGTGCGCCCCCTACAAGACCTGGCAGCGCGTCTACGACTACGACTTTGACGCCAACATGACCGAGACACAGAAGAAGCACATCCTCGGCGTTACCGCTACCCTGTGGGCCGAGCAGATTGATGACTCTGTCATCAGCATCAAGATGTGGCCTCGTGCAGCTGCTCTCGCCGAGCTGGCCTGGTCCGGCAACCGTGATCCCAAGACTGGCAAGAAGCGAACCACCTATCTGGCACAGAGAATCTTCAACTTCCGCGAGTATCTCCAAGCCAACGGCGTTCTCGCAGCGCCTCTTGTTCCGCGCTATTGCAGCGCTCACCCTCACACGTGTGATTTAGCCTTTGACCAAGAAGCAGTCAAGTAAATATCTCGTGGTGGGTGAGAAAGCGAGAGAGTTGTTTTATAAGTTGAATGAGGGCCGGATACGTGGAAATGGGGACTGCTATTGCTTCATTGGGACTCTATCATGTTGCTGATTGGACTGTCTATTTACTGCCCCTCTTTTCCGTTTTAGGAGATACTTTACTTTTTACAGACTACACATAGAAATTTATGTAACGTAGGATTACTGCTTAATATTACTATAGCATCATTAGGTCCTAACAATGTTCTTTCAATTCTTGCCAATTCCCTAAAAGAAAAAAAGGCCTGGTATCTTTGATCGAATGTCCGAATTTTTGACAGTGTGCGCCATTTTGTGACTTGACATACCATCAGGAGACAGTTGATGAACGTCCTAGCATTCCTTAGGAAAAGAGGCGGTCAGCAACAATCGAGACAGTGTCGCTAGTAGTCATTAGGAAGCTATGGAGGAAGAAGTTCAATGCTATTCTCATAGATATCTAGATGCTAATTATAGTACGTATAATAGTATTGGCTTTCTGGACGTATAAAATGCTTTTCTAACTCACTTTATAGGCGGCTTGAAAGCTACACGTATAATTCGTAAATATAAACGCAGTACGAGCTCGTACCGTACACCTATTAGTGACCTAACGGCGCACGCTATAATAAGGCATCGTAAAGAAGTGCATCTAGGCATAGATAGACGGATATCCACTAAATTCTCTATAGCAAAATAAGGTCTCCCTAACAATTCTGAAATGCGTTACGTGCGGTGGTCCACTGTTAGAGAAGAACCGTGAGCGGGAGCGGCTGGCGATGTAGGCTGACGCCTACTTACTAGCTGGCAGAGAGATTTCCACCAAATTCGCCAAGAACGAAAATATGGCAATCTGCCACTCACCTTACCCTGTGCAGGAACACTATGGCAAGAAGAAAGGAGCGGCAGGAAGTGCACCTCGTCTCGTAAATACAGGATGTTGCTTCGGATCGCTTGCAGCATATACTCGCGTTTCGCCCTCATCTCAGCTGTCGGGATTGTTCCGCGTGACGCAATTTCGCCCGTTCCCGCGTTTAAAAGGTCTTGCAACGGCCAGAGGCAGTGATTAGGGCCGCTCTGCTCAACTTGGGCTTGAAGCGAGGACCACCACTCGGCTCCATCTACGGCCTGCAGCTGATACCCAAAGTCCCGCACCAGGATATCCCAAAAGTCCCGAATAAACAGTCCATCATGAATCTTAGCCACAGTCGGTGTTGCATCCTGCGTCGTGCAGCTCTTGCAAACAGCCTTGGCAACCGTTACCACATCTGAAACAAAGAGCCAGCTGTTATAACTGTCACGGCTGTAGGTCCCGAGCTGAATGGCGCTCTTGGTAAGACCCCAGAGGTAATCGGTTTGATTTGCCATGCCGCGCTGCGCATCGCCGATAATGTAGCTAGGTTTCACCACGCGGACGACGTGGCCTTGCCCATTTCCGCTCCCAGCGAAACGCCTCACAAGAAGCTCTGAGGCTATCTTTGTCTGCGCGTAGCCAGATAGCTGCGCTGTATTCGCAGCCATACGGTCCTCGTCGTCAGTTCCTGCAGTGAGAGACTGACCGCCAGATATGTAAACGAAGCGTCCACATGACCGTCTCTCTCCCATCGCTTCAAGCAGTTGCACCGTGGAGGTGGTGTTTGAGGCTCTCAGGCTCTCGTAGCTTAAGTTCCATTGTACTGCCGCGCCGTTGTGAATGATTGCATCAACCGTTGCCTCGGACGAGGCACTTCCTGTCAGGCTATCCCACTGTTCATTGGTGAGGCCAAGCTTGGCGCTGCCAAGGTCTCCTGGCCACACTTCGAGACGGCTGTCGAATGAAGCCGACCACCAATTTGCTCGTTTAGCGGCTGCGACTATACGTTCTCGGCCATGTTGGCTGCTCGTCGCACGGACATGAACGATGACCATGACAGTATCAGCACTGAGAAGCTGGTGCAAAATTTCGATGCCGAGGAAGCCAGTGCCGCCAGTGAGGAAGACAGTCGCTATGGGGTTATCCAGCTTGCAATGCCTGAGTATGCCACCGCCAGGATTGCTAAACTTCTCGGAGAGTATGTCGACTTCACGCTTCATATTCACGCCCCGAGGTAGCAGCTTGTCGGCCTCCAAGCCTTCTTGAAAGGCAGAAACCGCTCGTGCAAGCTCCTCAATTGTAAGCCGCGGACGTGTAAGCTTTGCCACGGGGAGCTTCAGGCCATACTCGTTATAAAGCCACTTTGCCAGTGTCATAACTTGAATCGAATCGAGACCGGCAGCTGCCAATTCGAAATTGCAACCACTTAAGGCTTCTGAAATATGGAGGTTCCCATCTGCAATTATTTTGCTGACTTTGTGGCTTATGTCAAAGGCCATAGCATTGTCAAGTGGCGATAGAGGAGTGTGACAGACGTCAAAGTTTGACAAGTCATTCAGCCAATCCCGAACCTTGCGCCTATCCACCTTCTTGGAGTCCGTGAGCGGAATACCGTTGACTACAAGCCATGCCGTAGGCATCATGTAAGCTGGGACTTTTTCCGCAAGTGCTTTTGCAGGAGAGTCAAACGAGAATCCGCTTGCCGCCAGGACTTCGGCAGGGAGTAGCTGCATTGGCCCGGCCGCCTGCGGTGACTGGCGGCCGTGACAGAGATGCGGCTCTACAACTCCAACTAGACGCTTCGCGTAAATCCCAAACTGTGGGAACTCGACCAAAGACCGCTTTATAGTAATATCCGTGGCAAGATGCTGTTCAATTTCACTCAGCTCTATCCTCTGGCCTCTGATCTTGACCCTGATAAACGTCGTTAGTAGAGCTGGGTCCCCGAGCATGGGAGGAATGAGTACCTACTGTGTGTCTCGGCGACCGACAAAATCGACCGTACCATCTGGCCTGTACTTGACAAGATCCCCAGTCCTGTAAAAGCGCCTTTCAGAGAGGTGTGTTACGCCAGGGCACCAGCCAGGGTGACGGAAGAATGCAGCACCCGTCTTTGCTGCATCTTTGAGATACTCGCGAGCCAGCGTGGGACCTTCAACGACCAGCTCACCAATCGCACCAATTGGTGCAAGTCTGTGGAGATCCTTCGAATCAACTATCCAGCACGTCGCGCTTTTTAGGGCTAGTCCTACGGTCCGTGGATCACTAGTTGTGCTCTGGTAAATGTTGGCGAGGCATCCTCCAGCTTCTGCTGGACCATAGCAATTTATAACGCGATCGACTTTCCCTACAAAATGTGCGACGTGCTCCTTTTTTACTTCCTCTCCAGCAAGAATGAGCGTTTTCAAGGTTCGGATGCCGTCCGGATTCGGAAAGCTCGCCATGGCGAACGACGGAGTTAGGTCAACCCAGCTGACACGAAACTCATTAATAACGCGCACAATATCATTGAGCCTATCTTCCTCTGACGGTATACAAACACAACCCCCCATATATAAAGTGGTGTAAATGTCAACGGTGCTTACGTCAAACGTATAAGCCGCAAAATTGAGAACTCTCGACTCGTTGTTGACGAAGAGGGACTCTCCATAGGCCTCGTTGACTGTGCATACAGATGCATGCTCCTGAACTACGCCTTTCGGCTCACCAGTGCTCCCAGAGGTGAAGAGGACGAATGCAGCGCTGTTTGGACTGACCACGCAGGGTAGGTTGTCCCCTTGCTCAGGCAAGAAATCCAGCATGAGTTGGTCAACGATCAGAACGTCCACGGGCAAGCCTCCGAAAGCCGTCGCGGTCTTGGCTGATGCAAGCATCAACCTTGCCCCGACGCGGGTAATAATACTCTTTAACCTATTTTGGGGATGAGCAAAGTCTAACGGAACGAACGCGCCGCCGGCCTTGAGAACGGCAAGTGTCGCTACGACTGCGTACTTCGACTTTTCGAACGAGTAAGGTACGAAGACCTCAGGGCCTACTCCTAGACGGGAGATATGACGAGCAAGCTTGTTGGAGAGGATATTAAGCTCTGCATACGTCAAGTCGCCATCCCAGGAGCACACTGCAGGAGCTTTCGGGCGCCGTTGGACGTGCTGTTCAATGACGCTGTGCAGACAAGACTCGCGACGCTCTGGTACATTCTTGTTCCACTCGCAGACTTGATTCAAATCGTCCAAGGTCAAGGGATTTAGGTCATTGACAGTATTGCTTGCGCTTGCGGTTGAGATAAACATCAAGATGTTGTGGAACGTGTGTAAGAGCCGGGATACTGCCAGCAAAGAGAACTTTGCGGCGCAAAACTCAACGTCTAAGGACAAGACAGACGAATTGTTGGCCACAGTCAGGCAGATATCCATCTGTGAATGGCACGATTCTGTTAGCTACAGGTTGTGACCTTTTGCAACTATTTCATTTCCTGCATACCTGATGTGCTAACCGAGGAGCTATGCATGGGGTAGTCGTTGCATCTGCTTGTACTAGAATGGTATTGACGCAGTGCCACAGGGCGGGATCAAGGCACCTTTGCGTGGACGGCTCCTGGACCCGTCGAACAATGTCCCATATCTTGTCATGATCCGCAATCTCGAGGCTATATACCATATCCGTGGACATATCCGCCTTGTGCGCAGTAGTATGAGAGTCCTGGGCATCTCCGTCGGCTGACCCAGCGGCATACCCTACACCAGAAGACGAGAATGAGATGAGGTCTGTCGCCAGATACGTCTTCAGAAGCAAGGCCCACGCAGCTAATGTCAGGCTACTGAACGGGGCTTCATTATTGACTGAGAGGGCTAACGCTGGCGTCTCTAGGCGAGTACACAGACGGCCATCTTTGGGTGAGATATCGCAATGTAGCGGCCCGAAGATGCAAATGTGGGCGTCTTTCTGTGATGCCATGGCGCGCTGCAAAATCAGTTGTGCCGAATTCGCTTTCAAAACTGTAGAATGAGCTCCAGGACAGATATAATCGCTCACCAAACCAAGCTTTGCTCATTTATTGGTGGAAGTCTTGAAACGACGTACATGGCAAGCCCTTGAGTCGGCTACCCTTGTGAGTTGCCGGTCCGCAACCTCTTGTAAGTCGCAAATGTTACCTGCATGAGTGGATGCATTAGTGCTGAAATTGGGTCATATTCGTTGTGAATCCACAATTGTGTACACACCCTCCTTGGTAGCAGATGTCGTATGGACTTACATGAGCAGGGTTGTAGGCATTTTCGAACAATTGGTTCAGATGGCTTAGACCCCGTCGGAGCCGTCCCAAGGTTGTCATCTCCGGAATTCTTGAATGTTCCCGTCGTCCTCCACCAAGTGTTTAAATACTTCCGGCACTCAATTACCTGTACAACGTTTGTAATTCAGGTGTGCCTACCAGCGAATATACAATGCCGTCCATAACCGTCAATGCGTTGGGGCTTCTCTGTGTGCCCGTTCTAGCGACCATTTTCATTCTATTTCCCGTGACTCTGCTACGATCACCTTTGAACAAAGTCCCCAGTGCTCATTGGAGTTGCAGCCTGTCGCGCTTTTGGATCCTTTGGACCCGTTATAAGAACCGAGAGTTAGCTGTTCTTGACGAGAAACATCGACAGCTCGGACCTATTATCCGAGTTGGCCCCGCCGAACTCTCCGTTAGCTGCTATGATAGCGGCGTCAGAACTATATACAACGGCGGGTTCGAGAAACCAGAATACTACGATTTCTTCGCATATTACGACACGAAGAACGCCTTTTGCAGCTTAAGCAGGCATGATCATACACTGCGTAGGAAGAGGATAACCGCCGCCTACACTAGAACCTCCCTGTTCCGGTCCCAGCAGCTTTCCTCGCTCACAGAGATTATCCTCTTTGCAAGGCTTCTACCCATCCTCCAGCAGCAAGCCCTGGCGGTAAAGCCAACAGATATTCTGTCGCTCAGCTACGCGCTAAGCCTCGACCTTATCACCTGCTTCCAGTTCGGACTTTCCTCCGGCTCAGACTTCTTGCAGACTCCGGATAGCCTACCACCGTGGCTCGAACATTACGAGCACCGATACTGCAAGGAAGCGTTCTGGCCGCAGGAGCTTCCGATACTCACGCGCTGCTTCAATTTCATGGGAAAAACCATGTTACCCAGGTCCTACTTCCACTCAAAGCGGTTTCTCGAGGACTGGCTGCTTGAAATGTGCGATCGCGCGGAAGTAGTTCATGCGACTTCGGCGAAGGAGGGCATGACACATGCATGCGACACTCCAGTTGTATACCAGCTCGTGAAGAGCGCCGTTGATGCTGACTCGCCAGACACAAGCTTTGACGCCCGGAGAAAAGAAATCGCCAGTGAACTGTTCGATGAAATGTGTACGTGAAACCCCCTCTTAATGTGCCGCTGATACTGATTGAAATTGAAGCGGGTGGGCGTGAGGTGCTAGGTGAGTGCTGTGAGGCAGGTTGCAGCCGCTCAGCTCTGTTGTGCTAAATCCTGACAGGTCTCGTACTTGCATATACAATCTACTACATTTCTCAAAACCGTTCCGCGCAAACACGTTTACGTGCTGAGCTTGAGACTCTTAACCCTAGCATGCGCAGGGCCAGCCATGAGGTGTCCAATGACGAGCAACGTGACGATGAGGCGTGCGGCATGCATCTACCGTCTCCTAGCTCTTTGGACAAGCTTCCATACTTGTCCGCCATTCTAAAAGAGTCATTTCGCATGCGCCCTACCAGCACCCCTCTCCCCCGGATAACGCCTCAAGATCGTGCGGTGTCCTTGGCAGGCATTGACGGTATCCCACCGGGCACGAGAGTGAATACCTTTCAGTGGTTCATTCACCGCAATCCTGACAATTACAGTCGAGTCAACGAGTGGTGTCCAGAGAGGTTTTTGGATGCAGAACCAAAGGATGGCAAGACCCCACTACTCTGGGCCTTTGGAGGTGGTAGCCGGATGTGCGTGGGCGTTTCGCTTACACAATACCGTAAGTGCGCCCATCAGCGAGCAAGATTTTGCTGTAAGTGCCACGTCAGACTCACAGGTACCTATAGTCATGCGATATATATTGGCGCTGATTTACTCAAATTTCACGTCAAAGGTCGTTTCCAAGAAGGCGGGCGTCTACGAGCCAGGTTCTGCGGAGGATGAAATCATGGTGTTGTTCGAACGAATCTAGAGTAAGATGAGTTGAGAGCAAGCACTTGGCGAGCGACATCGGGGGCCAGGTCGTTTAGAGTTGTTTGCGCTATTTAGTGAGCTGTGATTTAACTCAAATAAGAAATGATAGGCACCCAATGCCATTACCGACTTTCATTGCTACGATACCCTGCATGGCGTTTTGATGACGTACTAACGGCCATCACCTCAAACAGGCTGAAGCCCCAAGGCAAGCTACGATGCAGACATTCTATTTCATAGTTTATGTAATGAACAAAGAATCATGGCATCCTAAAAGAAGCAATGATATTCAGGAATTGCGCGGCGCAACTCTGTTTCCTTACATAGATAGACGCATTTGGGATGCCGTCTGCAGCAGGAGATTCTCTAATGTAGTAAAGCTCAGGCCCTTGAAGTATTTGTCTCGCTGGTGCATTACCTTCGCAACAGGGCATGCGCCTGCGTCCGTAACCATCATCTCCTCCACACTTGCCAAGTATAGTGCTTCCATATTTTCAGGTGTTTGAGGCAACTGAGCATCGCGATCAATGTCCTCCCGTGACCTGTAAGTCTTCTCCATAGGTCGACCTTTGCAACTTGTCAATGAGGGAACAAAATTGGGAGAGACAAAGTATACAAACCATAGAAATCTTCCATGGCTGTCACCATTTCGTTGAAAGTTGACCACTGGCCAGTGACGTAGGTAGTTCGCTCCTATGGAACATTAGAAGACGGCATACGTACACTCACATCAAGAAAATCGACTCACCCACTCTGGGGCACTGAGTAGCATAATAAGCGCTTTGGCGACGTCACGGCCACAAGTAAATGATTGCACTTTGTCGCCTGTACCTCTAATGCACGCTTTCCAACCATTTGGGTCGATTGGAAATTCTCTCGGGATAGGGGACATATAAGACTTGTCTTTGGTTAAGAAGTAGTCCATCAGCCAGCCGTTGTTGAAGATTGTCCATTCGACATGCTTCTCCTCCTCAAGAATCTTGCGGAACGGGACTCGTGACGTTTTAAAGTAACTTGGTTGTAGCGGGAAATCATCTATATTTCCAGCAAACTCTGAAGGAATAAATCGTTTGCAGTTGGTGGACTGACGACAAGCCTCCAGGAAGGCGCGGTGTACATCCACAAAGGTTTGATCCTCACCGTTGTTGAATGATATGAGAGTGTTCGCATTCGTGTCATTCAATATTTGGAGAACAGAACCCGTGCTGTAATCACTGGAGCGCACATCTATACTACGTTGCTCAAAAAAAGCTCGTTTGCTTGTCTGGGCGACTTGTATGTTAGCATTTGCAGTGCAAGCTTAAGTCTTCTGACTCACTTGCCGGGAGATGACAACAAAGGAGTAGCGGCCATCGGCAAGCAATTCCTCGCAAAGATATTTACCAAGGTTGCCCACAGAGCACAGAGCAATGACTTCTTGAGTATCTGCCATGTTTGAGGTATTACGCTGTTCTGCAGGCCAATGGCTACACCGACCGGGCGCGGGCGCGGCGCGGCGAGGAAGTAGGGGACGAGAGCTCTCATTTTTGAGCACTCCGCTCGAGGCGTCCGTTGCAATACCTAGTCGCTTTGTTCGTATTGGAGGGTTGACTGTCCATCAGGCACTGTTCATCACGGCATTGCCTGCATCTACACTTGCATCTGCATCTGCATGTGCGCCACCTCGGCCTCTGTCAGTCTACGTCGTATATCAGAGAGCACAACGCAGCAGTACAAAATTTCGCCGGCAAATAGACTGACAGAGGCCGATGCGGCGCCTGTGCAGATGACGAATGATGAAGGTGCATTGGCTAGCTAACCGGTGGAGCTCTACAGACGTGTATTCGGCGTTGAGTATGTCGCCGAGAGGAGAGCCACTCCTCAGCAACTGACATTTGAAGGGCATGCTTTACGAGGAGTAGCGTGCTCCAGCATCCTTGACCTGCAGGGCAGCTGCGTTACGTTTTCATAATATCAAGTATGGCCCAACAGCAGAGAACTGTGGTAATTATAACCAAACCGAACAAACATGGCCGGATTGGATGGCTTAGCGAAAATGCCAAGGCGACTTGAAGAGGTGTTGACAAGTTGTCAAAATATATCCAGTGTAAAGCCAGTAGGATATTGAGGCTGGCTGTGGAACAGGTCCGGTTGCTGCATAGAAGGGGGGGGGGGGGGGGGGGGGGGGGGGGGGGGCGCCCTATGCCCACGGTGTACGAGTATGTGCAGTAGAGGCTCTTGAGGAGGAATAGCTTGCATTGCCGATCTAAGTTGAACTGCTCATCACGGTGTGAGGCTATCCAGGGGTGTGGAAATTACCGGGGAGGTTGCCACCCCACATCCGCAGACGCCAGCACGCACCCAACCACCCCCTCCCATGGTAGCCCGACATGCAAGCAGAGATTAGATGGGTAGATGAGTGATACGGAGTACTTTCTCCTGCACATTGATTGTCAACACAATTGGTTGGATGATTACCTGCGAGCAAAGACCGGAGTTTGAGGGGAATTAAATCCCTCAGGCTGGTACAGCGCTACAAGGGGTAAGTCTGCATCCACGTCTTATTCGATCCTTCACCAAGTTCTCCGTACTGCTTACTCGTACGAGCGTTGCATGCTGTAGTTAGTAGCTTTGACGCGCTTGATCCGACCAGTATAGACCGTACCCGTATTGTGCATCTACAATAACCACTCACCACACTAATACCAACACCTTCGAAATAAGACGGAGAACCAGTATGCCTGTGCCACTTCCCTTCCTCGGCGGCTTTCTCTACCGCCAGCTTCTCATCACACCTCCCAAACCAAGGACCCGCTTCGACGGCAAAATCGTCATCGTAACCGGCTCCAATGTTGGCTTGGGCCTAGAAGCTGCTCGTCATTTTTCTCGCCTTGGTGCTGCCCGTGTTATTCTCGCAGTCCGTGACCTTACTAAAGGTGAAGCTGCCAAGGTGTCCATTGACAAGACTATACGCCGCTCTCCATCTCCCGTCGCGGTCTGGAAGCTTGATCTCTCTAGCTACGACAGCGTAAAAGAGTTCGCGGCGCGTGTCGACAGCGAACTCGAGCGTGTCGATATCTTATGCGGGAATGCAGGTATTGCCACTGGATTATTCCGCATCACCGAGAAAGATGAGAGCACCATCACCACCAGCGTTGTTAGCTCCTTTCTCCTGGTCTTCCTGCTGCTACCCAAGCTGAAGCGCACCGCACAGCGCTTCAATACGCATCCTGTCATCACTATTACTACCAGCGAAGTTGTATGTGCTCTCTCCGCACTCCTAACTAGCGTATAACCTTCTAACCATTCGCACACATGCTTCGTGAATGCAGCACAACTTTGTCACATTCCCGGAGCGAAATGAGCCACACATCTTTGACGTGCTATCAGATCAGGCCAAGGCAAATATGCTCGAACGCTACTTTGTGAGCAAGCTGCTTCAGGTTTTCATCGTCCGTGAGATGGCCTCCCGTACAGGTCCCTCGTACCCAGTTGTAATCAACTGCCTTAACCCAGGCTTTTGCCACTCAGAGTTGGCGCGGGAGGCCGGATGGTACCTGTACATCATGGGGCTGCTGTTAGCCCGCTCCACCGAGGTTGGCAGCCGGACCATCCTTGCTGCCGCAGAGGCTGGGCCAGAGACTCATGGAAAGTACATGAGCGAAAGCCTTGTGATTGACCCGAGCGAGTTCGTGATGAGCGAGGAGGGCGCACGCGTGCAGAAGCAAGTATGGACGGAGCTGGTGGCGAAGCTCGAGGCAATTGTGCCGGGTGTTACAGCGAGCATTTGACGGCCAAGTACAACGTGCTGGTATTACTTCACATACGTCTACTAGGCCGCGCAGGCCAAGTCTTTAATACACCATATGCTGTCAGAATATCAATGGCAATTTCCACAATTGTTTACAATTTGCAAGTTGCTTGACGTAGATTTCAATTGCCAAAGCGATGTGGCGCTCGCTGTACACCCAGAAAGTCGGAAAAGAAACATGTTACGGACCCGTGTATCTGGTAATAGTGACTCTTTTGGCAAAGGCAACAAATGATACTCCCAAGTCATATATCTTTCAGTGTTTCCGTCTGATTTCGTGCCTTTGTCACCAAAGCCTCAGCTTGGATTTGGAATCCGCAAAAGATTGCAATTGCCTAATAGGATGTGAGAAAAAAACAACCGTAAAATATAGCACAGTTTCCTACTCACATCTTCCGTCTTGGATTTTCCTTTCCCATTAGCCGTAAAAGCTCGGAGAAATTTAACTCTGTCATCAATATAGCTCAGTCGTTCAAACTGTTTCGTTGGATTATGAGAGTCGGTGCGAAACACTGAGCGTGCTTCGAGGTCCTCTTTCTCGCCCGGCATCTTGGACAACTCTTCCAACACCTCGGCCGGTAAGGTCATTGCATCGCCGCCCGCAAGGTTGATAACTTCATCAGTTGTCATGAAAGCGCACGACTTGACCTTGGTGGAAATTCCATGCTGCTTGTAATACAGCTGAGCTAGGTGGATGAGACCAAGCACTGGTTCTGCGTCTTGATAGCGCCTGTGGAAGTCAATAAAGGTGAAATGGAGCCAAAGAGAACCGACTTACGCAGCATCCAAATGCGCGCGAAGCTCGTGAGCGAAAGGCGAAATAGATGTGCAACCAGCTTCCCCTGCCAGAACAACCTGCTCCATAGTGAAAACAGTGGTCGCTAATGTCTTGATGTTGTCAGCTTTCAGTCTGCTACATGCTTGCATGCCTTCCCAAGTCGAAGGCACCTTCATGACGAGCCTGGACAGATCGAATGCCGGGTCGAGGAAGCGACAGATTTTGTGGAACCCTGGGACTGATTAGCAAAGGATACAAGGAGAAAGGCATCTCATGAACCAACGATGGCCCGTTTCAAACACCTTGTCAGTGTCCCAGGAGTACAACGGATTGCACATGACGTGGATCGAACCGGAGATGAAGGGGACAATGCGAAGCGCAAGGCGAATCATCTACATGACTGTCAGAGCAATGCCATGGTCACGCTTGGGGTGCACTGCATACAGCAATCTCTACTGCCAGTTCTTCAAGGGAGATGGTTACGAAGCCATGAAGCTTGCGAGAATCTGCCAAAGACTCTTGCAGAAGAGCAGCATTCTGTTCATCACACAGCTGACTATACGCCTCCCACTGGATGCTATTGTCAGCAGCTTCTTCCACGATGTCAGTCCTGTGCTGCTTGCCTGGTTTGAAGTGCAGTCCGCAAAGGGACCAAGTTCCGTAGCGACTAGAAACTATTAATCTTACGACCAGTGGTTTTCCGTCTCACACTCACCTTTCAAATGCAAAGAGTCATAGTCAATCGACGTTTTGGAGCGCATGTAAGACAAGAGATCGACTGACTGGGCCGCGGTTGAAGCTTCGGTAGTCATCTTCAGAATAGGAATAAATTCTGAGTGTAATTTGTCCTTTTTTCTCCCGTACCAACTATACAGGTAAAGAAAATCGAGATGTGATGGGTATGAAAAGAGTCGTCTAGAGGATGATCCAGCAGGCTACTGATCAAGCTCTGAAGCTGCAGATAGTGTCAAGACACATGCGATCCAGTCAGCATAGTCTGACAACTGAACGGCCCAGATGTCACGGTCCAGATGGCAAAGTACGTACACGGCTGGTCTGACTTGATGCGGGTTTGCCTTTGCTCGGTCGTAACATTGCATGGATGAGTGGTAAGTCCGAACCCCCTGACTGCGGTGCCGTTCCGCTTAATTCTCTCTACGGAGCAGTATGCCGTGTGCTTCGTCATAGCCTCCTACTACTATACTCCCATCGCGCCCAGTTCTCGGCTGGCGGAGCCTCGTTGTGATCGGCCAAATTGGGAACCCCGCAAACAGATGAAGTTTCGTCTACTATGTTCGTCTTTGGACACAATGCCATATTCTGAATTCTAAGTGGGTTGCCACGCTCAAACGTTAGCAAGGATTTCGATGACGAAACAGCCTGCAGCCACGGCCCGGTTATCTAACGAGCCGAATATAACTCGTACGGACCCATGCAATACAATGCAATGCAGTATAACAAGAGGAGTAAAAGCGCCTCAAAGTTGACCATTTCGGACCCTCTTCGCTGTTTACTTGTATGTAGGCACAGCCACTGCAAGATTTGAATATGTTGTATGTACACAATAGTCTATGCACGAACCCATGCAATGCATAAGCAGGACAGCCAAGGGAATAAAAGTGCCGCACAGTCTGCCATACCCTAGGCTCGTACGTCCGTACGGAGTATTCCGTCGTTTACAAGTGGCGCGCAGAGATCTGCGTCATCAGTTATAACGCCGTAATTATTACCCAACGAGCCTTGCAGAGATGACGTGGTGCATACCTACCTCCCACAGTACCCGACGGATATCGAAAGCGCGCTTGCGTGTGTATCTTTTCGGCTATCTAGTCGTTGCCGAGGAATACGTTACCTGCAATGCAGTTCAACGGAACTCCCAAGACAGTTGCAATACGGTTGAACCATTTGTCTTGATTACCTATCCAGCCACGTCCCATCGCGCTCGCCTCACACTGAACCCTTTCGTAGCTTAACAAGAGCTAGGAGATCTCCAATCCCAGTTGGCCAGTTCAGTTGAAAGTAGGCAGCCCTCAGAAATCGGACCAAGGCTTTTGTCTACACTATTACACCCACAAAGCATCAGACTATACCGCCAACTGCCACAGCCACCCTTAGACTGGCCAAACAAGCGCGGCTCAACATGCCTGCTAATTCTACAATCAGCGGCGAGCCGTACACTCTGCGGCCCATGCCGCCTCTCGTCCCTGGGATTAGTGACTTACATCTCTCCCTCCTTGTCCCTGTTACCGTACACTGGCTCACGTCAGGAGTCTTTGAAATATGTGAGAGGGTTGGTTGGTTGAGCCAATATCGGCTGCATACATCTGCCGAGGAGCTCACGAGAAATCGTGTGACGCGTCGAGAATGCCTGCGTGTAACTCTTCAATGTCAAGTAGGTCTTCCTGTCTTGTGTTCTCTTTCTCCGCGTCTATCTTCTTCGTGGATACCTTTCTCACAATTGTAGGCTCTGCAAGCGCTCCTGGGGTTGGCTCTGGGTATGCTTGGAGAGGAGGAAACTATTGGCAGCGAGGAATATGCTCTTGACGTCTGGACCAGCCGGGTGCACTTTCTTTTTGCGGCCATTCCCAGCATACTCTCTGTTACTGGCATCGACGTCAAGGCGGTAGTAGAAAAACTTCCCCTGGGATCAACCTCCCTGTCGGTAACGGGGCGCCGTGCTTTGGATATGCCGAGTATCGAAGTACTCGCAGGCAGCTTGCTATACTGGTACGTCGTACCAGTGCTCCAGGTTGTTGTGGCACTCATTGTTGCCGACGCTTCCATGTATTTTCTTCATCGCCTAGGACACACAAACAAATGGATTTACAGTAAGACCCACGAACAACGCTATTGATGTGAGAGGTCACATATTTAACTAGTTCCAGAGCATATTCATTCACAGCACCATAGGCTGTACGTTCCGTATTCGTGGGGCGGCTCGTACAACCATCCAGTGGATAGTATAGTTGTAGACGGCCTCAGCTACGGCCTCGGCTGCTGGGCTGCCGGTCTATCGACCAGACAGTCCATTATTCTCTTTGCATACGGGTCATTCAAGAACGTGACTGACCATTGCGGTTTCGTGTTCCCGTGGAATCCTATACGAGCAGTCACAGGGACTGACCCTGTCTTCCATGACGTCCATCATCAGAGCTGGGGCTTAAAGGTGAGTTCTCATGACTCAAAAAGAAGGAAGGAAAGCTGACTATCCAAGACAAACTTTGGAGCCCATCTAAGCATATGGGATCGGATGATGGGAACCTATTTTGAAGATGAAGAATTAATGTTACGGCTTCGCGCAAGAAATCGAGCTGCAGCCGAGGAGCTCATGGCCACGAGAAAGAAAGAAGCCTCCGGCTAACGTTTGGTTTCTCGGTACGCCTCTGAACAAGAACATACAGGCTCTTCAGTGCCGTACACCGTGGAAGCTGATAATGAGTACATTTCTGCTAATAGGAATGCAAATCAACACCGTACTGCATGTGAAAAGGTGCTCTGTCTTCCCATTGAAGGCCGTCAAATCGGCATAAATTGCTCCAGTGGGTTTCAGAAAGCTAGATAGCTTAGTAGCCCGTTGGGCCATCATGTCGTGCTCTTATGAAGTTTTTATTACTATTCCGCTCTACATGTCAAGCAGCTTACCTTCAGCATGAAAACCTCCGCAACTAGCCACCGATTTTTTTTCGTTTTGTTATTCCTTAGAAAATACAAGCCTCCCAATACCCAAAGCTTCTCGGTTCCAAAGGAGATCATGAGGTCCGCGTAGACAAATAGTCGGGGCCGGCTTTGCAAGGGATGATGAACTGCTCCTAAAGCTATCCTTTGAGCTGTCAGTGCTACAATGGAGTCTGACAGCGTAAAGCACGGCAGGTACTAGTTGCTGCAAGAGTTCACCGCAGTCCACCAACCAGTGATCACAGCCAAGGCACTAGTTGCTGGCTGAAAAAAAAACGTCGCAGGGGATCCGCAACATCTCGAATGCCGGAGGCCTCGGAGGAACATATTTGCCGCAATAGTGCATCCGCAAATATAGATATAATGGAGGGGAGGTGGGGTTTGCTCGGCGGCTTTCAAGAGCTCGCCAAGCCGGGAGAATCTTAAAACGGACGGGACGGGTAGATTGTGTGCAGATCCCGCCAAACCTGAACAGGTAAACCGGTGTGGGTGGGGAGGGGCGTGGCGCGAGGGCTGGCATTTGGGGAGGGGGTGCCTCACCATCAGCCCGCATATTCCGTAACATACTACAGATACTATTATATTAATATATACGCATTATATAGTATTGAGCCGCAATCGAGGCGTAAGCGGCGGCGGCCCGTGATGCTGAAATGGAGCCAAATGCACCCAGCAGAGACTGAAGCACAACGTGTCTGGCGGTCATTGGGCATCTCAAGCATTCCCTTTACGTTATTTGCGCATTCATGTGGCGTCGAGTATGCAGTATCTTGTAATTATCACAGCAGTTTGTTTCCATAGTGGCGTTTCCTTAGTGGGAGCCACTGAAAAGATGTATACCGGAGCAAAATGCTTCGTGTCCGCAATAATGAAAAGTCATTCATTGTTATTGATGCATGCAACGTGATAGCTACTACTATGGACCTATGAAATGCCGGTTTCCATCAATTGCCGCCTGTGATAGACACTCGTACCAGCGCATTCACGCCTTTGTTGCTGCTTTGGGCTCCGCCGCCACCAGTTCGCCAGGCATCCACCACACCTCTGCAATCTTGCCGTCGCGGTACTGGTAGAACATGTGCTCCATGCATTTGATTGTTCCCTCAATTTTGCGTCCCATAAACTCCTTTACCGGCGTGCACGTGAATTCAATCCTGCACCCCACCCGCTGCTCAGATTCGTCAACCACGAGCATGGACAGGTCGAAGCGCAGGTCAGGGGCCGCGCTGATGTCGTCTGTGAGAAGCTTCTCAAATTCGGCGAGGGGCATCGGAGCACCATTCAGGGCGACAGTCGGATGAACATGTTCAGACAGGCTACGGAAAGGTCGCTCGTTAAAAGCAGCGATGTAGGCGAGGTAGGTTTCTTTGAGGGAAGAGGTCGGCGCCATGCTGCGACGATGTCTTGTGTTTTGGACTGTAAAGAGGATATTGCCGTGCAGCGTATAATGAATGGGAAAGATCTGGAAAGATGCTTTTCATGGACTTGTCGTTGTATTACCACTCTAGAAAGCCTCGCTTACGAAGCGGCATCCTCCAACCCTGGCCCTGTCCAGACACCTGCATTCCACCACGTATTTCAAGACCCGTCCAGGTGTTACCGACTACTAAGCAAGAGGGTCATCGTGCATAAATAAGTCTCTGCAGAAGTTCTATACAACCACTGAGCGCAGACAGACCCCCCGGACCCCTCATCTGGCGCTGCGTATCAGTCAACGAGTCCTCCGTTCTCATTGCTGGTTCAGTATTGCCAAAACTGTTCTTGTTTTGCTTTGACCGCCGCCTACTGTACCCCAAAACATACCTAGAGGCCAATTGACATGACTTCGTCACTGGCAGAAAAGCAAACGATCGATTCACAGTGTGTCTTGGGCGCGAAACCGCCCCTCATTGAAGGAGTGTCGGACTACACCCTTTCACTGGTTATCCCCATAGTCACACATTGGCTAACTTCTGCTTTCTACGAGGTCCTGGAACGGTTTAATCTTCTGCAAAAGTACAAAATTCACAGTAACGCGGAAGAAACGGCCAAAAACCCCATTAGCCGAGTGGAGTGCCTCCGCGGCGTCCTCTTGGTGCAGGTCAGTTGCAGCCTGTGCCCCCTAGCAATGGCCCATCTAATCTTCAAAATACAGGTACTTCAAACCGGTTTGGGCATCGTCCTTGGGTATTTATCTGATGAAGAAATAATTTGTAATGACGACAAAGATGTCATGATCTGGGCAAATCGAGTTCACGGAGCCGGGAAAATGACCCTGACATTACTCTCCTATTGCGGCCTGGACGCAGCGGCGCTCAGTGCAGTCTGTCTCTCGGCCTTGCGCACGGCTTCTATGCTATCAGGCCAAACTGAGCTTGATCTAGAATGGCTAGTGGCGAAAATAATTTACCATGGACTGATGCCGGCCTTGCGGTTTTACTCGGCTCTGTGGTTAGCGGACGCCTGGGTCTTCTTCATCCACCGCGCAGAGCACAGTAGTCCCTGGCTGTACCGTACGTTGAATGATGTTTTTATCGAAGGGGCCACCAGCTAACGTTGCCGCGCAGGAAATTTCCACGCGCGTCACCACGAACTCTATGTGCCTTACAGTTGGGGTGGGATTTACGATCACCCTGCCGAGAGCTTATTTCTCAGCGTCGGGGCGTTCGTGATTGCTGTCATGGGCACTGGAATGCCGCTGAGGGAAAGCATGGTGTTCTCGGCCTTTTCGTCTGCAAAGGCTTGCACCGACCACGGCGGATACAAGTTTCCCTGGAATCCAATAGATGCCTTTACATCAGTCGGTGCTGCTTATCACGATAAACATCACCAGCGTTGGGGATTGAAGGTATTTCCACATCTCTGCCCTTGTCACCCCTCTGTCTAATATCGTCAACAGAAAAACTTTGCCCTTCACTTTCAATTCTGGGATGACCTTCTGGGGACCAAGTTCACGGATACTGAAGCCGCGGAAAGACTGTATGTGCGGGACCGCAAAGCGGCAGAGATGGGTAAAGACGGTAGGGAAGGCAAGGTCAAGTCTTTGTAAAAAGGACGTCGCACGATCGAGTATAATTCCGCCGGAGGCTCGTCAGCCTTTATCTCTAGCCAGTATCCGAGTAATGGATGCACACTGTGGTCATGTTTCCCAGCCATGACCGAGTGATGACGAGTTACCGAAGACCTAACAGCAGCCACAAGGAATGGGGCCAGTAGGGGATTCACTGCGAGATGGACTCCTGGATAGAATTGCTGACGTTTTGATGTACCTATTGCTACTGCCTTCATTTTATATACATTGATCAGTCCACCTCCATCCACAACTTTTTTACCCTCCCTTTGCCTCCAACACGGGATTGGTGAAGGCAGGATGCTGAGAAGTAGGAGTGAATGACTTGTCACTGCTGATACATTGCATTTTCACATGATACAGGCTATGAGAGCTGCAATCACAATGTACCGTATTTGACCAAATAGCCTCCGTCAACAGAGATAATCTGGCCATTGATGTACTGATTCGTAGCGGCAAATAGGATCGCACTGGCCATGTCGACATCGTTCCCTGGCCGTCCAGCAGAAATCTCGCTGCACGTACCAGCGGGCAACGAAGGGGACTTCTGGTATTCGTCACTAGTGCCGGTAGTAATCTCGCTTGGAAATAGCCCCGGAGCAATGGAATTGACTCTAATGGCCAACTTACAATTCGCAATCTCCACGGCGAGCATCTTGGTGAGGTGAATTGTGGCGGCCTTGGCAGTATTGGACGCAAACCGGCTCAGAGATTCCTTAATCAAGCCGTTGATGGAAGAGATGTTGATGACGGTACTGGAGTGGCCCGGTCGTGCGTCACTTGCTCGCTGCAGCAGAGGCAAAAAGGCCGTTGTGACAAAGTAGATGGCAGCGACATTGGTGGCGTATACATCAGTCCAATTCTCGAATGTTGCATTGTCCGCCTCAAAGAGATTCTGCTTTACCTCCTCAGCGTTGGAGCCTTCAGGCTTTTGCCGATTGCTGTATATCCCAGCGTTGTTGATAAGGATATCCACGCCTTGCTCACGGTCTTCAATCTCACCCACAATACGCCTGGCCACAAGTCAGCAGGAGAGTATTCCCAGGCACGGCCCGGAGTTTTCAAACCGTATTTCATCCTTTTGCGAAATATCTCCGACAAGGGGAATTATGGAACCCTTGATATTCTTTCCGTGCGCTTCCACAGCGCGCTTCAGCTTTGACTCCGTGCGTCCAATGATGTAGACCTTGGAACCATTCACTGCTCTTCATGGCCGAGGTGTTAGCGCCGAGCGTCTAGAGCACAACTATAAGTTGGGGGTGACAAACAATGCTTGTGTGGCCATCAGGCCCAAGCCTGAGCCACCACCAGTGACGACAGCGACCTAATCCAAACCTGTTAGCCAACTCGTGGGATGGTCTACCAGCGAGGCGCGAAGAGTACCTTGTCCCTGACATTGAAGATGTTGTCAAGCGCGAACTCAGCGTTGTTGGTAGGCATAATGCAGATTGGTAACCAGTATGAATAACAGAGCTGTGTAATGAGTCGATAGGCAGTTCTTTTGGTGGCACATTCACGCCTTGAGAGATATGTATGCCTGCATCCAGCATCCTTCCGGTAACGCTCAATTCTTGGGGCGTAAATGTGGCTCCGGAATGGCGTTGTGTTGCAGCGGGGTGGCTACGGAACATGGCCCAAAGTAGTCTTGCTGCATGTAATCAATCTATTGGTCATACATTCTACGTACAGGAGCATTGGAAACATATTCTATTGTCATGGTGAATTATACACAGAAGGCTGATAGTACTCGTATGTGGGCCGGCCCGCTGCTACCCTGTCACCCATTGCTAGACGCACGCCCTCCCCCAGAACCCCTCGCTCATGTACTTCCTTCCACAAGATGGTACCAGAGTAGCATCAACTACGGGTACGGGCGCATTACGAGCTGCGTCGGCCTCTGACCGGCATTAGCGTATAAACAAGTATCTCATACAGCTTCGACCTATAATTGCTACGTCACGTATGCAAAGTGATATGACAATCTCGTTATCGCGACCCGCCTGTTAGCAGTTCATATTTATAATGGAAAACGTTTGACCGACGTGATCATGACCGGTCTATTTGGGCCCTATTTGCATAGGAGCTAGTGAGGAATGTGTAACATTGATTTCGTTATCGCACCTTGCCTGATACTATCTAACCATGGGTTCTCAGTTTACAGAGCCGCTCAGAAGCCGGGAGCTTTTTGACGTGTCCCATGTGACTGCAGTGCTTACCGGTGCCGGCTCTGGGATTGGGTTGATGATTGCACAGGCCTTGGTTGCCAATGGCGCGCGTGTCTATGTCGTTGACCGTAGGCAAGAGGCCCTAAATACAGTCGTGAAGCTCTACAACATAGGGCCTGGAGAAATGATGCCGCAAGTTTACCCCCCCCTTCCAGGGAACGTGTCCGTTGGTGAGATGCTGACGGCGGATGGTTCACAGATATGTAGCCGATATCAGCATCAAGGAAGATGTAATTCGCCTCGCTGATCAAATCGCTTCCATTGAACACAATGGTATCCAGCTTCTGGTCAACAACGCCGGAATCGCTCTGGACCATGCCACGAGGTTTGGAGAGCATGGGGAACCACTCATGAGTGACGCGCAGGCAATCTCCAACCACTTCATGAGATCAACTCCCAGCGATTGGTCTAAATCTTTCGAGACCAACGTCATGGGTGGCTTTTTCATGTCCATGGCGTTCCTCCCGCTTCTGGAGAAGGGCTCTGGGGTAGTCAAAGGCCACTCGTCCAGCATCATCAACATGTCAAGCAACTCGGCATTCCTGAAAGATAGCTGCCGCGGATACATTTCATACGCCGCAAGTAAGGCCGGAACTGTTCACCTGAGCCGCATGCTGGCGACACTGCTTGCAAAAACTAGCGTGCGTTTGAATCAGATAGCGCCAGGGACCTTCCCTTCAGAGGTACGTGTCTGCGACATTGACGAGCGCTTTCTGCAACGATTCTTACTGATGGCTACAGATGACTACGGGCTCTTCAGGCCCAGATCAGAAATCCACCATGAACCGTCCAGTATCAAATGCCGCCGGTATGTTGAGTCCGACCTATTTCCTTTTTTTCCCTCGCTGTCAAACGTTACATACTAACATTGTTCTTCACAGGTCGGCCTGGCCAAGAGTCGGATATTGCAGCTACCGTCCTACTTCTTGCAAGCGTTGGTGGGAGCTTTTACAATCACCAAATCCTGTTCCCTGATGGAGGCGAAACCCTCATATGCCCAGCGGCAATCTGATGGTCGCTCAGAGTCCTTGCCCAGAGTACACTGAGAGCTTCCAGCAGCGTGCACCAATTAAAATACGGCAAAGCCTAGAGTTCAAAAATTCAAACTTCTTTACCTGTATAGCGAGAGGTTATAAGTAAAATCTGCACCGGAGCCAGGTCGTTAGGACTGGATAGCCTCCTTTAGCGACTCTTCCAAGCTAGTAAATCCTGGCCGGCCATATCTTCGAAGCAACTCCTGAGGTCTCTCCGTGTCCACAGTCTTCAAGTCTTTCGACGCATTCTTGATCCTCTCCCACTTCCTGCTGCCGTCACCGTCGCCGTAGCCTTCTGCGTCAAGCTTCTCCATCAGATCCGCCACATCGTTGAAATTGAACGGACCGGCAAATGCCAAGAGGCGTTCTCCAGCGACATCCTCCTCCAACAAGGCGCCAAGGTGCAGTAGCGCGGTATCGGTCACATTGATATAATGCTGCGGCGCAAAGCGCTCCACCAAGAGCTCAAGGATCTCTGTATCTTTATCCCACATCTTTTTATACCAACCACCAGTAGAGGCTGGCTGTTGCTTCGATAAGATTCTTCCAATGTTGCAGTTTGGCAGCACAGCGTTGAGGACGAAATGAGGCCGGTTCTCCTCCATAAAGCGCCAACACTCTTTCTCCGCTAGTGTCTTGCTTGCTGCATATACAGCCAGCTTCCTGTCATCGTTATACGGCGGAGGCGCCAATGCCTCTTCCACGTCGGCGTTGTTCCAGGTGCTTGAATTAACGTGGAACTTTGTATCTACTATCGGCGCGGTTGTCGCTGCAGATGACGAAGTATAGACGAAGCGTTTGACGTCAGGGCTGCGTGCCGCTTCGGCGAGTGCATTTTTCACGCCAGAGACCACCATTGGTATCACTTCATAAGGGTTCGGGTTAAGAGAAAGATCGGAGGCGACGTGTATGACTCCCGCGCAGCCTGCATAGTCTTAGTTTACTGCTCTGTACTGCCACGCCCAGAGTACACTTTTACCTGTCATGACTCCGCGAAACGCGTCATCCGCGGCCATATCCTTAACAATCTGGACCTCGAATGCGTCTCTGCCGTATTTTGCATCGAAGACTTCGTGCATATAATCGGCTTTGTAAGCGTGGCGAACTGTGCCGCGAACACGGAAACCATTCTCTAGTAATTGCTCGGCGACATGGCTACCGATGTACCCGTTCACGCCAGTGACGAGAATAAGGGACCCTTTCGGTATTGCCGGCATGACACTCAGCTATTTGACTTGCGGTAACAAAATTTCTTGTATACACCTAAAGTGCGGTAGCGCGTGAGAAAGTCTTCGATGTGGCTGCCTTGTCAGCATTGCACAGATGGGACTAGCTATTACATGAGTGGATGTGAAGGAGTACTTTATATAGATGAAGGCCCCAAAAGGCCACCTCCCAACTACCTAGGGAAGCTTTGCCAATTACTAATTGCCTATGTTTTTATGAAGTAGCAGCGGGGCGGGTTATACATGTTGCTACTGTGTCGCTTGCTCAGCTCTTGCCGTTTGAGGCATAATTATTGTTAAGGTCATGCATAAGGATATGAATATAGACACCGCCCATGAACACATATTGCTAATTCTTAAGAAAATGGACCCACTATGTACCCGGCGTGTGCATGTTCAGACGGGCTTTACTTTGAACCCGTAAATTTACAACCGACCCTGCGGCGTCACAATACGCGCAATGTGGTAAGTATGCGGCTAGAAATACACAGCGACAATATCTTCTACACCAAAGAAGAAAAAAACGTAAAGGAGATGGAACTCATGATGGATGCAAACATACCGGTAAATGTCGTCCTCGAGGCGTGCATGATTGGCGGGCTAGGATCGGGCACACGCGCCGACAGTATCGCATTAGATGCCGAACCGCGAGAGGACAAAGCGGCCCTCCGCAAAGTCAGTTTCGTCATGAGCGACGGGAAAGTGTGGAAACAACACAGCATACCCATTTGCTTTAAAGACGCACTTATGGAGGACGCGGGGCACTCGGAGCCGAGCTGGCAGTTAGTGTAATAGGTTGATGATGAAAAGCCCGTGCCCTAAACATCCGTGGGGTCCGCAACGTTGCAATGGAATTATATACGAAGCGCACTAATGCAGGGAAACTAGCACTTTGGGAAGGTTTTGGGGGCATCATATCTTTTGGTTTTGCCTATTTACAACGTCGATACAGGAAACTATTTGAATCCTAATGGCGGCTTCAACCAGGCTAAGAACATCATCTTAGCCCGTCTAGGTATGCTCTATATTGAAGACTACCGGTATAAAGCAGCTGTACTAACCCACTGAAAACCCCAGTGCAGAAAGCTTTATTATACACAGTTTCGTCCAAACAATGCGAACAAACAGTCTGAATCCGCGCTTGAAAATGCATCGTGAGCTGGCGTCTGTCTCGGCACAATGTCTCGGGACCACTAGAGCCGAATGGAACGCGACTCAATACAAGCAAACAACTCCCCAACTTCCCCGCAGATCGACATCGACGGACGGCACTACCACCTCAACCACCAACGAGTCTCAACGTCGTGCTCAATTGTTGCATCCGCGGCACCTCATAACCGATTCTCCTCTTTCAGGCCGCCCTAGTAATGCATCATACTGCATGACGTTGTATTATCTCTCCGAGCGCAAAAGCCTTGCTATTGGCGCGCGAATAATGTGCCCCCTTTTATCCAATTACTGAGCGTCGGTTGAGTAACATCGCTTCTCTTCTCCATAACCGTGCGCCTCATGTCCTACGCCATTGCGAACACACACGCCCAGGATGGAGTTCGGTCCATTTATGCCGCATCTCCTCAATTGGCCTTTCCTACCTGGTATAGAGTGCACCGGAGTGTTTGGACTGGCGCTTGTATAGCTATCTATTACCGAGCATATTTTAAATAGAGCCTACCCCCTCCCGATGAGCCTCGCAGACAAATTTGAAATTTTACTTGTAGACACGAATGTGTCATTTCCGCGATGAAGTTATTAAGTGTGGTAGTAGCTGCTTTGACAGTACCGCTCGCCCACGGGCTCACGCTCGGTGGTCGCGCCGGGCAATCGTTTAGCATCATCGACGAGCCAGGCAAAGGAGAGCTGCTCCAAGACCTCATCACCTGGGATAACCACTCGCTGTTCATCAGAGGTGAAAGAGCCATGATCTTCTCCGGCGAGTTGCATCCTTTCCGTATACCAGTGCCGTCCTTGTATCTGGACATCTTCCAGAAGATCAAGGCCATGGGCTTCAACATGGTCTCGTTTTATGTGGACTGGGCGCTTCTGGAAGGAAAGCCGGGCGACTTTCGCGCCGATGGCATCTTTTCTCTAGAACCGTTTTTCCAAGCTGCCAAAGATGCTGGAATTTATCTCCTCGCCCGACCCGGGCCCTACATCAATGCAGAAGTATCCGGTGGTGGCTATCCAGGATGGCTGCAGCACATCCAGGGAAAGCTGAGAACAGACGCTCTCGATTATCTCAGCGCAACGGACAAGTAAGCTTGCAGCCGCACAAGCAAGTTAGCTACAGTTGCACATCAGTGCAGAGTTACTGACAGTTACTCAAGTTACATGGCGCACATCTGCAGCATTATTGCCAAGGCGCAAATTACGAACGGGGGGCCAGTAATCTTGTTTCAGCCAGAAAATGAGTATTCGAGTGGCTCCGGAATACTTTTCCCAAACAAGAAGTATCTGCAATATGTGAATGATCAGGCCAGAAATGCCGGTATTATCGTCCCTCTAATCAACAACGATGCCTTTGCTGGTGGCACCGGTGCACCTGGGACCGGGCCTGGCAGTGTGGATATATATGTGAGCAGCCTCAAGCAAGAAGGAACAAAGATCGAATCGCTGATGAAGCTAGGGACACGATGCATACCCTCTTGGATTTGACTGCGTAAGTTTCCCAGGATTGAACACCAAAGCCCTTCCTACATGTGCTGACGAAAAATGTACAGGAAAATCCATACGATTGGCCACCTGGAAACTTGCCTCTTAACTACCACGAGAAACATCTTGAGATTAGCCCCAAGACACCATTCTCACTTATCGAATTCCAAGGCGGCTCCTTCGATCCATTTGGTGGACCTGGGTTTGATCAGTGTGGAAAGCTAATCAATCACGAATTTGCCAGAGTTTTCTACAAAAACAACCTAGCAGCGGGCGTAAGCATACTCAACCTGTACATGATTTTTGGCGGCACCAACTGGGGAAATCTCGGCCACCCGAATGGCTACACGTCGTATGACTATGGCGCAAGTATCCGCGAAGATCGCTACATTGATCGCGAAAAATACTCCGAGGTCAAACTCCAAGGCCAGTTCCTCCGCGTATCCCCAGGATACCTCACCACGACTCCCGGAAACCTTACAAAGGGAGTGTACAGTGATACTTCCGACGTGACCATTACGCCGCTCCGGGCAAAAGACCATGGCGAGTTCTTCGTAGTCAGACATTCAGACTACCAGAGCACCACAGCCGCAACTTACACGCTCAAGTTGCCAACGTCGGCGGGAACGTTGAGTATCCCACAAAGCGGAGGCAAGCTCACGCTCCCGGGTCGCGATTCCAAAATCCACGTTACTGACTACCCCGTTGGGAACCACACTTTGCTTTACTCAACAGCTGAAATTTTCACATGGCGGCAGTTTGAGGACAAGACAGTGTTGGTGTTGTATGGCGGTTCTGGCGAGCTCCACGAGTTCGCCATCAAGGACGCTTCTGGGCTCAGTCATGTCGAAGGGCCGAATGTCAAGTATGCCTTCGCGGACTCCTCAGTTATAGTGCAATTTGAAACAGCCCCTGAAAGACAGGTGATACAGTTTGGTGACCTCGCCATTTACATGCTCGGTGAGTTAACCTTTTTGTCTGCGCTGAAAACTTGACTGGCTGACACGAAGTATATAGATCGCAACTCCGCATATAACTATTGGGTTCCAGTAATCCCCGGCAACAGTGAGGACGGTCCCGCTTTCGGCAGCTCCATCATGAATCCAAAAACGATTATTGTAAATGGTGGCTACCTCGTGCGCTCCGTCAGTGTAGACGATTCTACTCTTGCCGTGAATGCAGATTTTAACGTATCGACACCTCTGGAGATTATCGGCGTGCCCAACGGTGTTTCTAAGCTCGTCATAAATGACCGAGAAGCAGATTACACTATATCCTCTCTCGGTAACTGGATTGCAAAACCAGAAATGAGCTTCCCTGACGTCAAGCTGCCAGACCTCAAGACTCTGGACTGGTACAGCATAGACTCTGTCCCAGAAATCAAGGCATCCTACAATGACTCAATGTGGACAGTTGCCGACCACAACGCCACCAACAATCCGATCGGCAGCCCGCTCAAGACTCCCGTCTCTCTGTACGGGTCTGACTATGGTTTCAACACGGGAATGCTGGTTTTCCGAGGATACTTTATCGCGAACGGCAAGGAGGCAAAGCTGGACCTCACCACTTCTGGCGGTTTCGCATACACCAGCAGCGTGTGGATCAATGGCACCTTTGTCGGTTCATACAAGGGCAACCCAAGTGACGAAGTCGGGAATTCCACCTACGAAATTCCCAAGCTCCAACGCGGCACGAACTACGTCTTCACTATTCTCGTCGACAGCAACGGGCTCAACGAGAATTTCATCCCTGGCGAAGACGAAATGAAGCACCCTCGCGGTATTCTCGACTACAAACTCTCTTCACCGTCTGGGTGCATTACCCGTATCAGGAAGTGGAAAATCGCCGGAAATCTCGGCGGGCAAGACTACAAGGACAAATTCCGCGGCCCCCTCAACGAGGGTGGTTTATTCTTTGAGCGCCAAGGCTACCATCTTCCTTCACCCTCGCTGGACGCTTTCGGCAAAGGAAACCCAATGGATGGAATTGATTACGCTGGCATTGCTTTCTACACTGCCAAACTTACTCTGGATATGCCTGCTGACAAGTACGATATTCCCATTGCGTTCAATTTTGACAACAGCACCTCAACGGGGGATTACCGTGCATTGCTGTTTGTCAACGGCTTCCAGTATGGCAAGTACATTCAAAATCTTGGCCCACAGACGGAATTCCCCGTTCCAGAGGGCATTCTGAACTACAATGGCGACAATTGGATTGGTGTTTCCGTATGGGCGCTCGATGACGCGGGTGCCAAGGTGCCAGGGCTTTCACTGAGCTCTCGCAGCCCTGTTTTGACAAGTAGGCAGGCAGTCAAGCTAGTTGATGGTCCAGTTTATAGCAAGCGTAACAATGCTTACTAAAGTAGCTATGTTTGTGATGGGCTGCTACATGCAAGATCCTGACCCGAAAGTTCATATTGGAAGAGTATTTAATCGATATGCCATAGATCAAGTTATATTTAGTATTTAGCGCCTTTTCATGGTATCTATAAGTTATGATTCAGTACACCCCAAACGCGGCCAAAAAAAAAAAAAATAGACAAACAAAATAACGTAAAATAACTCCAAAATTATCTGCTAATAGGTTTATTCCGATAAGACGGTGAATACCGACTCTTGAGATCTATGAATGCAGGTTCACGCTCGCGCGCATATTTCTTAGAGGCTCGCCAGAGCCTCTCATGATGTTCACAGAGTGGAAATGGAAAGTCTGGTGTTTCGCGGCTGGCCAACTCGTGTCTCTCCGTCGCTGGCTCAAAAAAGAGCTCATTAAGCTGTTTGCCGCCGTCTTCTTTCTGCAATGGAGCTTTCACTTCGAAATTATCCAATGACGGCCCTGATTTGCGGTTGCGTAGGCTGATTGGTGGACTGGCATGGCGACTTCTTTGCCTCTCGATATCGGGCATCGAAGCTGCGGTACGGACTTGGTTTGAAGATTTCGGATGAAGATGGTGGCTGGGTGGTTGTTGGCGAAGGAACGCTGGCGCTGGAACGGCCCCCGTCATCGAAGACGGATCGTTGGTCTTGTTCTGAGTGTGGTATTGGCCATGGCTTGGTACTTGTGAGCCATATGTGCCAGATCCAGAGTTTATTTCATTATTGTAACGAGGGCTGTACGGCTGAGGCTCGTGGCCAGGCAATTCGGCTCCTGAGCGGCCGATCGAATTATGAGCTCTACCGGTGTTGGCACTTGGTTCTTCAGACCAATGGCCGTCCAGGCTGACAGTGGTCTGCGGGTTGTGACGATTTTTCTTGGGCCGCAGCTGTTCACTACTTGTAGATTGAAGCCAATCAATGTGACCCAATAAACTCTGTTCAATATCCCGAGGAACCGTAGGGACACCAGATAAGTCGCTATTGTCGGGAGCTCTTGTCTCTGTCATCGAAGTTTCTGACTCGCCGCGAGGATAGTCATTCGAGACAGGCATTGCGACGGGCTCAAAATAGCCTGCAGGCTTTCTTTGGTCGTTATTTTCCCGTAGGCGTGTTCGAAACGATGCTTTTGTTTTAAGTTTGAATACGTTCTGACGAGGCAGTCGAGAGTTCAACCAGTCCGTCTTCCAATCTGCATTCTCAGAACTTGCGGTTTCACCGGATATCTCCACATGGGAGACTGGATCCCGACTGGTTTCAGTTGGTTTCTTATTATGAAAGGCGTCAATGTTGCTGCTGCCTTTTTCAGACCTGAAGGATAAGTTGGAACTATAGCCGCTGTCTGATGGAGATCTTGTCTGGCTGGAAATTTCGTCAGACGTTGTCGAGCCAAAGCCACTGTCCGACCTGGAAAGATGACTAGGCTTTGCACCAGTTGAGGTAGTGTGATGGAGTTGTACGGTCTGGTGCCTTGCACTGGGTTCAGTTCTAACATCCAAAACTTCTCCTGGCTGGAATTCGGGGGCATAACACCGTGCTTGCGGGTTGTTATTGGCCTTGCCAGTTGGATAGGAAGTTGTGCTGGGTGAACTGCTTGGTAAATCATCCCAAAGGGAGCTCATATTCCAGGAGTGTTGAGGCGGTGGCGGTGGATTGTGCTCGAATGCAGTCACCGAGCGCGACAACGGGCTTAGTGCTGACGGTGCAATTGCCGTTGTTGAGTTTAAAGGTTTCTGATCTAGTGAATCCCGGAAACTTGGCGTAGGAGAACCATTGGTAATTCGTAATGTGCCGAATGACATGCCGCCCAACTGCTTGTATGACTTCTCACACGGCGTGCTAGCTCGTTCAGCATGATCTGTGAGCGACGGCGGTGGACGAAAGGGTGATTGAGCTTCATTATCGGATTGCTGGTCCTGTCCTTTGGGCCTCGAATGCGGAATTCCTGAGGGCATCGATGTTGATCTCATGGCAGGAGCCGAATGTTTGTGCATCCTAGTAGCAACACCCGGGATCTGGTTTGACGAGCGCCTGCGGTGAGGAGTGTACAGCTGCGGGCGTAACACCGGCTCTTGTCGATGGGAGCTCGTATCGACCTTGCGTTTGGAATGTGTACCGTACGCTTTTGCCGGGTCCATTAAATATCGGTGGCCGTGTAAATGAGCGATGCGATCACTCGAGGTAGTATTCTCTATTGGCGCTGCCGACTTTGATGAGGCCAGTAAATGCTGCGGTGCAACATCATTGCTGGTTGTCAATGCAGATTCGTCAATCTCATAAGTCGAAGACACAAATGGCCAAGAATCTGAGTTTTTAGACGGCCTATGTCGAAGGGTCGAAGCTGCCGCTGGATAGGAGCCATGCCGGTAGTCGAAGAATGAATCTCCGGATAACTGCTTCGTGTTTTTCGTCTTTGAAAGTTTCTGAGGCTGTCGCGGCAGCTCCGGCACCTCGCAGGACGGTGTGTTACCCATCTTGGAGCAGGAATCGAGCTATGTGAGCAACAGACAGATCTGCTACCACGAACTCGCTACTTTGGTACGGATGTCGGCATCTTATCGTAAACGGCAGCTTGTATTGAATCCTAAGAAGAAAACGGCATAATGAAGCGTTTCACAGAGACAGGTGAGCGAGAGGGGTATGGGTGGCATTTCTACGGCCGCACTGAAAGGCACTTATAGGCGCCCGCCCACCTTAGACGAGACGACCTGGGACCAATAAAGATGGTAAAGTAACTTGCAGAAATCCACCCCAAACGACGAAAACCGGAGGTAAATGCAGCCCAAGGGAGCCCAGGTAAACCGTTAGCGGACGGGGCAAAGTGAAACAGGTGGTACGGAGAAACAGAGGGTGGGTTAGAAGAAGCGCCAAGGACGTCGACTGGCGCGTCGAACCACCGCAACCGACACATGATGGAGAACCAGTGAAACAGCTGGGGAAAGGATTAGCGTCTGTTTGGAGGGCAAGTTAGCTGAAGTCAAGCGAGCTACAGGCCCATGTTACTATAAACGGGCATGCTAAATGTGCCGCTAAGAGGTTGAAGGGGGTGTGGGATGTGTGGTCAGCCAACATCGATGATGCCGCCACACATCACCCTCTGCCGTGCCGGCGGGCGTGGTTGGGTCCATTGCATTGCATCGTCGCGACTTGGTTCATGCACGACATGCACGGTACAATATAGCGGAGCCCGCAGTTGAGCCTCAAATGACTCTTGAGACGACAACGGAGCCGAAGAGGGACTTGATTCTTCGGCAGTGAGTGCGGCGGGACAAAACATTTGCACCCATGGACGCAATCTTTTTTTTTTCCTTCTGGCAGAGGCAACATTGCGGTACACGCTATTCCTTTCGCGTCGAATGCGATCACGAGGGAGAGGTCGATGGAGAGCTGTGATATCTGACGAACGGTGGGTGGTGCATTATGGCGTTCATCGAGCAGCTTAACGCAGCTCCATGTGAGCTTACGTGGACAAGCTTGCTTTTGGCCTGGCCTGTAATTACCTTGCAAGATGTCCTGCAGGCTGATCAATGTCCATGTCCGGCACAATCAACCAGCCAGACGAGCCACGCCACTTCCCAAGACGGCGACCGTTCTACGGAGTACAAGTAGCAGGAATGTGGCCAGTGTGGATGGTGTGTGCTGAGCCCAGCGCACCGTCGTCGATTAGAAGTGCTGATCAATAACTAATAAGGCGTACGAGTCGTAGCGAGTCTCGGAGAGCCGCGGGGGGGGGCCTGGGCCGTGGTCGGGTCCGCATTCATCAGCATTGTGCATGGTCGTAGGAATGGAGGTGGCAACCCAGCCACCACAATGTCTTACCATCCTCCGAGACGCGACCCAAATTCAGTCATGCGCTTTGTAAAAGAATTGAGTTTGACCACGATTGTTCTGATCTATACGGAAAAAGACCGCGAGTTGAAGCGTAAGTCGATAAAACCCCGAAGTTTTGCAAATGGTTGTGATCGGCGGCAACTCGTGGTGTTGGTGTCGCGATGATATGAGTATGTTGGCTTTGGTAGCATGTTGCGCGCGTGTTGACTGGGCAGAGTTGTCAAAGCAGTAGATGTGGTTGTCCTATTGATACTTTCTACAAAAAAGAAAATGTCAATTGCAATATTTTAATCATTGTGATTCTATTCACCAATAACATATGTGCAGCCTCTGCTGCCCATCCATACCTCGTGGACACGACCAGCATCAACGTCTACCCTAGAGCCCTCACCGTACGTGACCTTTTCCCGGTTCACGTCGTTGGGATACCATAGCGTAAGCTCACCGTCTAGGACGAGATGGGTCGTTAGGCCAACATGCGAATGTGGCGGATAGTGAGCGTTGCTGGTGAAAGGAACAATATGGTGAGCGGCAAACGTTTTCGCAGTTGGTGAACAAGATACGGCATGTGAAGAACTTACGGGCCATCGCTCCACGTAAACACATGATTAAAGCCCCACGACTTGACCTTGTTTTCAGCGTCGTCAAGCATCGTGCTGATGAAGTTTTGCGTTTGGCGACTGGTGTTTATGAAGCTCGAGCAGTTGAAGTTGCGTTATTGGCTCAAGGTTGGCTTGGGGTGGGAAAAGGTGGGCTTGTCCAACTAAGCGACGTTGTCGATGACCTCATTCGCTGGCATATGTAACAGTGCCTCTCACTCTGCTATCTTAGTACGGCTGCACTAGTTATTGGGCAACAAGAACGTCACTTTCCAACAATACGGAAAGTTTGGGCAATTTCAGACACCATAGTTTCATCTTGTGAGAATGCTTTTTGCTCTTCTTGCCAAGCACGGCATGCACATACATGACACGGGAGTGAGATTAGATTCTCCCGCTTGCGCCCAAATTACCAGTTCTGTACAGAGTATGGAGTGTAGATCGTATATTGAGCGCAAATCCGTAGGAAAGGGCTGTTATTACTATGTAGCTGGGGCTGGACTCCGCCTCAATGGTCACGCATCTTGTGTCCGAATTGGGCAACCGGTACAGAGAGGGCGGTCGGTATCAACGTGGTATTTATTTGTCTGTACAGACTACTTGACTAGCCTAATAATCAAGACAGTATACGTCTGTACTCCGTACATACATGACTACTGTACAGGATTGGCTTCGACGACTTTGCCAACGCACGTAAATTCTTTTCCTTTCGGATACCGACTAGTAGTAGTAGCAATTCCACCTTCTCCCTGACTATCTATTACAAATGAAGCCTCACCTGCCTCACATCACTTGTCAGAAAGTGGCACCAAAGACTATACCGACGCTCGCTACAGCCTTTTTTCTTGGCCGTTGGGGTGGTCAGCACGCCCCGCTCGCCTCCCCCAGGCGCCCCGGCCCGCCCGTCTTAGCACCCGCAATGCCCGTGCTGCCGTACCTACATACTCGTAGTTCTGTCGCGAGCAAATCCACCCGCGTCAGCCGCAGCCTCATCAGCCTTGTCCGCCTCACTTGCCTGTCGCATTTCGTCCTTCTTTTCCCCCCCTTTTCTTTCTTTCTTTGTTCCCCTTCATCCGAATGATATTCTCGCAATAATGTCCTAATAAATCAGACAAAGTGTCTCTGCTTTCCGAATGACGACGAAAGAGGCAGACAAAAATATATCCGATGCCGTTCGCTCCATCCCTCTCGACAAACGGCCATCAGCCGCATCTCGCCTCGCCTTCCAGACGGCCTTAGAGGAGCGCGTTTGCCCAATACAACTTCCTGTAGACCATTGGAGACTGACCCGTGGGCAGCTCTAAACAGCAATCATGCTGGGATGTGGGCTATTCGTACGTATCATCTTCATATCGTGTACCCAAACGCGATCGAATCTGCTAACGGCATGTTGACATTGGCAGTCTCGCTTCAAACCCAGAGCGTCTCGCTCCAACAAGCCAGGACGTACCCGAACAATGTCGATATACGGGAACTCGAACCACAATGCCATTGGGACACTGCGCAAGATGGTTGGGGCTACTGCCTTTGCATCCCCGCAACCTGATGCCGACGACGGACGCTTTGCAGAGAACCAACTTGTTGGCGACTTGCATTTCGGCCACGACATATCCGCCGTCCTGCTGAACTTGTATGATCAATTGAGACGAAACAACGCTACACTATCGCGAGACGGCCTGGATCAATTCCTGCAGACAGTGCAATGCGAAGCAAACGTTGAACTGGCAAAAGACGACTACACCTTTGGCGAATTCCTCTGGGTCTGGGTTCACAACTTCTGCTGGGATGCGCAAGCGCCGCCAAAAGACAAGGATGAATCAAAGCCCATTACAAACTATTTTATCAGCAGCAGCCACAACACATATCTCGATGGGCACCAGCTCCTGTCGCGGAGCACTCCTGATGCGTATAGAAATGTAAGCCACCGCCCCTTGAACTTGTGTGTGTTTTTCATTTTCTCTTTTCCCGATTGTGCCATATATTAAAGCGTTAATCATGTTGTAGGTACTGCTCAAGGGCTGCCGATGCATAGAAATAGACGTCTGGAACGGTGAACCTGCTACACCAAGGACTAGGTCAAAATCCCCAGCCGCTGAACACTTGCGCAACGTCTCGACGAGCTCGATTAAAAAAGCAACAAATGCTATTGACGACGCTCGTGAATCTGCAAAGAAATACCTCGGCGGAAAGTCTCACTCTCCAAGTCCGAGTTGGAATAGCCGGACCTTGGTCGACGACTCGTCCCCAAAGTCGAGTCTTCATCTAGCACCAGATGTCCCCGAGCAGACCGAAAGGCTTGAAGCATCACATGCCACACATTCAAGGTCCAGATCATTTGCAGCAAAGGGTGAGCCTGTTGTTCGACACGGGCCAAAGTTGACAGCCCGTTGCGGGTTCCGCCAAGTGGCAGAGGCAATTCGAGACTCTGCCTTTGCCTCGAGCAATCTTCCCATTATTGTCAGCCTCGAAGTACATACCGATGCAGAGCAGCAAGATGTCATGGTCGCGATTATGAGAGAAGTATGGCAAGGCATGTTGGTCGAGACTCCCTACGAAGGCTGTGATCCGAGGTTTAGGATTCCCACTCTTGAAGACTTGCGCAACAAAATCCTGATCAAGGTGAAGCGACCGCCGGCATCTATTAATGAAGGTCTCAAGACCAGCTCGGCTCCAGTCACCCAGATTGAAAGTCTTGCACCCGAAGAGCCCCCAGCTTTGGCAAAGCAGACAACAGCACCATCAGGTCCGACTCCATCTATATCACAGCCAGAAGGGGCTCCAAGGGGACCCATTTGTGAAAAGCTCAGGGCTCTCGCCGTATACACTCGCAGCGAGCGCTTCGAAGGCTTCAACACACCGCAAGCAAAACGCCCATGTCACATATTTTCTATTAGCGAGAATGCCATTCTCGAGCTAAACCAAAAACAACAGCAGAGCATGTTTGTCCACAACAAGAACTACTTTATGCGAGCCTACCCTTCAGTCATTAGAATTGACAGCTCGAACCCGGACCCCAGCCTCTTCTGGCGAAAGGGCGTTCAAATGGTAGCCATGAACTGGCAATACATGGATGAAGGCATGATGTTGAACCACGGCATGTTTGCCGACGAACTCGGCTGGGTCCTGAAGCCGCCCGGATATCAGAGCTCTGACAAGGAGAGCGATAGCCAGGACAAGGCAGCCGTTGCAGGCACTTTTACTCTACGGATGACTATATTCGCCGTGCAACATATTCCCGTCAACGGCGATGGCGACGAAGACGAAGCGAAGCCGAGCAAACCATCACTTCGCTCCGTCATCAAAGCCGAAATACACACCGACAAGCTGGAAAGTGCAGAGAAGGTCGGGTCCACGCGCGAATCAACATACAAACAGCGAACAAGGGTATGCAAATCTGACCATCCATCCTTTGGCATAAAAGGCCAGACGCTTGAATTTGTCAATGTTCCACGCGTTGTCGAAGAGCTCAGTTTCCTCCGGTAAGTTTATTAATTTCAACCTTTTTATTTCCCATTTAAACGTGCTATGATACTGATGCTTCATATCCTTCTAGCATAAAAATCGAAGAAGACACTTCTTCTGTGTCCCACATGGTAAACTCGCCCGTGCTGGCATGGGCATGCATCCGCCTCGACCGCCTGCGCCAAGGATATCGCTTCATCCGCCTTTTCGATACAAAGGGTAACACTGTCCGCGGCGGCAGGCTTTTTGTCAAGATTGACAAGTCATTTCGACCGGGCAAGAAGAGTAAATAAATTTGCGTGTTTAAGTATATACCCCATCTTACAATTGCACAGTCTTTTGTTTTGTCCATGTTACATAAGAGTGCCGTTTTGCTTTCATCCGAAATGAAACCAATTCATGCTGCATTTTCACAACATATTCAGCGTACTTTAGATCAGACATCCAGAATTTACATTACATGTACGCTACGTCAATATCAATCACACACATCGGACTGTTACCTCAGAATCTTGCTTTCTTACACCAGTATATACTCCCATACAGTCAAAAGCAAAGAGAAACAAGACCACAAAACACATCAGTTTCAGCTCCAACTCAGCTTACACTAGTCAATCTTGCCCAAACAATAAAAAAAGAAGTTTTCTCTTTTCCCCCCAAAATGACAGCAAAATCGAGCAAAAGATGCCTCGTTTTAGGCAAACACCCCTCTTCAATCCACATGCCATGTATAGAATCTTGTCCAGGCCCCAACACAATTCAGCCCCAGGGTTAGAAAACAACTCTGGATGCGAACATGGCTAGCTGAACGGCCAATACAAAAATTGGGGGTCCTACCCCCTTTCCACACCACAGAGTGAGGAGAAACATACATACGAAAGGCGGCTGGTAATCGACTCGAGATCTAGACCCTTATTTTTTTTTGGGCCTTGCCGTTGTTGTACTTAGCTGAGCGCCTGTACTTAGCTGAAGCGCCACACCTTTTTCACGGACAGTATAATTACATAAAAAAGGGTTCAAAACAATCAAGAGAAGAGAGAAGAAGTAAAAAAAAGAAAAGAAAAGAGACAGAGGGAGAGAGAGAGAGAGAGAGAGAGAGAGAGGGAAAAGATTAGTACCAGGCAGTTACATGGGGCAACCCCGTTTCAAACTTCAGGGGTCCAGTACGTACAGCACAGCTTTTGCAGCGTAATAATACGACGAAGCTATTCGCAACGTCGCCACAAAATCTCAAGACATGGGCACTGTGTCATTCTTCTTTTATTACAGCCCACGAAAAAGCCGGAACAGTTCCCCGGTGGGATTAACGGCAAAAAGGAAAAAAATAAAAAAAAATAAAAAAAAAAGGGCAGGGGGTGTAGGAGATGTGATTGTGAAGAGCAGCCAGGATAAAGTAAAACCCACTTTACCAGCCCGCAAACGCCGTTAAGACTCACACCACGATTGCGGGTTATCGCAATGCTCGCAATATTAAAGTACATACTGTATACAACACATCTCCGAAATCTAATAGCAAATTTTGCGAATAGCGAGGAAAGACATGTATGTGTGTACAGTAAAAATAAACCGTTGGCCTGTGGCCACTTTTCATCTTCTTTGCTTTTTACTCCTTTACCAAAATTACCTGAAAAAGCGCCAGGGGCCGAGTGACGAAAGGCAAAGGAAAAAGCAAAACAAACCCACACTTTTGGCTGTTGTATTATAAGCCAGGTGAAAGAAGAATGCCCCATTATTACCGTACTGGCAAGTCCAGCCATTTTCCCATCAGTAGGTGATTGTAATCGTGCCGGTGACTGTTGTCCGACAAAGCGTCCTGTCGTCGGCGCCAGCATGTACAAAAGTCCTCCAACTCATCAGCAACGTAAACATACCCAACTGGTTCACCATTCACATAAGAAGCAAGGTCATCGGTACGCACAATGTACGGGGTACTGGCTGTAGCAATTTGACATTGAATAAAGACATCAAGTGGCATAGATGGGATAAACCCGACTGAATGATGACGGGGTTCTAAACGCGGAGGAATGTAGAACGCGACGAGAGCGTACGTAGTCTTGAGCTGTCATATCTGAGCCATGTCACTGGCAACCGCTGAGTTGGAGATGGCGGAGATGTGTGTGCAACTTGATCCGGCTACCGAGTGAGACACGATCTAGACATGATTCACACGGAAGTTTTCTTCGGGTAATGGTGGTGTACCAAGACGGAGTGCCACCCGTGAGGAAGAGTAGATCAGCCCGTCACACCTGTAGCGGAGGAGTCTGCGCCCCAACAAATTCAAGGAGTGCTTTTCCCCCTTCTATCTCAAGTCGACATCGTTGCCTCATTGGGTTCGACCCCTAAAGTGGTTACCGAATAGTAGCCGCAAAAACCGCAAGATGTTAGTTGTGTGGTTTGATCAGATGTAGAAGCCCTCCGGATACCGAATTGAGTGAACAATATCAATGTGATACGTCCGCCGTACTGTGGTCAATTTGGACCAAAAAATGGCAAGCTCTGCAAAATGGCAATGTAATGCTCGGTGTGCATACCAACGCAAGAGTACACGGACGGTCGCTTCTGCTACCTTGGCCACGAGCTGTTTTACAAACGAGGTATTCGCGTAGTCGCAATGCAAGCTGCGTATGTTGTGCTCGTCGTTTTGGCTCTCCGATTAGCTTCGGACAAACCCCCCCCCCTCTTGAGATGTAGGTGGCGGTGGTCGCCCGTTACACTTCGCCTAACAATAGCGCTGGTGTGTAGCGAGTTGTACCTGTCACACTTAAAGTACCAGATATGTGCGAGGTACTTTAGATACGGATTTGCATTCTGGCAACGCCGGCCGATTTGACGTGCCACGACAGTCATAGACCGGCCATCGTGATATCGTATGAGCTAGCGTAGCGATCGTGTTACACTTGGCCCCCCATGATACCCGATTTGCGTTGCTCGAAGAGACACACCGCTATTTCTCGCATATCTTCTAGCATCGTTTGCCACACATGAGCGTCGACAACAAATCACTGCCGTGAACTATCAGCTTAAGCCAAACCATGAAGCTAGCGTCAGACAAGTGCGCTTTTACCTTTCGAAGCTTGGGATAGTATGATCCTGCTGATTCCGCCCTTGTTTATTGCGTGAACATTATTCTCATGCGCAAATATCCGTTTCCGGCATGACTGCACACAGTATTGCAGGGCCATCTAGCTTTAAAGGTAAAGTATTATGCTCGGGCCATGATTTAAAACGCCGCGAGACTGAGACACAAAGTCCCGGCAGGGTCACGGCATGGTCCGCTGGAGCGCCACCGACGGATCTGTGCAGCGAATGCCAGTGTACAACATAACAACGCGGGTCTGGCTCAATTGTGCTCGATGAAGTGTCAGATCTAGGGACGCACAGGACACTTTGTGGTACTTGCAGCACCGGCCTCGGCTCTTGTGTCTTTGGGGTGTTCATGCAAGACGGAGCCGCCAATTCACTGTTCTGTACAGCACCCTTCGCCAGACTACTTTCGAGCAGAGAAATACTGACGTAACGCAGCTACACTTGTGCAAGGTGTCCAGGATTTGAGATACTGGCCGCAGAATGTCGGTCAAAACGACGAATTGTCTAATGAAGCAGCCAAATACCCACCATGCTTTTTGGTCAGGCGTGTTCGGTCGAAAAGCTAAGCTGTCAGGACAATTAGTCCAAAGGCTGGTACGGCCAAAACATATCGACAGATCCGAGCAGTATCTGTAAAGGTCTTGTACGGCAGTGCCGCAAATCTTCAAGACTCTAGCAGCTTGAGCAAAGTTGCGGTGGGTAGTAAGGGCGACCAGTTCAGTAATCACAAAGCGGCTGCATAGTTTAGACGTGAGCGTACGCCAATGCTCCCAGACTAAGGGAAATGGTCCTATTCACTTGTAAATGCACCTACGAGATTGGTGCCCGCTGTGCGACATTGCTGCGGTGCAGTACCGTCAACCAGCGATTTTGACGCAGAAAACCCTTCGTACACATAGTCCCTATTGTGCTATGAGACAGGGCTGGTTTGCGGCTTTCCCGACTGGGTTGAATGGCCGAAGAGTTTCGGTGCCGCTAACGACGCTCTGCCGCGCAGATTTCATTGGGAGGGCGTCCAGGACAGTCTCCCCAATCAGGTCGCCCTCGCCTGGATTGTGACGACAGGGATGCCTGGGCATTCTGCGACCACGAGAGCAACGCGGTCCAACCAGCTTACACCGATAGATCGAAACCCCCCACGACGGTCTTGTCCACTAAGGGCAAGGAAAAAAAGGAAAAAGAGAGATGACCGTATCAGCTTGTGGCTGGCTGGGAGAACAGGGCTGTGGATTATGCATTGCGTTAGCTGGATTTTTGTTTTGACGGTCTTGAAGTCGGACGCCAGCGCTGTGGAGGTGGAGGCCGTTGAAGTTCCCTCCATCTTCTGACCAGTGTAAGTGTGGCCATCAACCAATACCGTCCCGAAGCAGGCCATCCGGAGACAAATAGTACATGCTAAAATATGGCCTGCAACCGATATGCTACGCTTTGAGTGGGCTTATTTGACCGCTTGCTAGTTTTGCAAAACGGTATGACAAAGCCACACGGCAACTTCGGGGCGGCCATGCGATGGTTGTTGTACAAAAGCCGCCACTCAGAAGCCTCTTGGTCGTGTCACAACACGGGAAATTGTCTAGCGGAAAATGGCAACCCGTGAACAAGAACGGTTATGCATCGCTGTGGCTTTTGCCGCTGGAGTGTGTCCTTGAAACATGTTGCGCCTCGTTTAACTGTTCGTTTGCATGTTTGTTTCATAACCGTCAGCTCTTCCGCAGACTATTCCAGTGAGCATCTACTTACGCAGGACCGGATTAGAGCGGGGGATTTGAAGGGGGATGAATCGTTGTCGGGAAGCGCGACGCGGGGCTAGAGGTAATACACATCTGAGTGTGAGGGTCGGATCGAGATGCTGGAGTGGTACGCATGTCTCTGATGCGTTTGATCGGTGGCGAGCCAGTGGAAACATTCCAAATTCTTAGTACCGTCTAACAGAAGAGGTGTGAATATAGTCCTGGAGCAGGCAGCGTTTGTTTCCTCGCTGTTTGCGACTGGTAGCAAGACGAGGATCGGTGGCTGTGTAAATGTAGCAGCGCTTCAAAATGCGATGAGGTCATGATACCACACATGGCCGAGGCGTTGCGGTAAGATGCAACTTGACAGAAATATGCGTAGGTTAGCTTAGCTGCTCGCATACAAGCCAACCACCGTACAAAGTACTTCAGCTACGTGGTGACGGGGGTCGACAGGAATAAACAAGGGAAGTAAGGAACGGGCTATCACGCCTTCCGAAACAGTTGAGCTCTTTCCCTAACCAATGAGGGGGTCCTTCCCTCAAGAGCACAACACCACCTTTTCGGGTTCACGAATACGGCATTCTCTCGCCACACTGGCTCTGCAACACGACACCTCACCATACTGCAGCCTGGCAAGCACTGCAGTCCTAACGGTTGTAGCGAGTCGCGGTAACGACCTACTCAGCGGGCGCTGTGATGTTGTACATGTACGAGTTGCACACCGAGCCGCCACCAAACCTGGGCGATCCGCGAGTTGCAGCATGCATACCATTGCACTAGCACGTACCCGAGCATCTGGTTCAGCAAGCGTCAGCCAATCGACGGCACGCGGGGCCCGCTAATATTTTTGTGATCTGCGGCAGCGCACCTGTGTGAGTGCCCGGGCTTAAGCCCAAAGGATCACCCTGCGAGAGTTGATTTCAAGGCCGTTGCATTCGAGACTTCAGACGGAGTGCGTCTCTGTGCCGGAACCACCGGCATGGGTTGCGCAACGGTGATGCATTTCTTTTTATCCTCTCATTCCCCTGCTGGTTGTGTGATCTCAGTTGCCACACCGCCGCTTAGATTTTTGGCATGAGATTTGTACCTGTTTCTGATCGACGCTCTGCAGAGACGTGACCTGCTAACTAGTATAAGTACCGTACGTCCTACTTTCTTTTTGCTAGCCAGGAACCAGGGGCGCGACGAGGCCCGACGGGAGCGGGACGTGCCTTGTTGCAAAGAAGAAACAACAGCCAGCGATACAAACGAGGTCATAAATAAGGAAAAAGAAATGAGAAATTAATTCATGCCGCTCGCTATTTACGGAATTCCATTTAAACGGGGGTTGTTGAGGCCAGCCGAGTAGGCGGTCCTCCCCTGCCCCCCTTGTCGCGTATCGAGGTTCGTGCCCGCAATTATTCGGACTTTACCCAAGCGCCTGGGTGGTGTACACTACACCCCCTGTCAATGGACCGCAGAAAACAACAACGGGCAAGGCTTACGAAGATAAAGCTGGGGGAGGGGTAAGACGATTAAACAGCAAACAAGGTGTTCTGTCAGTCCGAATGAGTTTCGAGGGCACAAGAAGGGTACAAACACGGCGACCTACAGTGACCTGTATTTTGATAACAACATTTTTGGGGGTTTCACTGCAGTACAATCAAGAGCAGTACACGATAACCGAACCTGGGAATACGATGTGTACGACCAAATCCGTCACTGTAAGCTTGGCGACGTTTGACGGCGGTAATTACTCCACGCATCCGTGACCGGTACCTCTGTGAATTTGTGAAGCAGGCTACCTAAGTGCACAGATAGTCAAAGGGTGAGCAACGACTAGCTCATGGTTGTTCGCAGCGACTCAACGCCAGTGCAACATCCTTATACAACACGAGGTTTGAGAAAGATGAATATCAGCCCCAAATTAACAAGGGAAACGTATCTATCAGATATTCATACCGACCCTTGGTGTTTTCTCTGCTGTAGCGGCCGCCAATGGACGGGTGCCGGAGAAAACTCCGCCAGACAAGTCGGTGGGCGGTGTACTTTCTTTTTTACTCTCTTTTTTTCTTTTTTCCCGTTGTTGGAAGAAAATGGAAGAAGATGGGTAACCGTGTAAGAGCATTGCGAATGTTGGTCGATGAGAATACCAACGAAGAAGACCCAAAAAAAAAGAGCTCTTGTCCCTTGTTCTCCAAGTCACTTTTCAAGCAGACTCGATACGTTCCTCAGTTACTCTTGTCGTTTTGAAAGTGCTGATATTTCTGTTTCTTTGCTAAATTACGGCCTTGGCGCACCGCTCTGGCAGCTTTGCGGCTTTCTTCCCTGGCCGGAACCTGGTACTCGGACCTTGGTGGATCCACTCCCGTCAGTAGGTACCTACCTGCCTAGTAGGGTTGTCGTTGTCTCTCCTCCTCCCGACCCCCGAACGGTTCGGTTTTTTTTTTTTTTTTTGCCTCGCCCTCTCCCCCCCAGTCTTCTCTCTCGCAACGAACTAATAACTCAACCCCATGTCGCCTCCACCGTGGATTCGTAAAAGAGTTAAAAACTGGTAGGGCAAGTTACCCACCAGCAGCCATCCGCCATGGGTTGGGGCTTGTCAAGCGCTGTTGTCTCTTTCTTTCGGGTCTGCGATGTTGATAACTCGTACATACGCAAGTGGTTGAAAAGCGCTAATAATGCAGGTATGCGGGCTCCGAGACATGCATGTACCAACAGGATGGATTTGCCGCCCTCCTGCCCTGTCAACCCTGTTCCATTGGGGAATGAGCCCCTGTAGAGGCTCTAATTTTCATAGTACGAGTTAGTAATTACGTAGGTTGCAGCCTGTACTATACTACTAGTCGTCGCGGATGCGGACAACATATACGGCTAGCAGTGAATCAGAGCTGCTGATATTTTGTCGCTGACAACGGATGCATGTATGTTAGGTATGGACGCATTTAAGCCAAAAAAAAAAAAGAGTTGATTATAAGATAATATTAATAATCAGAAACAGTGTGCAACGATGAGGTTAAATCGGCTACAACTCAGTCTAATTCACAACATGGTCTGTGAATCAGAGTACCAGGCGTATGGTACTTGCGAAAGTGTGCGTATTCGTACTACTTGCCTGCGGTGCCTTTTACGACCACCCTGTATTCATGTACTGTACATTTGACGGCATACTGCAGAATGTAAAATACATGCCATGTTCGGTTAAAGAACGAATAAAAAATAAAAAATAGAGACAGTGTCTGCCACACAAAAGCATCCGTTGTGTGTGTGCTGCGAGTTATGTATGATGTGATGCTGATTTTACTGTGGATATACCGTGCCAGTCAGTAGGTTAGTGCTTCGCCCAAGTAGGTGCAGAACATCAGGACGTGTCCCATACACCGGGGGAATATCCCCCAAAAAAAAGGCTCCAGTACTAAAATCTGGTGTACAGCATTTTTTTTTTTCATTTTCAGTCCAATAGACCGGGTTAAGAGAGAGAGAGAGAGAGAGAAAAAGGGCCTGCTAACGTGTAGCAGCACATTTGCTAAAGTCTCACAGTCGATATGACACGTCTGCTCGTACAATTTACATCGGCCAGTTTAAGGTGTGACTGTCCCCAACGAAAGTCACCCACCAGGGGGGTAAGAGAAAGCTCTGTCCCTCTCCTTCCTCCACATCCTCCACCTCCTACTAGTACTTGTTAGTAGCGAGTATGTACGGGTAGGTAGGGAACCCCATGTCCGAGACCTTCGGCCGCTGGCATCCCGATCTTTACACCACGTCCCACGTCCCATGTCCCACATTGAAAGTGTTTCTTTTCGCCTGCTACCTCTAACTTAAGCTGTACCACCCCCCCCTCCCAAGAAAGCCTGGCCCACGCCCTTGGTCCGCCCATTCCCGTCAAGCCCAGCAGTCTGGTCCGCTATGCCTAATGGGATCGAAAAAGCTGTGTGTCAAACCCTCTTTTTTTTCTTCTTTCTTCTTTGCCGGTCCCGCAAAGCCGCCTGCCCGCAGGGCCCAACACCAAGCGCAACGCTGCATAAAAAGCGCTACCTACCTAGTACGCAAAAAAAGCTGATCCTGCGGGAGGGGGGTGTGTGGTGTGGTGGTCCCTTGTCTGGGTTTTGGGGTGTATTACAAGGTTGCCGTCATCTGTGATTTTTCTTCCTCTTTCTCATTTTTGCGTGTTGCCTCTCTCTCTCTCTCTCTCTCTCGCGTCTTGTTCACTTGCTCACAGAGGGTTTAATCTCTTACTCTCTTGTCACCCACACTCTCCTCTCTCCCCCTCTTCCTACCCATCGCATCCCGATCCTGGATACCCTACCGAAAACCATAAATGCCAACGGCCCCCACTCCTCCAACTTTACTTGATCAGTCCTTCTTGCTCTCTTTCTCTAAGTCCAAATCAACCATTGTCTTGTTCCATCAGACCCAAACCCTTCAAATACAGACGCCTGCCTCTTCTCAATCTCCTTCTTCCCTCTTGCTATCTCCTCTTACACAACTTTACTCTACCCTGCTCAACTCGACTCTGTTGTGCACAGGCTCTCTGCCTATAAGTATTTTTCGTCCTGTTGGGCTCTTTGGACTCCTGCCCTTTACGCAGTCTTGTTAACCCTGACAATTCGGGCTGTTTCCATCCAAGACTCCAAGATTTGCTACCGCACCTCACTACCTGCAACAATCGTTCAATCCTACCATACATCCCACATCATGGCCCCACCACGTTGCCAGCGCCAATCCTCGCCTTCGCTGCGCCAAATGGAGAGCATCGATGCGCCGCAGCCTACTGATTCCACCTCAATTGAGGTGCCCGGTCTGATATCTCTTGGTCCCAAGGTCAGTATAGTATACACTTGATCCTCATGCGCCAGCTCCGTCCTGCCGCGACTTGCCCCCACCTGTCACGGCCCATCAGTCGGGACTTTGCGCTGATACGCCTTTTTTGTCTATTTCTAGATTCCCGGAACGAGGTGTCCTACATGCGCGCTTGCTGGAAAGGAAGTTTGGGTCATTCCCGGCCGCTGCTGTGGCTACTGCGGTACGCCCTGCGATGGGCTGGAAGCACACACTGAGCACGATTGCTGCTATTGAGTAAGTAATACACATTGCGCCTTGCTTTGCCACAGCCGCGGGTGCTATTTGGCTGGCAGTATTAAGATGCCCTAGCTAACAACTTAATTATATTCCTAGCGGCGAAAATGACACGGACAGGGCATTATTGCCGCACGACGTTTGGCGCGCGCAGCCTAGCACCCCGGCAAAAGCGCCAGCACGTACACAATTACGAAGCGCCTCGAGATTGAACTACATCAACAATCCTGCAATGGACAATCCGCCGGAAGCACACTCTGGCGCAAATTCCTAATTTACGACTTCTTTATACCGTCGTGGGAGGCCAACTTACGTATTGCATTTGATCTCTGGGAGGCGGGGAAAAAAAAAATAGCCGGTTACGGAGAATGGAGTTGGTCAAGTGTTTATCCAAAAAGAATGGGCATGTTTTCTTTTCATTTTCTTTTGTTTATTTCTGTTGGCAGCCATGGAAAAGTCATCTGGGCAGGTCCGGTCATTGCTTCCAAAAAAACGAAAAAGCGGCATGGGCTGCAAAAGGCCGTCGTCCAATAGTGACGCGAATCTGGTGGGACAAATCGATCGAGTTGTGCGTCGTGCAACTGCTGTACGATGTACATGGGCTTATGCGCAAGCGACCCCTCCCCAACCAAGCCTCCTTCCCCCCCGACATGGATGAGCAAGGTACGGCGAACGGACTGCCTGAGGAATGAAATGCACGCAAGCGGGGGCGGCGCAAGACGGGACAATGCTTACCCCCGGCTATGCAGCTCGCATGCTACCCGGGTACTGGGGACATTTGAACCACCATTTAACAGATGAGACGGTATAGGATGATTGCTATGACAGCTGGACTGCAGAGTATGAGATTAGAAGGGGGCGAAAGGGGAATAAAGAAAAAAAGATTGGGTTATGGCTATTCGTTGGAACTGGGATATGCATGGACATGCTGCTACTTATCCTCCATGCCATTGGTACTGAAGTACCAGCATCTGTATAAACTTATACGTTTTGATACCTCTTATAGCGGCTAATATTTTTTTGATTCAACAACGTTTTCTAGCACAAGACTACAAAGTCGTGATTTAGCGGACATGCTCTTTTCCTCCCAAGTAACTAGACAAGGTTAGCAACAGTGGATCCAAAAGTCCTTACAGCTTGGGCCATGATTGAAAGTGGATATCGAGGTCAAATAAACCGACTACGTCAAACTAAAGTCCACAGACCCTGCAGGTCACCACTGTCAGGTGACGGCAGTTTACTTATGAGTAGTACCTGCCTAAGGTAGCTACATGTTATAAATGTACCTATCTAGGAAGTACCGACTTGGCAAGTCCTCAGAACTAAGGTACCTTCTAGGTACTAATCATTAGGCGGCTCAAGGAACATTGTCGAGTACATATGAGATGATCGACCAAGATGCGCGGCGTTGCCGAGCCAGCATATTAGCCGCAGCCGGGTAGCTCGCTTACATTTGATGCGGTTGCCAACGCCACCTTGGGCCGTGAGCCTCAACTCCGAGGTCCTGTTTCATTTATCTAAAGCTAGCTACCTAGGACTAACTTACGTACCGAGTAACCCCGTCGCGAATCATCATTGCCAGGGGTCCAGACCTGGGCCCGTCATCGTCGTCGTTTGGTGGAGCATACTGTGCCTCCCTTGGTCATCCATGTTAGTTAAGGAAAGTGCATCCGTGTTCTCGCAGCTGGCAGCGGATCCTACCGCCCCCGCCACCTCAAACGGCACACACCGACCGAGCGACCCAGCTTCCTGGGTTCCCGTTTGTTCATAAATTCACCCACCTTGCTTTTGCAACAAACCAACATCGTCTGCTCTGGAAAGAAAAGAAAAAGGATGAAGCTTTTGTCAGCCTAACCCTACAGAAACGACAGCGGTATGGTATCGGAGCTGAACCTGTGTCGTTTTTGTTACTAACACGAATATTACGAGCACGACGAGACGAAAGGCTCACTTTCCCGTTTTGGCAAAGGAAAAAGCAACGAATCTGGGCTCCGCTAAAAACACATCCACAAGCAACCCGGTACCGCAGCAGACAAAAACTCCATCTTGACGCAGAACTACGCACGGACCGGGGACTGTCCTTTGCTATTCCCCGAAAAAGACCTCTGCACATAGATTCACACGAAACCCGACTTTATACGGGCGGCGGTTGTGTTCCTACTGTACAGATGAGTAGGTGTCCGAATAGACATTTTTGCTGGTGGGGGTCGCGGTCCTTCCCGAATGCCCGCCTCTCTCTATTTGGTAGGTCGAGAAGCCAAAATGTCTTGACGGGACAACTGCCGTATGTGCCGTTAAACCACAAGAGGGAATTGACAGGAGACTAGTAAGCTACGGCGGACGCTGGTTGGAGAGCCGGGAGACCGGCCGGTGACATGTCATGACAAAAACGAAATAAAGGGTTTCAATCCAGGCTTTTCGGAAAACCCATGAAAATTTTATGCAGAGTCCACCAAACCGCCCCCGGCTCTCTTTTAGAAGAGAAAGCGCATCCGCAGCGAGGTCCACGACCTTTGGCATCTCGATTGCTCCTCTCATCAGGCTGGTCGTGCCCACAAGCTACGATAATTGGCGTACGATAGACGCGCTCGTGTTTTAACCCATCATGTTATTACCCTTGTCCCCTAAAGTTGCCATGGGATTCCCCGTGGGGCACGAGCCGTGGATCCTCGCACATCAAGTACCCGTACACCGCGGTACATGCGGTAGACGAGATCGAGTCACACAAGGTTTTACCCAGCGATTCGGTTCCCGATTGATTCCATCACCGAGCCAAATCTTCAAGTCACACTGCATCGATCCCGTGTGATGATATACACAGCCGGATCTACATGTGGGCAACAGTATCACTCGAAACTATGAAACGCGGGCAGTCCGAATATATTCGACCGAAGCCGTAAAAGAAATTATCGGCGGTAATACTATTTCTGAGCAATGTGAGAGACGGACAGTTGGTCCCGAACTCTAGCCTCTTGAGCAATGTTACACGTCGCACTAAAAATGTTTATCCAAGCGGGTCTCTGCCGTAGCTCATTACATTCCTCCTAGCGTTCAGGTACATGATGAGCTGATGGCTCCTCGCTTCCTCGCCTCAGGACACTGTGCAGACTCAACACCAAACAAGGTCTTTGGGCACCGAGCCAAGCGCCCCTACTGCCGTCAGCGAGCCCTTATGGACTACGCACAGGTCATATCCCGCCACAGGTCAACATCAATGGCCTTTGGTATGTGGGGTGCTATGCTTTGAAGGACGCAAGAGAATATATGAGTACATGCTGCGTGAGTGCGCATATCGTTGGTGCTAGGCATGGAAGAGAACCAGCCTGGATCAATTCGCCAATCGACGAGGCAACCCTCGGCGAACACCCCAAAATTTTATGCGACGTATAGCGCCTCTTTTCGCTAACTCTTCATCCGGCTTACTTCGTTTACCAAATGATTGGAGCTTGGATAAGCAGGATATCCTGGCTACGTACGGAGTACTCGCCCCAGATGTCAGAAACACCTGGTCAGACATTTTACCGTACAGGCCGATCTGCCACTTGCCGAGTCTTCAACAAATTCCAGCAATACAAGCATGAAGAGAAAATTACACGTCAGGTGCTCGACGTCAACAGGGATCTCATTCCTACGAACATCAATCACACATCACACGCAAATAACGGTATTGATTGCTGATGTACCACCGTTGTCGATTACCTTGAGGGTGTTGTACTGCAACAGTCCTTGATTGGTTGCGCCGAATATACCTTGCTGCAGGCAACACACCGAATGCAGGGTCCAAAAATACCAGTCCCGTAATAATAGTGAGTACGAACATGTGCCTTGCTCTTTTTTACGCCACGGATCACTCAATTACCCATGCAGGTTTGGCGTCTGGAACCCCCACATTGAATACTCAAAGTGTGGCCTTCCCAATTCAGTCCAACCAGGCTTCAAAAAATCACCGGAGCCCTATTTCTGGTGGCGCCGTCGTCTGCATGCGTAGTGTCGTTTTCTCAAGGCAACTTCTTGGGCCAGACCGGATCCCCCACCCCGCCCCGGCGGACGGCGGCGGGAGTAGTCTCGCTCCTGATAGGAGAGGTTCGACGCCAAAGCTGCTTGTCAAAAGTGACAGCCAACATCCAAGTGCCACCAACGCGCCCGCGACGAACTAGGACTGGCCCAGTTCTTCACCAACGGGGTTCTTCGGAATGTCTATCTTCCGGAGGAATTACACCCTCTTTTCACTCGCCTGTGCTCGGCAGTAGGTGCGCAAGTTGTTCAACAGCGAATGCTCTCCTCCACGCATATTCTCAGTTCAGACATCCGGGGCAGTATCAAGAACGTAGGAGGAACGAGAAAAAAAGAAAAAAAAAATCTTGTCGGCTCCTGCCCGAAGTATTGGGACCTACAGGTGAGCAGCGCCTCGTCTAGTTGGCCGAAGCAACGGGATCGGCCACTTCTATGTCAATGTAACCTAATGAATAGGACGCAAGATCCCGCATGGCCAAACCACGTCATGAGGGAAAGAGTAAAGTTGCTGGTTCACAAGTTGTACCGCGCGTCCTTTTTCCTAAGGCGAGACATTGGGGTCGGGTTGCGTTCACTGCGTTGTAGCTGATCATCATTGCGACAAGGTGTAATCTCAACGGCATTCCCCGCCGCTACAGGTGAGAGAAACGGAAGATCCGCGTCGCACCATCGAAAGACTACTCAGGTTATACACCTCTGCAGTAAACCACTTCACGACATGGTGGGGTTGAATGGTATTTGTCAACCTGCATACTGAAAGTGGGTGTCGTGTAATACGACGTACTCGTAAGCCAGGACCCCATGTAGCCGATGGTGGTGGGTACATCGGCGCAAATGCAAGAATGTTGGTTGTTGGGGATCGAGATGCACGATGGCCAATGAGCCTCGCTGGACCAGGTACAACTTGGCGTATAGGAAAGCATTTGATTTACCTACCCCGACCAGACACTTGTATGACACTGCGCTGCTGATGAAAGCAAGGATAATCCGGTGACGAGAGCTTGCATTGACGATGGCCGATGAAAAGGTTGTCTCGATTTGAATACGATGCAACTGGAAACCAGAATGATTTAATGCTAATACAACACGAAGGAGCGGCAGCATATAAGAATGACGAGCGGATTGCCCTAGCATCTTCCTCAAACGTTGAGCGTATTTGTCTTTCAGGATATTTGCTTAACTTGGCGCAGGAGCTCCAAGTTTCCAACATGTCTCTCTAGCACCTATCATCATCATCAGCAGCAGACACTGTGATCTGATTATTTCGTCGCTTTACTAGCGCGTGCCAGCTGGGCATGGCTTTGGTGCATATAGCCGGCCGCGGGGCAGCAACTGGCAGCGGGACAAGCAATTGTGACATCACTATGGACAATTGGCGGCAGCAAACGAAACACAACCCCACCATTTCCTACTCTCCGCCCCGCCATAGGTCCAATGCTCAAGCTCCATGAAATCATAGCTCAGGCCGCCCGCTCCGTCATTCTGGACAGAAACTCTCGCTCAACATCACATCTTCCTGTGACATCTAGACCTTGCAGCAAACATTGCAGTTGACGAGCTTCGTCGTTTCTAGGGTATGTCGCCTCCGCTGGGAAGCCAGTCACCGTCCTGGACAACTGTTTGTGCCGCTGCAACGGCGAGAACAGCTTCCACATCATTGTCTTCGTCATTATCACGAGCTGCCCAGCGCACCATAGTTCTCCCGCAGGTGCACAAGTCTCATCCGCTAACGCGCTCGATGCTGCAGAAGTACAAAGTAACCCTATTTCCTCAAGCAAAGCTTCATTTCAACACTCCGCCCAAAATGTCGAACATGCCTGCGACTGGTGGCCACAGCAAGCCCTGCTGCAATGTGCCGCCCATTGTCTCCAAGGGCTACAAGAACAAGGGCACCTTTGAGGAGATTGGCGGATACAAGACCTGTGAGTTTTGTCATCTTATTAGGTGAAGATCAAACTAATCTCGACCTTGCCTTTTCGTGCAACAGACGTCACTGGCCCTAGCGACGCTACCAAGGCCATTGTCGTCATTTACGATATTTTCGGCTTCTTTGAGCAGACCCTTCAGGGTGCTGACATTCTGGCCCACTCCGATGATAGCCAAAAGTACAAGGTCTACATGCCTGACTGGTTCAAGGGCGAGCCTTGCCCCATTGAGTGGTGAGCTATAGCTTCATTTTTAATTGCTATCGACGACGCAACAGCTAACATAAGCTAGGTACCCTCCGGACACTGAGGAGAAGGAGAAGAACTTGGGCGCTTTCTTTGGCAAGAATCCCCCTTCAGGCCCCGCCGAAGCTCTGCCTGGCTACGTAAATGCCATAAAGGAGAAGAACTCTAACCTGACCAAGTTTGGTGTTCTCGGCGTAAGCTACTTTTGTCCCCCCCCCGTTTCTATTGGAAAAATTCTTAAGAATGAGCCGGCTAACTTTATAAAACACAGTACTGCTGGGGTGGCAAGGCTGTTGCGCTGACCACCAAGAGCAGCTCCAACGTCTTCAATGCCGCTGCCTCGGTTCACCCGGCCATGGTCGACGCCGCCGACGCCGACGGCATCAACGTTCCGTTCATAATGCTGGCTTCCGGCGACGAGCCCGCCGAGGACGTCAAGAAGTTTGAGGAGGCCCTCAAGGTCCCCAAGCACGTGGAGCGATTCGACGACCAGATTCACGGCTGGATGGCTGCCCGCTCGGACCTCAGCAACGATCGGGTCAAATCCGAATACGAGCGTGGCTACAAGACGCTGCTCAGCTTCTTTGGCGAGCACATGTAAGCAAAAGCACCAGAGAAAGGACAAGAAAACGGACTGAAAAAGTGCACTGAGTGATGTGCTTTGACGATGACAAATGCCGAATCGACGCCGAATGGAATGAATCAAAAAATTGTCTGAAAGGAAACTTTGCCAAGTAGCTTGCATTGCTCTCTATACAGGAACAAATAAAGATTTGTTTTTGAAAAGATATAAAACAGAAGTCGTCATGCGCCAAAGTCTATCCAGAAATGTGCATGTATCTATCCCGCCCCCCCCCAGTTACCCGGTCGAACCATTCCTGCAACCAAACTATTTCGTCCATCTCACTCTCTATAAAGCAGTCACGTCTTCCCTCGTCTGCAGGTCCTCAGCCATTGCAAGCACATGCTCCATCTCCAGCACCTCAAACTCACCAACCTCAAATTCAGCCGGCACATTCTTGCCCGCGCGCCGCACCGCCGTAGCAATCATGTACTCGCGTCCCAAGAACCACTCAAGCCGCATATCAACATCCGTAACCGGATACACGCCAAACGAAATCCGCAGCCCGCTCGCAGCCTCATCGTCCGGGCTCGTCTCCCCCGGCGGCGCAAAGTGGCGCATATCCAGTTCCTGTAGCCAGCTGGCCAGCAGCGCGTCGCCGGTCATTTTGATATATGCCTCGCGCAGACACCACAGCGCGTAAAAATATGCCAGTAGCTTATCAGCCGGTACGAAAGGGCCGCCCTGAATCATTGATGATGTTGATGATGAAGTTGTTGTGGTGGCAGCAGAAGAAGAAAACGGCAGATTCTTCAACCGCTCTGTTTCACCGGGCGAAAACACAGAAGAGTGTACATCAACATACTGCGCCCATCCTTCGTTCTGTATATTCTCCAGATCCCGACTCCGCCGCTCACTAGGACACACCACGTCGACGCCAATCTGCGTGCCCGCCGCAGCGCCCTCGACGGCAAACAGCACCACCAGCCCAGCCTGATGGGAGACGTTGAACAGCAGCGGCTGCACGCCTGAGCCAGGCGGGTGATAAAAGACGGGCTTCGTGCGTTCGTCGCGCACTGCGGTGGCAGATGCCCAGGATACAGGGTCGCTGTTGTCGTTGTCGTTTGCGCGGGAGCAGCAGCAGCACTGCGCGATGACGAGGCGCTTGAGTAGGGCTGAGCCGAGGGAGAGTTTGGCGTCTTTGACGTGGTAGTAGCGTAGCACGTCGGTGCGTTCTGCACTAGAGAGGAGAGCCATTGCGCGCGCGGCCTAGAGTTTTTTCCTCTGGTTAAATCATGCTGGGCTGAGCTTGAGAGGAACGAACGGTGGGCAGAATGGGATACTTACGTGGGTTGATAGGTCAGCGGTTTTACTGGCTTCTGGCCAGAGCGGACGCGTGTCCAGAACCCATTGTATTACTTTGACCATGGCTGGTTGAAGTCAAGTCAAGTTGACACTAGGTCGTTAGTGAGGCTTATATCGTGAGACGGAGGCGATATGGTTAGTTTGTTTGTTGGCTGAGGTCCGAAGCCTCTCACGCTGGGAATTTAAGCAGATGAAGCGGTCGGAATGGAATAGTCCCTGGTTATAAAAATGCAATGAGGCGATACAACTTGCTTGAAAAAGGACGCTTCAAACTCGCTGGCGTGGAAAATGCTATCAAGGTTTCGGGGTTGGTGAGGTGGGAAAGTGAGTGAGATTGGCGGCTGACGGTACCCGAATGAGTAACGGTCCGGCGCAGCGAGTAAGCGGAGTCGGGAACTCGGGGTGGCGCTTTTCGGTGGCTAGCTGGGGTATTAATACAGATGGATGTTCGTTTTAAGACCGAATCTTGCCACGAGAGGAATAGAGTGGTAGATGTGTTTAATTACGAGAAAATTTGGCATTGTGAGACAATAATATTTTGTACAGGCGAGTCTATTCGTTGCAGCTGGATAGTCTAATGAGAAAAGCAAATCGCGTGAGCAAAGTAGCTCTGTAGCGATCAAACCAATTGTTGGCAATGCTACTATACAAGCTCTATTCTATGCTTCTATTATACAACAGTACGTTCTATTCGTCTTCTTCCTCTGGCGGCGCTTCCAACGATAAGAAAAAGACTTGATGATTCTTCTTCGTCTTTTCATCCTTGCGGTCGTCGCTGCCAGCCTCTGCACCTTTGGCAGCCCCATTTTCGGTCACTTTTTTTTCGCCGTCCTTCTTTTCTGCTTCGCCTTCCTTGTCCTTCTTCTTGGTTGTGTCGACCACTCCATTCTCCAGCGTGCCAATCGTCTTGATTGCATTGCCGTCAGCGTCGAGGTCAACCACCACATCGACAGTATCCAAGCTCCCATCTTCGGTATATTTCCACAGACTCTTCATCTCGCCACGCACAATAGCCGTCAAGTAAGTCGTTCCCAGAACACCAGGCACCAGATACAGAAGAGCAGGCTGACCACGCTTAAACACCAGGAGCATCGCGAGTGTCACCAACATGCCGCCCAGGTAGCCAACCATGGAGGCGTAAAAATACGTCTTTGGAAATTGGGAAGCCGTCAGCTCAGTAGGCAGCTGCTTGGCCGCGCAGAGAAACATGCGTCTACGTGTCCATAGCCTATCACCCCAGTTGCCCTTGGCTTCGACATATGGCGCCTTGACTTCGCGATGCTTTGTCTCGCTTCTGGTGACTACTTGCCCAGACGCAGCGTCCTTTTCCAGAATCTTCAAGTCTGTAGATTCGTACTTGGTCCTGCGCAGGTAATGCATCCACAGATCCGCGCGCAGTGTCCATGCAATAAGAAGGCCAGGAATGACAATATCGCCAAGGCCGAGAATGCTCTGGCGCTCACCCGCTTTGAACTGCAGCTTGATTGGAACGTCGAGTGTGGTGGCTACCGTCACCATGTATGGCGTATAAAAGACCATGAATATGTCGTAAAAGAAAAGTGCGCAGAGGACGAGCGAGCCTGTCAACAGGTCTGTTGGCGAGAGCATAAGGAATGAGCAATAGCACATGCCGTAACCAAGCATGTTGGAAAGCATAGGAGAAGTGGTTGAAAAGTAAAAAATGGCTGTTGCGGCAGCGAGCGGAATAGCCATCATGGTGCTGAATTTGATGTGTGCCGTCTCTTCGCCAGCACCTTGAAGGAAAAATTTGAGAAGCCATTCGCGCTTCAAGAGTCCACGAATCTTCCATACAGCCCGGCGGCTTGCCGTGGTTGGTGTGAGCCATCCCAGTATACCGGGAAGAGGGTTGGCAATGCGAGAAGATGCTCCACTGCCTTCAGTCACATTACCAACGTCGTCGCAGGAGAGTACCGTCTCTGTCTTTTGCTCAATCTTTCGCAGCACCCCATCCAGACCGCGCCAGTACGTCGGAAACGCGAAACCGCTAACAAAATCAAACCCATGCGCATAAAGCGTCACCAGACTCGCCAGCGAGACTATAGACATGTACCACCGCAGAATCTTGCTGAGGATGGCCGGGTCTTTGAGCCATTGAATAAGGTAGTACAGGCCAATGAGCATAACAGCAGCCATGAGTGGAAACATGATGGCGTCAGACAATTCCAGGCCCTGGGCGAAGCGGTTCTCATCGTCAGTCTTGCGGCGCGACTTTTTGTCTTTAGGAGACGCGGCTGATGGCGGACGGCGCAGTGCGGCGTGAGCGCCGAGATAGATGATTCCCATTGCACTTGCCACTAGCTTCAGCTCGAGCAAGAGAAAATCGATATCCTGGAGCGTCTCAATCCACGACATGTCTCTGGCCGTGCCATTTTGAGCCGCTGTCGCATTCAGCACATCCAGGCCGCCGGAGACGGAGTCCAGGGCGGACGAATTGTCCGACATGTTTGTAGCTGAACAAACAATTAAGCTGAGTCTACGTATTTTCGATACGACTCAGTTCTAAGTTTCGCACAAAAAAGTTTATGGTTGTTGATCTGCCTTGGATACACAAGGGTTTGCTGTTTGATACGTGGTCGGTTGGACGTTGATGGGCAAATTTTGATGACTAAGGACAGCTGCCTGAAATGGAAATTGGGCGTTGACAGCAACCACACCGGTAACAAGGACGAGGACAAAGTAGGAGCACCATATCTTGACTAACAAGCCCTATTAGGAGATTTCAAATGAATAAAATATTACGCTATTTAGTATTATAAGTACTCCATTTTAGTATACCTCTTAGAGTGTTTTCATTACCCTTATAACATATACTACTTAGATATAGTAGTCCACGTGCCGCGGCTCGCAGATCTGCGCACCGCACACAGCGGCACACATGTTCGTGCCTCTACATTGGCAGCGAAGAGCATAAGCTTGAAACGAACAAAAAAAAACACTATTGCGAATCATGCTACAGCGTTTAATCTCACTATACGAGGCGAATTTGGCCGATTAGATGCAATTTGTGGTTATGCTTTTTAGTGTGAGTACTGCCCGCAATTCTCACGAAAACCAAAATGGGCACGCTACACTCCCAAATTCAAAATAGGGGACTTGATCGTGCGGCAGACGATCATCTACCCCCAGGTTTCGATTTTGTTTTCCCCCGCTCATCAGGAAAGTCTCCCGTGGCATTAAATTCCTTAGCTTGATTTTCAAGACCTAACGGGAGCTAGGGGTCCTCCCATGCTGTCCAATACCAGGCCGAGCATCGACTTGGCCGCCACTTCAACGCTCGAAATAGATCCAGATCCAAGTGGTTATTATGGCTAGACTTGGAACAAGAAGACCTAATTAAGCAATTCCATCCCTATCCAAGCGGTCTCAAGACCCTTAACCTGCCACAGCCTAGCGTGCCGTTGACCGTTGACCTGCCACATCTTAGCGTGTGTCTGGACCCTTGACCAGCCACTTTCAACATTCCACATTCCAACCCAGCGCCGACGTCCGACGTTCAAAACCTCACATAAAAGACGATGCGTCTCCCACTCGATAAGTCAAGTTATAAGAGGACAGTTCCCTTACGCCGTATAGATCGTCAGAACCAGAAACCACTCTCCTTTAACACTCTTTAACAAACCCTAATTCATTTCTATTACGTCTTTTTACACCAAGATTTACAACACAAATACACACAAAAAAACAACAACAGGGAGACCAATTCTTTACTATGAACCCTGCTACCTTCTTCTTCTCATTCGCCGCCATGGCGCTCACAGCCTCTGGTGCCCCCATTATTACACAACGTCAAATCGAATGGGACCAAGGAGACAAAGGAACAAGTAACCTTTTGCATCTCGAAATCGGCGATCACAGTCTCTTAAATGGGATGTTAGACCCTCTCTTGGGCGACGGTGTAGGACCGGTTCTGGACTTGGGTATCGACATGTCATAGGGGAGTGAGAAATGGCACACACATCATCAGCCAAGCATTGGAGATTGGATGGACCGGGTGGCATGGGGTTTACACACAATATAAATTTAGCGGGCGTCAAACTGGGTGGGCTATATATCCTAATGGGTTTTTGTTTTTTGCGGCTTCAAGAACAGGATAAAATTTTTAAAAACATATTTCTTCTTAGTACTATTTATTCTCTTGCTCAAGGATGCAGATATCTGTGAACCGCGCAGCTAAAAAGGGCTATAGGTCGTCCAAAGATGGCCTCAAGGAAGTCAAGGAAGCCAAGGAACGTTATATGTCTCCAAAAACAAAAGAAAGAGGAAACCATATTAAATCTAAACCAGCAAGGGCAGATACATACCAGACTCAAAGACTACTACGGAGTATCCGTACTGTGAGCTCGATTGTCGATTCCGAAACGGTGGCGCGGATAAAGGGCTCGTTGCTCGTGTTGGCCCTACTGGTGGCGGTTTAGAGTCGTAGAGTCTATGAAATGCAAGAAATGGAGTTTTCGGTATGATTTCCCTTGTTTGCTTCACATCTTGAGGAAAAACATCTCACCAGGTCCTGAAATGCATCCCACGGTGAATCCGTCTGTAGCCACTTATACGCCAGCCCGACCAAATGCCGTCCCCGCCACCACCACCAATTCTATGAACCAGATCTTCAACCCCTGCCCCACGTCAACTTTTCAGTCCGACTTCACTTCACTTCACTTCAACCCCTCCTCCCGCCTACCTACGCAGCACAATCACCGTAACAAAACAGCCCAAGATGACAACAAACATAGTCTTAGAGACCTCAATGGTAAGTTCTTTTCACTCTTCACTACCCACTGAAACATCTCACAAGGATCCTAACAACCCAACCTTTTTTCTTTTCAAAGGGCAACATCACCCTAGAGCTATACACCAACCACGCGCCCAAGACCTGCACCAACTTCACAACCCTCTGCCGCCGAGGCTACTACAACTCGACAATCTTCCACCGCATCATCCCCAACTTTATGATCCAAGGCGGCGACCCAACCGGCACCGGCCGCGGCGGCTCGTCCATCTACGGCGACAAGTTTGAAGACGAGATCCAGGCAACAGCACCGCTCAAGCACACGGGCGCAGGAGTCCTAAGCATGGCCAACTCGGGGCCCAACACAAACGGGTCGCAGTTCTTCATCACGCTGGCGCCTACGCCGTGGCTGGATGGCAAGCATACCATTTTTGGACGTGTCAAGAATGGCCTGTCGACGGTGAAGAGGATGGGCCTTGTGCCGACGGGGGCGGAGGACCGGCCGAATGAAGAGGTTAAGATTATGAATGCGAGAGTTTTGGAGGGCGAGGAGGAGACGGCAGAGTAAATAAAGTAACACACAGAGAGAGTGTGTGTCTGTAGGGCTCTGTGGCTGCTGTAAGGAAGAAAATTGGGGTTGGGAAACGCGTTGGCGCATGGAGTTTTCTGCTTTGGTATAGAAGTTGAATAGACTTGTTTTGAGCCCATAATTTTCGAAGCCAGTTGCTGTCAGTGTGGAATTGACTGCATATTACGTTCTATAATGATTCTCACAATAGCAACTAACCATGTTGGATTTGCCACAACAACATTTCACATGCGAGGCCGACTCAATGAAACAAGGGTAAAACCGTGGTTATGATTCTACTCCCTCCCCCCAAGGCTGTATAAACACCAACCGGCCTATTCTCGCCCCCTTTCCCATAAAATACACAAAAGGCATGTAGAAAATATGATGTTATAAAAAAAAAGGGGGAAGAAAGCGTAAAAGAGCACACCGATAACGCCGCAAAATCCGTCTTTCTTTTGTCGCGCGGATATGCTAAAAAGAAAAAAAGTACCAAGTATTTCTCTTGATCAAGAGTGTAACTCGCAAGAGACACAAACAAAGCAAGAGATTGATTCGAAACGAACAAAAAGACCTGGCAAAATAACAACAACAGCAGCAGCGAAAAGCAGAAAAATGCAAAAATAAAAACCTAGCCAAAAAGTAGAACCAGGTTCTGTCCCGTCCCAATGCAAAGTTTTATGCAGAAGAAGCAAAAAAAGAAAGTACAGAAAGACAAAAAGAGAGTTGATGCTCCGGAATAAGATAGGGGCCAATGGGAATATGTCACTATCCTTGGCGTAGAACCGTTTATTTTCGGATGTAGTATGTGATTATCCAAGCACAGGTCTGGTATAGTCGCCCGTTTTTGAGGCTGCCAGTGGCTTAAAAGGCCCGAGTCCAAGAGACCGACAGAGGCAAATGCTTCTCTTGATACAGCGAGCGGGCGGCCTACCCGTTCTATCGATTGGGAGGTGACGACATGACCTCCGAAGCCTCAGACATGGCGTCGATATCCCTTCCATTCTTTGACAACGGTGAGCCTGTCGCCTTGCCAATCTTGAGCTTCTTAAGCGGACTGGTCGACTTGTTGACGGCTTTTGTAGGAGTTTTCTCGTTTGTAGAGTTGTTGGCCAGCTCATCCGTATCGTCGTCGTCAGGCTTCTGCTCCTGGCTGAGATGAGACGCGATCCGGGCCTTGTCTGGCTTTATTCCATTCTTGGATTTTATTATGAGCTTTTTCGAGTTATTCTGCTTGAGCTTCTTCTTCTTTGGGCTCGAATCGGATTCATCTTCGTCGTCACTAACATCGCGCTTCCTAGGGCTCGACGCTCGTGATCCCGGGCCGGGAGTTGCCTTTTGTGAGGACGGCGGCGTCGAGTCGTTTTGCGAGTTGCCATTTAGCTTCTGTGCGGCGGCTCTGCTGGCATTCCGCCCGCTATTGCCGATACATGAGCCCATGTGGTTATTTAATCGGGTGACGAGGATGCAGCGCTTGCATTTACTGCAAGTGGCTGAAGGGAACGACAGCACATTGGCAGGGCGCTGCTCCGGTGTCTCCGTCTTCTCAACATCCTTTTTCTTTTTGCCTCGGCCGGGGCCAGGGGCCACCCAGGTCTGGCCGTAGATGTCGCAGCCGGGCTTGTCAATATAGGGGTGCCTCTTGCAGTAGATTATTGAAGGGTCGGGCTTCTGGGCGCCTTTGCCGTCGGTGGGCGCAAGCAGACGCGGGAGGTGGCACTTAGGACACAGGATATCCGTCGTCGTCTTGAGCGGGTTGCCCTTGAGCATGACCTTGCCGTCCTCGTAAACGGCGGCATCGTTTTCGATGCGCACTTCGGGTTTCGAGTCGGGGGTGGAGGAATCAGAGGCGTCCGATGCCATCTTTTCGATGCGGATGGCAGCGGTGGTAGCGCGAGCCGTCTTTTCTTCTCGATGGACCTTGATTAATAGGTCAGAGATGACATTGTGAAGAATGTCATCGAGGACCGAATGTGCCTGTACAAGGGGAAAGTCCAAGAGTCAGCACTTTTGACAAGGGCAAAGATGGGCAAAATGGCATTGCAACACAGCACAAGTAGTTTCTCATGGCAAATGGCCATCCCCCCTTTTTTAGAGGGACCAACGAGTAAATTTGCGCAAAACCGAGACGTGTGGCAGACGAAAAGCAGCCAAACGGGCGACGAAAAGCGATGGCACCACTTACCAGCTTGTCCATGCTGTCAGAATCTGGTCGGGCCTTGACGAGATTAGCCCGGCCCGAAGACGAATTCATCATGGGCGCGCCTCGTCGACGCCGGGCAAAACCAGGAGACGGGCTAATACGGCAACGAAGTCGTCGTCGTCGTCAGTCGCCGTCGTCGTTGTCGTTGTTGTTGTCGGCCGGGGGGCGTGAGCGTTCGGAGGCCGGAGGTGTGGTTGGAGGTTGAATCGGGTTGTGGTGGCGGGCGGTGATGCCCTTGTGGCCGGACGTTTGAGCCGCGCCGCCGTAGCGTCGTAGCGACCTTAGGTAGGTACCTAGTAGTGTACGTCCTAGTACTGTACTTGGTGTAGGTATGTAGGTACAGTAGTAGAAAGTCGGTAGCGCCACACTGACTGACGGCGTGCTTCGGCGGGGAAAAAAAGGTCAACCCGCGAAACAAGAGAGATAGAGAGAAGCTGGACTGATGAATGGATTATTACAGTTGGGCCAATTCCAAGGTAAATTGATGACCGTGTTCTTCTGTTTTGGCGACACTCGAAACACACCGACAGAGGTCAACCAAAGGAAACGGGGGATTGATGGATGTGACCACGCGTATGAAAAGTTCCAAATTGGGAGTTTTTTTCTTCTTCTTGCCCCCTATCGCCGGTCCGGGAGGGCAACTGCAAAAAATTGGCCGGGGTCGGGAAAGTTGGCAGATTTGCCTTAGTCTGATCGATTGCAGCCTTTTCCGTCAGCGGGAGGGTTGCCACAGCTGGCCTGCCGGGGGTTTTTGATAGATTGAGCAAGGGAACCACTGCACCTGAAAGCAGAGGGGGGCGGCGAACAAAACCGGGGGTGATGCGGTGCTGCGGAGGGGCCTCTCCGGTGTCCTCTACAGTGGGCAGGCAGCACGGTGATGCCGCAATGCAGGGTGATGGACCCCTATTCCTTTGAGAGGCAGAGGGCACTCTATGACGATATAGAGGTGGTGGTCGTAGTAAATGGTCAGTTTATATACAAGCGCATCATCGTTTGCACGCAATTTTTTTTTCCCTATATACTCCTCTTGTCTGGAAACCATGCTCCGTACGAGTAATGGAAATACGACAACATTTCAGTCGCCCCTCCTCGTCCCAATCCTGGGCCCATGCCGTAATAAAACATGGCGTCTCATGTGCACGAACGGCTCCTGCAGGACAAGCAGCCCTGTCAACGCTTGGCCACTTGGTCATGCCGATCAATGGCCGGGAAGCAAGAAACTAACAACTAGAGTATCATCCCGATCGAATGCTATTCCGCCCATAGACACGCACAGTCAATATCGTCGTCCATTTGCATCTGCTGCCGACTCGGCATCTGTCAATCTCTCACACGTGCTTCCTTGTCGATCTCCCCACGCAGCCTCTTCTACGACTACCTAGTACTCCGAGTCCCGTACTCGTACCCTCTTCTGCCATCGAAATGAGCAAGCCACATCTCTACAATACACGCCAGCTCAATAAAAAAAGACGCCTTTTCAACTCTAAACTGCCATCACATGCCACTGCAATAACTTACCCGGTATACTAGCTACACGCTCTCAAAACTCTACCGTGTGCCACTTCAGCCGGTTGCCCACAAACCTTGATCGGCCGAGTTAAATAAACCCCGCGGCTTGCACTCTCTAATTTAGCCATAAGTTATTACGGGAGTACCTTATTAGTGCCACCCGCAAGGGTCCCCACCTTGCACCATCCATTGTGCAACCCCCCTTGCTGGTCATCAACACCACCGTCGCAACTCGGTTTACTGTTCACGTTCACTCCTCCAGCCTCAACATCACCACGCTCTTTCAGTTTGGCCGCGACAGATCCAATTGTTCATGGCATAAACCACCAAGTACACATCTGTTCTTCGCCACCAGCCACGTCCAATCTCACTCTCGTTTCAACTACTTCTCCTGCCCACGAAAGCGCCCCGCCGTCGCAAACCGCAACCATGTCCCTCCCAACGACGAAGCCAACCCAATCCTCGATCCGATCCTTTTTTCAATCGCCCAAAACACCAAATTACGTCCCTCCGCCATCCCAAGCACAGAAATCGGCTCCTCCACTACCTCAAGCAGCAGCAGCAGCACCACCACCACCATCAACAAACATTCCCCCCGAAGCAACCATCCGTCCCGTCCAAGAACAAGATATCCCCGCGCTACGCCGTATCAACGCGCTCCTCCTCCCCGTCTCCTTCAGCGACTCCTTCTACCAAAACGCCATTGACCCGCAAACCTCGGGCCCTTTTTCCCGCGTCATCACCTGGGCACACGACGGCCAAGAAGCCAAAATCGTCGGATCCATCGTCGGCATCCTCGAGCCTCCAGCGCAGCTCAACACCAGCAACCACAATGCCGACGCCGCTTCATCTGCGCGACCTCGACCTCGACCGCCGCAGAACCTGTACATCCGATCACTGACCCTCCTCTCACCATACCGATCACTCGGCCTCGCCAACGCAGCGCTCGACCACGTCATTGCAACGGTCCTATCCGACCCGAACCTCGACGTGCGCACCGTCACGGCGCACGTCTGGACAGAAAACGAAGAAGGACTACAATGGTACCAGAACCGCGGCTTCGAGAAACAGGGCAGCAGTCCCATTGACGGCTATTATCTCAAGCTGCGCCCCGGCTCAGCCTGGCTCGTCCACCGCCCCATCCAAGCAACAGTAAGCTCCTCGCTACCATCGCCAACAAGTGCAAACACCGCCGCCGCCGCCGCCGCCGCTTCTTCAGTCGGCAAGCAGCCCTCACCAAGCACCACGGCAGAGATTGTCAATCTCCCGCCAATCTCGTCCTCTTCCCCATCAGGCGCTCACGCTCCTCCTGCACCACCACCGCCCAAAGCAAAAGGGCAGTCATTCCAGAACCAGCGCCCCGAGACAGAATGGAATGATCTGCCAGTTGACATGATGGGTTCGTCGCTGCTAGGTCCGCAGGGACGCAAGGTTGTGAATGGCAGCGAGCCTACTTCGAGTGCTAGCTCGCGGAGTAGCTCTGTTGCAGGCAAGAAGAAGCGGGATAGGTCGTATCCTGCCGCTGCGTTTGGGAACTAGAGGCAATTTTGCACTTTTTTTCCAAGTCCCCTTTTCTTCTTCTTTTTTGGCCGTTTTGAAACGATGTAATAAATGAGCTAGATGAAAAGATGATACGGCACACGATACAAATGGATACAGATACAGGGTATAGAAAAAATGCGGATGCTACAAATGCGGGCTACCAGTGGACAATTTTAACATGAAAACTTGCTCTACATAGCATATAATTTTACACACAATTTCGGCTGTAACAAAAAACGGTCAAGACAAGCTGGATATGACCCATTTTCCATTGCGGCGTGAATTGAGTCTAGTCATGCAAGTAGGCATTCAACTGTAAACATGCTGGTATACAAATACAAGAAAACCACAGGTTGAACCCCATACAATTTCCCCAACAAGAAATACATTGCACAAGTAATGGGGAAAATGACAAACAGAAAACGCCAAAGCCCAAAGAGTCCCGATCCCTCCATCGTAGCTCCTTCATGTGTGTGTGCCCTTAACGTCTCCTGAACCAAATCATAGCCCCAATGGCGACGGCTGCCAACGCTCCAGCTGCAACAAAAGTTGTCGATGAGAGAGATGACTCTTCCACTAACATAGGCATTAGTAAACACAAACACAGTGAAAAAAAAATCCCTAATAGGGGTGCATCACGTACTTGAAGCGGGAATGCGATCCAGACCGCGCTTGATGTCCATTCGCAGGTCGGCCAAAAAGTCGCCAGGTCGCTCTCGCGATGCGGCGACAAGGGCAATAAGCGCAGCACCAACGCCGCTTCCGTCTTTGGCGATGCCGATCCGAATCTTTTCCACGCCCTTGGGGCCAATGCCATCCATGGCTCGCAGGGCTTCATAAATCATATCTCGGAAGAAGGGGTAGTGCTCTACCAAGCTTCCGTCAACACCAATGTCAACGACTTCCACTTCAGGATCGTCCAGCTTGCCAGAGTTGATGGCAATCGCGCCAATGGCTACGGCAGAGAGACGAGCTGCACGGCGAGCTACAGCGTTGGCAATGGCCTTGAACGCTTGCGCATCCTCCAGGGAGGCGCCGTAGATTCGGAGAGTCTGCTCCAGCTCCTGGCGGATGCTCGAGAGCTCGGGTGTATTGTCGCTGGCAGCTACCGACATGACGGCACTGTCCAGGCCCCACTTCTCAAAGATTCCCGACTTGGGATCGACGCTGGTGGTCGTGCCACGGTCGTTGAAGCTCGAATTGACGTCCTGGAACAGTCCAATCTTTTTGCTCTTGACCATGTCGAGAATGGCCAGGCGGACAATTTCGCCCAAAAACATGCCGGAGACGCGCTTTTCAAACATTTGGAAGCCGCAGTTGACGCTCTCATCATCGAGGGCCTTGTCCCACGGCGTGTTGGGGAGGACGTTGAGCTGGTTGTCAAATGAGCCCCATTCGGTGTTGACAACCATTTCACCTGTGGAATTGTCGTATTCGCCTTGAATAGGCTTCTTTATTTGTGCCGTCTTCTCCATGTAAGCACCATTCGTGCCGGTGCCAAAAATGGCGCCAAGAACGGACTGATCCTTTCCGGGCGAGGTGTAGGAGCGCGCCATGAGGGTACCGACAGTGTCATTGACCAGAGCAGCAACCTTGACAGGCAACCTGAGCCTGTCAATTTCATCCTGCAGCAAAGCGCATACGTCTTTTCCGACAGCGTCTGGGATATCAAAGCCCTTTGTCCATCGGATGAGCTTCCCCTTGTTAATACCTAGCTGTTGGACAGGGAAGCTAAACGTGAAGCCGAGGCGGAAGATGTGCTCGTCGCGGTAACCCTGGGGGGTGCTGGCAGTATTGCGACGGCGGACGTGGCTCTCGAAGTGGTCGGCATGGTGTTCTCTCAAGAAGAGCTCAATTTGCTTGGCAAGGAATCCAAAGAGTTCCTTGGCCGTCTTGGCAACCATGAGGTCCTTGGGAATAGCAACCTTGTTAAAGGTCAGGTTGAATGTAGTATCGCCGTTGAGCATGATTGAACAGACGCGGAAGTTGGTGCCGCCAAGGTCGACGGCAAGGTAAAGACCCTTCAAGCAGACAAAAACGTTAGCGCATAGTTCTTGGAGGCTGCCAAAGCAGGCTAAACAATGAAGAAAGACGAACCTTTTCGGTGCCATTGGGAACTGCAGTGACATAGGTAGGGATCTGGCTCATGCTGGTACCTTCGTTCTGCAAGCCCTCGTCTAGTTGAGAGGCATAAGCGGGTTAGCTTGGGCATGGGGATGGAGGTCGCGGACGGTAGGAAGAGATTGCTGTTGTCTGAAGATCGCACTCCAGAGGGCAGCGGGAGGGGAGGGGGTCGCAACATACCCATTTGGCGGAGAAACTCCTTGACATGGACGTTGAGGTCGGCATCAGTAAAGTCAAACTGGGAGACGACCTTTTTGGTCTCGTTCTCTAGGGCGGCCATGGTGAGAGGTAAGGAAGTCGGCGGTACAGTCGGGAACGGAGCAAGATTCGGATTCTGGCAGACGGGCTCTGGGAGAGAGACTTGAACGGGAGTAGGGCAAAAATGCCAGCGGAACGAGCGATTTTGAAAGGAGGAAGGATTGCGACAAGACGGTAGGAGGCGGGAGAAGAGGAGCTTGGCGTCGTTGAGGACCAGCAGCTGGACGAGCTACGGGAGAAGGTTGTTAGCTTTTAGCGACCGAGAAAATCACCAGATGTGGGCGGCGGGCAGGGTCAGCGTGCTGGGATCTGCACCTCACAGCAAGCTTGCGCAGTGAGAAGATGCGGGGAACTGTACGTGGAACCACCATGTCAGAAGAGGTGGCGCTGCGCTAAGCCTGACAGGCGCCCAATGGCGGTCGAGTCAGCGAGTCCAGTGCAGTGTGCAGCGTGGTGCAGGCATAGCTTCAAGCTAAACAGCCATTGAACTGGTGCTGCCGCGTCGGGGTCGCCGGGTACCATATTTCCTCTTTTCTTGCTCCGTTTAAAAGGTATAAACTCCATATAATGGAGAAATATAGGATAGAAAAGAAAAGAAAAAACCTACCAGAATTACCAATAATATCACAGCCGTCGGCAAAAGCCTCGTAGACCGCAGTATTTGCGCCTTGCCTTGCTTCCAATGAGTGCCGGCGCCAACTTCCACGTTGACCATGGCCTTTGTATTCGTTATGCCGCTAGCGAGGCGACGGGTAGTAATTACTTAGGCGACCTCCTCCAAGGATCACGCACCAGGGATTCGTCTGCAAGCCTGGCCTTTTAGCGGCGTTATTACTGATAACCCAGCCAGGCGCTAAATTAGCCAAGCAGCTCCTTGCTGCCAGTGAATGCCACCAATATTGCGCACTTGGCTACTCGTACCTAGGTACCCAGCGACCGAAGGGGAACTCAAGTTCTTTGGGCTGGGGCCGGAGCGGCCCACTCGAGAACCGCTGGAAGCAAAGCCAACTGTCCCGCAACGCTGAAACCTTGTTATCAAATGGCTCAAAAAATGGCTCCAATCTGGGTGTACGTCCAAACTTGGCTCATGAACGGCACGGCCAACGGCGAATCTGCGGGCTGATGGCGGGGAGCAGTCCTTGTTGAGGATGGAGAACGGGCCGAAAGAGGTGCATGAGCCTCAACGCCCACCAACAATGGGACTGGATGCGAGCAGGAGCAGGGTGGGTGTGTGTGTGTGTGTCGTCGCTTGATGCTGCCTATTATGCGTACTGAACTCGTAACTCGACTGATGACGGGATAAGGTAGTAGAAGGAAGTTGGAATTTACTGGCAAAGTTGGCAGTTTGCCATGGCGCGAGCTTCGAGCTCCCTCTTGATTGATTGGATTCTCTGTTTGCCTGTTCCACAGCGTCGAATGGTGATGTCGTCGCCCTTCTCGTGCCTGGCCGAGTATCCGCAAGAGGCTGCCCCTGCGTCTTTGCTTCAGACGGAGCCAAGGCGAAGCGGATAAGGCTCGTACCGTTTAGTAACGATGCAATGGACAGAGGATGAAATCTCGAGCTCCAGCTCGCAAATCTGGTCAAAAGGCCGCTGCGGCATCGGCTTCCATACCCCCTCGCCCTTTATTTCCGCTAGGTAATGAGTTCGTGGGCCACACAAGGGGGTCCCAGGTCTAGCGCGGCTGACTGGCACCTGCCGCATCCGTCAGCATGAAGGTACAGTTAATGCTCAGCAAATGATCGAGTGGCAGGTTATTATTCGATTCATCAACTTTGCTCTTCATGTATCATTTGACCGAATTGAGACTCCGTCCTGGTGAGAGCCTCAATAGCCTACGCCAGCTCATCTGTTTAAATTAGCCTTCAGATTTAGTAAAGCAATGGCTACCTTTATTATAATTACTAACGAAAGAAAAGAAAGATAAGAAAGAAAATTAATATAAGATTACACACTTCGCTCGCTATATCGTTATTCGTCACCAATTAAAACCATTCCTTAAAAAGATCTAGCCAATCCTGTAGTCTTTCTTTTTCAAATGTTAATAAATCCCACTGCTCCGTAGAAAGTTGATCTGTTTCTCTAGCCCAAATATACATATCTGCTTCGGTAATCTCTCCAGTATCTAGAGTAACGGAAACGGGAGTTACTCTATACGTTTCCCCTTCGAAATCATCCAGCTTTTTACGCTGAGATGGATTCTCAAACACAAGTAAGAGTCCATCGATTGAGGATGATTTTTTTTCACTTGGGATAGCCCCAGGATAGTCACAACCGCGTACCGAGTATCGTGCGTAGCCATTGACTTTGCCGGGATGAGCGAGGCTTGCTACAGCCGCAGTGTTAGAGGCATCTCTGTTATAGCCCATGCCACGGGCGTGCGCGCAAGGTTCCGTAAATGAGGAGCGGTCGTGTCTTGGGGTATTCTGACATTTTTGAGTCAAGTATGCGGTTTATGTGCGGGTATGTAGGGAGGGAGGGAAAAAAGAGTTGAACACGTAGCGATTTAGTATAGTGCGAATTTTTGTTTTAGAGTAGTATTAGGTAGCCTAAATTATACTATATGATAACTTCTTATTTTAAAAGCCTAAATTGTTAGATAATCAAGGTTTAAAACTCTAAGAAAAGTGAAATAAGATTAATTAAGTAAAATTCTATATATAGGAATATTTTTTTAAATAGTCCACTGGTGTCAGTCATCTACTGCAATTGCTCATCCCGCCAAGAGCCAATGCAGGCGTGCCGCACGCAGAGATGATCGTAGATTAAAACCATGCCTGTGACTCCTATCCCCGGACATATTCTCTATTACCTTGGTATGACTTTCATAGGTCACGTGGCGAGGCACTACATGTTCAACTTCTGTTCAACATGCTGCGCCTCCGACAGTATAAAGCGAGGCTGAGCATCTTTCGCGGGGCGGCTTTCTTGCTTGGAGCCCGCGTTAACGGGGCGAGGGAGAATCAGAGACACGAAAATTGACGGCCTTCCTAGATGCGTCTGAATCCTGTTGCATGGCAACTGCTTTGAATTCACAAATTCTGTCCTCGTCCATTGCTATCCAACTGCAAAACGCCATGGACATGCTTTCTTTTAGTGACATCATCCCGTGTAGAAGCGTCGTACTCGTATATTATAGTATCCTTAAAGGAAAAACAACAGCATCGGCAAGACCAGGCCCAAAAAAAAAAAATTTCCCTTATGCAGGTACAGATGCCAGATTCAGTCAAGAGACCCTGTAGCAACAGACAGAGGGCTGCAACCGGCCTGAATAAGTACGGCATGCCTCGTTGTGCTTTAGAATCTCATGCGTGACTGCGGGATGATGACGTTCATCTCGGTGCTAGTTTGCCGTGCACTAGACCCACTGGTTAGCGACAGGGACTTATTGCCCGACTGTAGTGGCGAACCAAGTCTCGCTAGTATGAATGGGGAGGCAATCTCCAGGTCAATAGCCTTTGAGGGCAGGCTGGAGATTAACGTGGCGGAGGCCGAATTGATTAAAAGTTGCTTGATGGTTTGGAAAGGATTATTGGGGAGACTGGTCGTATTCGAGAAGAGCTGCCTACATGTCCACAGACCGGCTCTAGGCGGCTTATTAAACAGTCTATGATAGTACATGGGACTAATAAACCAGCGCGACTTCTCTTGACACGAATAGCAAGGGTTCAGACGAATGCTTACAAGATTTATAAAAAAAAAAAAAAGGGGGTTTCATGCCTATCTGGGCACGAGGCATATATGTTATGCGTCAATTTGCCGGCGCAGAAAGCCGAGTGCGGTGCTCTTAAAGCTGTTGAAAGGGGTGTGAATGCCTTTTGCTTTGCCACTTGGAGTTTGAAGAAAGCCGAAATTGGCCCATAAAGTCGGATTCATGCCTTTTTTTCTTCTTTTTTTTTCTTTTTATGTTCCCTATTATCTAAACTAATTTTATAGAAACACAAAATATTATCCAGGTGCAACTCATGGTGTTGGGCATGTCGACACCCTCAACCATTGTCCGCACTAGCGTGTTCAGCTCCAGCTCGCTCATGCATCTGCTTCAGCCTCTCCAATGCGTGCCCTGTCAACTTTGCAAGAGAAAGTATCCCAACTGGAGAGCTGCTGACATCGGCGCCTGCAGTCGCTCATCCAATAGGTGCCCAGGCATGCTATCCCCAGTGCACACTGCACCTCTCGCATCGCCTCTCTCTCCGCCCCCTCTCGTATTGACAGATCCATGTTTCTATTATTATGGACCAACCTTGGGCTACCAGCTGCGGTCAAGAAAGGGCCAAAAGGGCCATCATTTTTTTTTAAACCACAGTATCAAAGGCCTGTCGTACCATTTTCCAAGGCCACATCCAAAAGAAGTTACCGCAAATTGCCTGCTGCTTCATCCATTAAATAACCCGCAATACGGTTGCCAGCTTCAGCTCGGTGAGCCCTAGAAGAACCCAGGAAAGCCCGAGCCTCAGCCTGAAGAACCGCCTTTCCCCACTGCCTGTACAGAGTAGTACCTGGCTACTAAGGTCGTTGTGTAGGCGCTTACTACCCAAAAGATACCTACTTTACCTTAGTACCCCGTCATCTCGCCCAGGCTGAGTTAAACGAATTTCGCAACCTCAGCCCCCCCCCCAGTCCGACCTTTCTTTGTCCTCCCACCCCCTCCCGCCGTCCGACTTTGTCTTCTCCTCCGACTTTTCTCTTCCTTCCATATGAGCTCTATGAACTCCCGTCTGAAAAGCTTCGGGTTCGGAAAGCGCAAATCCACGGCCAGCATCCAAAATCCCGACGGCGCTACGCCCAGCAATACCCCTCCTCCAGGTCAAATACCTCAACAGCGCCATTCCGGCCCGACGCCGCCTCTCGCCGCTTCGTCCTCGTCGACTAGTCTTCCAATGAACCATCCAGGCGCGGCTGGCAATCGCCCGCCTAGCTACACTGCAAACTATCCTCCTGGCCCTCCCGGCCCCCCCGGCCAGCAACAACCTCTTGGTCGCACCAGTCCCATGAACCAGGGCCCAGGTCCCAATCGAACTCCTCCTTCGCAAATGGCTGGTGGCCCTCCTCCCATCAACACCGCCGGTCCTCCAGCTGGCTATCCTCCTAATATGAACCCGATGGGTGGTGGTCAGCCTCCTATGGGTGGCCCGCCTCCTGGACCTCCCGGTGCTCCTCAGCAAGGCGCTGCTGGCTTTGGTGCACCTGTTGGCTATCCTCCCGGGGCTCCTCCACCACCTGGTGGCCCTATTGCCCAGCAGTTCCAGCGCAACTCAGCTGCCGAGGTTGAAGGCTCAAGCAAGAGCAAGTCCCAGCTGATTGTCGGTATCGACTTTGTGAGTAGCATCCGTCTAGTTCTTCGCGGCACAAACCACGCTAACCGCCAATCCGACAGGGTACCACCTTCTCCGGTGTGGCCTTTGCCTTTGCGACAAACAATGAGGCCAAGGAAGATATTATTACCGAATGGCCCGGTGCTGGATCATATACAAAACAAAAGGTTTGCCCGAATCTCATGTCTAGACTTACGGTTATACCGGCCATACTTTTCTAGCGGCGCTGACATCCACGCACCAGATTCCTACTGTCTTGTACTACGACCAATATCAAAAAGTGGTGGGCTGGGGCCCTGATATTGCAGATGCTCTCGCTCCAACTGGCTATCCCAAGCCTGGCGTGCAAAAGGTAGAGTGGTTCAAGCTCCAGCTGATGCTTAGCGGAAATACCTACATCGACCCGATCAACCTGCCTCCCCTGCCCCCGGGCAAATCCGAAATCGATGTGGCCGCCGATTATCTCTTCAAGCTTCGCCAAGCTATGCGAGCCGCGCTCCAGAAAGCACTTGGTGAAGTGTTTAACCGAGAAGAGCGAAATATCCGATACTATCTCACCGTCCCCGCCATCTGGAACGATGCTGGCAAAGCCGCCACTCGAGCTGCTGCTATCCAGGCTGGTTTCCTGCGCGACGAAAACGACAATCGCCTGACCCTCATTTCCGAACCCGAAGCCGCTGCCCTCTTCTGTTCCAAGACTGGTCTTCTCGACCTCAAGGTGCACGACGCCGTCCTCATTGTTGACTGCGGTGGTGGTACTGTCGATTTGATTGCATACGAAGTCGAAGACGAGAACCCGTTCACTGTCGCCGAGTGTACTGCAGGATCCGGAGATTCGTGCGGTTCCACCGCCCTCAACCGCAACTTTAGTAACATTTTGCGAACCAAGATCCGCAAGATGAAATTGCCCGAAGGCTCCAAGACTGCCGGCCGAGTATACGCCAAGTGCATCATGGACTTTGAAAATAGAATCAAGGCTGATTTCCGCAACAACGGCCAGAAGTGGGCTGTTGATGTTGGTATCGAGGCTGAATTCCCAGAGGCTGGTATCGAGGAAGGCTACATGACGTTTACCAATGAAGAAATTCTCCAGTGCTTTGAGCCCGTTGTCAATCGCATCTTGGAACTCGTACGCAACCAAATCATTGCTATCCAAGCGCAGAACCGAACTCTGCAAAATATCCTGGTTGTCGGTGGTTTCGGTGCCTCCGAGTACCTTTTCCAGCAGATCAAGCTTCATGTTCCTCCTCAGTTCCAGTCCAAGGTTGTCCGACCCATGGACTCGGTCGCTGCAATTGTCAAGGGAGCTGTTACTGCCGGTATCACCGAGCGTATCATCACACATCGTGTCGCCCGTCGCCACTACCTCATGGGTACCCTTCAACCATTCAAGGAAGGCTATCACCCAGAGGCGTACCGTGTGCCGTCTCTCGACGGCAGGGATCGATGCAAGTTTACAAGACAGATTTTTGTGCAAAAGGGTCAAAAGGTCAAGAACGGCGAGCCATACAAGGTTTCATTCTTCCGACAAGTTGCTCCCGGCGCTACGCTTATGTATGAGGATGTTCTTTTTGCTTGTGATGACGACGTTTGCCCTGAATATACCAAGGACCCTCGTAAGTTGCTTTCTCTCGCCTTTTTTTCAGCGTCTCGCCACTGACAACTCTCTAGGCATTAAGGAAGTCGTCACACTCACTTCTGACTTGTCGCGCAAGAATCTTGAAAAGGACTTTGAGCGTATGGACACGCCTCAAGGAACGTTTTACCGCGTCTACTTTGATATTTACCTGACACTGGATGGCTCTGAGTTTAGTGCTGAGCTGGTCTGCCAAGGTGAAGTCATGGGACGCTGCCGCGCGCGTTTCAGGTAAAGAGATGCTGAAGGTGACCAGCAGAGAGGTCTGGGATTGCATCACAGGCATTTGAGTAAAAGAACAAAACGGGGACGAGCAAGAGCCTGGTCAGGAGCTATGATACCTACACCGTCACAGCGAGGTGGCGAGGCAAAGATTTTACACTACGTTCAAGGAAAATGTGTTTGCGTATTGCATACTGAGAGATATTGCGACGTGTTGCGCGGAGTAGCGATTGGAGATTCCAGGGGGAATAAGCTCCTTTATCCTTTATTTTGATTGGCGATGTTATTTTTAAGTTTATTTGTACTTAGCTTGCATAGACTAAATGTATCGGAACTTGGGTTATGCCAGGGAATGAATATCAAGCCTGCAAACGACGAAATCGACTGGACTGGAGCCGAAAGAGGCAGCCAGCCAGCCGGCCTATAATTCGTCAAAGTTTGAAGCTCGCGTTTGCCAGCCGTTGAAAACGCCTCGTGAGGCAAAGCCGGCCGCACGCCACAGTGGCCAAGCTAGGATTGTTCCTGGCTTTCTGTTACGTTTGATGCAGAAACACGTTGACATGGTACCTAGTAGCCAATCCTTGTCTCTCGTCTGATTGGCGACGAGACCGCCACATCCCTTCGCACCTGCGTCATTGTTCTCCTGCCAAACAAAAATGAAGGAGGTACTCAAAGACAGGCCAACCACTGCAGGCCACTCGACATGACTTATTATGTGTAAACCCTTGGCAGCCTCAATGCTGCACCCGAACCTTGATCCTTCAACATCCTTGCGAATATTTATTAAACAACTTGTACGAGTATTGGGTTCTGGGAAGAGTGCTCAGTTCTTCTCTGTAGCGCCAAACTTTTCGCGACGTTTAGCCTCTCCCTCTTATAAACGACCGAGTCGCGGCCGTGAGAAGACACTACCCAGAATATCTATTCTATCTTCTGATCCTTGGAATTTCCTCGACGGTACTCGAATTGAACGAAAACGATAGACCTTTGGAATATTGGATTTTGAATATCGGCTATCTGATATCTTTTTTTGCATTGGATAACGGCAACTATTACCTACCGACTGCGCTTGAGAGAGGATTAAAGAGTCGCCCGCTGCTCGTTTCTCCAAGCTGCGCTACCATTGCTTTGAAATAACCCTACTTGCTCTGTTTTGAATAACACCCCGCGATATTTTTCGTTGCGTCATCCGACGCTCTTACAGACGCCCGAGAGCGGCATGTGCTTGTAAGGTGCCGATTCCTGTTACCGGCTTTACTTTTCGGACAGGATCAACGAATTTTGTTGTACTTTGCAATACATTGGCCGGCCTGCTCCGCTACAGTCTAGCTACGGCGCCATGCCTAGCCTCTCTCACGGCCGAAGCGGCTGTAAAGTGCTGATGTTTCGAATCCTCCTCGTGCTTGGCTTGATTCTTGGTGCTGCCACGCAGAATATTCAGCCACGTGGTCGGAGACATGTGAGTCATGGATGGCAGTCTAAGTTCGTGCAATACACCAAGCGCGATGTGCCGGCAAAGCGAGGGCCGCCGGGGGACGACGACAAGGTCCCGCTTGTCATTACCAATCGGTGTGAGAGCACGATGTGGCCGGGATTGGCTACTCAGTCTGGGGTTGGGCCGGGAACCGGGGGATTCGAGCTGGCACCGGGTAAAAGCAAGAAGCTATGGGTGGCATCCAATTGGCAGGGACGAATATGGGGGAGGACAAACTGCACAGTCAATGGCGAGTCTTGTGCGTGCGAAACCGGAGACTGTTTCGCGAAGCTAGACTGTGAGTTTAGTGTAAGTACTATAACCATGTCCCTCAAAAGCTGTACTTACACACAACTAGGGGGCTGTTCCAGCTACGCTTGTCGAATTTAACCTGGCTGGTGGCTCCAATGCCATGCAGACTTTTTACGACATCTCTCTTGTTGACGGCTACAATCTCCCAATCGGCGTCGAGCACATTCCGTCAGCAAACACATCTCATATTCCACCGAACTTGACCAACTGCGCTTGCATTGCCACCGCCGGTTGGCTTTACAGCACATCACCAACAGGAACCTATTATGCGAATTCAACGTATCCGATCCCTCTAGAAAAGAAGGAGACCAACAAAGACCTATCTGGTTGGTGTCCGTGGCCAAACTTGGCTTTTCCACCGACCAAGCCCGGAGACGGGGTCTATCCGTATCCTGATGACAATATTCAGCGGCCAGCATTTTCGCCATGTAAAAGCGCTTGCGCAGCGACAGGCAGTAATGAGGACTGTTGCATCGGCAAGTACCACGATCCCAACGTTTGCAAGCCATCGAGATACAGCAAGACTGTCAAAGCCGTGTGTCCGGATGCGTACAGCTTTGCATTTGACGACCAGTCTTCCACATTTATTGTGCCCAAGGGTGGAGGATGGGAAGTCATTCTGTGTCCACAGGGCCGGTCGACTAATATTCTAAGGCAGCTGGGATCAGAGATGCACGAACTGGCAAGTGTAGGAAAGCTATCGGCTTTGTCTCTTAGGCGGCTCAAGAATGTCACCTATATCGAAGCTGACAGGAGCTCTGCTGCGGAAGCTGGGCCAAGTTGGGTAGCTGTAGGTGTTGCGATTGGAGGATTGTTGCCTTTGTTCTTTTCCTAGTACCTTTGCGCGAGTAGACACGAGACTATGCGAGATGCAAGTATATAACATTGACACCAGATTGCTTTACTCTTGTTCTGCACTTGACGGTGTGTGCCTTTGTTGCAAAGAATTGTGATGACCAACATGTTGAAAACTTCAGGACATTGCTATGTGAGTTGTTTATAGTCATCTCTATGTACGCTTAAGCAAAATATTATCTTAGCCCGTCAAGACGGATTACATCCTGGCGCGTAAAATCTAATGTCGCGGCTGAACATGAACCCAATATATGTCGTTCTTTATCTTTACCTCTAACTCTACTTTTTACTCCCTCTCTTATCCCTCCTTCTCCGCTCCCACTCGCTCCTCTCTTCCTCATCACTCCCACTAAACTCGGCATCCTCGTCAAAATCACTGTAGTCATCCAGTTGCGACGGTACGGGCGGCGCAGCCTGGCCCGGGGGAGGGGGGGGCGCATTACTCGGCGGCGCAGCACCACCACTAGTCGACGAGGACTTGACGGCGACGAAATCACCGGCATTTTGCATGGCGTATTCGTGTTTTTGTATGAGGTCACGCAGGGCGGTGTTGCGGGGGTCAACGAGCTGGTAGGCTGTTAGGCCGCCCTTTGTGCGCAGGCGTGGGTTGGAGCCTGCTTCGAGCATCATTTCGACGAGGGCGTGGCCAAAGGCGCGCTGGGCTTGGGGTTCTGAGTTGAGCCAGCGGATGGCGGCGTGGAGGGGGGTGTCGCCTTCGAGGCGGTTTGTTGGGTCGCATTCAAAGTTTGGTTGGTCGAGGAGGAGGTCGATGATTTCGTCTGCGAGATTGGTCAAGGTTTAGCGATACACAAGGAAAATGGTGGGTGAGGAAAAGGAAAAATGCAGATGAGAGAGAGGGGGGGGAAAACGGCGTACAGTTTCCGCGAGAGGCTGCCTCGTGGTATAAATGGTTGCCCATGACGGTTGTTGTCTTGTTTAGGAGCGCGGATATCTCGGCGTCTGACTTGCCGGCGAGGACTTCGGTTAGGAGCTCGGTGTTGTTGCGGCGGCAGGCTTCGATGAGTTGCTCTTTGGCTGAGGCGCCCTGTAAGGTGGGAGTTGAGTTAGATTGAGAGGAAAGGAGAGTGATTTTGCGGCTCGTTGGGCTGGGGACTCGCGTACCTCGTGCTCCTCGTTTGCCATGGTTGCGATGGGAAACGTGCTTGGGTAGCTGGTTTGTTTTGAGTTGCGGGAAATGTGCTTTGCTGTGTTTGGTGAGCGTGTATAATGCGCGAGTGGGCTCTCGTGGTTCTGAGCGCGGTGTGAGAAGGTAGTAAGTGCTGTGTTACTGCCAGGTTGCGAATAGGAGGTCCTTGTCCAGGGAACGGCTGCCGTTGCGTCGGTGTTGACGTTGCAGATGTCGGCACTGCCCCTCGATTGGTGGTGGGGCCGGCGCTTGATTCTGCGACCAAGGCGCTTGGTTGCCTAGGGGTGGTGTGTTGAGGAGGGTCCGTGTAAGGCAGAGCCCGCGTCATTCCTCGTCGAACTGCCACGGTATAGTCAATGGTGCTGTTTTTATATTAATTTTGTCAAAGACTGCTTTGAGGAGATGTTGCTGATTCCTATTTAGACAAATAGAACAAGCAACATAGAGAGGTTTGTCTCTCACGTTGCTAGACAGACTTGTGCTCATTCACATTGCTAATGCCTACAAGGCACAAATAAAAATAAAATAAAATAAAATAAAAGCAAATAAAATAAAAACTATAAAACACTAGGAGCGTTTATAGCACCTAATTGCCTATCTTCACTACAGACGATTGGTAATGGCAGGAAAAATAGCACACAGTAACGAAAATAACGGTTGCCGAGCTTTTTCATCTCTGTTAGCGATTGCAGTGAGAGACAAACAATAGCATCGTATAGAAACTAATTTTTGATTTTTATTCTTTTTCTTATCGTGTAAATTTTTTTTTTCCTTTATTTTTTGGAGTTGTGTAGTTTAAGTTTACAGAAAGCAAACAGTCATTCTTGTCCTTGTCGCATGACGCCTCTCGAATTATGTAACTACACCAACGGAAATTGAGCACATCCGCCAACCCCATGCTTCCACTACGTAAATTCCAGAAACGCTAAAATGCTGCTAGATGTTGCTTGGGTTACTCTTTGCACGGCCGGGTGCGTCTCCGCACGTTTAGACTTGTCGCAGCCTGATGCGCGGTCCACCTCACACAATTCGGCACCCGGTCACTTTCTATGTATGGTAAAGCGTAAGTATCCATGTGCGCAGCTTCCCAGTAGCCGTGCGAGAGCCAACAGGCTGTACATCGAAACGAGATTCATTCTCAGGAAATTCTTCATCTTTTTGGCATAGGTAGTAACATTATATCGTCAGGCCAGAAAATATATAAAGCAATCCCCTTCAACTTAACAAATCTTCAATCTAATCGCTTCAATCACAATACCAAGACCAGCACAACCAACACAACCAACACAATGTCCATCAATGAACAAGGAGCGGAGCACAGACTCGCTGTCGTCGGTGAAATCCTTGGCCAGTTTCATCTAAAAGCAAGTAAATTACCACCAGCTACAGTCGCCAATACTGTGCCATCTATTCTAACAGCCCATGCCCATTAGGCCAGAACCACCACTCCCCTAGCTTTTGACCTCAAGTACGACTACCCGTTCAACAACTTTATTTTCAAGGTCGACCTCGAGTCCCCAGCACTGCCCAAAGCGTTTCCAGGCTCTCAGCCCGGTACCATTGCCGCTCCAGCAGCCGGCCTCGGCACGCTCGTGGTGCGGATGAGCAACCCCCGAGCAGACGACCTAAACCAGACGAACCGTATTCAAAACGACGTTGCCTGCTCCCACCTCGCGCGTCAATCCATTGCGTCTGCCGGTCTATCTCCCGTCGTGCCGGCAGTATACGCCTGGGCAGAACCCAAGTCTATTGACCTTGAAAGTATTGACGACGCAAACTTTGGGTGGACTATAACAGAGCATAAGCCCGGCGAGGATCTCGATGGCCAGTTTCCCACACTTTCGGTGGAAGACAAGGTGAATGTCCTGGGACAAATGGCCTCCATTGTTGCAGCCGTGCAAAAGGCTGTCGTGCCACCTGATGCCCGCCAATTTGGTGGATTGGCATTTGATAAGCAGGGGAATTTAATCCCTGCACAGACGTCGCTTCTTCATGCGGGGCCGTTCAAGTCATATGCAAACTTGTGGACGTATAAGCTCCAAGCTCAGCTTCGCAACTCTACAAAAAGCCCTGTACTTGATGGCTGGAAAGAAGACGGCCTGGGTAAGAGGGTGCAGAGTTTCATAGATTCTGGACATGTTGGCAAAGTACTTGAGACGGCTGATTCGTCAAAGTGCAGCTTAGTCCATGGCGATCTAAGTGAGTCCCTTTTCTATCTTTTCTCCTACTAAACATTTTCCGGTTTTTGCTCTATTTCCACAGTGTATTAGGAGGGAGCTAACAAAACTAGCCATGAACAACATGCTCTACGACAGCACAACCAAGCAAATCACCGCCCTCCTTGACTTTGACTTTTCGACCGTAACTCATCCCGCTGAGGAATTCAACATGAGCCTGAACGACGTCAGTGGCGGCCTGGTAGATGACCCTGCAGGAATCCTCTCCTGCGTGCTTGCTAATGACTTTACCAGCCCTCCTGAGAACCTCTCCGACAAAGGCGCAGAGAAATGGGAACTAGCCAAGATGTGGAACAGAATTGCCATCGAAAAGGGCGTGACGGTGCTGAGCGCCATTCCGGGGATAAGGGACATTATAACGCTGCAGAAGCTAAATGGGGCCCTGTGTCCGTTTCAGCTTAGCCACGAGACTGTGCTCAAGAATTCTTCCGAGGAGTACAAGCAGAAGAAGATGAAAGATGTGCGGGAGATTGTGGACAAGTTTTTGGAGGAGAGGGGATTTTGAGGGCCGTGGTATGATGTTTGGAATCTACACGCTAAATACTAGCAGTGGGCTTTGTAGCTCCTAGCCAGTCAACTTTTATCATTGAAGCTTATCAGCTGGTTTAAATAAGGGAAGACTTTAGACAATAGTCTTCATCTTGTACAACAGCCCGACCATCACTTACACGCAACGGCTTGCATGGCCGAAGGTGGGTCCTGGCCCGAATCGTCGCCAACCACACCATCACCCCCCACCGCGACTCATCCCGGCAGAAAACTTTCCCAACATCACTTTTTCCAAGCTCGCGACGACAAAAGGCACCCGACACAAAGGCCGCCCACGCAGTGTCTACGGGAAACTACTGCTTTCAAATTCAACTACTAGTCTGTTAGACTACACTTCGCAGGCTAATCTGCGCCCCAACCCACCCCAATCATGCTCCTCTGTACGTCACTCCAACCAAAATCCGCCGAACTGCTGCAAAAGCCGCCAGACTAACAAAATCCCTTCGCTCTCCAGTCTGTCCACACTGCGCCAACATCCTCACAGTCTCACTAACAACTCAGCGCACAAACCGCCTCGAATGCCGCACCTGTCCATTTGAACACACCATCACCGAGCCCGTCTTCTCGCGACGCGTCTACGAGCGCAAAGAAAAGGAAGACGTCTTTGGCGGGCCAGGCGCATGGGATAATGCGCAAAAGGGCCGAGTGCAGTGTCCGGCCGAGGGGTGCGACGGCAACGAGGCGGCGTTTTTCGAGGTGCAGATTCGCAGTGCGGATGAGCCCATGACGTCGTTTTATAAGTGTATGACTTGTGGCCATCGGTGGAGAGAGAATTAAGCCTGAGAGAGGACAGTGTGTGCGCCATCATGCGGCCAGCGGATATGTTGAGCTTTTGCGTGTTTTGTTATTATTTTTTGGAGTATGGGGCTTTTCTTGGTTGCATAGATTGGGCGTTGGTAAAAAAATGTCGGATATATCCTAGTTTATTTATGTATCTTGTTAAATCGAGAGTGAACACGAGTTGACGTTGAAACATGTTTCCCTCCTCAACGCCCTTCCTTCATCCAGTATGCATCTCGTTAATCCCACCAAAACGCCAAACCCATTCATAAGTCGTAATTCATAGCCCTAGCAGTACAAATATCGCACCCGTTCAAGCCTCCCGATGCCACTGCACAGCCGTCCTCGTCCCATCCTCAATCAGCCGCTGGACAAGATCCGGGCTCATGATATCCTGCCGGAATCGCTCCTGCTGCAGCAGCTCCAGGTGACGCAGCGTTGGCCCAGGATATGTCAGGTATTTGAGGTATGGCGGCCGGCTCCAGTACTGCAGGTAGGCGAGGTAGGCGACAAACGCGGGCTGGGAGAGGAGTTTTTGCGACGCGAGGTGGTTGAGGTAGAATGGGTTTGCGAGGGATTGAACAAACTACGAGCGAGTCAGTACTGTTCCAGTGTTGATTTTATACAGAGAGCGGCGGCGACAGCTATTTTCTGAAGATTGCATTTACCTCTAGTTCAATTTCGAAGCGCGAGTAGCCGCCGTACTTGGTCTCGCCGTCGGAGGGAGCGGCCGGGGGAGACGCCATGCTAACGTCTTGGGGAGTTTTATCGGCCATTGCTGCGAACAGAATAGATGTATGATTGTATAGAAGTTGCACTACACTTGCGCAGTTAATTCAGCAGCGAGGCGTCGTCGTCGTCGTCGCAGCCGCGCAAAGCTTGTTTCGTTACGGGCGGTTGGATGAAAGGAGCCGAGCTCCCGCAGAACCGCGATCAGCTCGGGACAATTTGTCGAATCGCCCCACATCTACTGCCCAGTTGATGTAAGTGTGAGGCGACATGGCAGAACAGCATCTGTTTCCAGCTCATTCATTTTTTGTTACATCTCATTCAACACAATCCTTCTTGCAACATGCCTCCTCCCACCGTCAAGACTCGCTTCCTCATCATCTCCGATACCCACGGACACGTACCCGCCACAACCCCAGCAGATGAACTCACGTCCCCATCAACAGACTGGCTGCGAGCCCCAACCGGCTTCCGCGCTCCTCTTCCAGCAGCCGACGTCGTGCTACACTGCGGCGACCTAACGACACAAACGTCGCCGGCAGAATTTGCCCAAACGTTCCAAATGCTCCGCGAGCTCAATGCGCCTCTAAAGCTCGTCATAGCCGGTAACCACGACATTGCACTAGACGAGCAAGCATGGTCAAGTATCTCTCCAGCGCCGCCGCCGCACTTCCGGCCCGAAGCTCTACAGATTATCCAAGACGCCAAACAAGACGACGTGCATTACCTTACCGAGGGGACATATACCTTTGACCTACCCAGCAACGGCGCGCAGCTGACGCTATACGCAAGCCAATATACACCGCAGTTTGGACTCTGGGGGTTCCAATACCGGCGCGACGACGGAGGTGGCCATGTCTTCGATATCCCCAGGGGCGTCGATATTGCAATGACACATGGTCCTCCTCGAGGCATTCTCGACGAGGCGGGCATCCCGCAGCCAGGACAGCAAGAAACAGACCGACACGCAGGATGCGCAGACTTGTTTCGCGCCATTGAGCAAGCAAGGCCACGAGTACACTGCTTCGGCCACATCCACGAAGGCTGGGGCGCATACTATGCAAAATGGAAGAATATGAATAGGAGTGACCCCCAATTAAAGGAATATGGCCACTCGGCCGACGCAGAGACGTGTATAGATGCGCCGGCTTCGAAGACGAGTGAGCGGCTGAGGGACATGAAGCCAATGACGAGAAAACATCCTCCGCCGACGGCTGAACAGGTGGCGAGGCTTGTTCAGTTGAGCAAGGACAAGGGGTACTATATCGACTATACTGGCGAGGAGGGCTCGACGACGTCGGGAGAACAGACGCTGTTTTTGAATGCTGCTATTCAGGATATCCGTGGTAGGGCTACGCAATTGCCCTTTATTGTGGACATGTTGTTGCATAAAGCACCAAACGGCAGTCGATTAGCATAATAGGACCAGGATAAATAGATTCCATACATTAAGAGTACAGTTTAGTAGAAATCATAGTCTCACTGTCACTAGTTACAACACCGAGTTCATCTTGAATCATCTTGAATGTATTAATTACCTAAGCATTGTCATCATTGGGCAAAGTTTTTCTTCATTAATTGTGTACTATTAATCGTATTTTTGTCCTTGAAAATACGCCTTTGCAACCCATGTAATCATCGTTCTACTCCCATTTTTGAACCTCTTTTCCAATTCTTGCTTTACTTGCACATTATAGAGGGCTCCAATATCATGGCGTAGTTTTTGTGTCTCGTGGATATTATTAAGTAAGACTCCTTTACAGAGCAAGGACGGCAGCCATAATGGCAGCAGCAATGCCGACAGCGGGAGCGGTAGCAGCGCCCTCGGTGGGCGTGGAACCAGGGGCGGAGCCGGTGGCGTCAGAGCCATCAGAGCCGTCAGAGTCGTTGTCCGAGTCGTCACCACCGTTAGTGGGGGTGGGCATGACCATGGTGGTGTTGTGGTGCATGGCAGTGCTGTGGCCCATAGAGGCAGAGGTGTGAGGCATCGTCATGGAAGGAGTCGATTCCATGGTGCCGGGGGCGGTACCCTCGCCAGTGGGCATGGGCATGGACGAGGTAGAGTCAGAGCCGCCGGCGCATATGGCCTCGCCGCCAGCGACGGCCTTCTTGGCATCCTCAGGGCTGCATTGCTTTTCGAGGCAGGGCTGGCTCTTCTCCTTGATGGATGCCTGGTTCTCAGGCTTGCAGTAGCAAGCGATGTCGACGCCGCACTCAGAGGTAAGGCCACCGAGAGCGGTGGCAAGGCACGAGGTCTGTAGCGAATCACTGTTAGCTTGGGTTGCAAAAAAGAGAGCTTAAATCTTCAGCTCTAGTCATTCGAAAGAGGTGAAGCTTACAGCGCACTCAGGGACGAGGCCGGCGAGTTGGTCCAGCTGAGCAGCAACAAGAGTGCTGCTTGTAGCGGCGAGGACAACGGCGGAGAACTTCATGATGGCGGTTGTGTGTTTGTTGGTTTGGAGACGAGGCGAATTGACTCGAAGAAAGGCTGCCGTAAAGCTTGGAAGATCAAGGGTGAGAGGAAAGTGGATGAGGGAAAAACAAGATCGGAATGACGGCTGGGGGAGGAGAGAGGAAGACCGGCCTTTTTAAAGTCTGGGGTGGCTTCGCAAGCTTTCGGCAACGAGAGGGTACCTAAGGATGGGCGAGACCCCTGCCTGGGTAGGAAGCTTCGACACAATGGAGCTCTTTCCTGGCCGGACCTGGACCTGATGCCGGGAATGGGAGCAAAAGGTGGAGCAGACCGGGGTGGCCGTGCAATGGACTCGTACGAGTAACGCTACGGAGAGAAAAAGGTGGTGTGGTGGGTGTGTGGCACTGCACTTGGGTGCCGACTCCGGTGTGTTTGATGCGTGTCAACCGGTACGCGGCCAGAGACATTATTTTACAGTAAAAAGTGAGGACAAAAGCGTGGCAGAGACAAAGTGTCGACTCAGTTGTCAAGAGGCGCAAGTGTCGTTTTTTTTGTTGCTTTTTTCCCAGGCACGGCGGAAATATTTCCTGGTTTTTTTTGTTCTCTTACTTTGCGGCATTATGGGAAAAAATGCTCATCTGTAGGAGATGCAGTTGCTTCTCATTCTCCAGGCTCAGTCAGCATGTACAGTAATATGACGACACAAGGGGGGTCCAACTCTACCTTATTGTACAGTACAGTACATACATCCACCGGACAACCTGCCGATACCGTGGAAACACGGGGGGACGAAGACGGGGAGCAGTGATGGTCCTCGACTCCTCCCTTTTTTGGTGGGCCAATGTATTGTTAGTGCGTCCGTAGCCGCATTTTGGTCGATGGTCGCGACGATCCGAGAGCCAGTTTTTTTTTTTTTCTTTTCCGCCGGTGTAGTATGAGTACGAGTAGCGCCAGAAGGCTGCGGCGGACAGACAGGGGACGATTAGGGGACGAATAATGGGGAATCATGCTAGGACCACTTGCCCCGAGTACCACAGTACTGTAAGCACAACCTGCAGTACTTCGTACTCATACCCTCAACAGCGGCCATCTGTAAGCTAATTATTAGCGCTCGGAGAGTGTGGACTCCAAAGGACGACTGCTGCGACACCCGCCCGCCCCTGTACTCGTATATTTGATATTTGCCACACAACAGAGGGCCACAGAGAGAAAGGAGGCCGGCGACAGCGCAGCAGCCGCGACGAGTACTCATACGAATACATCCATCCCAATGGCTGCCGTGTGCCGCACAGCAACAAGGGGCGCGCGGGCGCTGCATTTCTGGACCCTTTTTTATCGGAACCTACGTGAGACGCCGCCCCTGGCGAAAAAGGCTTGTTGGGGGAGGTTGGCTGTCTCACTGCAGAATTGGTTACTTTTTCTTCTTGTTGTTGTTTTTCTACTGCAGGTTTTGTTTAAAAGTTTCTTTTTTTTTTCCTTCTTCACGCGTTCAGATTGCGCTTTATGCAGATCAGCCTGGGACTTAATTAACGTGTCCAAAAGTAATCAAATGGTCCCCGATTAGCTACAAACGACGTAGTAATAATTCCCCCCAGGCCGAACGCGGAATGCCTGAGGCCTGAGTGCCAGTGTCGTTCGTTGCCTGTTTAGGTCAAACAACACACGAATATTATTACTTTTGAAGCAAATTGCGTCGGCTGCGAAACGGCACAAGCACCAAGGTACCTCCTCGTACGAATCCGTCCGGGTACAACTAGGATCGCCTGTCTGTGGACCTGCATCTAGACCAGGCGGATCACTGACCTCTGAAGAGTAATTTAGTACCTTGCCATCCATTCTACGAGTCTGATAACGTTAGTTTCAATGGCTGCCGTGGCTGTGCCGTCCCGTACTTCGTAGTGGTGTGTGGCCCGGCGCGGCTTCTCGGCACCCAGCCATGTTTCTGTTTCCGTCTGTCTCTGTCTGTTTGTACAAAGTACTGCCGGCTGGTCCCGTTCAAGGGTTTTCTCTCAAGAACTGGCAAAAGGTGTATTTATATTTAAAAGAAAAAAAGAAAAAAAGGACATTGGCTGTGTTGTTTTCTATTCTTGTATATACCTATGTATAGTAACTACTCGCTGCAAGCGTACAATAACCGAGTGCCAATAGTGTTATCTGAATGTCATATCGAGTAGCACTGCATTGCCGATCGGCTGCCGCAGTGACTAGGTAGGTACTACTAACCTTGTTACCTAAGTTTTGCTACATTAGGTAACGAGTATAGGAATTAATGCATTCGGCATACGAATTAATGCATTCAGCATTGCTTCTTACTGACTACGCCACATAATAATTACATACAAACAGAGACTACGCCACCCCTTTCTCCTCCCTAAATAAGCGTCCGAGGTTGGGCGTCTGCACCTCAAAGTCAAAATTCAATAATTGTTCCGGCCATTACACCGGGCTGTGTAACTTTTGTGCCCATTCCACGATTCCCATTCCAATTGCGGCGTTTTAGCATCCCTGATACTAATGAAGCCACTAGCCGCCTTTTGGACCAATGCAATGCGACACGCCACTACACCCATCGCCCCTTTTGAGCCGCTGCACAAGCTCGTATCGACAATTCTTCTCCCCCCATTCCCGACCTACCAATAAACCCTTGTAATTAATAGGCTACGAAATAATGAGCTTCCGTGGCTTGGCTCAGGCGCCATCTCACGACTGCAGCACCCCGCCTTCCTACTCGGGACATTCCACTCGATCCCTCACTTAAGAGCCGCCAAACATGCCCGCCGTCGCCATCAAGCTTTGCAGCTGACGAGTACTCGTAACAGAAAGAGGAGAGAAATTCGACTAGCCTACGACATAGTTGTACTTCGTATGTATTATTATGTATCTCTCCGCATTATTTTCGGGTCTAATGAGCATATCATTTCCTATCTAGAAACCCTCTTAAAGTAAATCGCTTCTATTGTAATCCAGTCAGAGTCAAAGTTGGGTGAGCCCCGCTCCACTCCTTCTTCGCGACGCGCAAGCATCCACATGCCGCGTGAACATCGCTTACCCTGTGGAAGCTTTACCGTTGAGCCGAACACGCTACGGAAGTGGCATTCAAAGTTTTTGTTTCTAAGAAAAGAAAAGAAAACGCCATTGCGGGACACGCGGCCGCAGATCTATCTTGTCAGCAGGACGTCCTTGAGCTGCGTCGTGTGGCAGTGCTTGCTGATTCAGAACAGAGCATATCAGAGAAAGAACCTCAACGGATGAAGCAATGACTGTACGTCTAGTTCGTAGCACAGTCTCGGAAGCACCGTTCTTCTCACGCTTCCCCCGTATTCACCGTCGTAATCTGTTCCGGATACACAATCCCTCCTTGCTTCAAAGCCGCCTCAATAGCATCCATAACAGCTATACTCTCGGCCCACGGCATCATACTACTCTCCGTCAGCCCAGCACGCAAGCACCTAGCACACTCGTCTGCCTGCCAAAACATGCCATGACCTGCACCTTTCTGAACATCTTCCGGTACAGGACAATCAACAACTTGCGCCTCTCCATCACCGTCTGTCGTTATGATACTGTAGCCCAGCGGTCGCCCGGCAGGATGCCGGATCTGTATCTCGCCTCTCGACCCTTGAATCCGAACAGCGAGAGTTGCTATTGACGACTTTATATGATGAGGGCTGGTACCCACGCGAATAGAAGTAGTTGCGAGACCCATGGCTTTATGCTCGGGAAAATGGCATATAATACTCGTTGTTTCATCGACGCCGGTTTTGTATTTATTTGAAGCCGCTAAAACCACTGGCGCTTCTTTTTCGGACTCGGGCTGTAGGTGATATAGCACCTGGAACACCCACGCTAGCGAATAGACACCCAAGTCAAGAAGTGCGCCGCCTGCCAGGTTACTGTTTACCAGTCGATGTCCGTCGGGAAAGTTGACGGCGTCTTCTTCGCTGCTGTCCGAGCTCTCGTTTAAGGACATGTCCGCTGGGGGGGTCGCGTTGATTAGCCAAAGCTCCCCTTTTGCCACATGTAAAGAGGAACCTACCAAATACACGGTGTACCGATCCAATCTCACCAGACGCAATCAGCGATCTAATCTGTACGCTTGCCGGAAAGAAACGAGTCTTGACAGCTTCCATGCAAAATAGTCCGTTAGAGCTGGCAGTAGCAAACAGCTTTCGAGCTTGTGCAGCCGTCACTGTAAGCGGCTTCTCGCAGAGTACATGCTTGCCAGCATTCAGTGCTAGCATGGCGTTTGGAAAGTGATGACTGTGCGGCGTAGCAATGTAGACAATGTCGACGTCCGGATCAGCAACTAGTCCCGCGTAGGAGCCGTACGACTTGGCCGCAACGGGGCTGTTAATCTTGGTCATCAAGTCCGTAGCCTTTTCGATGGATGTTGACGACGATACGGCGACAATCTCGTGGCGGATGTCGTATACGTGTCTTGCAGTAGGGTCTGCGAGTAGGTCATTGCAAAATACTAACAGCTGCTCCGTCAGCCCTTAGTGGTAGCTCTCAAGTCATACATGTCATTACCTTCTGCTATGCGGCCTGTGGCCATGATGCCCCATCGAAGCGTATAAAACGTGTTCGGCTCCATGGCAAAAAGCTTTTTCGATTTGATTCGAACGCACACACGTTTTGCGATCTGAATTCGTAAATAATTCTTAGATTCTTCCAGAGTATCGTCTATTACTGGTGGCGGAAATTGTCAGTGGTAGCAACTCTCTCCTCACAGCTGTGGCAACGCCGAACCTGAGTGAAGCAATGAAGAACGAAACTGACTGGCAAAAAGAATCCCCCTAACTGATATCAAGTACACGTAAAAGATGAGTGCACTTTTGTATCATCTACAACATGCAGGCAGCCGATACAAACGCGTCGGTGTCATGTAGTACCCACGGGGACGAGCAAACCCGAGAGCCAAAATTATACGCCACTTACCATGCGCTCAATTGTAGGAAACACCGCAATGGTTTTGATATCTCCCTAACAAATCCGTTAGTAAACCGGTTTCCGGACTCGGGACTGCAGTTGTAACGTGCCAACTCGGCTGCAACCTGTAAAATAGACAGTACCACCCCGCGTGGTCATTATGCGGGGGCGGTGACTGGCTGCATCTCGACCGTCCACGGCTGCCGAGGCCGACATTGCCTAATATAGAGGCAGCAGACTACGGCGAGCGACAATGTGCTGCTTTGCTTTATATATTTGCACTAGCAGGCAATAGGCAAAATTGTACCTTGCATCCACCTTCAGCTGCTGTCGTTTAACAAGTTATCATGTCTCCCAAATTAGGTACGGTGCGTGCAAGCGTCTCTGGGCTCTGCCTCGCGCTTGGAGGATTCATGATTGGCTACGACACCGGAGTCGTAGGTAAGTTCTAATTTTCTTGTGTACACAAACGATACTCATAGTTTGGACTGACATCTCCCCCGTTTTAGGAGGTGTTCTTACATTCGAATCGTTTGAGCGCGACTTCAACTACGCCGGTGCGCCGACATCTAGAATCACTTCCATCAGCTCCCTTGTCGTCGGCCTACAGCAGGTTGGCGCTTTTCTGGCTTCTGTATGTATTGGTCCTATTGCAAATCGCTACGGGAGACGCATTCCTCTATTCATTGCCTGTGTCGTCTTTTGCATCGGAGTCATCTTAGAGACTGTCCAGTCTGGAAGCCTACCTCTCTTCTACGCCGGCAGAATCATTGCTGGCTTTGGAATAGGAAGTGCAACAACCCTAGTCCCCGTCTACATTTCAGAAATCTCTCCCATCCATATGCGAGGTAGTCTCGGCAGTTCAATCCAATGGATGTTCACATGGGGTGTCTTCACTTCATACTGGGCCGACTATGCCGTCAAGAAGCGGATTCCAGACAGTATGGCAAGTCAATGGCAGGTGCCTATAGCACTCCAGATGGCCCCTGCAAGTATGCTAGCCACATCACTCCTTTTTATTCCGGAAAGCGTCCGATGGCTCGTCAAGAGAGGCCGTGTCGACGAAGCTTGGGCCAGTTTGTCTTGGATCCGTGGCGGCGATTCACCAGAGGCGCGAGCCGAGTTTGAAGAGATCAAAATGGCAACAATGGTCGAAACCAATGCTCTCGAAGGATTTAAACAACGAGAGTTACTGAAGCCGCAGAATCGCAAGCGTTTTATTATGGCCTTTGCCATTTTCTTGTGCCAGCAGAGTACAGGTGCGACAGCCCTGGCCTACTTCGGACCCCAAGTTTTCAAGCTTGTTGTCGGGCCAGGTGACCGTAACCTGCTAGTTACTGGCATCTTTGGCTTCATCAAAGTCTTGGCTTGTGGGATTTTTGTATTGTTTGTTTCCGAGCGCTTCGGACGTAAAAGCCTCCTGATGGTCGGAGCTTTGGGTATGGCTACTTGCATGTTTGTCGTCGCTATTCTCGACAAAGTTAAGCCACCGGGCCAAGGCGCTGTAATGGCACCTGGATATGCCATGGTCGGGCTGATTTTTCTCAACATTGTTTTTTACAATACATCATGGGGCCCCCTCCCTTGGATATATGTATCAGAGGTAAGCCAGCTTCTGGGCTCGGACACCTTTATTTATGTAAAGCTTTTGCTGATCTCAATGTCTCCAAGATTTTCCCCACTCGTATTCGAGAAGTGGGTGTCTCGGTTGGCATGTCTACGCAGTGGCTCTTCAATCTCATGTACTCTCTCGTCACGCCGTACATGCTTGCTGGCATGGGTTGGGGGACGTTTCTGTTCTATGCAGTTGCAGACATCCTTACAGTCTTGTTCGTTTGGATTTGTCTTAAAGAGACTCGTGGGTTATCGCTTGAGCAGATTGAGCACTTGTTCCATATTCCCGCCGCAAAAGATTCAGACCAAGGTGAAGGAGACGCACCAAAGCGAGGCAGTATTGACAAAGGTCGCCAAGCTTCAATCACTTAAGGCGTTTCCCGCTAGTTTTGAATTTTGGGGTTTCTCGGATGCTCTTGGGTGGCTGAGGGCAGTTAAATTCTCATAGTATCACTATTTTATTGTGGACGACGATGATGATGATGATGATGATGGAATTGGATCATATTTATAGCATAAAGTTTTAAACACACGTTAGCTCGACACTGCTCTACGAACACTTGCACTTGCTCTCCTTGGCTAACATCATGTAGACTGCCAAGCATCCCCCAAGCCTAATAAATAGTACACCATGGCATATCGGGCTGCAACGTGGTGGCGCACGGCATCGGCTGCCGTGACCGAACTGGTACCAGTGTGCGGGGCCGAGCGTGACTTACAGATTCATTTGCCGGGTGAGCACCCGTTGCCGACAAAGACACTGACAAAACAACAAGTGAATTTCTAGAACCCCGAGACAAATGGTGTAAATGACACGTTCGCATGTGCATTGCTTTTACCCAGTGTAAGCCGTGCAATAAGCGGGTTCCGGAAACGAGAGCCGATACTGTAACCATCCACGGAACCTTGTTGCAAGCCAAACGCTTTTAAATGCGCCGCAGTTTTGCCTTGCTTGTCTGTCATACCTACGAATCATCTCTTTCAAGATTGACGTTTGGTTTTAACCTACTCAGAAAGTGAAATACGGCAACCAGGTAAAATGGCAGTGACAAAAACGCCCTCAACCCCCGACGCTCTAAAGAAAGACGGCTTCATAGTCGTTAAGAATATTGTCGGCAACGAGAAGCTCCAAGAGCTTCGGGAAGCAAGCCTCAAGATTGAACAGCTAGCACGAGCCGGTAACTGGCCGCATATCCGCACAGTTGGCGACCCATTCCCACCATGGACCTTTTCCCCGGAAAAAGGCATCTGGGGAGTGCAGCACCTTATGAACCCTGACCTCCCCGGCCACGACGTCTTCACCAAGCTATACTTTTCTGAGGAGATCCTCAAAGTTGTTCGAGAGATTATGCAATGCAGTGACGAAGAGCTTGTTATGGAGCTGTTTAACATGCTTCTGCGGCCAGAAAGGGACTTTTCATTACAGTGGCATCGCGACGCGGTTCCGGCTGATGCAACCGCAAATGAAGAAATGGAACGTCTGCGGCAGCCGGCGTTTCATGCGCAGTATAACTTTGCGCTGTGGGAAGATGATTCTCTTATTGTTGTACCTGGCTCTCACAAGCGCCCGCGAACGGATGTCGAGCGCCAGGCGGATCCGTTTGAGAAGCAGTTGCCCGGTCAGCTTGCTGTCAAGCTGGAACCTGGAGACATTGTATTTTATTACAACAACATTCTACATCGTGGTGTCTATGACTCGAAGAAGGAGAGAGTGACACTTCACGGGTCCGTGGGGCATTCTGGTGGTAGTAAGCTCCGCGCTTATAATATTTTGAAGCATGGAATTGGTTCATGCGTTGGAAACGTTGATTTTTCTCAGCTTCAAGGACAGGAGAGAGAGCGTGCGGAGGCTATGCGCCAGAGGCTGATCAAGTTGGCTAATGAGAATGCCGAGAACGCTGCGAATGCAGCCTGAGAGGAGTTGCTTTCTTAGCTGATGTCAGGTAGAAGAGTGGTAGTGACTGGCCGTTTCTATAAAGTTTTATTTAATCCAAGTTATTGTTTGGTTGGTGTGAGTTTTATCTACTTTTTGCTCACTGTAGCATTTTTCATTGTAACTTTACAAAAGCTTTACCAGATTTCGTGCTCAGGAATATCGCCAATCTCCAGCATCTTCGCATCCAGCTGAGCTTTTATTTTGCAAACAACTTCAGCATAGCCCGAGTCGCTATACAAATTGAACAGCTCCAAAGGGTCATTTTCACAGTCAAAAAGCTCCCACTCCTTTTCTTCTCCACCGTTCTGTGTGCCCGGGATGCCAAAGCCCTCATTGTACCAGTAAATCAGCTTATACCGCCGATCACGAACCCCATAATGAGCGTATGCGTTGTGCTGCTCATCTCTGTGCATCCAGTAGCGGTGGTATGCAACCTGCTGCCAGTCTTGTGGAGTGCTTCCAGCGCAAACCTGCCTGAAAGAACGGCCCTGCATATATGACGGCTTCTGAATTCCAGTGTAGTCTAGCCAGGTAGCTGCAAAGTCAACGTTGCTGACAATATCGTCGCAAACACTGGGTTTGATTTCGGGTGGATATCGCATGAGAAGCGGCATTTGAAACGACTCTTCGTACATGAAGCGCTTGTCGAACCAGCCGTGGTCGCCCAAGAAGAATCCTTGGTCTGAAGTGTACATGACAATGGTATTGTCGGCCAGTTCGTTTGTATCCAGGTAGTCGAGGAGTCGGCCGACGTTTTCATCTATGGAATGAATTGTCCGCAGATAACGTTTAATGTACCTTTGATACTTGAAGTGCCGCAAAGCTTGAGAGTCTTCAAAGACAAACACTTCACCAGTATCCTTGTCAATAAGCGTCAACTGTTTCAGCCCACCTTCGGTGAGATGAGGAATTTTTCGTATGTCTGAACCAGGTACCAGCTCACCGACCTCAGCACCGCCTTCAGGTTGGACCAGTCCCAAATCGTAGTAGGTAAGATCGGCTTCAACACGCATGTGCGCAGCAGCAGCAGCCTTTGCGCGGTGCTTATAGTCGTCGTCAAAAGTTTCTGGAACCTTGACATCTTCGCGGTACAAAGTGTTGTGCGACGGCTTACACTCCCAAGACCGGTGCGGCGCTTTGTGGTGGCACATGAGAAAAAAGGGCTTCTTTTGGTCCCGATTCTCAAGCCAGTGAAGCGACTTGTCCGTTATTATGTCCGTTGCATAGCCGTTTTCGGTTACTTTGTGTCCATTTTCAACAAAGACAGGATCATGATAAAGACCTTGGCCAGGTACCACAGACCAGTAATCGAAGCCTGATGGTTCGTGGTCGGGGCCTTCTCCCAAATGCCATTTTCCAATCATGGCAGTCTGATAGCCACCGGTCCGAAGATGCTTTGCAACATTGGGAGTGTGTTTGTTGATTTTACTGTCCAGCGTCACAACACCATTCACATGGTTATAAGTGCCCGTCAATATGGCGGCTCGACTAGGAGTGCATATCGAATTGGACACATAGCAATGGTTGAACCGCATACCTTCATTTGCAATGCGATCTATATTGGGTGTGCTATTGATGCCAGCTCCGTAGCAACTTATGGCTTTGGCAGCGTGGTCATCAGCCATGATGAAGAGGATGTTAGGAAACTGACCCATGGCAGGAAGACGTGCAGCTTGCAATACAGAAAGAATGCAATTTACTTGACGTATTGAAGGGTTTGAAAATGCACCCGCAGCTGAATTGCTCCGTCTTACCAAACTGCTGCCCACATGACTAAATAAGCAAATTTGACTTATAGAGCGCTGGTGCGACACTCATACTGCGAATGAAGAGCGGAGTCGGCTATCGGGCGCCTTTTCATGCAACGTTCCAGGCGTGGGGATAACCCGGTGCCGGCGTCTCCTCTCCGCCTTCTCACAAACACCGAACGGAGATTCAAACTCATACTGATATGCATGCCTATGTTCCACCCAATTTCAGACTACGTGGTTCAAATTAAAGCGGAATGAATGACCCATCGGAAGTGTCCCCATCTCCGGATAGTTCCCGCCGGCGCGGCTATGGCCGTTCAAGGGGCCATGACGCAGCCTGTGACCAGGTAAGCTCCTCAATTCCATTAGAGATTGAGATTAAAGGCCGAAGAGATATATATTGGCTTACAAGAAATAAAGTGTCGATCTAAAAAGATCCGTTGCAACAGACAACAGCCTGTATGTCTTCAATGTGCACGCAGAAAGTCGACGTGCTCTTGGGCCAACCAGGGCCGGAAGACCAACCAAGTGTAAGTGATTTGGACACACAAAGAACCATTGCAACATGGTCATTTTCACTTACTCGTCTCTAGTACGGATGGCCTTCAAGGCATTGACCATCGTTTACATACGATAGAATCAAGTTTGCAAAGCATCATGCAACATCTTCAGCCGTCTGGTCTACCTGGTCCACCTGCTCAATACAACAACAGGATTTGGTCAACTAAACCTGATGCGTCGGATTTAGTTCATAACATTCCAAAGGCCGCTCGCTTCTCCTCAACCCAAGGACCTTCACCAGGGTCCCATACGACTTTCTCAGCAGCTGCACAAGCGCGCACTCAGTTCTACGGAAGCAGCTCCCTTCACGCATTAATCAATGATACAAATAAAGTTATAGCGTCAAGGATATCGCAAGAGCTCTCTCAAAATGATATAGACACGTCAGAAACAATCTGGAGCCGCTTGCTTGCGCAGCAGGCACGAGCCCAAAATGAACTCCTAGAAGTGCTTGATTCCGACACAATACCATACATCGACGCAGAAGGTTCTTTGACCTTACCCCCTCAAAGAGTCCTGGAAGCTGTAATTGAGCCGTACTTTATGCATATCGAATCCGAAATACCGTTGCTCGAGCGGAGACGGTGCATAAATGCTATCGACGAATGCTGCAGCGGTAAAGATGCTTCAAATGTTGATCCAGCATGGAAGGTCATCTTCAACTACATAATGATTCAGTGTTTCCTTGGGCGCTATATGCCACTCGAGCGATCAAGTAAAGAAATTGACTTTCTTTTGACCAAAGAGTTTGAATTACCATTTCTTGCGAGCCTATGGGCTGCTTTTTCACAACTCTCGCTGTTTATAGAACCGTCATTCGCCAATGTACAGGCGCTTGTTGCCTTGGTAAGCTCATTTCTAATAGATAGTATCCCATCAGCTGACATAAATGATCTGACAGACAGTTATAGCCCAAAGATACTTTTCTGTATCGGCGGCCAAGACTTCTCTTCACCTTGCTTGTTACGCCGCTAAAGCTATTGGTCTGCACAGAAATGACTTCCACGTGCATTTGGCGCCAGAAGAAATCGAAGAGCACCGCAAAGTATTCTGGGCCTTATTTACCGTAGACAAAGAGCTCTCCTTTGTCCTTGGTCTCACACCCTGCTTGCCATCTTATGACTGCGACACGACTCTTCCTGAAGGGCTGTCTCAATTCTCACGCTTCCGTGCGAGGTTCTCTCAGGTAACAGAAAGTATATACATGGCTTTATATTCCGCATCAACCGCTACAAAAGACGAGGACCGGAGAGAAAGAGACATAGCCACACTTGAGACTGAGCTACAGGAGCTGCAAGAATGCGACGCTTTGAAGTACCCCGCTGAAAATAGCGCCTTGCAGATGGAGTCGCAATATCTGTATCATCTGGGACTCGTAATGATCTTACGACGCAGTGTAGACAAGACACGATTTCAGAGATGCATCCAAGAAGCATGTCAATGTATCAGTCTCCTTATGCGTATACGAGAGTCCGATACCACTATTGGCGGATATATGGTACTTAGAAGGTAGCTTTCCCTTTCTTCCACAATATTTTAGCTGCCATTGTCTTCTAACCTCGACTGCTCTCCAAGGCCATTTCAATGGCGCGCACCTGTGCCATTCTTCGAAGCAATATCTAGCATATTCCAAGAGCGCGACCTTGCACTCCAGCATGAGCATCTTCTTTCAGCAAAGGCATTTGTTGACACGCTCCGATCGGTTGCTTGGACGGATGATGCATCAAGTTACTGCGGAAACCTGTTACAGGTGGCGGAAACTTGCCTTGAGCTCACGAAGTCTTTTGTACAAGCTTGTGAGGCAGTTGCCTCAGGGGCTGCGGGAGATGTCATGTCTGTGGAGTGCAGTGGTTCCGAGGCATCGTCTGAAAACGCCGAGTCGGACTGACGATTCCACCCTACTTGACAACTGAAGAGTTAATGTAATGATGAATGATTTGAAGTAGCTGTAGTAGCTATAGTTATACTTCTAAAATTAATGTTTCTAAGCTGTGCAATCCTCCAGGTCGTGCTGCCCACAAAACAAAGTAGTCACTGGTGATCCTCTAATGCCTCGCGCCAGCATACGCTCTCTCATCTCCGTCAGGCGCGGCCTTGCCTTCCAAACTGAGCGCGGCTTTCCAGTACTATCCTTTCGACCGGACCACCAACCCTCGCCGGCAGCCGCAGCCCGCGGCCAAGCGATACTGTCTACAATGACTGGGTCAATTGTCTCTGTCCAGACGGCAACTTCGCCACCAAGTACGTTCTTCGCAGCCTCATCAGACATTCCCTCCGTTGAATCGTGCATGTAGATTACACGCCAGTTTTTCATTGGGGCACACCAGTCTCCAAATGGGTATCTCGAAGCCAGGCTTCTGTCACGGATGTCCACGTAACCTCCCCGTCCGCATGGCAGGTACTAGTAATAGTACACTCATTAGCACCGGTTGTTTGAGAAAGACGAAGAGATAAAAGGGACATACATATACATCAGACGTCGAGTCAATAATCTTGTATCCAGCGTTGGCGAGTCTCTTCAATCCATCCTTGCCATGCCATGATTGAATAATGGTATCGTTGCCGATCTTCGCATCCCACACACCAATCAAATCATCCCATATAATACGCGTGAACCCATGTTTTCTGACTTGTTCGTTTGAATAGTCGAGGAAGCTCTGTAGTAGTGGCTGCAGAATGGCTTTGTCTTTAGTCTTCAGAGCAGGATCAAGAAGGGAGTTTTCAGCCTTGTATTCGTCACCACCGGTGTGAAAGTACGTCGTGTAACTTGACAGACGAGGCAGTAAGTCGTCAAAAAGTGTTTCGAGGAAATTGTCAACGTCTGTGTTATTCAATCTGAGCGAACCGCACGGGGGCTCTGCGCAGTAAGCATGGTACGGCAAAGCATTATACGCGACCGAAAGATCGGGATACGCCTTCTCAATGCCCACATGCCCCGGCATGTCAATTTCAAAAATAGCCTGCACACCACGCTCCGCGGCATACTCCTGTAAATCGCGGATATCTTCTGGCGAGTAGGTTAAGCCTTCTGCAAAGGCACCTTTCTGCGCCAGTTCCGGAAGCGAAGGAATCTCCAAAGGCCATGATTGAGTGTCGGTAATGTGAAGATGAATCACGTTCATCTTGCTCATAGCAAGTCCATCGATGGTTCTCTTGACGTCTGCAATCGGATACCAGTTACGGGCAAGATCCAGGAGCATGCCACGGTATGCGAATTTAGGATAATCTTGAATTGACACTGGAGCCATGGCTGTGTAAGAAACCTGCTGCGCGTCGGACTTGAAGAAAAGCTGAGTAAAGGTTTCCAGTGCACGCAAGATGCCAGTTGAAGATGCAGCTTCGATGACTGCTTTGCCAGACGATGTCAATTGAAGGGTATAAGTCTCATTGATTGCTCCGATAATGGGGAGAGCTTCATCTTCCCCCGTCTGCGTAATGGCAAGAGAAGTGATCGCTTCATTCCCGTCGCGAGATGGGGCTGGTGGCCCATTGAGCATCCACGGATCTAAACCATTCGTAAATATAGCCTCGTAAGTGCGCGAAATTGCACGACAAACGACTTCTTTACTTTTCCCGTTGGCGTCCCGTGTCTGCAAAAGAGGCCTGTTCACATTGTCTTTGCCTTTGCACTTTCCAGAATTCCAGGGCATGGTATCTCCATTATATGTCACCATTAGTGACTGATCAATGAATAACACATCTGAGCCAGTTGAAAGCTGCTGTGGGACTGGCCATATAGCGCTGACTGGTGCAATCACAGCAGCAATTACAGGCGCAGTGATATAGAGCTTGTTGAGCATGGTTAAGAATGTTGTGTACACAAAGAGAGAAAAACAGTTTCTTATTTTGGCTGGAGCTTTAAATTATATATACATACAGATATGTTGCGATACTTTACGTACAAACAAATACCGAGTATTGAATGTATTGGATGTAGTTGCCACTCGGCCTCGGAACCGGCGCCGAGCTAAGCGCGGAGTTCTGTAATCGGTGGACACTGCAAGATTAACGTTACCTAATTACCACACAACAGTGGGTAGATGAGCTCACTCGCCGATTTTAGCGTCTGTACGGTACAATACTTCTTGGCTTTTATGGCATAAAAACAGGGGCAGCTAACCAAAGGCAAGCACAAAGAGGGCCACGAGGGCAGCTTGCCCACGCGTGCGGCTGCGTCTAATACGTGATTGGGCAGCTTTATGGCAAGAGTAGCCGGCTCGGCAGTTAAACTGATGGATTAAAGAGAACAGATGGAAAGAAGAAGAAAAAAGGGTGAGCGACACGTGCATGCCGAGATCTACAATCTAATTATTGAATGAGGCTGCTGAAACCATGTCTCGCCTGTCTCACCGCCAAAGATATACTTGTACACCTTCAAAGGTAAGTGCAATGTAATAGTCTTGTAGATGGGATTGCTTTAAATTATGCGTCAATGTCTGCCAACTTTGGCACTCGCTAATATCTAAACACTTTTGGACGAAACATCTCATCGGTCCCTTCACCGCTCTGTTTTCTTTGTTTCCTGATTCAAGTCTCGGCTTATTCACCTTTAGATGCAGTTGCACTGAAAGACAACGGTCATTCTTACATGAATAGGCTGTTGCCTGTATTATTTTATACATTAAATATACATATTACTTCTAGAATTGGCTAGTCCCACTGTGGCCTGCTCATAATAATCGGCCTTGCAGGATCCCACGGCCCACGAATCTCGTTCTTATACTTCTGCAGCCCAATAAGCCACCAGCTGCATCCACCTGCCGCCAACACGGCAATGAGTACACCGACAACCATTCCCACAATGCCACCCTTCCATGGCCACCCACCATTGACTCCCGGATCGCTAAGAACCATACCAACGCCCATGCCGGCTCCGAGGACGAGCTGGATCGACAACGCGACATGGTATTTCCAACTGCGATGCCGCACATGCCGTCGAAACACAGGAAACAGACCAAACACCTGAATACTGAAGAGTGTCAGGCTAAACACCTGTTTTGTCGACGGCAGGCGGCTGGCCAGCACGGTAGAGGCCATCAGGGCCGCATTGGTGGACAGCGAAGCGGGGAACTTGGCACCCACGCCGCCTGAATAGTCGAAGAAGAAGATATTAATGGCAAGAAGCCAGAATGACATGGCCCAGATGCTGTCGCTGGATGTAGATCTGGTCAGCGACTTGAGAATCGGGCTGAGGCCGAGGAGCGTAGAGTAAATCAGCAGCGCCGATTTAATCGTGCCCAGGCGTTGATGAATGCGACTCTCATCGCCAGGCATGATCGTAGAGTATTCTTCGGGTATGCTTCTTGGAGGAGGAGGAAGACTTTGGCTGCTAGAGCTGATATTGTTGTTTGCCGCCAGCGACGTTGACGACGCTGAGCGCGGTGGCTTTGTCGCCCCCATTTCGAGATTGCTCGTGGAGCTGGCAGCCGACGTAGCAGTTGATATAACCCCGTTTGTAGATTGCGTCGAGTCAGAACGCAGAGGAATCTGTAGCAGCGGCCGCCGCAGACTACCAGCACGCGTTCGACGACGGGCACTACCGTTGCGAGTCATGGCGGCCGCAGCTGCGTTGACGCTGAGCTCGTCCTCCTCGTCCTCTTCTTCCGAGACCCAGCGTTCCCAGAGAATCCAGCCAAGAAACGTGCCGACGCTGCTCCAGCTGACGACGGAGACGGGAGACACGCGCTCCTGGAAGATGGCGACAAAGTTGACTATAAAGATGATGACGCTGCAGACGTGCTGCAGGATGACGGTCGAGTCGGCGACCAGGGGCCAGAAGTCGTAGGGCTTGAGACGCGGGTTTCGTTGTAGGTTCTCGAGGAAGGTGGCTTGGTCTGTATAGTTATCAGGATCTATAAAATCTTTACAATCAGCAAACAGAAAGAGAACAGAGTTTTCGGGGCAACGTACGCGACTGCTTCACCCACATGAGCTTCTTCCACGTCCTCTTGCGCCGACGGCTTCCGCTTCGGTCTCCATTGCCGCGCCTCGTGCGCAGGCTAGAGTCGTTGGCGCCATCGCCATCGTATAGACGTGTGGGAGGCGACAGATTGGCATCGTTTGGTGAGAGGTGCGATCGATGATAGACGCCGAGGGACTTGGCGTGGCTCAGGTTGAGGGTTGGAAACGGTGTTTCGTCGTCGGTGGGAGACGGCATGCTGGCCCCGGTGGCGAGGTTTGCCGCAGTATTTGGGATCAATTACAGGTTCGACTGCACCGCGACATTAATGCGCCAGGCTGCTGTTGCGATCGTTTGCGCGGAAGAGGTTGCAAGGCCGAATGTTGTTGAGATCGGCGGTAGAAACCACAGTGGTGTCGCGGATGGTGGTTATGGTTAGGAGTAGCGGGGCGGAAGTCGGGAGGCGGGAGCGGAATTGTCGCCGCTAGACTCCACGTGTGCCGCCAAAGACGCTAATACTAGTATATTAATTGTAGGTGTGTATGATCAGATAAGAATTAGCTATCCTATTCAAAGTTGTTTATTCTTAGGGAAATTTTGACCAGCTTTAAAGCTGGTAGTAGTCGTAAACTATCTGGTTCTGGCTTACACTAGTGTCCCCTGCCTTGCAAAGTTAATAATGTATGTGTAAATTTAGCCTTGCCACTCGTTTTTAAACTTCTGACCCTTATACTTTTCAAATGTGCTGCAATATTCTGACTGAAGTCTTTAGACTCTCTGTAGCCTTGCTCTTGTCCTTGTCCTCGTGCAACTTGCTCAGCCGACACCATCGTCGGTTTATCGGTTGCCGAGTTGACTTACACCTTCCACCATCAGAGCTGGGCTATCTTGGTCCATAATATTATAAATTTCAACCAACAATGGCAGCCACTACGATACTTTTCCTAGCTGTGACGGTCATTGCGGCACCTGTCGCGAATACTGCCAATGTCGCGACCGACGAAGTGCGTCTGTATTCAAGCCGCATACACCAAAACCTTGAACGCGCAAAGATCGCGTTAAGCAGCTTTCAGAACAGGAGAACGACCATTTTAGACATCGACGACAGCTTGACAATGTGGACTTGCCCAGGCAAGTCTCTCAGCAGGAGCTGGTAGGGACTGTGTCGAACCTTTCACCACCAGCGAGCGAGTTGCATGCGGCATAGTGGCAGTCTCGCTTTGCACAACACTCGTTTGCATAATCCTAATCGTGTATGTTTAATCAATTAGATTCTCTCCGTCGTAACCGCTAACGCGTTGACAAACAGTTCCTCTCGAGCTCCTCGAGGCGTTGTCCTGGAGGATGATTCATTTTCAGACGAGCGAGAATAGCAACAAATATTGGAAGCCAAGCATTTTGACTGAATCAAGGCAGACGATCAGGATTTCGATACTCTCAATTTTTCGTTTGTTCATCTTTTACGGTCATGGGCTTTGTGTTTATAAACGAAGAAAGCGCCGTTAATGCGTGTTGCGTTAGATGACCACCAAACTTGTACGAAGCAATAAGCTCATGTGTCCAAACACATCATTTAAAAGAAGAAAAATGATAACCAGCCTCAATTTTAAAACCCTGAATCACCTCCTTCAACGCCTGCATCTGTACACTCCGGCTATACTCGTAAAACTCCGGGCCGGACTTGGCATGGACCCGCCAACGGCCCTTCCCCGCGGAAGTCGGTTCCCCAAACCGGAGCTGCGCCACGTGCAATTCGCCCTCACCACCATACATCTCTCAACCTACACATTCCTGCTGCATCTTGAGCTGAATAAAGGTCTGACTTTCTATTTGCCTGTCAGCAAGGAGCCTCATTGCCCGTGGCAATGGCCTTCACATACGAAACCGCCCCGGACCAAACCGTCCAAGTCGGCGACGTCTCCTTTGCATACCGGCGCCTCGGCCCATCTACCGGTATCCCTCTCGTGCTACTCATGCATTTCAGGCAAGTTGCCCTGCATTCCGCCTCTGTTTCAGCCTCTACCGTCCCGATTTTGGACATATTCTTCTGCAAGTACCCCTGACTAACAATCACATATCTTAGAGGCACAATGGATCACTGGGACCCAGCCCTCCTAAACCCTCTCGCCGCAACACGTCCCGTCATTGTAATAGACAATGCCGGCGTGGGCCGCTCCACAGGAGAAATTCCCAAGACATTCAAGGAATGGGCGCAACATTACATCAATGTCGTATCTGCGTTGGGCATTCAGGAATTTGATGTCCTTGGCTTCTCTATGGGCGGCTGCGTCGCACAACTAGTAGCGTTGAATGCACCACCACGCTCCGTCCGCAGCCTCATTCTTCTAGGGACGACGCCAAGCAGTGGCAATGGTGTCGTACGTGCGGATCTTGGTCCGTTCAACATGCTTAAAGACGCTACAACAGACGAGGAGCAGCGGGCAGCCTTTCTCGCCGCCTTTTTCGAAACATCTGCAGCTAGCCAGGCCGCCGGCCGCGCGGCATGGGGCCGCATTGTAGCAGCCAGAAGCAACAGGGTCTCGCATGTTCCTGCGGATGGTGCCCGAAGACAGGGAATTGCGTTTGCCAAATTCATGGAGCCGAAGCTTGCTGCCGATGCGTCATTTAACAGATTTGATGAGCTACGCATGCCTGTGCTTATAGCCAATGGTAAGTTTCATGGCCTTTTCTCGGTAGTACGATTTCCTACACCTCTGGCAGCTTTCTAATATTTGTTCTTATCAAATTAGGAAGCAATGATTTACTACTACCCACTGAAAACAGCATCCTTATGTGGAAGAATCTAAGCCATCTAAAAGCGCAGCTACACCTGTTTCCTGACGCAGGGCATGGCTTCCTCTTTCAATACGCCCCGGAGTTGGCCAATATAATTAATAACTTCTTAGACAGCGTCAAGCAGCAAAACAGCAAGCTATAAACCGGAGTTTGGATTATCGAAAAGCATCATTCATAGCATAAAGCATAGCCAGTCATCTTTGTGTTACCACATTACATTAAAGCACGTTGAGCATCAGTCGTATCAGCCTTGAACACGTCATCAGCAAAGTTAGTTTCCAACCAGACACGTCGTCGGCATGTTGTGCGGTAAATGACCCTCAAAGTTGGGCATTCTGCTGCCCGAACCAAGGTCGTATCGACTACCAATGAATTTCATGAGGCTTGACAATAGCCATTGTTGAAGTAATAGTGGTTTTACAAAACACGGGCTGCGACTAAGCGGCAGCAGCAACCATCTACGGGCCGTGGCGGAACCCTCGGCAAAGCCGCATGTTCCTGCGGATGTTTCCGTTCTTATGCATGCCATTGGGCAGCTACGATACGGTGGCGACACTTTGCCCTGTAATATTTGCCTAGTCTGCAACAACCTCGCCCGACCGCAACTTCAGCTTGCACGCGAGCCAAGGCGCGGGGAACAGCATCCCACCCTCCAAACTGGCTAACAAAACAGTCCACCCCGGTCAAGACGGATCCAGCCCATTGGGTCAGGACGTCACAGAGGCGGGTGAACAAGTGCATGCAAAACTGTATTCGGCTCGTCATGATTTGTGTCGATGCAACATTACGGAGCCTGTGTGATGCATATATGCAGTGTGACGAACGCAAGAGACCTCCCATGCGGCGTCTCCGCCTGACCATGCACGCGTAACGAGACCAGTAGCACCCCAAACCTCGAATGATCAACCAACCCAATCACTGCTAAATCGACAAGACATGCGGGTAAAGACTCCCATAATAACCCTGCAGCAAGCCGATGTGACAGACCGTCGGTGAAGCCGCTAAGTCCGATTATATCACGACCTAGTGGGCACCAAGCATCGTCGCACAGAGTCGCTGAAGTGTGATGCTGTGTCAATGTAAGAGTGGTTGCAACTTTTGCGTAACACATCCACGTTTTTGCCCTGTGTCTTTGCAGGCTCAGCCGTTACGGAGATGCACTTGCGATGGCTTCACGAGGTATCCATCCCCCTTAGCCCACGGGGCATACGAGTACATCTGGTCGATGCGAATGGCCCGTCCCGCGACCGGGGTGGTGTGAGCGGCTATCAACCCCGACCGCCCTCGATGTGCTGTGATGTTTGCATGACTCTGTTTTCTGACCGCATTCCCGTCACTTGGCATTCTGATGGCCCAGGAGGATTAGAATAAAAAGACCAGCACTGCCAACTTCAGCTTTTGGGCGTCTAACTCGGGATCTATTGGTAAGCGTGGGCTGCAGTGCATGGTTGTTCAAAGAAGGGTTCGTCTCTTTCGTGGCTTTTTTGGAAATAATGTCATCAAGCTCAACTTCGAGGCCGTCCTCACCATTTTCCGAAGACGAAGTCGATTCTGCGGCGTCCAGCTGTCTGATAGAATGCAACTTCAACAATCTACCGACTGAGCTTCGCCTCAAAATCTGGTCGTGCGCCGTCGAGCCACGCGTCATTATCCTCGACGATCTCATGAACAAGCAACAATCATATCCCTTACCAAGTGTTGCTCAAATCAACAGTGAATCACGCATTGAATCACGAGGTGGCTATGAAGCGGTAACCCAGGGATCTCACGTCCACTTTGCTCGGGATATCCTCGTGTGCGACGCTACCATTTCCGACAAGACGGGTGATTCGGCACTTGAGGCAGTCGCTGAGAAGCTACAACGTGTTGCGCTTTGGGACTGTTTTCCTGATGACAAACGCATAGAGACTCCTTACACTTACTCCTCATACCTTTCAGCCTGCTATACGCCGAACCAAGATTCACGTCCCGTCGTATGCGAGAAGCTTTGGTTTCCTAACCTCAAGGAACTGTGGATCGTCAAGGTCGGTCATGTCGATAAATCGTGGCAGGTAGACGGAGGCGAGAGAGCATGTTTCGACACACGTCTCAAGAAAACAGCACGCACATTTCGCTATTGGGTAGACGAGGGCGTCGTGGAGATGGCGCCACTGAGCATTGACGACCCGGACACGAAGCTGGTATTGCAGCATGGCCGCTGCGGTAACGGAAACTGCCGCAACTTGAACTATGGGAGAGCAGTGATGGTTTCAAAAGTGGTTTTCATTGATGGGGAGCATCCCAAAGGTGATTCGCCTGGGTGGAAGCGTGTCTTGCCGTACACACCAACGCAGGGCAAGACTGAAGAGGCGAGTAAAGAGATTCGACAAAACGAAATGAGATGGATAGTGGTGGAGAGAGCTTTGACATTTTCTTTGCGTTGGGACTGGCCTAGTGACTCGGACGAAGCTTGTCGGAGACGCCGCGGGCATTTGTTAGCGGTCACGGGCTGAACCTGTCAAATATCGTGCATGTCGTAGCCTACAGGCCTGGGTAAACCTGAGACTTAACTGCAGCGGCTCCTGGTACGTTCTTGCTTGTACCAAGTTGCTTATAGATCTAGAACTTGCGGGACAGCCAATAAAAGTTTGGAAGATGGAATTGCGCAAAGACGGATAGGCGACGGCCCTGCTTTACGTCGCGGAAATAGCATCATAACGAAAATAAATAGAACAGAAGCAGACACAGTCACAGCCTCCACAATGCATCAAGTCAATTGAACTGGAGATTACTTTACCCCCATTTACAACATGCCCCATTGCCAGAGTTTGCTGCGTCTTTAATTAGAATCAACACTAACTCACCACCCAGTTCGGCCCCCCATATTAGCGGAAACAGACGGCCTGAAAGGGCAATCCGGCTGCCGCGGCGCTAATTCCGCTGCACTGAATCGTTCCGGCCGATGGCGCTAAGCTGATTTTGGCAGATTTGGCATGTCTATCATTCAGAGGCGTATAATGCCGATGACTCGGTTCTCAATGTTGATTGCAAAAAATTCTTTTTACTGGCCATGACCCCGATGTAACGTGTGGCTACTCTTATTTTGCTCAATTGTATTGTTTGAAAGGTGTGCATGGGCTATTGATGGCGGGCCCTTTGCGCCATGGACAAGGCGTAATGTTTGCTCATGTCGCAGCGCCGTGACGCTGTAATTAATTTGCTGTGCCTTGACAAAACTGTGCCAGCCTGTCTATTGTGAGATTGAAGTCTTAAGAAAATCGAAACTTGATTCAACAACATCATAACCGGATTGGTATCACGGAGCAGAGTTAAAGTAGACCAGCGCACCAGTCGTCTGGTAAAAATCCCGTGTGGCTTACATGGAGGCTGAATTGCGCAATCGCAATCAGCTTGCTTCAGCTACAGGGACTTGCCAAGTCCAAGTGGATCACAACGGCTTTAATCCATGCTTCTTGTTTATCGTACAGTATACAATCAATTCTTTTTTAGCTTGCAAGCCGCGCACCCCCACGTTGTGGGTGCATCCAAGAGGGCTCATTGCTTGAAGACCCAGTCATTGTATCAATGGCATGTAAAGCCGGTGGCCACCACCTGTTTCCTTCGTTTCAACCTTCTCATCTTTCGTTACCCGGCTCAGACTGCTCTCTTTAGTTGAAGACTTCTCCCTTTTTTTCCTTTTTTGCAAACCTGAGATAAACTTTCTGGTAACGTGCAACTGAAAGTAGAGAAAAATGCCAATCACCAACAACGACAAGCTCCTCATCCATCTCCCGGCACCAGCCCCAGATGGCTGGCTAGACAAAGTAAAGCAGCGCTTCCCACAACTCACAGTCCGGTGGGAAATCACCTACATGGACGGACCAGACGTCATCAATGCCGATGCTCTCTCAGACGAGGCATGGGAAGGCGTCACCATGCTGTGCCTGTATCCTCCACCAAGCGCCAGCAAGATGAAGAACGTGCGTTTCGTGCAACTCGGGTCTGCCGGCTCAGATCGTTGGTTGAAGCATGAGCGGTACTTGGATCCCAATGTCGTATTTTGTTCCGGTAGTGGATGCCATGCGTAAGTAAATCATTACTTTCTCACGGCTCAATTTTACAAAATGCTGACAGCTTACAACCACAAAAAGCCCCCAAATCGCTGAATGGGTCATCGGAGCCTGGCTCTCTCACGAGCACCACTTCCCTACTTACATGGACCAACAGCGCTCAAAAGTCTGGAAACCCCGAGTTGCAGACAAGCCCGTAACCGACTCTGTGCGCCGCCGTGTAGGAATTCTCGGCTACGGTGCTATAGGGCGCCAAATCGCCCGCCTCGCCCAGGCACTGGGTATGGAAGTCTATGCTTATACATTTCGTCCGCGGGATACGCCTGAATCACGCCGACACCAGGGTTACTGTGTATCCGGCACAGGCGATCAGGAGGGAACGATTCCCGCACGGTGGTTCTCTGGTTCCCGCAACGTGGATATTGAAGAGTTTCTTGGACAGGATCTCGACATGCTTGTTGTCTCACTGCCATTGAATCCTGGAACTCGTGGACTAATCGGCCGTAAGGAATTTGATACTCTCGGGCACCAAGGGGGAAAGACATTCGTGGTCAATATTGCACGCGGCCCCATTGTTGACACTGATGCCCTCTCAGACGCATTGCGGTCTGGTCTCATTAGTGGCGCTGCAGTGGATGTCACGGATCCTGAGCCGTTACCTGAGAGCCATCCGCTCTGGACTTCGCCGAATGTCTTCATTACGCCGCATATATCCTGGCAGTCGAAAACGGTGATTGATCGAGTTGCGGGTATATTGCTGGATAACCTGGAACGTTATCATAAGGGCGAGCCCTTGTTGAACCTGATACAAAAGGGACATTCGGCTTCATCTGAAAACAGTTGATAGAAATGACCTAAACAGGTATATATATTTGAGCACAATCAGGGAACACATTTGCTATCTTCATGGCGTGTAGACACTTTGTACTAAATGAACATGAAGCTGGTATAAAACAAGTCTGGATGGTATCTTTCTAAAACAAAGCTTCAAAGGGCAAAACTCCCCCATGCCTATCCTAATCAAAACGCCTCTTCAGTGCTTGCCTGCTCCTCAAATATAAATAATAATACACACATCCCGCTTTATAGAATAGTTGATCGCTTCCCAAGGTTCAAAAGACACACTGGCTTAACCGATCAGAGAAAGCTAGCCTCCGCGTCGGCCGCCGCGCTTTTGAGCCGGATTCGCGCTCGAACTCCTCGACCAGGACCCCGCCGTTCGCTTAAACGGCCCAAACCCCAATGAAGCTGGTGAAGCTGATAAGGCCGATATAGGCTTGTTCGCTGACTTTATGCCCTGGTCTAAGCCAAGACGGCCCCATCCTCGGGGCTTTTCCCTCGGCTCATCAGATGCCATAGGACTGGGAGAGGCATCTGAGAGCATCTGCCGTTGCCCCTTGAGCATAGCTGCCTGGAGGGCCGCCCAGGACTCTACTTGTCCATTTGCAGCCTCTTCAACACAATTGCACTCGTCGCCGGCAGGACAGTACATCTCGCCAGCTGCATGCCATTCGCCGAGACAATCTTCGTGACTAGCACACCCACAAGAGAGACACGTTGGAAAGAGCGCATCGACCGGCTCAAGGCAGTACACACAGCACAACTTGTCCTGCTTCTGTTTGCAGCGGTCACATTTTCCTACAGCCCCTCCAACCTTGGCGTCGCTGGATGTGTATTGTTGCGGTTCAAGCTGGATCTCGTGGACTCTGCAAACACCAGTGACATCCAGACCTCTGCCAGACGCCAACAGCGCCTGCAGTTGGTCCTGCTTACCCATGGCTATAGATGACGCCCCTGATTTTGTAGGCAGGTTACTGCCATTCATGTCTTCGTGTATTGTCACTGATTCACGAAGACTGCTATCGACAGCACCACTGAACGCATCCTCCTCAAGAGTGTTGAATTTCATAATCTCCAACCGCGCAAGAGGCTGTTCCCACATGTGAAGCATTTCAGCATATGCATATCTATAATTGGCGTAAACAACAGATGATTTGGGATCCAGTAGAGGGTTGTCCAGCCACCCATCGTCATCGAACATGCTTTGATCTTCTAGGATGATATTTACCCGCACCGGTACCATGGTCATCATGTCATCCCGTTGAAAGTCTTCGTCAGAGACTGACGTTCTCCCGCCACCAGATTCAGGCAGGGCAGGCGAGCTTCCAACACCACTACTACCAGTGCGTGGCGCGATGGTGCTTAAAAAGGCCTCTGCTGGGCTCGGTTTTTTTTTGCCTTGGCTTGGTGGCGATGTTGACGTCGCAGCACCACCAAAGGAACGTGGAAGGTTAGCTGCGAAGGCAGATGCGAATCCAGAATTTGTCTTCTGTAGCGGTCGAATTGTCGGCGACTTTGAGATCCCAGACGCTGTACTATCCTGCTCGCCAAGATGGGATTTACTCTTTGCGGGTGGCGTTTCGCCGCATGAATAAGAGTTTTGGCCCGTGTCGCCATTCCACACTCCTTCTTCGGAAGCATGAGATCCGGCGTAATGCGGCGTATGGAGTGTGCCAGGCGTGGTCACGCCCGACGTGGGTATACTTCGTGTATACATATTCCATCCGCTGGCATCCGATGGAAAGTAGTCCAAAGAGAAAGATGGCGCTTTCAAGGTCATTGGCGTTTCTTGTTGTGGTACTCCCGACTCAATATATGCCACTCCATCATCCTTTGGAGACTCGCTGAATATGCATGCTAGCATTGCCAACATTTGAATATCTGCTTTGGTTTCGTAATGATCAAATAGCTCTGCTATAAGTTCCTTTGCCAGCGGATGCTGGCCCCAGCGAACCCTGCCTAGCAGGGTCGACTCGGACTTGGACGAGTCCCCGTCTTTATCGACCATGCCCACTCGCGACACGACGTCACGAGCAATGACCAGTATTGAGTTTCGTCTGCGGGTCCGGCTCAGAACTTCGAGGGGGATCCCTTTGCAGAGTAGCAAAGCCAAGTACCGCCAAACGTTTGACAGTTCGTTGAAACCATGCTTCTCCGCAATCTTTGCGTTATGACTGCAGACGTCGGCACCGTCGCCAAATATAGCATATTCCTCTGCAAATTCTCGTTTCGATGGAAGTTCTGTGCGGTAGTCGTGGATACTGATGACATTGCGGGACTTGATTATACGTCGGCGACCGGTCCCTGTTCCTGTACCAAAGCCCGTACCAGTACCAGTACCAGTGCCTGTGCCTGTGCCCGTCCCAGCACCGCTGGATCTTAGAGACCTATCTTCGCTCCATGTTTTTCGCAGCTGCCGGCTTGAGCGGTACCATATACTCATATTGTGAATTGAAGTCGACTCTGAGTCGCTCGACGATGACATTGATGATGATTCGTCAGAGTCTGAGCCGCTAGATTGGGCATCTGTAGCTGATGCTTCGTCTGTATGATAGCGTTGTCGAGGGCTTTGCTCTTGTGCAAGACGACCGAATCCTGCGAAGAAGGGCTCATTCTTTGGACGCTCCTTGTTTGCAACATCTCCAGTTGAAGAGAAAAGTGCTCGGAATTTTTCTTCTTTGGTAGGGAAGAAGCACAAAAGGCGGCCATCGTTTGAGAAACGGGCACCACAAGTTCGAGGGGGAGGGGGCATGTTAGACCTGCCTGGTGCAGCAATGGTCGTATCAATCTCTCCAGAGTTGGCCAGCTCCTGTGACATTGAAGCTGAACCCCCTCCGTCCGCGTCCTCGTCCTCGCTAGAGCTATCATCTGCTAGTCCATCCATGTCATCGTCGAGGTCCCGCACATTCTTGAAAAATGAGGTACTGGATTCAAGATCCGCTTCGCCAAGCAAGTACGTGAATGCCACTTCCAAGCAGTTTTGCCTTTGCTGTAGGAATTCGTTCGCAAGCTTGTGGATTTCGCGCTGAATTCGTTTATGTGTGTCTTCGGGCATAAACGAAGACTTTTCAATAGTAAACTTTGGTGCCTTGTGCTTCGGATACCCGTTCGGTACGTCAATTTTGACTTTTATGAATATTGGCTCCCCTTCAACTCCCCAGGGCCCAGTGAGAGAAGCGTTCAAGGTGAGGTTATCCATATCAATATTGTCCCACTTGACCTTTGGGATTTGCGTACTCACACGCAGAAGCTCTTCTTGTATGGTGTCGGGCTGACCCCATTGGTCATCTGGAAAACTGTGGCCCAGAATGCTCGAATCTTTGGATGCAAGCCGTCGTGAAGTATCAGTTGACGCTTTTCTCTTATTCATGGTTATACCTTTCATCCAGCCAATATGTGATTGGCTTTTTTCAGCAGATTTGCTGGTAAGCATTTTTGCCTTCATCGAGGGCCCACGCCAGGCTGGCTTCCCATGTCGATTGAAATGGCCGCCAGAACGTGGCGATGCTTGGGCGTTGTATTTGCTGTGGCCCGCGGCAGTGGCTCGCTGATCACTCATGGTACCTGGCTTGCGTTCTTTGGTAGAGGATTCGTCGACAGCGCGGAAAGTTTTGTATGTTGCGCCAGATCGAGTAAGCTTGAGGCCTTTCCTTGCTGTCCCTCCCTTGACGTGGCCGACAGCATTAAAGGCACTGTTGTCGATGCAATGAAGTCTCAGCTCATTGTCAGTTCCCCACGATACGAGCTGGAATTCTCGCTCATCCATATTTTCTGATGAAATGCCACCCCGGCTTCGCCATAGAAATTCAGTTGCTTTGTGGTCACCATGGCCAGGGAAAACAGCCACTGGGTTTGGCGACGCATCAACAGGGGAATCGTCCGACCAAAGTCGATCGTAAAGATAGAGGTCCCCTGGCGCATTCTGCGGCATGGCAAGCAAGCCCCAACCAAAGGGTGTATGCCGGGCTCGCCAGACTGGATAGTCTGTTTGGATGACATGTTCGGGCTCATCCCCTTCAGTGCCGTAGTCCCAAAATTTGATGCTCTTGTCTAGCGAGCAAGTGACGATGCCAGTCGACCTCGTGCGGTTCCAGTCCAGGCCGTAAATCTTGGATGTATGGGCGGCAATGGTCCGAACTGGTTTACTTGCGCGGCGCTCATCCCAAACGTGAAGCCACCGATCGTGTGCAGATGCAATAATGTGAGGATCCTGTCGATTGAATTTGACCTGAGTTGCGCCGGCAAACCAGTCGCAAAACGTCAAGACAGGCTGGCGCGGCCGTCGCAAATCCCACCAGTGGACGTCGCCGTCGACGGAGCATGTCGCCAGTAGGTCAGGGTGATGAGCAGAGAAGTTGACGTCTGTGATGGCTCTTGTATGCCCTTGAAGAGAGTGCTCAATGGGACCTGAGCTCGAGTCTTCTCTCATGTTCAGATTCCACACCAATGCTCGATGATTAGCTGTTGATACAACCCAGTAGTCGCGGGCAGCAAAGGGAGACCACTGAACATCCACAACCAGCCATGGCATACCAGGACTGCGCAGACGCCGGGGTGGATTGTATGGTGAGTCTAAATCGATAATGGCGAGGCCCTCGGGACTGTTTCACGTCAGCACAATTAGCGGCATGGCTGTCACTGAGCTCAACTCACGAGGCAAGCGCAACGTCTCGGCCTGACGGCGAGATCGTCGCCGACCCAACCAATCCATCGACATGAATAGTTCCATCGGCTTCGAAGCTCTCGCTGTCGTATGCAGACTTGATGATTCTGCCCTGTTTGGGTTCGTCGTCCATCTGGTCGAAGCTAGGCATTTCCGCGCGTCGTAGCGCCACACATGGTGGTACTCACTTCACGTTGACGCTCCGCGGAGGTTCAGGAGATCCGACTCATTCGCACGCAATGAGCCAGGTCGTTCACGAGTGAGTAGCACTTCACTCAATCGACGCCTGTTGGTCTGCAAAGCGATATATGTGAGAGGCGTTGTAGTGCTAGGTTGGGCGATGAAATGAAGCTGGCAAGCTCTGGTGGGTATATGCTCAGCACGGGGCAGGCGACCTTGAGTGTGGCCTGCTTGCCTACTTTAGTACCTATGTAGCTGGTCATACCGTGCGGACTTCGTGGCTCGATGTACTGCGGCTGCCAATTTTGGCGTGCGGGTACATCAAGGAAGCGTATATTCAGCGGCAACGGCGCCGCTTTTGTCAGGTTTCTTTAATGCAGGGAAAGCATATTTTTGTGACTGCTTAAAGTTCTTGCAGAGTGGAAAGGAAAAATAAAAATCTGGAAAGAACGATTTTCAATATCAAGGAGGATACAACTTTCGATAGCGGCAAAGCACAAAACCCATTCAAATAGTTACGGAGTGCAGTTCACTGCATTTTCAAGTATGTTTAATAAACAACGTTTAATTCACCATGAGCATCTCAAAACAACATTTTAAACGTCAAAGTGTCTCTATTTTCGCCATTTTGCTCAAGCTCGGGGTCACCCCGTTATTTTGGCTAGCCGAGCCCGGCACTGGGAGCTCTCACTGTAAGTCATTTCTGCGCTGGTCAAGTATAGCCCAAGACTAACTCGGCTACAAGTCTTTAGATAATAAACTACTTTAATCAAACAGTCCATTTTAGTACGGTTCCTGAATATGTCGCTGACTGTATAAGTGTTTTACGGGAGAAGTGCCTACAACTTACACCGTTGCCAAGTCTCTAGCATCTCAACACGTACCCTACACCGTCCAACCACTATGTTGGCACTTCAAACAGAATTCAAAGGGATATGTAATTCTGAGTACAAGCTAGAGCATTTAGAACAAATATACAGCCCTTTTTTTTCCCTTTTTTTTTCCTGATTTAATCACAGTCGGTATATCTACCAATTCAAACTCGTGGTGCGTGTGGCACCACCTAAAAACAGCGAGAGGCTAAGCCTAGGTACCTTAGTAGTTGGCCCACTCTGCCCTCTTCCCTCACGATAGGCCAGGCAAACCACCGCAAGGTACCTGGATAAACCGCCACCTTCATTTTTGCGCGCAATCCCCCAGCATCTTCGTATTGGTCGCCGACTGCGTCTGCAAATCTGGGATACAGCGATATATTAATACACACATATCGTTAGCCACGCCGCTAGACGCCGTATAAATCGCAGCCTGTCGCAAAGAGCCGAACGTTTTGCGTTGTGTCATTAGGCTGTTTGAGGCCGTCGTCGCATGCCCCGCCTCATTCACCACGGCTGAACTTTTGTCTGCTTCCCCCACGACACACGTCTCTGGACCGCGGCCTCGCGACTTGCGTCTGCATACTTGATCTTGGTGCATTCTACAGCTTTCCGACCTCCTTGCGTCTCCGCCGAACCGAACGGGCCCGCCCAAAATGGCTCTGCCGAAGCGAATAGTCAAGGAGACTGAGCGCCTTATGGCCGAACCGTATGACTTGACTCCTCATGTGCTCTGTCGAAAAGCCAGTATACTGATGATATCAAACAAATAGTGTTCCCGGTATCAGCGCCGTTCCGCACGAAGATAACCTGCGCTACTTTGACGTCGAGATCCACGGTCCTACACAGTCACCATACGAAGGTCAGCAAGCTACCTCTTTATCATCCGAAGCGATATAGCAAAAGGTGGACGGATAACTGACCTTGAACACTCTTTCAGGTGGCATCTTTAAGCTTGAACTGTTCCTGCCCGAAGACTACCCCATGACACCTCCCAAGATTCGATTCCTCACCAAAATCTTCCACCCCAACGTCGACAAGCTTGGCCGCATCTGCCTCGATGTGCTAAAAAGTACGCTCCTTTGCTCTCGACTTGCTACATCTCACGGAATGCCCTAAATGCTAATATTTTGCTCTTTTTTTTCTATCAGATAACTGGTCCCCCGCTCTGCAGATTCGAACTATCCTCCTCTCCATCCAGGCCCTCCTCGGCGCCCCCAACCCAGACGACCCTCTCGCTGCCGACGTGGCCAAGAATTGGAAAGAAGACGAAGCAGCGGCCATCAGCACGGCTAAGGAATGGACTGCAAAGTATGCAAAGCCATAGAGGAGGGAAATGGATTATGGAGTGAAGCTAAATCATTCTGGTTGTGTCAACTCGGTCAGACGGCTGTAAGCATTATGGATGGAGTTGCCTGGTTTTCCTGTCATTTGCATTCCCTTTGTTTAGAAACTTGCTTTGGCTTTTTATAAATGAATTCAACGAATTTCTGATGTGCATGATACTACCTTTCTGAATTTGGCGCTTACGCATAGACAGTGGATTTCATTGTAACCAAGTCTCGGACTACTGATTATTTCAAACTTTAAAGGAAGACCGCATTTTACTGTCGAGGCCGGCAACAAGTTCCGCATTTCTGGTAATCGAGCAGTATACAATTTCCTGGCGTTAGAGCCGAATGTGAATGTCTTCAAACGCATAAATAGACTTCGAATATCGCGAAAAAGAAATACAGCACTAAACTCCATAGGTATCAATTCGTTCAAGAAGCATGTATAAATGGGGTATAAGTAGTAGAGAAATCTCCACCAACTTGATATATTGTATCTACAATGCTAGAGTACACAAAGGAAAGCTGTAGAGTGTGTGGTACAGTGCGATTATACGACAGCAAGGTCGCCAAACTTCTCCTGCGGCGGGGGTCAGCAAACTGTCTAATCAAAGAAGAAATGAAACTGGTAGAACGAACCTTGTACCCAGGCACCATCCATCGTCCCTTGGCAATGAGCTGGGTAGTCTTCTCGTCGATCGACTTCTCGGCAGCAGCAACCTCGTCCTGCAATCCATTAGCATCTGCATCCCTATCCATAACATCAATATCGCAAAAACACGTACCACAGTGAGGTCCTCGAAGGGGCGGGCCTCCTCAATGTTCTTGAGGGTGGCAGCGAGGTCCTTCAGCTCGAGGTCGACAGCCTGCTTGGTAGCCTCGGCGTTCTTGACAGCCTCAACCTCAAAGGCGTCAATGGCCTTTATCTGGCGGCTGACATCGTATGTGGTGGGCTTGAACTCCTTGAAGCGCTTCTCAATCTCGTCAACGACGGCCTGGTTCTTGAGGACGGATCGGTAGGCGGAGAAGTCGACGGTAGTGGGCTGCTCGGAGAGGAGCTGAACCTTGCGGCGGGAGTCCTCGTTGCGCTTCTTGAAGGCGTGCAGAGAGGTGACGGTCTGGCCGCGGAGGCCCAGGGAGGTGGTCACCTTGGACCAGTCGAGCTTGAGAGCTGCGCTTCGCTGTATAATGGACATTAAAAATTAGCTCATCGGCATCCACGATACGGGGGAAGACCCCCAATCAGAGGGTGGCTGGCGATCGCACAACAGCGCTGTCCCAACGCCATGGAACACTGCAACCGTGTGCATCGCATTTCCATCCCCCCAATTGACTATTGCAACTTACCGTGGCCATTTTGACGTCGGTTGTGAGGATATCGGGGAGTGGAGAGGGCAGTCGTTTGAGGGTGCTGATAACTTTGCCGGACAGACCCGGTCGAGGCACATCGCCAACGTGACAAAGATCACGTGACTCTTCATGCGTGCCTGGCCCGCCAGTATACGGGTAACAGGCGCAGAGCTTATTAGGAGTACCTGCGGTGAAAGACAGCAACAACTAACAATTTTGTACGCATGCCCGCAAAAGAAGAAAATATTTTTCTTCGGGTTTAGTCATTGAAATGCAATGTTACAGTGATGGCTGGTATTTCGTAAATTTCTATTTTTCCACAATCAGCCCGTATTACTGGTTTGCAAGCCTAATACCTGAGAGCTTGATGGACCTTTGGGAGCTGTTGGAATGTAGCTGCATGTGGTACTACAGCTTTTACGTCACAAACTCAAGCAACTCCATATTCTGTCCATTGATTCCATTTTTTTTTAGGTATCAAATCCATGTAACAAGGACCCTGTAACAAGGACCCTGTAACAGTGGCCCTGGACTAATACAAAGGACAAATTCCAGGTGCGATCTACCGCACAGAAGAACATATGAACGATTTTCCCGCCGATCTTACGCCAAATGCTTAGATACTCAGAGACATGATTGAGTTGACAATGTCATTGTCGTTCTCCTTCAGAGCCTTGACGGCCTTTTTGCGGCTGACGTTGGCCTGGGTCATGACGAGCTCGATATCCTTGTCCTCAATGCCGGTAGCGTCGACCTCCTCGCCATCGTCCTCCTCCTCTTCCTTCTTGGCCTCACCGGCAGCGGCGCCGCTGGCCTCACCGTGGTCGTGGCCGGCGTGCTCGCCCTCGGCGGCCTGGGCAGCCATCTGCTGAGCAGCAGCCTGCTGGGCGCTGGCGTTGATGTCCTCGATCTTGGCCTCACCGAAAACACTGTGACCCAATTTTGTCAGCTCTGAACTCCCAACTCACGGCGCCGTCTCATACAAAGACGAACGTAGCTGCTACTCACATGTAGGTGTTGCTGTTGGGGGACTTGTAGACCTCGGGGCTGTTGATGACGAAAAGAATCTATATCGCAAGTATAATTGTCAGCTTCAGTCTTCAATAGCCACAGCACCTGACCAATTTCCAGTCGGCTCGAATCGTGAGGGAATCGTCGAAAAACACATACGTTCTTGGGGCGGCGGAGAGTGACACGGTTGATGCCAGGGACGCGGACGAGGTTGAGCTTCTCGAGGGCCTTGCGAGCCTTCTTCTCGTTGCGGGAGTGGATTACGGCAGTAGAGCCAGAAGGAAGGTCGGCTTCACCCTCATTCTCCTCGACGTCAGACTCGTCGCTGTTCTCCTGGGCCTCAACGGTAGGACGCTGGGCATCGTCATCGGGAAGCTCTTCAACGCGGGGGTTCGCCATTTTGGATGATGTCTATGTGAGAGGCCATTGTCAGTGCATCCGGTCGTGGTGTCGTCAAAGATAATCACTATAAGATGGTTTCCAGCTGAAGGCAGCTGGTTCGAGCATTATTTCGACGTTACAGGCTGTCACTTACTCTTGTGCTGAGTCCGATTGGTCTTGGTCTGCACTTCGATTGACTCTCGTCTCCGTTTTGTGATGCTGGAAGCGCACAGCGAAATTCTAGGGTTTGGTGGACGGGACGCGCTAAACCGGATTAGGTAATCCACCAAACCGCCGACTGCAGACAGTACTAGGTAACAGTCGTGCATTCGACTCCCAAGTCTGGGGAACCGGACCATTGGAGATGTATTGGTTTGGATATTATATTACAATTTTGGTAATAAATTCTACAGTATTCACAATTCATTCACAGGTTCCACCTTGACATAGCCGATTCGTTTTGTCTTTAAAATTCATTTGATTTCTGAATTTTCCGTATAGACGCCGTTCATCCTATAGTGATGAAATGAGACATACAGGCCCTTCCAGAACGGGGGTGAGTTAAAAAAGAAAACGGCAGCATTTTTTGGCTGCCGTCATGCGTTGCCTTTTTTTCCGGGTTCAACCGCTCCCATCTATATCATCATCCCTTCCATGCCCTTCGCTGACTCCGTATAAATGTAATCAATAATTTTACGCAGAGGCGGCCTTGATCTTGGCCAGAGCCTTGCGCTCCTCGAAGCGGCGCTGGCTCTTGAGGCGCATGACCTTGAAGCGGTCAAAGTCCGTGAGGCCCTTTCTTCTGGCGAAAGCGGCGCGCTTCTTGGCCCAGTTAGTCTCCTTCCACTTGTCGTCAATTTCGGCCTTCTCCCACGCCTTCTTGACGGCAGCGCGGCGCGAGCCACGGATCAGACCAGGGATGACCAGAGGGGAGAGGAGGGCCTTGGACAGGGGGAGGGCTTGTCGGGGAACAGCGAGGCTTTCGTCTGAGGAGGGGCCGTCGACAAGGACCTATAGAGAAACACCATCTTGTCAGTATACCATCCAACCTGGCAAGTTGCCAATGCTTATCTCTCGTTCGAGAAAACGAATAGTTCATCACATACACGCTTGTGGTCGATGATTTCGACAACGGCGGCGAGTCTGCCGGCGCAGGGGTGGCCCTCAGAGATGAGGATGATACGGCCGACCTCGACGAGGCGCCAGTTGGATCCCTCAATAACAGCTTCGCCCATTGTGACGGTGATCTGATGTCTTGTCAGCCGGTCGCTCAGTTGCAATATTGTACGCAATGTCTTCGGAGACTGATGTTGCGTTTTCGAAGCGAAGTTTCGTACCAATAGTCGAATATGATCTGGCGTTTGGCGGTGGATGTTTTTTGGAGCTTCTTCACCTGGAAAGCACCGATGACTTTTTGACGGCTCGGCTAAGGCAGGGTGTGGGTTAGAAAAATCACCATTTGCCCTAACGAAAATGCCGGAACATTAGTTTTGCCACCGCCGAAAAATCTTGGTGGGCGACCCACGCACGGGCCACTCATTGGCCGGGCCTTTTTATTAGCGTCCGTACTTTTTTTCTCAAGTGCTGCTTCTCACCACCACCTTTTCTTGATTATTACTGTTGCAGCTTCGGGTGCTGCAGACAGTATATCGGTTGAGACTTCAAGCCTCAACTCGATATGAACAGATCTCTTTTCACAGTGATGCTTTGCTAATGGTAAGTTATTTATTCGCCCCGTGCTGTCATTTTCCCCTGCCCAATTGGTTACTATGATGATGTAATTTGCGATTGATTCTATGCGGTGGCTCTCTCGCCGGAGATGCTATACCAAATGGATAGATGATATTCATTTTCTTACATATTCTGAGACTTCTTTACAACATTCTCTTTCTTTGCTTCCTACCATTAGTTTGAAAGACTTGGCTGGCTAACCATTGCAAAAGACACAGTTTTGTAACTTTCAACGACGAGACACGACTGCGGGTGCTTTGACAGTATCTATTTCCATATTGTAGCAACGGGCCAATTGAGACTACGAACATCAGACAATAGCACACATTTATAGCGATTTAAAAAAAATTCATGTGTGATTTAAAACTTGTTGGTTCAACCTAGAAACTCCTTTATCGTGTCCCGCGTGTTACCAGAGAATCTTATCATAAATTTCGCAATTGCTTTTCATGATGTGATGTTCCAAGTCCCTTGTTTATTTGCCCTTCTGCTCCAGCATCTCCTTTTCTTCCTCTTCAATTTCAGCATCAACCTTGGCGCCCTTTGATGGCTCGTTTCCGTGCCATTTAGCCTGTCGCAGTTAGCATGGGGTGTCGAAGAGTATGCATTGGGGTCGAGTTGTCTCTTACGGGAAGAGTAGGGTCCTTCTTAGACATGCGCGTCTCAGCGTCGTCATCGTTCTGCTCTTTTTTCTTCTGCAGGTAATGAATTAGTATCGGTTCGTCGGATCATGAAGAGTTCCCGTGGTCCCAACGTACCGACTCGGCCTCTAGACGGTTGGCGATTGATCGCTGGTCCTCTGTAAATTTTGTTAACAATCCAGTTCCTCGGAGAAATTACCATCGACGGGTGGACATACTGGGATCATCATTGTCGTGTGAGTTCTGCTCGCCCTCATGAAACTTGGGTTCGGTGTGCTGCTCAGATTGAGGGACGTTGCGCTGGTCACCGCCAGCATAGACGGCATTTCGGCCCACGTTTGAGTCAGACATGATGAATAAAGTGTAGAATTAATTGAAATGCTTGTCAATTCTGTAGCAAAAGTGTAAATAGCAATCTCTGCGTGAAGATGTATCGTGCCTAGATTCCGGATTATATAGGTCTGAAGGGCCTTTTCAATGAATTACGTCATGAAGAAGTCATACACTGGAGATGGCATTGAATGGAAACAGGGTGAAGGGTCCTTTTCGACCAGTCCCCTCCAATGACATCACGAAAGTTGCTGGAAGAATGGGGGTGTTTCCCTTTTCTTTTCCCTCCGTCTTACAATGGCGTGAGATGCATGGTTTGCATGTTGCGATGGTCAACTTGATCGCGTGCCGAGAGAGGCGCGCCCAATTGATTGATTGGTCAGTTGCCAAATTGGTGCGGTCCGACGCTTCGGGTTACTGAAGGCAATCAGCCCAATCAGCTCGGTTCGGAGGGTGAGTCTACACATACCATTACAGAAGGCAGCAGTAGCTACGTTGGGATATATAGTAGCAATGATGTGTTATTTCTATGTATATATATAGTAACCATGCTGCGCCCCCGGGGCTGAATTGTCCGATGCGCCGTCGCTTCGGACTACGGCACCGGCGGGCGAGCAAGGGGACCAAACGGTGCGCAGCCGACATGGGCCACTGTATTTTATTAGGCTGTCCAGCCATACGGAGTACTGCTTGCCAGTTTAGATGTTCTGGCCTCGTCTGGACTCGACAGGGGCGGACTAAAGCCAGGAAACCAGGCAGCGAAACGAGAAAGGACGAGAGTTTATTATTAGACGGATTTCTAGGCAGGATGACAATCTGTTTCACCTGTGCCATCAGCCTCTCCCTTGCCATATATTGCGATACAGAACCCTTTACGGAGTGCTTGGATTGGGAAGAGGTAATCACTTCATCTCTTAAGTGGGGCGGCCATACCTTGAGCCTCAGCAGAGCTACTGCACGAATTATGCACGTTGCTGGCCGCTCTTGACTTAGTACGAGTGTAGCTCCGATGGAGGGGGTCCTCTATTACCGGCAGTGCACCACTAGCAGGCAGTCCCATATTTGTTGATGGGAAATGAATAATACATAGTGGACAGAAAAATAAAGGAAATTGTTGGGCTTGCAGAACGATCCTCGTTAAAACCCCTGGCCCCGGATTTTCTTGAACAGCGTGAACATACTCGCTGTTTTCTTGCGTATACGTCGGGCTTGTTGGAGAGCTTTGATATTATGGACGACCATTTCGTCTATGACTCGGCCCTAACACCGCAAGACCGCATTGTTTTAAAGTGCCTCGCCCGAGATGTGCAATTACGACCAAAATGTGCTCTGAAAAACGACGGGGCGACCGGCGAAGCCGTCAGTCAGAGCGCATCTACAGGGAGGCTTGAGGCCAGCAGTACTCCCAGAATTATTACGGCAGAGAAGAAGCTTGCCGCTGCAGCTGTGGCAGATGACGATCAGTATGAGGTCATCAAGCTCAAGGCCATGAGAGATCCATCTCATGATAATTTTCAACCAACTGTTATCTTATCAACTGATGACATTGAATCACTGTTTCCGCCTTTCATCAACAAGTACATAATTCGCCCCTTTGTACGCTCTGCCAGGCATATTGCCCGGTATGAGACGGACGCCGTCATGATTGTGCATCTATTGCTATATTTGACAACTTCTATCCCAAGCGCCTTTATCCTCTATCGACATTTTACATATCTACACGGTTTCGCGCATCTCGCGCTGCAGTTCTACTATGTTGGAACTTATACGCTAATGATGCATCAACACATACACCAACGCGGCATCTTGAACAAAAAGTATGCATTTATTGACAGTCTATTTCCCTACATTACAGATCCCTTGATGGGCCATACTTGGAATACCTACTATTATCATCATGTAAAGCACCATCATGTCGAGGGAAATGGTCCCGACGACCTCTCCACCACTATCCGATACCAGCGCGACAGCGTGGTAGACTTTCTTTGCTACGTTGGTCGGTTTTATTTCCTCATCTGGCTGGATTTGCCGCTCTATTTCATCAGAAAAAGGCGGCCCAGCATGGCACTGCGATCTGCGGGGTGGGAGATTTTGACCTATGCATTCTATGTCGCCATGGCGAGGCTATTCAGCTTCAAGGCTACCATGTTTGTATATGTGGCGCCCCTAATGATTATGCGTCTTGGCTTAATGGCTGGCAATTGGGGCCAGCATGCATTCGTCGATCCAGACGAGCCCGATTCGGATTTCCGGTCCAGCATTACACTGATAGATGTTGCAGTAAGTGGTGGTGGTGTAACTCTTGCTGTTGGGTGCCAAATCCAGGCTGACTAGATTCAACAGAGCAACCGATTCTGCTTCAACGACGGGTATCATACATCGCATCACCTAAACCCACTGCGACATTGGCGGGATCATCCCATTTCGTTTCTTGAGCAGAAGCAAACATATGCCCAGGAAGGTGCCTTGGTCTTTCACAATATCGACTTTTTGATGATTACAGTGCGTCTGCTGCTCAAGGATTATGAGCATTTGGCAAAGTGTCTGGTGCCAATGGGCGACCAAATTGACTTGACAATGGAGGGACGCGTCCACTTGCTTAGGAAATTGACGCGCAAGTTTACGGAAGCGGATATTCATCAAACGTTTGGCACGCCCGCACAGCAAGCTTGAGTGTTAGTTACCCTATACTAATTTGTAGAACGACCCAATGAGGGTTTTGGGAGAAGGGGGTCTTGCGGATCGCTGTAAAAGGAATATATGATATAAAACTATTGTAAGAAATGAGAAGCACCAATTTGAAAAACTGCCGCCTCGTAATCTATTCGCATCAGCCCTGTACAGTACCTGTCGTAACTCATTGTCTTGTGGTGGAGCTCACACTTGAGCCGCAGCTACTAGGTAATAAACCGCAAACTGCCGAATGGAGCTCCCACCTTGGCGGGCCGTTTTAGGCTGGCCGAGCTCCAACGTCACTACAAATTCTCGCGATTCCACCCGTCCCCTTCGCACAGTTGACTGAAGCAACATCACAAGCGCGAACCATCCTCCCGTCGCCAGTTGCCCAGCATGTTCCGATTTGTAAGTAGCTCTACCTCTGCTTCATCTGCTCCTCTTCTGGCTTTCAGGACAGGCCCAGCTCTACCCAAAACGCAGCCGGCCAATTTCACGCTGCGGCACTTGTGAACACCCCTCAAACCACCAATCGAAGCTAACATCCGCCGCTTGACAGCACAAAACCCTCGACATTGTCACCGTCTTCCACAAGGCGAGCTCGCCAGCCTCGGTCCGCGTAGCCAACCTAGTCAAGCAAGTCTCCGCCAACGCCCAGGCTGGCGCTACGATCGACCAAGCCAGCGACCACTCTGCTCAGACCAAGTCGACTCGCGAGCCGTTCGAGCTCAACATTACCGAGGACCCGCCCACGACTGACCAGGTCCAGACGATTCTGGGCTATGTTGGCCCCAGCGGCATTCCCAAGCTCATCAAAGGTGCGCGGGACGAGAAGGATGCGCTGAAGACGTTTAGGGAGAATAGCGAGAGTTTGCTGAGACCAGTTGTGAGTTCTTTTCTTATTCATAACCGCTATGTTGACTGGAGGGAAGAATGATGGAAATGTATGCTAATGATTTTTGTTTCTAACAGACTGTCGATTGGAACAACGGAAAGGCTGTCGCGGGCGACAACGAGTCGGAAATCCTCAAGATTCTCGGTTCAAAGAAACCAGAGTAAAAAGCCAAGTTGTGGAGTAGTGTTTTTTTTGGGGTGTTTAGGCCAGGTCCTTTAATTGTGTTTTATTTTGTAACATACATCCTCTACTCTTGTTGATCTTGTCGGAATGATAATCTGAATACTGTTTTGGTTTTGGGAAGAAGCTCTGTTTCTATGTGAATTGGATGTGAAAGACATGAGGAGTGGCTGTGGCTCACTTTCGCAGCAATGAATCATCGAAGAGTGCCAAAACGGACCCGAGCGCACACTTTTTTCATAAGAAAACAAGAATAGCACGCTGGAGCACATGGAAATATTAAAGTGAAGTACTGCTTACCTTGAGTTCTCTAGTGGCAAGCCGCTGCATTCACCATGGGTTAACCTGCAAACGCGGTCGACAATCAGCCGACAAAGCAAGGCCAGCTCACTTTTCATTCACATGTTTGCTTATTGACAATCCGTGGCTTTGAACAACGAGAACAAGTTATTATTCCTTCAAAAACAAAGCTCGCAATGCAGCTCCCCCCCGTATACAAAAAAGCAAACACGGCGCGACTTTTAACCAACACTGCCAGTGTGGTCAAGCACGATTTTATTGCGCTCTCAGAAGACAATTTTACAAAAAAACACAACTTACTTGGTCGCCAAAGTAATAAAGCCTAGCCCGCCACATCTCTCTCTTGGCACAACGTCGCACCAGTGGCTTCACCTTCTGCCACCCGTTGAAGAAAATGGCGGCAACAGTAGTTAGCTCACAATCGCCAGAGCCAACAAGTTTCCCACTTATCCTCGCAAGTCATCAACCAATCGACAAACGCGAGAACTTTGCCAAAGCTTACCCGAATGGCATCCCTTCTCAATACAAGATGTGCTCCAAGCCTTCTGACATAGTCATGGATACCTACATTGAAGACAACTTGCCTGTTGGCTTCTACACAAACTCGCCTCAAAATGCAAAAGCCATCATCTCAACCATGGGCGGCCACCGACCCTTCCGCAAGATGGAACACATTCTTCCAAGACGAAGCCTCCATCTCTGGTCTAGAGACGAGGTACAGTCTGTCTGCAACTCCATCCGCAAGACATACTGGGACTCGATGAAGGGTATGGTCCAGCCATACTGCTGGGATGACTTGTGGACATACTTTGACGCATTTGACTTGTATCACTACGGTGCCATCAATCTCTGGAACGTCATAAACCATCTTCACCATGAGAACAAGATCATTTACACAGATATGAAGAAAGAATGTGCTCTACACATTGGCCAGTGGGCTGATGGCTGGGTGACTAACAGCGACAATCTCGCCAAGCTCGAGAGCTGGATTGAGGCTAACGGTCCTATCATTCTGGTGCTGGGCGAAAAGGACTGGAAGGCGCTAGGTACACTTAGCGACGACACCATCCCACTGGTTTCTAATGCGCTCAAATGCCGCCGTGATCGGGCTGCCATTGGCGGACATGTTGTAGGATTGAATGAGCCCAGTGCTTTGCTTTCTGCGTGTCGAAGCAGTGGCGTTGAAAACTGGCTAGGTATAAATAGTCTGTTGTGCACGTATAATGCAAGACGCTAACTTACGAGGTACATTAGCAGGGCAAAAGGTTTTCCACAACAATGGTCTACCGTCTCCTCCAAAGGCAGAGCCATTCGGTGATGCGTCTTCATCGGAATCAGTCCCTTGTCTGGTGCAGAATGGAAACCACTACTATCAGCCCCCAGGCGCAAAACCAATCGTGAACCACCTGCGTCATGTAAGCCAGGCAGTTTTGGCACTGCAAGAGTCTGTTTCGGAAACCAACACTCCAAAGAGCACGAATGTCGTTATTGCAAACGGCTCAAAGAAACCTTTTCCGAGCGCCCAACCAAATGATGGCTCTCCATCAAAGAAACGAGGCACCAGTGACCCAGCCACTGCTTCAGCGAAGCCTGCAAGGGAAAAACTCCCGACAGTGACCGTTGTGGTAGAGCAGGATGCTGTCAAAGCATCGCAGAGCTCAGGGCGTCCACAAACAGCCAAATCTCACGCTGGAAGTAGCACGCCAAGCACTCCGCCGTCTCATCGAAAGACCCTCTCGGACAACCCACAGAATGTATAGGATACAAAACCTGTGCAAGTCCCGGAGATAGGTCTTGGTCAAGCACAGCTTGCAAGCGGCGAAAGAGCAGGTTACCAGGTTGACAAAATGCAGCCAATGCAGCCAATGCAGCAAAGCATGCACATCCGGCAAAGCAGCCACTCTCATGCCCCAGATTTGCCAAGCAAGACGCCAACCCCATTCATGCCTGCTGGAAACCCGCAGCCGCCGACGGGCCCACTAAGGCAGGATATTAGATGCCAGTTTACGGAACCAAGGAATCCAATACCCCGAGCTTGGAGAGACAATACCAAGACTTCAGTGACCTCAAGCCCATCTAGACGAAGCGACGCCGGCTCCCAAAACCAACAAAGTCTGGCTCAACCGGCGACGGGCAGTCCACCTTCGTTTTCGCACGGTGAAGGCGGCAGTGGTATACCACAGAATGCCTACCATGGCAGTGATGTTTCGCTTTCAAACCGCTACCACGGCACAGAGCAATTTGCGTCCCCATCACGACCAGCAAGATTTAGCAAGCCGTTTAATAAGTTTGTTCGCCGAAATCAAGGCCAGCGCAATGACGCTCGCGTACCACCATATACAGGTGGCGCAGACGGACATCCTCCACCATACGCGAAACCCTTCAGGCGTCCGAGCCAGAACTGGCCAAATGGACCAGTCGGCTCAACGCCTCCATGCGCGAACCAAGTCGGAGGACCCTATACTCACTGCGACTGCAAACACTGCAAAGCGAGGAACAGGAGTGTTTGGGTTCGCGTGAAAGATGCGCCTCAAGAAGCACAAATGGAGATCCAGACGCGTCTGAAATTTGGCTTCGAAAGCCGCTTTGGCAGAGTTGAGGATGTGTACCCCGCGTCCTCAGCTCATGACAGGGCATTCATCGTTAAGTAAGTAAATTCATTGTCGTACTTATGCACGTCTGATCAGGAGGCTAACATACTGCGACCAAGATTTCTCGATGAGGCATCCGTCTCAACCGCTCTTGCAAGCGGTGGTGGCAGAATGGACGAGAAGGAATTGACTGTCGACATTTCCGCTGTTTACCGATCCAAATGGATGAGCAGCACGCCTCATGGAAGACGAGCAAGAGAGTACAACATGGCCAATGATCCATATAGAGCTGGTTATATGGCAGGCGGACATAAAATGCCACACTTTGCTCACGGCCAGCCGTTTGCTATGCCAGTGCATCCAGGAAACGGAAACTCGGCGGTGCCATATGGGCATTACATGTATGCCAATCCGCAGCACCCTCATCAGTTCGACCACCGCTTCCAGCACAATGGATACTATCCTGCCCCCGATGCTACGGGAATGGTTCAGTCGCCATTCTTCCAACGCCCACAGCTGGAACGGCCGAATGTGGGAGAGATAGCGACGGTAAAGCCATTCGTCCCACATGCTAACCAGCCACTGGCGACAAAGAATGATGAAAACATGGCAGAACGACAGAACAAGACTGGCGCCGCTATACAGTCCAAGCAACCAGCGGAACAAGCCATGGGCGAAGAGAACATTGCACCAGCGTCGTCTGCAGCAAAAGTTATCCTGCCGGGACAGTTGGCCACGAATACAAATGCGCAACGTAAAGAAGAAGCCGCATGCGAGCCGCAGGAAACCACCCAGTTAGAGGCGGGTGTGTCGCAAATCCAGCGGGAAAAGTCCCCAATAAGACCAGCCAAAAAGGGACGCAAGCCCAAAGGCTCCAACAAAGCTGTACCCCAATGCGACACTGCAGAAAAGACACAGCAACTAAGCACCGTCGACGGCGAGGCGCAAAACCAAATCACAGACGCAAGCACGTCCAAGCCACCACTAGTGTTCACGGAGGACGAGATCCGAGGGAGGAAACAGGCCTGGGATAGAATTCCCATGCCCTTGGATCCACGCAGGAAAGCGTCCGGCGCAGCGAGTACGAGCTCTACCGGGACAGCAGCAGTTGGCCACGATCGAGCCCAGTCGCTGCCCAGTGTCTCGACAAGAAAGGCCGCGGAGCCGGATAAGGTTGATGCTCCTGCTAAGGCGGCACTTGAAGCTGAATCGGGAGCGGGTTCGACGTCGGCAAGTCTGTTGACGTCCCCTAAGAAGAACGCGGGAGGAAAGGGTAAGGCGAAGAAGGCGAAGCAGAACCAGAATCCAGGGCCAGAATGAACAGGCTGGAGGATTGCAAAAGTAAATGTGCAGCGGCGCAGGACGGATGGAAACTATTTTGCTCGGAAATCGGATTGAGAAAGATTTGCTGCAAAACGAACCGGATACTGGAAGATTAGTAGTAGCACAAAGCCCAAGAAATGGTATAGCTTCGTTAGTTTTGCAACAAATAGAGAAACACTGTACCACCTCACACCATCACGTCCCAAACAGAAACCAAGCCAGAAAAAATGGTCATGATACAACCTTGAATCTATCCCGTTATATACAGCGACGTCGCCTTCTTTCGTCGACTCCTCCATTAAACCCTCTTTTTCCCGGCGCATATTTCTTTGCTCTTCATCACCGTAGGCCTAGTTCTGCTTGACAAGCCCCGTCACAGCATCCTCGATTTGCTTATCCGACAAGCCCTCCAATGACTGCGACTTTTCATTACCGAATTCTGTATCACGAACGCGTTAGAATTTTTTTTGGCAACCAAGAGAAGATCCTGATATTTCCCTTTTCGAGGGCGGGTTGAACGAACCGTATCGGGCGTAAATTTTGGGAGCGGTGCCGGCAGCTTCTCGCATCATGATGGGAATGTGCGGGTTGTTCTTCTTCATTGTGGGATAGGCGCGGACGAGGAATGAGCTGAAATGGGATTGTAAAGTTAGCAATTAGCCTAGACAAAAGAAGAAAAGGGACCATCGGCCAGGAGGTTCGCTTCTCGACATGGTGATGAACGGGTTAGGTCAGCTTCGAGCCAGACCTAGGGAACACCAATTGACCGCCTCACATAGCCTCCAAACGCATCGAAACATTCTCCAGCTCTAAATCCTCTGAATATTCAACACGCAAACACGTACCGGACCGGCGCGCTGACCTCGGAGGTCTGGCAAAACAGGAAGCGCAGTTCCTTGAGGGACTTGGCGAAGGCGTATTTTCCAGACATGTTGGGTCTCGTCGTATTCCGTCCGTTTGCGTTGAAACAATCAATTCAGCTGCCGAGTAAGTCTCCCTCTTTTTTCCGTCAGAGAATTGGGGCTTTCGCGAAGCGTCGTCGGTTAGCGATGGGAAGGCAGCACTTTTTGGAGAAGCGACAAGCAATCAGTGATGGCTGGCTGGCAGTCGCTTGGTCTCTTAGATTTGGCGTTGCTGCCATTGGACACTGGGGCGCTGGTTTGCACAAAAAAGTGGAGAGTCGTTTTTTTGTGCAAGCACCAAGCCAAGTGCTCTGGTGCTGCATTACTGCTGCTCCCAAGCCAACCCGCCGCTAGGCCGGTGTCGCTCATCTGCGGTGTATCTCCGGCCATCTGCGTTAGCTGCCCCAGCTAAAAGTGCCAAACCTCTCATCGCGGGCAACCAATTCCTCTTCCTCTAGCCATCGACGACAGCTTCCTGAATCCAGGTACGTTTGACCACTGCGCGAATATTGAACTGTGCTTTATCCTGCCCGACCTGCGACGCGAGCATTTCCCGTTTGCGAAGGAGAAAAACCGGTCTCAACAAAAAAGTGAAAAAGGCACCCGGCGACCTCCATCGTCAAAAGCTATTGCGACACTCCCGCAGCTTCCAACACACGCCTCGCATCATCACCCCCGATTTTCAAACCTCGAAATTCTTCTTCCCACTCGAAGCCCCAAACCCTAGCCCAACACTTTAATAATACAACGCGATTGGTTCAAACCAGACCAGACCGAGCCGTTAGCTAACCAACAAACGCCCAATCGCAGCCATGGCATCCACAGCAAGCTTCCTCCGCGCCTCGCGGCCCCTCTTCCGCCAAAGCGCGTTCAGCACACAAGCACGCCAGGCATTTACTCGCAGCCAATACCAGCGTCCCTTTCAGCAGCAGTTCCGCTCCCAGGGCGGCCGCCGATGGCAGAGCACCGACGCCGGCGCGCAGCAGCAGAGCTGGTTCAAGCGCATGTGGGAGAGCGAAGTTGGGTTCAAGACGGTGCACTTTTGGGCCCCCGTCATGAAGGTGCGTTTCCCCTTTTTTTCCCCCAAAAGCAAACAGTTGGAGAACTGCGCAGGTTTCCTGAAACTGGGGGTTAGCGGGGATAATTAACAAGAACGATCTATATAGTGGTGTCTCGTCATTGCTGGCATCTCGGACTTTGCTCGTCCCGCTGAAAAGCTGTCTCTTACGCAAAACTTTGCTCTTACTTGCACTGGTCTCATCTGGACTCGCTGGTGCATGATTATCAAGCCCAAGAACTACCTGTACGTTTTTTTTTCTTTGCAAAATTCAGTGATTTCCTGTTTTTTCATGCAATGTCCCGCTAACGAGGAGTTAATTTAAATAGCCTCGCCGCTGTCAACTTCTTCCTCGGATGTGTCGGTATCGTCCAAGTCACTCGAATCCTGTCGCATGAATACGCCAAAAAGGAAAGCGTTACGGAAATGGTTGAAGACGTGAAGAAGGATGTCAAGGACACGGTCAAGTCTTAAGAGCAGACAGATATGGGATAGAAGGGTACTAGAGAGAACGGGGGGAAAGCTACACACAGGGAAATGGACAGTCTAAAAGACTGCTATGTGGGTGTTCAAGTACAGATTTCGGGCGAGGTTCGTCTGGACCATGTAAACGAGTTTATTATCAATCAATCTTCCTTTGTCCGCATGCTCTGAATTACCACTGCGCCAATATCGCCAAAATGGTAAATAACTGTCAACAGGTATAATATTTACCTTTGCAGTATTATACAAAGAATTCAACACCAAGCTGCATTGCGAAAAGGTATGTATTTAACATGTTATATACAAAGAATCCAACCCCGGAGCCGACAGCCTCGCACTTCCTTTCAAATCCCACCCCGAATAGTAAATCTGTCCAAGCCAACCCGGCAGGGGAATCTAACAAAAAAAAAGAAAAAAAAGAAAAAAAGGAAACGAGAACAACCGAGAACAACCCCGCCAACGAAAGAACAAGAACAAAGAAATCAATTTCCTCCTTTTTGTTTCTATCCTATTCATAGGAACAAAACTGTGATATATACTGGTCGTACATGAAAACGCTATATCCTGTTCCACAAACTTTGCCTTGTTATTCCATAAACATTCATTTTCTTTTCAACTCATAATATAAAGTATAAATAGCCAGCCGCCTTCTGTTCCCTTTTGCTCAGCTTTCGGAATGTCCGTCGTTGAGAAGCATCTCTAGCACTACCTGCCGACCCGCAACCTCGGGGTGCGCCATGGCAATCTTGACTGTTCCCTTGGACGTGTCGCCCGCGGTAGCAAGCTGGCCATTCTGCCCATGCATATGCTGTGACTGTGCCGCGTTGCCGCCTGTTGGACCACGAATGCCAAAGTCGATTACACGCACGTCCCGTCCGGAAATGATCTGCCTTAGTCGACCATTGTCTGCGTTACGCACCTCGACATAGTCCTCGTTGAAGAGCAAAAGGTACTGCCCGTACATGGTCGCGCCGCGTGCCTTCTTCTGCTTACCGGTGTACTCCATAATGAGGGTACGGCTGACGTCGCCGTGCTTGTCGACGTACACCGCGCAGTCCTCGTACGTGAGGAGAAACTCGTTTTCGTTGAGGCGGAACATGCCAAGTGGCTTTTGATCGCGGATACGACTAGCAATGTTGGCGATTGCGGGTGCCTTGAGGTCCGGGATAGACATGGGCTGCTTGCGATCCAACGTGAGCATTTCCACGCCCTTGGCTGTTGCGACGGCAATATACGTCTGGAACACGCTAAGCGAGTAGCAGTCGACTGGAAAGACGAACTCGTCAAAGTCGCGGAACGTGTCGGTGCTGCCACCGGCAGACTTGCGTCCTCCAAAGAGACGCGTCTTCTTCTCCGTTGCCTTGTGGTGCAGTGGCTCAAGGACCCGGAATGTCGTGTGCAGACCCTCCTTTCGCTTGTAAAACACCAATGTGCGGTCCTTCATACGGGCAGTGGCAAAGTATGTCACGTCCTTGGCCAGTCTCTGTGGTGCTCGCCTGGCGCTATCGTTGCCCGGTGGTGCAAAATCGGAAACCGGCGCGACAACATCCAATGGATATGAAATGAGAGCTTTGTCTGCAATGATAAGGCAAACATTGAAATCTTCAAGCACCGCGATTTGCGTAACTCGCGTGGCTTGGACCGTCTAATACTAACAGTTAAAAACAGGTGACATAATATTTAGGTTTACTCTATAAATGTAGCACTTACTCTTTGCCATCCTCTGGGGTTCGAAGGGTCGGAGATGAAGACACCATAATCAGTTCCGATCGCAATGATGGCCTTGCCAAAAGCTGAAAATCCGGCAGCACAGTTGACTTGCGCACGACACGCGGCGGCAATGCCTTGAGCGGATCCGAGCACGCTCTCGATATCTTGAATTGCTCGGTCGAGTGGCGTGCCCTTTACAGGAACACTCGCCGTCCTGGCATGCACAGAGGTCGCATCATAATGGAACGATGCGTCAGCCAAGACGCGCAGTCGAAATGGTTCAGCATTTTGAGAGAACAAGGCCTTGGCATGCATTGTCTTGGCTTCCACAATCTTGTTGCACCACTCCATACGACTCTGCGACGTCGCAGCATACAATGTGTATACCTCGTGCCCCAAATGCTTGACTCTAAATGGATATAGAATCTTGCCTTCTGGGTCATGCGACGGCGCCGCTGTGAGGGCATTGGCGGAATTGCTGCTCGCTGTGTGCTCTAAACCAGGTCGTCCGCTGCCGTTGCTCGCTACCTGCCTAAGCTGTGCGCCGGCGGCTCCTGCAGGTGCTGTTCGTCCAAGGGGGGCCGTGATACCTTTCTGCTTGATAATGGGCTCGTCATTGTTGCTATCCAGGAACAGTAACGGCATAGGAATAGGCTGAAACAAGGTCAGTTTTGTGCGAAAATCCTCTGTCATCTGGCATCCTTACCTCTCGCGAAACGTCAAATTTCTTCTCTGCACGTCCGTCCTTTGTCGAAACCACCTTTGCCAAGATGAGGTAGTGGTCAAAGAGCAGTGCATGGGTGTCAACCCATCTCATACCCTTGGACCCTAGTCGTTGCAGCTCGCCCTGCATAATCAGAGCTCGTCCGAGGTGGTCGAGGTTCAGTACGGATTGGAAGCCCGGCCGTAAAACAAGCATTCTGTCCAGCTCCATCATCTCCACACGCTTGTTCGTCTCGGCAACCTTGGCATCGCACTCATGTGTGACAAGCTTGATTTCCTCAATCGCCTTCAATAGGTTTGTCTTTTCCTCGCTGTCGCCGACCATCTTACGCTCGACGGTTTCCAGCAGGAGAATGTAGCGTTGCAAACGCTGCAACGGCGTGATGAGAAAGTGCGTCCAGTCTTGCTTGGATGATGACTTGTGCCTTTGCTTGTCCTCGAGGAATTTCTTGAATAGCAAGTTTCGTGACGCCTCCTTTCGTACCATGTACGTTGCCCTGGGATAACCAGTCGCATAGTCAATGTAGACGGCCTTGGCTTTGCGGACCCATTCGCGGAAAATGTCACTAAAACCCGAAATCCAAGGTCCTTGCTCCTGCTGTCTGTACTTCAGTTGTGCGAGGAGATGGCCTTTATTGATTTGCATGACGGTGTCGACCTTTCCAAAAACACTCGCCAAGAATTTGTCTCGCTTGTCCGGGTGAATGATGGGAGGCTTATGAGTGCGTAGGTCATCACGATACAGCGTGCGGAAAATATCCAGCTGCTTAATGTAGTACTCCTCGCCAGTGACGACTTCGTGCAAGATGTTTTGACGCTCCACTTCCTTCTTTGGCTTTTCGTCGAGTTGTTCCTTTGAAAGGCCGTAAAAGATGTGCCAATCATCTGCCGCCTTGGCATCGTCTTTGACATCGTCCAGATTCACCTTTTTAAGTGTTCGCGTACAATGATAAGCGTAGCATCGTCCTGGGCTCTCTCGCTCCCTCTCATGTAACTTTGGTGCATAGCATCCAGTGCCTGTGAGCTGCCAAAGAACTCCGGATATGTGGCCATGGCCAAACTTGACCCACTCTTCGTCAGGTAAAAGGACACCGGCCCCAAGCATCCTTGATCGTACAGTAGCACTAAGCGCCTCAGCGTCTGCCACGTTCATTGTTGGAACCTTGTTTGTGAAGAGCACTGTCAACCCTTCGTCCACCGTTCTGCCTCTTAGATCAGTTTCGCCACAAGCCATGTCACGAAGCCACGCTTCAACATTGCTGAGCGCCCACGGCTCGTGGCATCGCAAGAAATCCGAAGCGCCGAGCTTAGACGGTATAAACTTTCGCTTTCGCCCGGTAGGTAATGTTATGGCATCGTACGGAGCCTGGATTGTAGTGGCAGAAGAATCATAGCTCGCAATTGAGGGTCCGCTAAATGACGAAGCATGCTGATGCCCTCTGGCTGCCTTTCTACGCTCTTCTGCAGCATCTGTTCTGGACCGCGCCGGCGTCGATATGGAAGGTGTAGTGCTGTGACCTGATAGCGATATTGACCGTTCGGGCTGTAAATAATCGTTGTTGGCATTGGCGTAGTACGCTTCTGGGCTCTCTGCTGGTTGTGCGCGTGCATCTGCACTCTGAGAATACTGATGGTAGCGTTGTTGTTGTTGTTGCCGCATGCTGTTCTGAGCTGATAGCATGGAACTGCTATCAGATTCAGGACCAGGCGGCAGTTGGGGTAATGGTCTATGTGTGAGGCCGGGGTGGTAAAATAGATCTTGGTAGTCTTCCTTGGCAGGCGATTCGTTACCGCTCTGCCGCGAATGCAACGACATTCTCTCTTCTCCATCATCAAAGCTGAGGCGGTGTTCTGTAGGTTGCTGTAGTCCGCCAGTGCCGCCATAATCCATCTCGGCGTGGTTGAAAGCTTGCGCGTTTTGGTAGTCCTCGCGCAGACTGTTGAAATAGCCCGGCGTGGGAAGCGGACGCTGAGAATCTTGCATGGACGATGATGATCCTGGAGGCGCCCCAAGATCTGCTCCATAAGTGAGGTTTCCGGCGTAGCCACCGCTCAGGATACCCAGATCTATGCCGCCAAAATCGCTGTCGCTACTATGACCCTGCTCTTCGGATGGAGTTGGCAAGTCGCGGTGATCGCCAGGCATGGCCGGCATATCGGCGTAACCAAAGCTGTTTCCATAACGCTGGTCATCCATTTCTGCTTGGCGCATGGCCATGAGTCCGGCGGATCCTTCGGGGTCGTCATCGTCGGTCGGGTAGCCAGGATGTCGGTAAGATCGATTGGGCGAGCGCCTCACATCTTGATCGGGGGTCGAGTCTCCAGAGCTGTAGGCGTTTGAAAGCCCATGCCCCGCTCCACCAAGCTCAGCCTCGATTTCCTCAATGATGCTATCCGTCGTGATATTTCCACCATGGCCATTGTCGTTGGATGACCCAGAGGTATTCCACTGCTGGTTAGAGTAGTTGTCTTGTTCGACGGGACGTCTTGGTAATCGCGCCCCAGTAGGATGTCGCTGCAGACCAGACGAGCTCAACGGCTGGACATACGAAGCCGAGGTTCGTGATTGTAACGAATCGGAACGTGCAGGACGGGTTTGGTAAGAGGCGTCGTCATTTGCTGTGAATTCTGGTCCAACTGGGATCTGCGGCGCATTCGGATACGGAGCCGACTGCGACGAGCCGTACGTCGGGCCAGGGCTATTGCCGTTCGAAGGGTAGCCTGCGTTCTGTCCAGCAGCGTAGTGCGACGGATCGTAGCCCTGCGTATGCCCATGGGAAGGTGGAGGAGTCGCATAAGTTGATGGAGGGCTATGTAATGGCTGCTGATAACCAGACGATATCGAAGGCGATTGCGTCTGCTGTGAAAAGGCAGGCGAGTATACTGTGGCTGGAGATTGACCGTACGTCTGCTGAGAGCTATAGTTCTGTTCATAGCTACTGTATCCGTGGTATGTCTGTTGCCGTTGCGGAGCAGCCGTGTTCGCATAAGCGGCCGGGTTATAAGTCTGATGTTGAGTGGGATACGTCGTTTGCGGAGAAGTGCTATAGGTATTTGTGGGAGCGGCATAATGCGATGGCGACTGCGACGTGGAAGGGTGCGGATTGTACGGGAGAGTAGTCGACTGGCTGCGGTTAAAGTTGGAGGCAGCAGAGAAGGTCTGCGGGTTATAGGAAGATTGAGTGGGCGGGGCAGGGACCGAGTCCTGGAATCGATGCTGATACCCGGCGAGCGGACTCGAGGCGGACTGCGGGACATTGTGCGGTGAGTAGTGCTGGTGATGTTGTTGTTGTTGATATTGTCCTCCGCCGCCTGATGATGATGATGACTGCGGGCCGCCTAGGAAGAGCTCATCATGCGTACCACCGCTTCGATGCTGCTGTTCGTCGAGCCTCGGCGCCCCATCCTGGCCATAGTATCCGGCATCGTCGCCAGAGTCGAAGCTGGGCCGCCGTCCAGAATCCTGTTGCTGTTGACTGGGGTTTGAGCCAGAGTACCGACCAGCAACGGGATACTGGACAGGCGGGACGGAGCCGTAGCGGCGCTGGTCATCGCCTCGAAACGACATGGCTCCTGTAGCCGTGCCCTAATGGGCAAACAAAAGCTTCGGCCAAAGACTCTCCGCCCCGAGAGTCGTTGTGTGATAAGCAAGTTGACGGGCGGGCGGGCGAGCGAGCGAGCGCGCAAAACGCAAACGACAACCCGGTTTTATCGAGCCTTGCGGATCAGCGGGATCGAGCTTCGTCGAAGGCGGGCAGGCCTCGGAGCCGCATTGAAAACCCACAAAGCAAACGGCGCGAAACGACGACGACGATGAGCAAAAGGGCGACAAAGGGCGACGACGGCTCGTTGCGTGGGTGCGGGGAAGAAGCCAAAGGGCTAGGTAGGTATTATGCCAAAGAGGAACGAAGCTTCGTCTCTTTTAGCGCGATGCCAAAGGATTCGCTGCGAAGAGCCGATGAAGAGTGCGAAATGGGCAGCGAGAGCTGGTCAACTCATGCAGGCCTCTCTCTGGTGGAGCTGGAAGCTTGGAGCGGGAATGATAACTGCAGCCAGCTCTGCAGTGAGGTTGGTGGGCGGCGGCGGCGGCGGCGGTCGGGTTGGAGTGGGTTTAGGCTGGCGATAATTGGGTGCGGTTCGGAAGTGTGGTCGGTTCGCGGGGGGGCCGTCGGTGCAGCTGTCATAATACCTACTGTAATAACAGGGCATGAAACGGCCGAGTGACTGTTGATGGGATGCCAAGCCTGGGCGGGGGGGAAAGTAGTGAAGGAGGAGTTGTGAAATGAGAGGAATAAGATGGAGTGAATTAAAAGAAGAAGAAAAATACAACAATTGGATATTGAAGCTGTGTTTTTGCTCTCAATCTGGTGCTCGAATCCGTGTTACTGTTCGCCCTTATGCTGGTCGAGATCGTCCTTCCTAAGGTAGAGGCCTCTTGGGGCTGGACTATGACAACATCCACCACCACATCCACCACCACATCCACCACCGCCGCCGCCAACGCCGCCACCAACGCTCATCGTCTCGATTGATCCATCCTCCCATTTCAGCCCACCCAACTCGCCCGCCCCCGGTCCAAGGCAGCTAGCTGAACAGCACCAGACTGAGCCAACATGTACTTGTCTGGGCATGCTGCAACTGCTGTTCTTACCCTAGCCACGGGAGTACTTTACGCTGCCTACTATTAAGGTGAAGGATGCAGGTATCTACTGTCCTCCAGGTTTGCTCTTCACGGCTTCATCTCCATTTACAAGATCCTGTCAGATCGATTCACCATATTGTAGCGTAGAAATTCCCTTTGTAACATGTACCATGATGGAACCAGCCAGGGTAAAATTGCTGTCACATTAGCCTGTATCAACAAACGTCGCATCTTTACGTACTAGGTCTGCAGCAATGTGTGTCAACGAACATATGCAAGAGGCTCAGCTTCAACACCCTTGTCATCGACATGGGTTGTTTTGCCCAACTGCAGTGCAAAAATACCGCTTACTTTTATGCATAGTTTCAGAGTAATATATGGCAAATAAACAAGATTTGTAGAAGAAAAAAAACGCATCCATCCACTTCTTCATTGAACCTCGCGAAACCATCCATCCAAGCTTCCCATATCCAACCTGAACACCACCGGTCCATTCGCAACCATCTACCAACCAAGCTCCTGGCCCTTTTGCGTAACAAATTTGCCCGAAACACCCTCCTTGGTCGCACCGCCAATAACCTCCAGCAACCCCCTCACACTATTCTCCACCGTATCCGCGGCCATCTCAACCGGCAACTTCCAAGACTCGCACGCCCCCCGTCCCATTCCCGTAGCTATAAACCCCGGGTGAATAGCAACACTAACAATTCCCTGTTCCGAATACTGCTCATGAATTGCCTTGGCAATCCAGTTTGCCGCTGCCTTGCTAGGCCCGTACGCACCACCCGGAAGCGGCTCCATCATACCAATTGATCCCACCGACGAGGAGATGAGAATAAACTTGGCTGGCACTGCTGCTGCTGCTGCTGCTGCTGCTGCTGCTGCTGTTGTGTTATCCTTGCGCGAGCGTGCATCCTGTTGCATATACGGCCACAGTGCCTGGAAAGTCATCAACGGCCCAATAGTATTAATGTCGAAGTGCTCGCGCATCTGGGCCGCCGTCGTCTCGAGCACTGGACGCATGGAATCCGCATAGCCAGCATTGCATATGAGGACATCAACATGAGTGATTTCCCCAGCCGTTGCTTCATCGATGCTTTTTCTAATCGCTTCTGGCCCAGGTACGGTGGAATAGTCGACTTGGGCAATGTAGAGTGTGCTTCCGTCGCCCTTGGGCAGGGACTCGGCCGCATCGGCGAGTTGTTTGTGCGCTTGTGCCGAGCGAACGGTGCCAATGATGACTGTATGAGGACGAGATAAGAGAGAGGTAACTAACCCCAAGCCGATGCCTCTGTTTGCCCCGGTGACGACGTAGACGGTAGATTGATCCGTGGCCATTGTGTCGAACGGGAGAGGGGTCATAAGATGTAAAGCTGCGTCGAGGTTAGCAAAGCCCTTTGGAGCTATTTCTAATAGAGCAGGAACTAACTAGGGAAAAGCAATGATGCTTGAAGGCAGAGATCTTGGTAGCGCCTGTTTACAGCTGATGTGGAAATGAATGTAAGTGAGAAGCAAAAGGTGTGTAAGTCCTAAGAAGGCTTTTATACTCCACCACCCATAGAGGCAGGCTGGCATGTCAGCAAGCCACCTTCTCACAAACTTAGGCAGCCCGTGCTCTTACTGCACGAATTCGAGGATGTGCGCATAATCATGTAAGTATAGATGTATAAAAAGGGGTTATCGGTTTTTTCCCCCTCGGGACACGAGGTCGCTAGTTATGCTAGTTATTTTGGTTGCAAACAGCCGCTACGGATCACTGTAATGCACATCACATCCCACTCTTCCTAAGCTGTCATCTTAGTGACGGCAATCCAGCAGCTTTAAGATCAGCTTCAACCTCGTCCAGGTGATCCAGAAAATGCGCCTTGACATTATCCCACTGCGATGATGAGCTGGGATGTCTCGTCGAAGCTCCATCTCCCTGCATGGCCCACGTCGTCAGCATCACAGGCACACTAACATGAAACATGAATGCCATTGTATCCTCGCAGATGCGAACATTCTCCAGCTCTCGTGTTGTTGCGTCCTTCCATGTATCATACGTCTCTCCGTGAGGCATGTAGCTAGCCTCGTAGCTCAGACCGCCCGGCTCCAAAACATGGCTGCTGCCGCCGTAGCGGCCATATATCAATCCCATAATCTCTGTGCTCATGTTGCGATGGTAATAAGGCGGGCGGAACGTATCTTCGGCGGTAATCCATTTAGCGGTAAAGATGAGAAAGTCGGAAAGCGAAACGTCGGGGTTCTTGGACTTTGCTGTCAAGACACAGTAGATGGTTGGGTCGGCTTGGTCCTTGTTGGCATTGGCCATGTTGACGAATTTCTCAATGGCATATTTATAAGGCACCAAGTTCCCATGCCATGCGACAACGTCAAAGGGCGTGTGGTTTTGCTGGCAGCTGTGCAAACAGCCGGCGAGTTTATAGGTAATAGTCCATGGTGCTTCGTCAATGTCGAAGCTGGCAATTGGCGATTCAAAGTCGCGTGGGAGCGCCATGCCGTTGGATCCCACGGGGCCCAGCTCCGGAAGTCCGTAATGGGTGCCGAATATTTCTTGAACGTATCCTCTTGACGGCCCGTCTGGAAGCTCGACTCGGAACCGGAGGCCTGCAGGGATAACAACCAGCTCCCCGGGACGAACCATGAGCCATCCAAGCTCAGTTTGTATATTTAAGCGTCCAGTTTGTGGCAGGATAAGGAATTCGCCGTCATTGTTGCACAAGGCGGCCCTCTCCATGGACGTGTTGGCGGAATATATATGAATGGCCAGGCCCTCGCGCAGGGTAGGATCTCCCTGGCCGCCAACGGTCCGAATACCTTGAACAAAGTTGACACCTTTTGAGGAACACGGATCATGAGTTCCTAAGAGTGGAAAAGGGTCCCAAGCCTGCTGCGACGCAACGAATTCTACCTTGCTGTTGGCCGAGGAGAAGCAAGTCTCAATCTGTTGCATCATGTCAGGACTGTTTGAAATCAAGAGCGTTGTAAATGAGTGGCATTTCAAACCTCTGGATTGAGCTGTTTCGACGGCTCAACATCGCCGTGCGCAACAGACGGACGAATGCGATACATCCACACATGGCGAATGTTGTGACGAGAGGCAATAACACAGGAGCCGTTGAGCTGCTCCGAGTACAAATCGTACTTGACTTTTTGTGGGACGTTTCTACCTGAAGGGAGCACATTCGGAACAGCCTCGCTAGCAAAGCGATTGCCAAAGCCCGTCTGGTAGCGGTGTGGGTCGTTTGGTGTTGGATCCGTGGTGAAGCCTTTGGCGGCGCTCACACGAGTGGACGGAGGCATCGTGACGACAGGCGTAGGAGCTTGGAAGCTCAGGAGGTTGCAAGGCTCAAGAAGGCGCCAGAATAATATAGATGTGGTAGCGTGAGTCCGAGTTACCAAATCATAATTTGATGTAGTGGCTTATTCACAGTTCTTCCTCTATTGAGATATTAGGTTTTGCACAGGGTGTGGTTGGTGTCGCTCAGGTGTCGCGACAAGAGGTTGTGTATGTAGGGCAGACGCAGGGCAGGGTATATACCAAGGGGAAATATGTATAGGCCAAGGGTAACAAGGGGCAAGTAAAGAATATATGTATGTTCGTGCAAGGAGAGAATAAAATGGCAAGGTTAAGCGCACCAGGACTCTATATTAGGTTGGCACCCGTCGGAAACGCAGGCCAAGTGCTGACGTCTTTTTTGCCTACGGCAAGACGCCGCGCGGGCGAGTGCCGGACAGTGTTAGCCCCGCGGGCTGGGCGGGTAGGGCGTGTGCACGAGTGCGGCCAACGATGTACGAGTAGTTGTCCAACAGCTGCCAGGGTGATACAAACCGTTTTAGTGTAAGTTGTGTGATGTAAGAGGTATTTGCTCTTCCTTGCTACACGGACGAGACGGATGGAATGACCGGGGAGCCCTCGCGGCAGGCAATCAGGCTCATGAGGACAGTCAAAACTGGGCTTTCTCTCACAAGCTCCCCGCTTCTTGGTGTCATGCAAGATAGATGCACCCTTGACAGGGAGCCAGCCTGCAGAAAAAGAGGGCAAAAAACTAGTAGAAGGCGCAAAGACGGTGGCTCTAAGCTGGGAATACAGCGCCAACGGTGAATATACTACCAAGATCACCGCTTACGAGCGGGTCAGCAAGTGGTGAAATAGCAAGATTGTGCAGCTGGAGGAAGCGCGGACTGAATTCCGTTTTGTGAGATTGCTGATGCCATCACTGCGGGACTACCTTTTTTGGGCGCATGCCAGGTCCTAAAGAGGAAGGCCAAGCGTTGTAATACGGAGGTACTTAGTGCGTGACGATCGAAGACGGTAGACAGCAAAGGACGGCCGCTGTCGCCGTTTCTTCTACGAGTACGTGACCCTTGGCGATTGCTGCACTACGAACCAAGGATAAGTGAACAAACCCGTCCTCTCAGCCTGCACAAAAACTCTTTCCGTCCTTTTCTGCGGTTTACACAAGGTTAGGATTTGGTGGCTTGATGTAGCCCATGTCACTTACGCCCAGGCCCATGCAACAGCGATCCGGCAGGCAAGCCAGCCCGGCAAACCCTGGTCATTCTGCCGTCGGCGGGCAATGCGGGCGGGGACGAGAGTGAGCAAGAGCGGGCTTGCCTATCTCGTATTTCTCGTACTTGTGGTGATCAATGAAAAGCGTCCCTACCTAGTCAACAGAAGGTTTGGTACGTCAACGGGACATTATTATAAAGAGAAAGAAAAAAATCATGAAAACAGTCCAAGATATTGAATTGTTTATTTTTAATATTTTTAAACAAGCTTGTTCGTCCGCCTTTTACCATCCTTCTCTCCTCCGCCGCCGCTCCCTTTTACGGCGTGCCGGCGGAACCAACGCCGATTACCCTGTCAGCAGCGGCCTTTTTATACGTTAGTGCATGGGCTCGTCTCTAACGAACGCGGTAAATCTACTGCTCCGACCGGGCGGTGCCACCATCGTCATGAACTGTTCCCGTCGGTCCCGGCCTGTCGCTTTGTCTTTGGTATGCTTGTAGCGCGGACTTCTCTCCAAGCCCCTCTCGGCATTTCGCAACGGGTCCGGGATTGTCTGCACAGTATATACATACTCGTACATGTATATCAATAATGTGCTCACAGTAAGCTTATTCTGCATGTGATCTTTATCCTGAAGACAGTCAAGCCGGTGCTACGCATAGTTGTGTCGCTGTTGCTGCGACAGAGGTGGCAAGAAGAGCAAAGCAAAATGAAAAGGGTTGTGTGTAGTGGCTTATGGAAGACGCCGAATCTTCTACAACCCAAATCTGGGCGCTGTACCCTCTACTGGTGCCCTATAGAACACTGTATTATTCTCACACAAGATCTATGCGGTGGCTTTCCGTTGATATGGCCGCCCTCACTGCGTAGGGTGGGTGGCATTTGCTTACTTCTGTTGCGTAATACTACCGGAATTTACTCCGTAAACCTGGCCACAGATTTCCACCATACGACTAGCTTCTATTTTCTTTCTGTTTCTTTCTTCTAGAAATTGCCAGACAAACGTCAATATATATATATATATGTATATATTAGTTGTCAGTTACCTGCTTGGTAGAGTAGCTTTGCGTCTCCAGGGTTGATCTAGGTTTCCAGAATTACGGTGATGGAGACAATACTGAAGCATCCGATCACAACTCCAGTGCCATACCTTGCTACTATTTGCCTAAATTTGCTCATCGCCGGCTCACATTACGAAAATTTTACCTGGAAAGTCAAGTCAATCCCAAGTGTTCCATCCGACAATAAGACAGCCAACTCTTCTTCCCAATGCGAGCTCTCCTTGCTGTTGCTGTGTTAGTAATATGACGCCGGAGATTAGCTGCTGCGACCGGAGCTGCGAGGTGGGGTCGTGCCTCATCCCACACCGCACCCCCCAAAGCAATCGCCCCCAAAATGATTAGAGAGCATCTTCAGCACCGCATCCCAAACATATCCAATTCCTACCATTCATCCCATCCCTCCTTTACCCCACTGCATCTCGACGCCTCTGTGCCACCGCCCACTTGATTACTTGGGGCCTCTTTGGCGACTGGTTGCTTCCGCGAAACGGTTACAGCCTTCTCCGTCTGCCTCCACAGATCTGGGCGACCAGAAACAGCCACAATCGCCATTCGGCCTTGTTGGACGTCTTCTACTCTGATCGCCAGTACGCTTACGAGGCCTTAATGGATAGCTGCTGGTGACCGCTTCTTGCGTCGGGGCTTGCTCTTAGGTTGAGCTTGGTAACTGATCTGCTTATGGAATTGAAACACAGGCCAGAAACATGCGTGTAACCGACTTTGCCGTAAGGCCGTCGGGCCTCGCCATCATCACTCTCGGCATCTTGCTACTCATCCGCCTTCTCTTACGTCGTCATCGCACAAATGGTCTTCCTCTGCCACCGGGGCCACCAGGCGAGCCCATTATAGGCCACCTGCGGATCGTACCGTCGTACAGCCCTGAGTTCACCTACATGGAGTGGTCTAAAAAATACAAATCGGATGTGTTGTCTGTCAATATCCTCGGCCAGCCAGTCATTATCCTAAACTCGGTCCGGGCAGCCGTAGACCTGCTAGACAAGAGAGGCGTCAACTACTCTGACAGGCCGCGTTTTGTGCTGTTTGAAGTAATGGGATGGGGCAAGACATTGACGTTTCTGCGCTGGGGTCCCAACTTTCGTATGCATCGCCGCATACTGCAAAGGTTTTTTCAAAATAGCAACATTGTCCAATATAGATCTTTTCAAGAGCGCGAAACTGCAACCATGCTCAAGGGTCTGCTCGAAAAGCCAGCAGACTGGGAAAACGTTATTCGACGCTTTGCCACGGCCATTGTACTAGGTATCGGCTTTGGCATCACCATTGATAAACCTGACGACCCGTTTATTCAAGTGGCGGCCGATGCCAGTTATGCCTTGGGCCACGGAGGTGCTCCCGCGGGAACCCCTGTCGACTTTTTCCCCATTTTGAGATATCTGCCTCGCTGGTTCCACGACAGGTCGCTCAAGTTTGCCAATGATTGGCGGTGGGCCATTCAAAATCTGCACAATAAGCCTTTTAATGCTGCCATGGCGTCGGATGAACGCGCCGCATCTCTAATCAAGGATATGCTCGACATGCGCCATAGTCAAATGGAAAATGGCCAAGAACCAGAATTGTCCCTCGACGACATCAAAGGTGCTGCGGGTGCCGTGTATGCCGCCGGCCAGGATACGACATGGAGCACCATAATCGTCTTTGTCTTGAACATGATTTTGCATCCCGAGGTCCAGCGCAAGGCGCAAAGGGACCTAGACGAGATTGTAGGTCGTGAGCGTCTGCCTAATTTTGAAGACAGGCCCAAGCTCCGATATATTGAGTTCATTATGCAAGAGACGCTCCGCTGGTGTCCTGTATCACCCATTGGCGTGCCACACCGGTCAGTAGAAGACGATGTGTATGACGGCTACTTTATACCCAAGGGATCCTTCGTGTACGCAAACGCCCGCGCAATGACGCACGATGAGACCGTGTACTACGACCCTGACGAATTCGACCCGGACCGATACACCCCAGTCGAAGAAGGTGGTCGCGGAGAGCCGTACCCTAGTGGCCACTTTGGGTACGGTCGCCGGGTCTGCGTCGGACAACACCTGGCCAAAGCGAGCGTATGGATTGTCATTGCGTGTGTGCTTAGCACCATGGACATTGAAAAGGGCCTCGACAAGGATGGGAACCCGGTGACGCCGACGGTGGAACTGACGAACGGACTAACGAGCCATCCCAAAAGATTTCAATGCAGCTTCGTGCCACGAGGAGACAAGGGGAGAGGTGTAATCCAACCTGCGGCTGTTTAATCCGCCGTCTGTTGATTCCGTATATAATATATACTTGACTAGTGTGCCAGCCAGCCCACACCGCCATAGAGAAATACCAAGTAATACATAATGATAATACCCCAAAATTCAACAAAACGCCACCCAATGCAATCCCGTTCAGTCTATAACATATGTACACCTTGTATGCTTTTTTGAACGCCTTAAATCACAGGCGGCAACTCTCTCCCGCGCGCCGGGCAACCTCATCCGTAACATTGCCCACCTGCATCACAATGCCCATCCCGACAGCCTGATGCCACAAAACATGGCAATGCATCAGCCATAGACCCGGGTTCTCCAGATTGACACGCACGACAACATAGCCCTGCGGACGGATGTATACCGTGTCTTTGCGCAGGGGTGTCTCTGTGTTGAAGAGTTTAGATGCGGCGGCGAATTGCGTTGTTTCAAACGGGTTATATGCTTTTCCGTAGTTGGTTTGTTGCTGGGAGGAAATGACGTAGAATTCATAACCATGCTGTTTTGTTCACTATTAGCTTCCAGATGTTTCATTAGAGTGTGAGAGGGAGAGACCCCCCAAATACACGTACCAAATGAAACGGATGGCCCTTATCATCAATATTATTCACCACCAACTCCATCCACCTCCCCTCCCCACTCTCAAACTTGGGCACGCCAAACTCACGCATCGGATTTGCTTGCTCCGTGCCGTTTTCCCACGTGCCCTTGTCCATGGCTAGCAGCGGTTTGGCGTGTGCGTCTTTCCAGACAAACGAGGTGTGGTTGAGCTCGCCCCACGGTGCGTCTTCTTTGTACGAGTTGGGACTGACGGTAGTGTAGAGGACGGCTGTTTCGGCGGGTTGGGGCAGCGTGATGATGGAGTGCTCGTCGCCTTTGGCGGTGGCGAGATTAAAGATTTTGACTTGTTCGCGGATGCTTATGCGAGGAGAAGCGGTGCGTGGCCAGGTTAGTGGAAAGGTTTGTATGCGAGCGAGGGCTGGGTTCATGATGGGCATTAATCTGACAAAAAGTTAGCTTATACGTTTTATATTGAACTAGTGTTGAAAGGGGGGAAAACAGCATACTCTGGGTCAAGGACAATCTTCATAGTCATGTCCTCTTCATGACGCTTTCTTTCTGCTGAAGCAGCTGGCAGAAGCAGCGCATCAATACGTTCACCGGGGTAAACCACTCCAAGCGTTGGAGCCTGTGGCGTAGAATTTGACACAGTGCCGCCCCCGTCAACGGTAATGAGCTGCAGCGCAGCATTACCAAGTTCGAAAGAGTAGCCTGACGAGGCACCCGTGTTGACGATGCGCAGCCTCACGGCTTTGTTGCCGGCGACTTGGATGTCTGGTGTGTCCGTCTCTATGCAGTCGACTGGCTTTCCGGGGCGTGCCATGCTGCAGTTGTAGCTTCCCACGCCGTTGATAAGGAGAGAATCAGCTACAGGCTATGTTGCAGGGAGGCGAAAAAAGAATTAGCGATCCATGCAAAGGAGCTTTTCACTGAAGGGAAGAAGAGTAAAAAATATCGATACCTCGTTGGCAAAGCTGAGAAAGTCCTTGTACTGATCCAGAACCTGCTCGGCAGGAAAATGATACCAGTCGCCAATAAGCATCAACTTTTCCGCATCATACTCATACAACGCCGCGTCCGACTCCTGAGGGTCCGAAACAGGCCTATGGACCACCAAGCCGCCATACAGGCCGTCAGCGCGCTTCACAGCCGAGTGGGCATGATACCAAAAGGTGCCGTGCTGGGAGTCGGCGATGCGAAACTTGTAGGTGAATGACTTGCCCTCGTCGACGGTACACTGAGTCACGCCGACGGCACCGTCCATTTCGTTGAAACCCTTCATGAGCATGCCGTGCCAGTGGATGGCAAGGCCGTCGGTTGTGTCGTTGGTGATGCTGTTGGTTACTGTGATTTCCAGCTGATCGCCAGATCTAGCTTCTATGGTTGGGCCGGGAAATTGGCCTTTCAGAATAAGTTAATACTTTCTTTCTTTTTTTTGTTGTGTCTCTTGGGGAAGATGAGTGAATACGTACCATTTATGAGATATATGTCTCTCAGTACACCATCTGGTCGGTGTGCTTCTTTTGTGACGTTCCATTGTAAGCTGATGGTTTTTGGTTGACGATGAATATGGTTTTCAGGATGAAGCATAAAACGGTCGTCAATTGCTGGGGTATCCTCCACCGGCTTGAGATCAGAATGAGTCTCGTCGCTATGGCCGTGTTGGCTGGCTTTATGGTCTTCTGATATGGCAGTACCTGGCGATCCGAGGTTCGAATACGTCAAGACAACTATGCAATATGAAGTGAGGCCAACAGAAGAAATCATCACCCAGAAGCACAGCCAAAGACTGCGCGGGGGCCGTTGGCGAGCCGGCGGGCCATCGTGGAGAGTGATTCCCATTGCTGCTTTGGTTTGGGGGTTTGCTCCTCGGTTACAGAGGTGAAGGACGTCCTGCGTGCAATAGCTAACATAAAAGTAAAAATTATACAGATTAATGATGGTCCATTTGGAAGAAAAACCGAATTTACGACGGGTCGGCCTAGGAATTAGCTGAACTCACCACCATGAAGAAATGACCAGTATGAGAGTGAAAAGGCAGCGAAGTGTGAGTGCGAGTACTCGTAAACGTGCGTGAACCCTGGTCTGGTAGTGTAGTGTAACTGGTGTGGTACATACTGTGGGTGGTGTAAAGGTGTGGAGGCAGAGGCGGAGGAACGACGCACCCCCCTCCTAGACACGCCACCCGCGTTAAGCCGCCTGGGCGATGCCTCGGCGAAAGCTAGGCAAGGCTGGGCCAAGAAGCTGGGCAAGATCAGGCGACGGACTGTGACGAGGAAGTACGGTTGGGCTCGGTTTCGATTTAGAATAATGGAAATGAGCCGGCGAGAGAGAGAGGGAGTCTACTGCACATTACCTCGTAAAGTTGTAACCTGTGGTGCGAGTGTATATGCACGACGATATCAAAGAGACTTGGTGCGGGCAATGCTACGAGCATGCTATACCAGAATGGGAAAGCGGCCTAAGGATTAAAAAGGGTGTACATATAGGATTTCTGCCTTGGAGAAAACGAGAAATGGCCAAGACGCTACTGCATACTCCGATTTATGTAGGTGATGCTAGTGAATTACTCGAATGGGATTTCGGTATCCTATTTGGCACCCGGGAAACTTGGAAGACTGATAAGTAGATACACTATTCTTGATTTGGAAGCACGACTAACACGTGCTCGTACTTGTAAAAGAGAAGAAAATAAAGAGAGAGAGAGAGAGAGAGAGAGAGGTTATGTCTTTGTTAAAACGACATCGACGCAACGGCCAACAACAAAGGAAGGGCAATGCTGAGCTTGAGTCTTTGACGACGGAGCTTTCCATTCGTATAATAGTCGCCACTATCCTATGTACGAATACTGGATAATGGTAATTGCAGTATGTCATCCACCTCGTACGGACGTACGAGTACAGACTAGTACTCGATCCAGGATGCCATGAACAATCAATAGGCACGTGGGCAATGTAACGTTATACGCGACAAACTGAACCTTGGTCGTGTCAACCCGGCTATTTTTTTCTTTTCGCGTCAAGGCCGGATCTTCGACAGGCCGACCGGGGGAAGAGAAGAGCAAACGGCGACATAGTCGTATGGCAAATTACTCGGACCGCAATCCCCCCTGTTCATGGGGGTTCTCATTGGCCGTCCAGGCTTTCCGTTTCTTTACTAATAATGAACGAGGCGCAACAGTCCGTCCTGCACGTGGACTAATTACTCGTAGGGTCGTTTTGGCGTTGGCGTCGCTTCCGCCACTAAACGACCCCCTTTCGGACAAGCTCATTCTGCAGCCCACTCACATCTCCATCGCCCAGTCTTGCTCCATTCAGGGGTGTGCTGGATTTCCTTTTCTTCAGGAAATGGAGTCGGGTTTGATGGAGAAAGACGCCATTGTCAGGCCGCGGGGGCCTTGAAGCGGGCGCCTTTAATCCCGGCACGTGCGGCGAATTGCGGTTGCACAATGTAATTACCATGGTTTGCTGGAGATGTGTGCGCCGGGCGATATCAAGCTCCTCCATTGACTACCTATAATTTGATATTCCGTTACTATATCACAGATATCACGCAGTAGGTAGACACTTTCTCTTTCAGTCGCTTAGGAATGTACTCACTTGTACGAGTACGAGTCGGCACTACCTACCAGCTACATACCTACACTATCATCACTCGTATGTAAGGTAATCCAATCGCCGACTCATTCCCGTGCTCCATTCTCTCTCTGCATGTACTCCTTCTCCTCGTCCGTCTCTTCCCGCGTCTGCTCTTTAACTACCCTAGCCCACACGCAGCGGCGATTCCCCGTCGTTTGTTGGTCCTGCTGCTCCAACCCCCGCCCGCCCCATCATTGCCCTACCTATGATATCGACAAGAAAGTAATGGCTGCATCCACCCATGGATCGGTATGTTTCCCCCCCTGGTCAAGAATTCACCATGCTCCGGCAGCTGCTGACCCTCATCTTTCCTCCGCAACCCGGTCCCTCAAAGCCCCCCTTTGTTGACCGGCAAACAGAGACCACTCAAGTCATTGCCTCGCCTCACCTGGTCTCGGCCAACAGACCGAACAGACCGGAAGAGAGGAGACGGTTGATGTTCATCCCAAGTTGATGCAGGACTTGCCCATGCTCCATTTGTGATCTTGTTGCTCCATATATATGTACACATTGTGCATATGACGAGTACTACTAGGTAAGTTACGAGTAAACAGTCCATTCTTCGACTACGACTACTCGTACTCCGTACCTACATGGTTCTCCATAAATGCAATGCATGCACGCCGTCCATCTCATTTCCGCATGCCGTGCTAGATCCTCCGTGGCTGATTGGTCCCCTCCTCCAATTAAGCCGTGTGTAAATGCTCTCTTGCCCAGTTGCACAACTCTTTATTCGTTCACTCACGTTGGACTCCATTATCCTTTTTGGCCCCATCCATGTCCAAGTTTCCCTACCTACTTGTGCACCTTCCTAAAACTGCATCGCGCCGGCTACCTTCACGAGTACCTTTTGGCCTTTTCTTTTTTCCCGCGCCGTCTCTTTGCCCTCGTGGTATGTACATGCCGCCTCGTTATGGAGACACCCCATGAACGCGGTTTGTCCTTTTTTTTTTTCGTCTTTTTTTTTCTAAATCTACCCCCATGAACCCGAAATAGCCGTTGGATTGTTCCGTGCCCATGTATGTATGTAACTCTGGTTTGCGTTAGTACTGTTAATTAGTGAGTGGTATATCAATCATGTAACGCCCGGTATCCGAAGCCGAGAGTAGTTCTTTGTTTGACTGTGGTTGTATCTCAAAAGCTGCACCTCGAGGCTGCTCTTCCCAACGACAACCCTCTTACACAGACGCAATCCACGCCATTCATTCCCAAGAGAAGAGTTTCTAAATTTTTTCCTTCTTCCTTTTAACTCTCTCATATTCTTCGTAATATCATCTCGAGAATATTGGTAGTTTGCATATTATTTCACCTCACCTCATATCCTTTCAACATGTGGCACTCGGCTCTTGCCTTGTCCGTGGTGGCAGCCTCTGCCGCCACTGTGCAGGCTGGCTCGCTCAAGGACATTAAGCATATTGTTCTCTTCATGCAGGAAAACAGATCTTTCGATCATGTATGGTACCTTTTATCTGAATGAGATGCTGGGGAATCATTGCTAATGAAGTGGTTTCAGTATTTTGGCACCATGGCGGGTGTTCGCGGCTTTGGCGACCCCAACGTCAAAATCAACGAGGGAATCCCGGTCTGGAAGCAGTAAGATATCCCAAACTTTTTTCTTCTTTTATTGGGCACATAACAAAAATGCGTGTTTGCGTTTACATCAAGACATAAACTAACATTCAGCAGGAAAACCAGCAAGGTTCACAATGGTGTGGACAGCATCACTCCCTGGCACATCAACTACCTCGGCGGTGACTGGCCCGAGGCTACCCAGTGCATGGGTGGTGGTTCCAACGGCTGGGGTCCTATGCATGGAGCTTGGAACAATGGTCGTGGTGACGGCTGGGCCATCTATGACACAGACCGCAGCATGGGCTACTACAAGCGTGAGGATGTCGAGACTCACTGGGACATTGCCGAAGGTTGGACAATCATGGACAACTCGCACCAGAGTATCCTCGGAGTCACTGACCCCAACCGTGTCATGTGGATGAGTGGAACTGTCAACACCATCGGCTCTCCTTCCAACCCGAATGGTGAGACTGGTAACATCCTGTCCAACCGTGCCAGCCCGGGCTGCGACCGTCCTGGTGTAAACTGCTTCCCCTTTGTCTGGAAGACGGCCCCCGAGTATCTCGAGGAAGCCGGCATCTCGTGGCGCGTCTGGCAAGACTTTGACAACTATGAGGACAACATGCTTGCCTACTTCAAGCAGTACCAGGACTCGGAACCTGGCGAGAAGCTGCGCGACAATGGCATTTCGTTCCCCGGCCTCGATGCCTTTTACAAGGCCTGTGCCAATGGCACCCTTCCCCAGGTTAGCTGGATCGTTGGACCTCAGGAGCAGACTGAGCACGCGCCCAACATGCCCATTGATGGCGCTTGGCTGCACAAGAATATTGTCGATGCCGTCACCAGCAGCCCTCTCTACAACGAGACGGCGCTCATCATCAGCTACGATGAGCAGGGTGGCTGGGCCGACCACGTTATTCCCCCGGTTGCTCCCAAGGACGCTGCCGGCGAGTGGATTGAAGATCCTTTTAATCCTAAAGAGGGCACAGTGCCTCTTGGACCTGGTAAGTGTTTAAAACACAACTCATCGGCACGAAGAGCAGAAGAGCAGAAGCCGCAATGGCCTTTTTCAAGCATGAACGTGCAGCACTAACAAGAATCTTTTTTTAGGACCTCGTGTTCCTCGTTTCATTGTTTCTCCCTGGACTCGCGGTGGCCACGTCTTTACCGAGACTGGTGACCACACTTCCGACATTCTGTTCATCGAGGCGTGGGCCAAGGCTAACGGATACACGATGGATATCGACAACATTACGCCTTGGCGCCGTGAGCACATGACCAACATGGTCAACGCATTTGACTTTGGCGCTCCGGACATGTCTATTCCAGGCATCGCCGACGTGCGCGAGCCCGAGGGTCTGGAGGGCGAGCACTGGAGTGGTGATCTCTCGCTGGGCTCGCTCACTGGTCCTTGGGTTGGCCCCTCCAAGTGTCTCAATGGCTTCGAGCACGGCAACTACCCTACCATCCCGTACGGCGAGGCCAATCTGCAGCAGGACATGGACTCGTTGGTGGAGGACGGATTCAAGCAGCTTCGTGGCAGCATCACAGAAGGCCGCTACATTACCATTGAGACGGACGGCCTTGGCCTGACTCGCACCAAGAAGGGCAACGTCATTGCGGCCGAGATTCTGAAGAAGCACCAGGATATTCAGCAGCGATGGATTCTGCACACGTCCGACAACAACCGCTTTGGCAACTCGTTTTACCTGCAGTCGGCAGCCATGGACAAGCCGTACATTTCGACCAACGGCAGCCTGACGACGGACCCGAGCGACGCACAGCCGTTCCTGTTTGACTACACCGCTTTGGGAGCTACTTTTACTCTGCAGCTGGACAATGCGGGCGAGGGCGAGTATGTTAGCTTTGCCAAGAAGGAGAAGCCCAATGACAAGTGCCGCGGAGTTGGTTCAATTGACTGGAAGGGTGAAGCCAGCAAGTTTCAGATTTTCGGTGTCAACTACAAGGACGCGAAGAAGCAGGAGCAGAAGGAAGAGTAAAAAAGGCCAATGCGCAAGTTGACAACGCGACATTATGACTAGGATATGAGCGGATTTTCGGCCAAGATGGGGTAAATCGCAACAGGCGATGGGAAGTTTTTACACACTTTACGAGTATAGAGTATATAACTTTTGGCTATATTATTAGCGCCAATATAATTTATGACGGGAGTATTGTTTTGGGCAACTGTTTCGAAGTGTTTATGCGTAGCTGCGTTACTTGTTATGCTCGCGCCGGGTATGTCGGGTATGCGTCTGGTCGGAGAGGTGTCGGAATCGGCAGCGGCTCGAACCGGTTTCAGGAAGCTAATCGATTGATGCAATATTTTGATCCGTCTTGTTGGATCTGTTAGTAATCGTCAGCTGCAAATAAACGTGCGCTCTAATAAGGACTGCATCCTTTACAGCCCATTGTCACAGTGGCGGCCTGCAATGACGAAAGAGAACCGTGGCAAAATGACGGCAGAATGCGTACTGGTAGCAGTTCTCGGGGCAAAAGCGCGTTTGCTGTGTGGTTGCTGGCCTTATTCCGACTCCACATTGAAGCTTCTTGTTTATGCTTGGGAAAGCTTTCACAATAGCTCAGCTCAGCTATCAAGCTAGTGATGGTAGGCAAGGTAAGCAGCTCGTATCTCCGCCCCTCGGCAAACGGGCAACGGGACCACGGCCACGGTTAAGCTCCGTCATTTCCGCCTGTTTCTTCCTGTTGCCGACCGACCACCCCCCGCCTTTGCACTGCGTAGGTAGGTAACTTACTTTTACCCCTCCGCCGTCTCTTTCTTTTCCCCTCTTTCCTTCTCTTTCGATTGCATCATCAAATCCAGCATCTCGTTACTAAACCAGAAGCATCAATTCAAAAAGTCCTTAGCAAAAGAGACGCAAAACAAAAATCGCAAAAATGGTCAAAGCAGGTAAGAAGAAGAGATGACGTCCAATTCGCAATTGAGATTAATTTTATCCCTTGTTTTTATAATTTGTCCGATGGGGGGAGTGCGGGGGAGAAAGGGAGGGAGGAGCTCGCTTTTTTGTAGCTTTTTGCCTGAGCTGGTTTGCGCGGGTTTTTTTTTAACCAGATCGCCCACCCCCCAACTGGTTAATGGGAGATTGGGGGTAGCTGCTACGGCTTCCTTTTTATATCGCGTGGCATTTTTCTACCTTGATGGCAAAGCTACCTTACGCGCATGGTTTCTGGGGAAGTCTCTTTCGATTGGATGGATGGGGTGGCTTGCTAGCTTGCTTGATTGGCTCCTCCCGCAACTCCCGCACGTCAGATCCCAAGTCAAGTCCCTTGATGGACAAGACCTTTTTTTTTTTTTTGGCAAAACCCATGTGGCTGGCCTGTCTTGCCTGCATGTGATGTGCCGATGCGAGCCCAGGAGTGACAGATTAGGCTAACCGTCTTTGGTTCAACATTTAGTTTCCGTCCTCCGTGGTGACAGCAAGGTCAATGGCACCGTCATCTTTGAGCAAGAGTCCGAGTCTGCTCCCACCACCATCACCTGGGACATGACCGGCCACGACGCCAACGCTCAGCGCGGCTTCCACATTCACACTTTTGGTGACAACACCAACGGCTGCACCTCTGCCGGCCCTCACTGTACGTTGTTCGAAACTGCCTCTATATATGCTTCCGAGCAGGAATGCTGACTCTCCCATCCAGTTAACCCCCACGGCAAGAACCACGGTGCTCCCTCTGATGACACCCGCCACGTCGGCGATCTCGGCAACATTGACACGGATGGCCAGGGCAATGCCAAGGGCTCCGTCAAGGACAGCCTCATCAAGCTGATTGGCCCCCACAGCGTCATTGGCGTATGTAAACTCGAGGCCCCTCGCCAAAGAAAAAGACGTGATTGCTGACTGCTTATTATAGCGCACCGTCGTCGTCCACGCTGGCACCGACGACCTCGGCAAGGGTGGCAACGAGGAGTCTCTCAAGACTGGCAATGCTGGTCCCCGACCTGCTTGCGGTAAGTAGTCGACTTTACAAGACATAATTGGCCCCTGTACTAACTTGTGTAGGTGTCATTGGCATCTCCAACTAAGCAATGCCTCTAGTGCTGCATATTCCGGGTATCAAGTAGAGCTAGATAAGCTGGACAACATAGCATACTACTATATTTCCATGTGAAATATTTCTTGTACGCCAGGTTTTGTCCTTTTAGCTCCCAAATCCCAAAGATTGTCCAGATCGAATAAAAATAAAATAAAATAAAATGGAAAACCTTGTTTAACATTCTAGTCTTTTGCGCTGTCACACGCTAATTAACACAAATCTATGTCACCATCATAGTACTCTTCAAGCCAATCACACCTCTCTTCTTGCCCATCACCAAACTTCTCTTCGGGCTCACCACCATATGTTTCCCCCACCACCGCATCCATCAGCAAAGTATCAGGCCCATCAATCAGCAAACCATCCGGACAACAAGCCAACGTGCGACAATAATGCCCCTCTTCCATCCTCATCCTCGCCCACACAGCCGCCCCCTTTGCCGCCGCAAACTCCCTATCCTTTGCATACACCACCTCAATCTCCGTCGGCGCCGGAATCGTAATAATCTGGTCCCCGCGCTCATTAAACGTGCTCCATTGCGGCGGGTGGTTCCCCCTCTCTAGCCGCCTCGCCGCGCGTTTGACTGCGCATTCGAAGCCTCTTTTGTGGCTTGCTTCGCCTGCTACCACCATGGTCGCTATGTGCTGCGAGTTGGATCTGTAACCGTCTAGGCTGCTGGCTTGCTCGACTATGGCGGATACTAGGCCGACCCAGAACGAGGCGGGTGGGCGCTCGGGGAAGTTGTCGATGGGGATAATGGTGCTGCGTGTCTCGACACAGGGGGCGTGGCTGCAGTGGTTTGGGATGAAGCGCGTGTAGAGGGATGAGTTTGTAATGCTGCCGGATTTTTAGTAAAATCGATAATCTTGTAAAAGTCATATTGGGGTTATTAGGAGGTGTATCCTTGGACGAACCTTATATAGTAGATGCCCGGGTCCCGATGGTGCTCGGTATACGAGTTGTCCTTTCCACTACCATTACAACCATACGAACAACACATATTCTTCCCTTCAGACAAGAGCACCGCCTCGGCATCGCCCATGAAAATCATGTCGCTTTCGTCCGGCCCAGCGGAGAGGCCATTCTCGTACATGGCCTCGGCAATTACACTTTTCATGTACTCCGGCTCGTCCCACGGCGAGTCCTGACACGGCGCGCTTATACCGACGTCTGAGATTTTGATGTTGAGTGCCGCCTCACTTGCGGATTTTAGCTCAGATAGCATGTTTGTTATTTCTGCTGCGAGGTCGGTTGAGGGAAGGCCAAGTGCGACTCGGGCTGCGCGGATGAGGTGCCGTGCGTGCAGAAAGTTTGGATGGCAGTTGGGAGTCAGTGCGCAGAGGATGCTAGATTGTTGAGAATTTGGTATTATTGTTAGGTCGCTTAGCAGGGTTTTGTAGGTGTCTGTTGCAAGTATTTTGGCGAGGTTGATGGATGTGCCGTTGTCGTAGTATGCGACTGCTGTTCTGAGGTTGTCACAGGATGTAAGTGAGTGACTGAGTTACTCTTTATTTTATTCTTTGGTTTGAGATGGTATTATGTGATTACCCGTATGACTGGCCTAGGTTGAAACCTATTGCTGGCTTTTTTCGAATCTTGTTGGGGATGCAGGCGCGACATTCTGCCGGTGATGGGATGGAAGCTGTCGCGTAGGTGATGAGGAGGGATATGAGTGTGAGGAGTAATGTGCAACGCATTTTCTTAAAGAGGCTTGTTCAGATGATTTTAAAGATGAATCGCCGTATACATAAAGGACTGCACATATGAGCCTTTTTAGTGTTTACGTTGCTCTTAACACGTGGTTGTTGCTTTATATCAACGTGGCAGCAGCCTTGTTACCGATGAATATACAGGATTGACTGCCACGTTGACAATATGAAAAATAAAAGAACAACTACTATATCTAGAGCGGTAGTGCAAGAATCAATAAAACATTTGTAGGAAAAAAAAATTTCACAGTTTAAAATAAACATAAAAAATGATGGTTGCCTTTTTGTAGGAAAAGGCAAAAAATCAACTGCTTCGGAGGGGAATCGAACCCCCGATCTTCGCATTATAAGATTACGAGTGCGACGCCTTACCACTTGGCCACCAAAGCCATGCTGTGGAGTTCATGCGTCTTATTTGTACTTATTTAGTAAACACGTTGTCTTTCAAAGTTTAACCGCCATAGGGTAAGCAAGGACGTAATATATACAGCCCGGTCAGAGCAGACATTTATAATACTTAATAGATAATATTAGTTTAAGAGAGCCTATTTATCTAATAGTATAATAAGTTTAACTTTTTAAAAGTCTATAGTTAGTAGTTTTCGTTATTTAATACATAATTAGCCGCTTAGCCTGTCTACTAATAAAATAGGAAAGCCGGTCGCAAAATAAAATATCTACTATAGATTCTTAGTGAGAACTCTATAATTAATTCCTAAGATTATCTTACTCTCTAAGCATATTGTTTACTTATATCCAAGGCATTAAGAGCAGATATATCTATATTTCGTAATTTAGGTAGGTAAAAGGAATTTAAAACTGCAGTTTAGTCTAAGTCTGCCGACCACTTCCGTATTACTATAAAATGCTAAATACATTACCTACTAGCACCGCTATTAAGCAGCTCTTATAGGGCAAAAAAGGAAAAAGAAAAGTCAGATTATAAGATGGCATCACCTAATGACGAAAAAAAAAGTGAGGAAGAAGTACCAGGTACTCGCGAGCATTCATGCTTCGGATGGGATTCGAACCCACGGTCTTCGCATTACAAAAGTACAAGTGCGACGCCTTACCACTTGGCCACCAAAGCTAGGTGTGGGTTGATAGCGGCTTAAAGGGTACTATGAAGTCACAAACACGTAGTATTTTACTATAGGAAGAGACGCATCTATAAGTTCAATTTTTATCCTTTCGAAGACATTGTACTGCGAATTATACTTTTCCTCTTTTTATTTAAAAATATAACACATTTGTTTGTGCCTTACGTAGGTTGATATCTTTCTTAGGAGGGTACTATATAATAACAAGGCGTACATCGTAGATGGACAGAGAAAAGCTCATGTGTATTCGTAGCAGTCCCGTATTCGCTTTGAAACTTTATGCGAGCTGCTACAGGCCAAAGCCAATCTTACTGGATATTCATCGTGGAATGGAATCCACCGGAAACGGTGCCAAGTCGAAGCGTCTCATGCAGTAACATCAGAAGGCAGAAGTGGGTCGGTATTACTTTAGCTAAAAGATACGGTGGCAATGAAATATTCACTGAAAGTCAAGAAAAAGTTGCATGTTCTGACGCTGTTCCTTTCATAGCATACTGCAACTAGCCACTTGCAGCCAGCTGCGTGCCCTCGCTGTGCTAGGGCGGGGAAGCTTCCAGTCGCACCCCACCACTGCGGAGCTGGGACGACTTTGGCCACCTTTCATCAGGCACACGACCAACCGTCCATTGATCGTTTGTTTTCTTTCCAATTATTGTGCTTGCGAAGACTCTGTTCCTGTCAATTCGTCCTCGTCTCTCGCAGGCTTTCTCCTGTCTTCCCCCTTGTGGTAAGTTTATGCTTTCTTCATCATATGCACCTCGCAACCCCTGTGTACCGATGCAGCGATGCCTGGAAATGTGCTCGGGAGCGGTGTAAACCGAGCTTCAGTACATGGCCGCATCTCCGCAGCAACTGATTCCATGGTCGTCCAATGAGGAAAAAGCAACTTACAGTCTCTTTAGTCTACTCCTCAACGTAATCATGTCGAAAACATTCGTTGGCAATGTCAAGAGTGTCCTGAGCGGTGACACCCTCGTCCTCACCAGTCCCAACAACCCCTCCGCCGAGCGAACCATTTCTCTCGCCTATGTCTCTGCTCCTCACATGCGTAGAGAAGGCGACGAGCCCTTTGCCTTCCAGTCCCGAGACTATCTCCGAAACTTAGTCGTTGGCAAGCCTGTCCAATGCACCATTCTATACACAATTCCGACTTCTGGCCGAGACTTTGGCACTGCCAAGCTCAAGGACGGCACCGACCTGCCCGATGAGCTCGTCAAGGCTGGCTGGCTCAAAGTCCGTGACGACGCTGGCCGCAAAGAGGAGTCTGAAGAGCTCCTAGAGAAACTCGAGAAACTTCGTGGTCTTGAAGCCCAAGCCAAGGCTGAGAATAAGGGTCTGTGGTCTGGCGACAATGGCTTCATCGAGGTCCAAAACGACCTTGGCAGCCCCGACTTTATGAAGCAGTGGAAGGGGAAGACAGTCGATGGTATCGTTGAAAAGGTTCTGAGCGGTGATCGACTTCTAGTCCGTCTTCTGCTCTCCGATAACAAGCATGTGCAGCCCATGACCTTGCTGGCTGGTATCCGCACGCCGTCGACGGAGCGAGTCCAGCCCTCGACTGGAACAACACAACCCGCCGAGGAGCACGGAAATGAAGCCAAGGCTTTCGTCGAGAGCAGAATGCTCCAGCGCCAGGTCAAGGTCGAAATCGTTGGCGCTAGTCCTCAGGGTCAATTGGTTGCCAGCGTCATCCACCCACGCGGTAACATTGCCGAATTTCTCCTCCAGGAAGGCCTTGCTCGCTGCAACGACTTCCACTCCACCATGCTTGGCGAGAAGATGGCTCCTTTGCGTGCTGCCGAGCGCGAGGCTCAGTCCAAGAAGCTTCGCCTTCACAAGAATCACGTCGCCAAGGCCGACGGTGGCAACCAGGAAATGGCCGTGTACAAGGTTATCAGCGGCGATACCATCCTCGTGCGCAACAAGGCCGGCACCGAAAAGAAGATTTCCTTTAGCAGTGTCCGCGGCCCCCGCACGACGGAGCCGTCCGAGGGCCCCTTCCGTGATGAGGCCAAGGAGTTCATGAGACAGAGAGTCATTGGCAAGCACGTCAAAATTAGCATCGATGGCAGCAAGCCTGCTACCGAGGGCTTTGAGGCCAAGGATGTTGCCACTGTTTCTGAGAAAGGCAAGAATATCGGCCTGGAGCTGGTAGAGGCTGGCTGGGCCAGCGTCATTCGCCACCGAAAAGACGACACTGATCGTTCGCCAATTTATGACGAGCTTCTGGCGGCGCAGGAAAAGGCCAAAGAGGAGAAGAAGGGTATGTGGTCTGGCAAGCCTCAAAAGGCCAAGCAGTACCTCGACTTGTCGGATAATGCACAAAAGGCCAAGATTATGCTGGCCACTCTGCAGCGCCAGAAGAAAGTTCCCGCTATTGTCGACTTTTGCAAGGCCGGCTCTCGATTCACCATCTTGGTCCCCCGCGAGAATGTTAAGCTGACCATGGTCCTCGGCGGCATTCGCGCTCCCCGTGCTCCTCGTGCGGATGGTGAGGGTGGCGAGCCTTTTGGCAAGGAGGCTGTCGAATTGGCCAACCGTCGGTGCAACCAGCGAGACTGCGAGGTCGACATTCATGACATGGATAAGGTTGGTGGCTTCATCGGCGAGCTATACATTAATCGCGAGAACTTTGCCAAGGTTCTTGTTGAAGAGGGTCTTGCGTCGGTGCATGCATTTTCTGCCGAGAAGTCAGGTAATTCTGCTGAGCTCTTTGCTGCTGAAAAGCGCGCCAAGGAAGGCCGCAAGAACCTGTGGCGCGACTGGGACCCTTCGCACGACGTGGAGGAGGAGGTTGAAGAGGAGCCTGCTGTCGACGAGCAGCAGGTGAACTTGGAGAAGAAACCCACTGATTACCGCGATGTTGTGATTACCAACATTGACGGCAACGGCAAGCTCAAGGTGCAGGAGATTGGCAAGGGTACTGCTGCTCTGGAGACGATGATGGCCGACTTCCGCAAGTTCCACATCGACTCCAAAAACAACAAGGCTCTGGCTGATGCGCCCAAGACTGGTGAGTATGTGTCTGCCAAGTTTTCGCTCGACGGACAGTGGTACCGCGCTCGTGTCCGCTCCAACGACCGCACCGCCAAGGTTGCCGAAGTTTTGTTTGTCGACTACGGCAACAGCGAAAAGGTCCCCTGGGGTAGCCTGCGAGCCCTTGACCAGGGCCAGTTTGGTGTCCAGCGTCTCAAGGCGCAGGCTATTGATGCCTCGCTGTCTTTTGTCCAGCTTCCTACTGGCGCCGATTACTTCAACGACGCTGTTGGTCTGATTGCCGAAATCACCGAGGGCAAGCGTCTGGTTGCTAGCTTTGACTTTGTCGACAGCAAGGAAAATATTAGCTACATTACGCTGTACGATCCCAAGTCGAACAATGAGCTGCCTGGTCCGAACGACTCGATCAACAAGGAGATTGTAGCAAGCGGATACGGCATGGTCCCGAAGAAGCTAAAGGCGTGGGAGCGCAGCAAGGCTTTTGAGTCCTACTTGAAGCACCTGCAGGAGGTTGAGAAGGAGGCCAAGGCGAGTCGCCAGGGCATGTTTGAGTATGGTGACATTACGGAGGACTAAAAAAGCGTGCATAAAAGCATAGAAGAGTGGTGTTTCGAACTAAAAGCAAACGATGATATGACATGCGCTGCATAAATATACTTGCAATTTATTCTGCCTCTGCATGATGGTTATTTCTGAAGATAAATGGTAGCCGTCTTTGAAATTAAAATGACACTGTACCTACGTTCTAGTAGGATAGCCATTCGATTTTCCAAGCATTCCTTTGGCAGCGCGCACATTGGTGATGTCGGTTTGGTAGCTGCGGTCTAAGCCGATTTCGTCAAGCTCGGGGTGCGCCCCACCATAGCACCAAATATGTATGACGGCATGTTTTCGCTCTGTTACCAAGGAACAGGAACAAAAAAGCTTGTGAATGCGACTCCAGCGACGGGCCTTTTCCTCCTTTCAACCTATTCAATCGCTCTTCCTTACATTACAATCAATTGAAAAAACTCGCACATTCTTCGACACCGTAACGGCCGAATAAATCTTAACGACAACTACGAAATAATGGCTAGCTCATCTACGTCATCCGACGACAAGCCTCGCGCCAGACGCGCAGTTGAGTCTGTGGGCGAAAAGGCTCAACATGTATTGTACGTCAAGAGTTTCATCTGTCAGTATTTTTTCTTCTAGATGCTTACGAGTCGCAGGAAAGAGGATTACGGCAAGGCGAGATCCGTGGCGCTTCATGCAGTCAAGAGCGGCTCGTACATGTACCCATTCAAGGTGAGTTACGACGGCCCATCGTCATCGCTATTATCAACGTGGTTGCTAACCGAAACAACGCAAATTCCCAGGGCATCGCCTACTTTCTTACGCACAAATCCCTCTGGAAACCGTTCAAGTCCCGTCTCGGCTCCTACCTCACCCTCTCCGCAAGCGTAGTCGGCGGCATGTTTGCGCTGACGTACGTCCCACAGCTCGCCGTCCAGGTCTTTGTCAGCGGGCCGTTTGCCGTATTTACGACGGTGCTGCTGGTTCTCAACGAGAGCTCGGCGATTATCAATGCCGTTGCGCGCGGGTGGCTGCTGCAGGACTCGATTCTGGATACCTTTGACGGAACGCTGGTTGCGCGGGGCGCGACGGGCGTGTTGGGCTCGGGACGTGAGTTGAAGGGTGGACGGTCTGGACGGGATCCGATCCAGAGGCTGGGTAAGGTGCTGAAGAATCCGTTTGAGAGGTTTGGGCCGACGGCTTTGATTCGGTATTTGATGTATTTGCCGTTGAATTTTATTCCGGTTGTTGGAACGTTGGTGTATCTTTTCGTGCAGGGTGAGTATTCTTTATTTATTTCGAGTCTGGCTGATGACGGGTTAAACTTTCAGACTCTTTGCTGACGTGATCTTTGTTTAGGACGCAATCGCGGTCGTATGGCTCATGACCGAGTATGTATTGCGGTAATTCACTAGTAGGCATTCAAGTGCTGACGCTCGATAGTACTATCAACTCAAGCAGTGGTCCAAGACGCAAAAGTCAACCTGGCAGGAGAAAAACATCGGCCCGTATACTGCGTGAGTACTGCCTTGGCTGTGATTGTAAGGTTATTTTGCTGACTTTCAGTTAGATTCGGTCTCACTGCCACGGTGCTGGAGATGATTCCCATTGTGTCCATCTTCTTTACATACACCAACACTGGTAAGTGATTAGCTACGGAAAGCTGAGTATGAGTAGCTACTAACGTCATTTTAGTGGGAGCTGCGTTGTGGGCGGCGGATATTGAAGCTGCGTCGACGTCTATGCAGCCTGATACGGCACCTACGCTGCGAGACCTTGCCAACAAGGCCGAGTTGTAGAATGTCGGCATTAGATGTATATGATTTTTTTTTATACTATGCTGATTCGCCTGGTAGCTTAATAAATCTGATACATTGCCAAATTTTACCCACTCTGCTACAATACACACACCACTCGTACTCGTACCTGTATAAGAATTCACATGCACTGACACAGTTGTCAAACACCACCACCACGACGCATCCCGACTCCAACCGCCCAGACCGCCTCATTTGCGCACGTTGCCGACATTAGTCGTACGGGATGCGTTACAAAAGTAAACACTTGCCAATGACAAGGTTGGTCCAGGACAAAGTCAGCCAGAAAAGTGGCGAACCATAACGGCCTGCGCTGAGTGGCGGAAAAGCAAACCCAACCAAACCCAAACCCAGTCCTCGGGGCAGACTTTTTGCTGGAGTAACGAACAATAAACCGGAGCGGAGATGCTGGGAACGGGGCCTCCGGCAGCGGCGATGGGCGATGGCGCTTCAGATTGCAGCGGTTCTTGTTGGGGGGAGGGGGAGGCGCTTCAGTGGGAAAATGAGAGAGATAGGAGGACCCAGTATGAAGTAATACCTCCCCAAAGGTGTGCTACAGCGGTACCTGCAACCCAACCCTGCGCGCTTTAACTGCATTGTAAAGAGGGGCAGCTGGTGGAGCATACCTAATCATTACCGTAGCAGCACCAGTACGTCGTATCTTAGCGGCGGTAGACACGGCGACTGTGCCGAGCTTTTGGGTGGGAAGTCGGGTGAAGGTAGGTACTCTGTACAGTGGTGTATCAGCCTCTGTGCCCCTCCAACCGGGGGTTCAAGTTACGGTGGTGCCACCAAGGTGCTGGAAAAAGGTACCTCTCGGCCGCTCGTCGGAGCCCGCAATCAGGCAAGTACCGCCGGCCATGGCTCCTCTTTTTTTGCGTACCGGGCGCGTCATTATTTTCCACATTCTTCTGCCTCCTGCTATCGGCTTAGCTACCTACCCTACCTAACAACTGGCGGGCCTCGACTTTTCCTCGTCATCTGTCTTCTTCTTTTTTGAAACTCTCCCATCTTCATCTACCATCAATCCCATACTTGTTCAAGCTATACTCGAATACCAATATATTTCAAAATGTCTTCTTCTCTCGAGCAGCTCAAGGCCACTGGCACTGTAAGTTATATGCTCTTTGATTCTCAACCCCTCTACCCCGCCACGCTGCGACGCTTATCTGGACGGTTTTGCCCCTCGTCGCCGGCAGTTTTTCTTGTTGGGAAACTATGATGGCGAGGATGCATCGTGACAATCGAGCATTGATTGCGGCGATGAATAAATTCTCGCCTGCTGCTTGTCTTGCCAGTTGAATAAACTGTCGCCTGCTACGCCATTTTACGTTTCTACGCTGTTTTTCTTTGAGCTGCTTGCTGACCATGAACCCTTGTGGCGAATAGGTTGTCGTCTGCGACTCTGGTAAATACCCGCCGCTTCCGAACGCTTTGTTCCTCTACAGTCTACTAACGTATCGCCTTTCCCTCTCGTTTAGGTGACTTTGCCAGTGAGTATTTGCCGATTCTACTACTGTTCTTCCTTTTACTAACTCCCGCCAGCTATCGACAAGTACAAGCCCCAGGATGCCACCACCAATCCCTCCCTGATCCTGGCTGCCTCCAAGAAGCCCGAGTACGCTAAGCTGGTTGACGCTGCTCTGGCTTTCGGCAAGGAGAAGGGCGGCTCCATCGATGAGCAGGTTGACAACACCCTCGACCGTCTCCTGGTCGAGTTTGGCAAGGAGATCCTCCAGATCATTCCCGGCCGCGTCTCTACCGAGGTCGATGCCCGCTTCTCCTTTGATACCCAGGCCTCCATCAACAAGGCCCTCCAGATTATTCAGGTACGTCGCTCTCGCTACTGTTGCCGCCCTAAACTCAGCTACTGACCCGTTTTACAGCTCTACGAGCAGCAGGGCATCTCCAAGGACCGCATCCTGATCAAGATTGCCTCCACCTGGGAGGGTATCAAGGCTGCCGAGGTCCTTCAGCGCGACCATGGCATCAACTGCAACCTGACCCTCATGTTCTCTCTTCCCCAGGCCATTGCTGCCGCCGAGGCCGGTGCCTTTCTCATCTCTCCCTTCGTCGGCCGCATCCTCGACTGGTACAAGGCTGAGACGAAGCAAGAGTACACCAAGGAGAACGACCCCGGTGTCGCCTCTGTCAAGAGCATCTTTGACTACTACAAGAAGTTTGGCTACAAGACTATTGTCATGGGTGCCTCGTTCCGCAACACTGGCGAGATTACTGAGCTCGCTGGCTGTGACTACCTCACCATCTCTGTACGTATAGCCGCAACTGCATCTTATAGTTTGCCTTTCTAACATGTTCTCACAGCCCGGTCTGCTCGAGGAGCTCCTCAACAGCAGCGAAGACGTCCCCAAGAAGCTCGACTCTTCTCAGGCTTCTTCCAAGGACATTGAGCGCAAGTCCTACATCCAGGATGAGCCCACCTTCCGCTTCGCCTTCAACGAGGAGCCCATGGCCGTCGCCAAGCTCCGTGAAGGTATCAGCAAGTTTGCTGCCGACGCCGTCACTCTCAAGGATATTCTCAAGGAGAAGCTTGCTTAAATGCGTGCCTTTTCGCGTCTTAAGTTTATAAAGGATTCCCGCGTCTGGTGAAAAAAAAAAAGGAATGATGGGATTTGGGAATATGGAAGAGCAAAGTAAGGAAAAATAATACCACGACTACTGTATGTCGCAGGAACCAGGTGTCTGGGTGGCATGGAGCAGTTAATGTACACGTCGTTTACGAAGATATAAAAGAATATAGGCAATCTATGATAAGAGATGCTGATGAATTATGTGACTTGCAGAATAATGTAAAATAAAAAATGGTATTCGTCTAAAGGCTCTGCCTGGGCGGACATAAAGTCCAATTTATCTCGTAGAGGGGGTATCAAAAAGAACTAACAAAGCAAAAAATGTGGTATCAAACCACTATTCCCCTTCTTTGCACAGCTACTTGCGCAACTTTTTACACTCAAGCTGCTCAATCCTCGACTTCCACGCTCCCTCCTCACCATCCGATTCCACAATCATGGCCGTAAGCTGCCCCTTGGCCACGCATCCCGAGTCGATGCCAAAGGTGTATTTGCCCAGCGTCAGGCCCCTGCGGGCATCGTGGCCGTAGACGACGGTGCGCCGGGCGTGTTTACGCTGTGAACGTTGATGGTGGTTCCATGCGCGTGACCACTTTTCGCCCTTGTGTGTCTCTACTGGGACTATAAGTTGATTGTCCCGCATGATGTATTCCTCGTCCTCCTCGTCCTCCTCGCCGTCTTCTGATGTATTGGAATCCGAGTCGGAAAACCCGGACAGTGAACGACGTAATTCCTGTCTCTGGTAAAGTAACGTCCGCATATTCATAACCGCCCACGGATCTTGCTTCTCGGGCTTCACACCCGGTACTAACCCGGCATGCACGACAAACATGTCAAGCTCATCAATGGCGAGAATCAGCGGTAATTGCGTAAGCCACTTGACCTGGTCGTTGGACAATTTGCGCGCCGTTTTTAAATCCCCCTTTGCGCGCTCTGCGTCAAACTCTGGGTCCTTTTCTTCACCGCTTTCGCTTTGCGTAGCGCTCTGCCGAGCTTGTGCGCCTGCGAGGGCGAGAAGCACGCGGTCTTCGTGGTTGCCGCGGACGGCGCTGGCGTTGAGGCTCATGAGCTGCGAGACGACGGCTGCTGACTTGGGTCCTTTGTTGACCATGTCGCCTGCGGCAATGATGTGGTCGTTTTCGGGGTTGAAGTGGACTTTTTGGAGCAGCTTGGTCAGGGCACGGTTCATGCCGTGGATGTCGCCTAGGATGAGGAGGCGGCGGTTGTTGGTTGGCGTTGGGATGAGATGAGCGGGGAGTGGCGCCATGTGTTTGAGGCTGTAGATGCTGGGGTTGTTTGACGATTGGCTTTGGGGTAGTGAGTTTGAGTCCTTGGTGGAGGTTGTTATCAAGTCCTTGCTGAGAATGGTGAGGATGTTGAGGCTGTGAGGGACGAGGAGGACTTGGAGCGTGCAGAGGATGAAGCTCATGGCAAAGATGGCTGCGGTGGCGAGCTTTAGTGTGCGACGGAGCCGCTCATTGTTGTCTGATTGTATCATTGCGATGTTTATGTGTGCGAATTATGCTGTGGTTTGTATATTTGGGTTATGCTGGGTTATTGCTTTGCTTTGCTTTGTTTTGCTTTGGGTCGATGTGAATGCCGTTGAAGAGCGACGATTTACATGTGGACCGGGCTTAGTGCATTGTTGAAAAGATGATTATTCCCGCTGCGGCTTGTCTGTCAATTTATGGCTTGTATCCCGCATCAGCGAAGTAACAGACAAAGAAGAATTAGAGATTAATTTGGATCGAATGCAGTTATAACATCATAAAGCGTGAAAAGGGAGAGAAAGGTAAAAAAAAAAAGAAGAAGGATATGAAAGGGTTCGGTGAAGGAAAAGAGGACAAAAGGGTTGGTTGGTGACGCCAAGTTTAAAATTTCCCTGTTTGCAAGGGTCCAGTTCGCCGGTCTTGGGAGGCTGCCACGCGGCGGCGCTGCTGGGTCCGACTACAAGGTCCCAGGGCTGAATTTTTTCGGCTGGGAGCGTTCCCTTGGCGGGCCGGCAAGCATTCCAATGGGCTGCGCTGTGTTTGGTTCGCGGGAGGGTGCTAATATAGTCTGTGGATTTGCGGATACGGCAATTGATTTACTGATAGGCTTTTTCCCCTATGTTTTAATTTAATTTATTGTTGAAAATTTGAAAACTTACAGGACATGCAGGGCCTACGGGTCCAATTGGTGGATGCAAAGGCTGTTGGGTTAGTTTTGAAGGGGTTTGCTAGTCATGCGGACAGGGACCAGGTTTGTCTCTACGATTAGTACTGTACTTGGCATATATTTGGCTAAATGCCTATGAGATCCATTAGAAATGAATAATCGAGTGGACCGTCGCAGAATAGCAGAGTTGAGCTTGACCAAACAATTGCTATTAAGCCGGGTGCGCTACGGTACTAATACGCGAAACTATCTCTTATGGCGAATGGCTCCAAGTTGAAACGGAAAAGTACTATTTAGATTTGTACAGATATGCATAATATACAAGCATCTTTCAACCTGTCAGCTTGCTCCCACTCACATAGTAAACCCTACAACCGCTCTCTCGTACAAGTCATGGCAAGCCAACGGCCACTTCCATGGCCAACCCCAACCGATAAACAGACCCAAAAGGCTCCAGAAACGCCAAGCCATGATAACACAGGCCATGCAAACTAATACAACAGGCAGCTCGTAGTCAGACCGCCTCACTTCTTCCCCTCCGCGGCAGCCTGCTGTTGCTGCTGCAACCGGTATTGTTCATTCTCAACCTCTCTCCAATCTGGCGGAATCGGCTCATTACCATCAGTCTCTTTGAAACCACCCGCAAAAGCCGACCGCCCCGCGTACAGCTGGTATCCCTTGTCGCCGCCCGAGCTCTCCGTGGTCTCCAGGGCCTTGTACGAGACGGGCGTGTTGCCGCGGAAGCGCTTGCGCATGTCGACCATGCCGCGCTTGCATTCGCCGTAGCCCTTTTTGAGCTGCTTGCATTGCAGAGGGAGTGTTTCGACGAGCGGTTCGCGCAGGCAGTCGGAGGCTTTGTTGCGATGGACCATGACGCAGTCGGATTGTTGGAGGCATTCAGCCAGCGCGTCGCCTGCGAGGAAGTTAGTATTTACTTTTGAGCGGGGGTTGCGATGGTCTTGGTGATTCAATGGTAACTTACGCAGCTCTTTGCACGAGTTGGGCATCGTGACTATTACGTTGTTGCCGTTTGGGCCAGCTTGAAAGGCGATTATGTCGCTGATGAGGGTGGAAAGCTCGAAAAGTTGCTGCTTGGACAATGACCTTGCGTGTGATTGGCTGCCTGAGCCAGGTACCGTTTTCAGGCGGACAAAATAAAACTCTCTCAAGTGGGTCAAATTCTGGCCGACATGTGTTTGGTTTATTTTGTCAACATGCCTTGTAGTCGCGAGCCAATTGATACAGCCTTCAACGTAGCAATACAAGCGAAAGCTCTGGAACCTCAAAATTACTAAATCAATAAAAAACCAGAATCATTTATATTCAAGGCCTGCCCTGATAGGTCCCTCTCTATATGCATCTCGCCATCATGAGGTCCTCAAGCTCTTCCCGACTTGGCTTAAGTTCAGTGGCGTAGCAACACAACAGGTACGTACCCACCTGCCTGCCACCTCTCCAGGTTTACATGTGACATCACCGCCACCAACGAACCCATCTCCAACAACCCAGAACCTTGGCTTACTCTTCCTCCACGGCCTTATTACGACGAACTATGTCGCGGCTCCTCATATTCATACCCTGAAACTATCACGCGATAATTCGGCATGCCTGTACCTTTCATCGGGCGTCTCCATCCGTAAGTCCACCGCACACAGTGCTTTCGTCGCATCTGGAGATCTGCGCCTTGTTCCCCAACAGCATGATGTCACTGACAACTGCGACTTATAGTATGGAGTACATTGCCATTATTGGCTCCTTTGTACTTGTCGGACTCGAGGCGTTTATTCGAGTCTTTACGTTAGCCCTGCGTTAGTACCTCAAACACCTCTAATCGAACATGTTACTGACTCTTTCCCAGCTTCGTTTCTCGTCTCCTTCTTCTACTCCGCGTCGCGAAGGCTATTCCACCGCTTCACGAAACCGGAAGTAAAACGTCTAGAGGGTAAAAAGAAGTGTACGTTCAACTCGATTCTTGATCCTATTCCACCACTGCTAACCCAGCCTAGCAACATCCTCCTCTGTCAGCGATGCCGCGGACTTCACGGAGCTCTGCCGCCTCTGGGGCTACGAGGCGGAAGAACACATTGTCCAGACAAAGGACGGTTATCTCCTCGGCCTACATCGCCTTCAATGGAAGCGCGGTGAGGAGGGCCAGAATGTCAACTACGGCAAGAGGGGCATCAAGAAGCGCGTCATCTACATGCACCATGGCCTGCTTATGAACTCGGAGGTCTGGGTCTGCTTGACGGATGAGCAGCGCTGTTTGCCATTCGAGCTCGTTGAGCGCGGCTTCGACGTTTGGGTAGGTTTAATTTGCACGCCTCTTCAGAATTCTGTAGCTGATAAATGGTTCCAGTTTGGAAACAACCGCGGAAACAAATATTCCAAAAAGTCGGTTCACAGTTCACCAACTTCCACGCGCTTCTGGGACTTTTCAATCGACGAGTTTGCCTTCTACGATATCCCTGACAGCATTTCCTACATCCTGGAAACGACACAACAAGAGAGTCTCTCCTACATTGGCTTCTCACAAGGCACCGCACAGGCCTTTGCAACGCTCGCCATCCATCCTCAACTGAACCACCAGGTCAACGTCTTTATTGGCCTTGCTCCTGCCATGGCACCAGCAGGTCTCTCCAACGGCATAGTCGACTCTCTCATGAAAGCTTCGCCCTCCGTCCTCTACCTCATGTTTGGCCGACGCTCCATCCTCAGTTCGGCAACCATGTGGGAGACAATCCTCTACCCACCGCTCTTTAGCCGCGTCATCGACATGGGCCTCTCATTCCTCTTTAACTGGCAAACGAAAAACATCTCTCCCAGCCAGAAACTCGCCGCCTACCCGCATTTGTACTCCTTTACCAGCACCAAGAGTGTAGTCCACTGGTTCCAAATCATCCGCAACGCCTCGTTCCAGCTCTACGACGATGACGTCCACCAGCCCATGAGCGTCAGCACCTCGCACAAGTTCTCCAAAGTCGCCAAGTACCCAACTCGCAACATCCGCACGCCCGTCGTCCTAGTCTACGGCGGCAGCGACTCGCTCGTCGATATCAAAGCCATGCTGCGCGAACTGCCCCCGCAGACAGTCGCAACCGAAATCCCGCATTACGAACACCTCGACTTCCTGTGGGCGCGCGACGTCGACGCCCAAGTCTTCAAGCACGTCTTTGACGCGCTAGATAGCTTCACCGACGCATCACACACTGCAGAAGAATACGACAGATACTACATGGTCCGCAGCGAGAGCCTCATGGACTCAGCATACGCCTCCCACACCTTTCCTGAAACCCAACACCGCGGCAGCGAAAGCGACGCTTCCGTTACCGGCGCTCCAATCCCACAGCCTCACCGCGCACGCGAACCAACCTCCAACCGCAGCCGTGCAGCCACCGTCTCCGGCGTAGGAACAAACATGACGTCTTCTACACATAGCACAAAGGACGCCTTTGAATCCGTCTCGAAACTGGAGCCTGTGCCGCAGGAGGCGCCGTCGTCGGATAAGCTCCGCGGCGTAGGCGTGCGTAGGGGCCCCTCTGCGCCGCCGTCGTCGTCGACCGGGTTGAATCTCGATGGTATTCGGGCTGGCGGCGGGATAAGTCCCGGCCTGGCGAATGCTGCGTCGGGAGTTGTCTCGCAGGGAAGGGGCGTTGAGAGGGCCGAGGTTGCGTCTTCGTCTGGTGAGGAGCCTAAGGGGCGGTCGAAGAGGAGGAAGTGAGAGAGAGATTCAAAAGACGGAAAAGAAGAAAAAAAAAGGGGACGAAAGGAAACGTATATGAGTACATGCCCGTTTGCTTTGTGTTATTTGAATACAGTTACTATATAGATCACGGCCATTCTTTTTTTTTTTTTTGGAAGATAGTATCATCGGATATGAAAATACCCCCCTTTTGTTAGTCTAGTTTGACAAAACAATTCATCAAGTTTTACTAAACACTAATTTGGAGAACTTCAAGTGTGAGCAAAAAAGCAAGAAATTATATTCGTTGATGGCCAGATCGGCCTCGCGCCGGGCTGACAGCTATCACTTCATTATTTCCTTACGAGAAACATGTCTCCCGTCTGCTGCCTCTCCTAAACAGCTTTAGCTGCTATACTTCTTCTTCTTTTTCTGCTGCCGCTGCTGCCGCCGCGTCCTCTATTTTTGCGGGAGACCAAAAGTTCGTAGCTGCTTTGCTACAGAGCAGCCGCGAGACGTGGAATACGGGTATCGAAGGTCGTTGCGTTCGTTTCGCAAATGCCATCTCCAGTAAATAAGACAAAAAAAATAACAACGCCAATATGCTATAGATGCCCGGGAAACAATAAAAGAAATGCAATGAGACCTTGCTAACGCAACGGCGTCAAACAAATTGTTTTGGTCTTCACGTGCACGCTTGCCGTTGGGGCCAAGCCAGTGCTGCATCATCTGATTTGAGGGGAGGGGGAAACTACGTGGGATGCATCGCGTCAAAGCGAAACAGACCCCAAAGGCAGTATCTTACTGTAGTCGCCGTGAAACTTGGCGCGGTACTCAATAATTCCTTGGCTGATGGTGTCAAAGTCTTTTACTTTTTGGTTTCGAAAGTCGGTCAGGAGTTGGCGCAGGCCAGCTATGTATTCCTGCTTCTTCGACTCTTCGCAGTCGCTGTATGCGCCTAGCTGTAGTAGGATTTGATCGTCTGCCATTGTGTGCACCTTGTCAGTCATCACAATTGCCTCTTTTACTGCTTTCTGTTGTCAGCGTGCTGGGGAAGCAAAGGACGACGTACCGGGTGCTTGCATTGTTTCAAAATGCTGAAAATAGCAGTCTTTGCCTCTGGGGCAAGGCTTTCCTGACGCCTCATCTGGGCAGAGCGGTAGCTGCGCATCAATCTTATTGCTGTACGTCGCTGACCGCAGGCCGCCCGCTACGTTATCGTTAAAAAGCGGATGGAAACGAAACGCGTGAAAATACCGAAGGGGAGAGTCATAGGGGATAAAACCAGCCTTGGACGGACGTGGAATGGTATCCACTGCTTGTTTTGGTGCCTAGGGGCTTTTGTTAGCAGCGATACTCACACTTGCAAAAGACTGGCTTCTACTTGTCTCTCAGTCTCCGGAACAGAGTCTTGCCGTCCCGCGGAGATCAGCTCAGCATTCAATGCCGCGACGTCAGGGTCTTGGTTTTCTCCAACCCTGTCCATTGAATTTTGATCGGACTTGGAACGTGCGTCTTCATCATCAGACTCAGAGTCTGTTACATCCGGCGGTTCATACCCGTCCGAATCATCATCAACCTCGTCGCCGCTTGCCTGACGCGCATCCTGCATAATGACGTCTTTATCATCTGCAATGCCAGCGAGCCCTTCAATGGACGGCACTTCTGTAGAGGGCAGGTCTTCTTGCGCAACAGAAGAACCGCTTTCTGTCGCCATGTCTTCTTCAGCAACCGTGGACATACCCCGCGAATCTCCAACCACCATGGGGACTGTTGACACGGGTTGTGCATTATCGTCAGCGACGACGTGGTCAGAGCTTACGACGTCACTTTGATCTTCGCCGTCATAACCCACCTGCCCGGAAAGATCGACAAGTTTGGCGTAAGACGTATCGACTTTAAAATTTTGTTCCGACCCCCCGGACAATCGCGGCTGGGAGACAATAGCAGGTGCTTCAATATCATCATCAGAAATGTAGTCTAGATCTCCACGAAGTCGCTCCTCTTCCGCAAGGCCCTCATTGAGCTCTCTTTCAATATTAGCAACTTGCGATTGCAAAGCTTTCAATTTCAAAAGCTGTTCTCTGCGACGTGACTCTAATAGCGGAAGTCGTTCACTCGCCGCACGAGAGCGACCGCCTCTCACCGCTTGGGGCGATGAACTGCCCTCAACAGCTCTGTGCAGTCTTACTGAGGAAAGGTTCAACTCAGCACGCGCATCCGCTGAAGTGGCTGGCGACGCGGAGCGCAGATTTACGTTCGTGGGATCATCATTTGCTGCTCGTGCCGACAGTGTCGGTGAGTCAGCCGGCGAGGCTTGTTGTGATAACTTTGCCTTCTTTCGCGCCTCTGCTTCTGCGATTTTGAGTTTCATGGCTTCTATTTTCTTGTTCATGCTTGCAAGATCAGGGCGATTCGCTCCCTTTAAGGCCGTAGGAGTGGATACGGAGCCGGGGCTTGAAAGCTGACGCAGAGCCTCTTCGTCCAAGACAGCCCCAACGCCGTGTGAAGGCTTCGTACCAGTATTTGTACACGTGTGCTGTTCTGGAGAATCTAACTCCATATCCGTATCATCGTCATCGTCGCTAACATCAATGAGGAACGGACGCGTCTCGCGGTTTTGGCCAAATGGTTTCTTGAATGGCGCTTCGGAGGAGCTTATGGCACTATTAGTATCCAAGCTTGGTCCACCAGGTTTTGAAGAGTCGATTGCAAAAGTTGGGCTGGACCTTGAGGATGACTCTTGTTCAGCCTGGGCGTTAGGGATACCGTTCATTGCCGACGTGTCGGGCACAACATCTTCCTGGCCGGGAGCCGTAGTGTTGTCTTTAACGTCGCTGTCTGTGGTATCGTGTTGTGTGCGCTCCTGCTGTTGTGCTTCGCGAGCTTTGAGCAATGCCTCCATCTTTTTCTGCAACAGCTTCGACTTCTCTGAGTTAACCTTTACACCACCCGACGGCTTCGCCACCTTGCCCACAGTAGTAGCACCTCCGACGACCGTGCTGGCTTTCGAGCCTTTTGCGGCCAGAAGCCGCGCTATACGGTCTTTTCTTTCTTCAGACTTGTCTTTGGTAGTGGGTGTAGTCGACTTTTCCACCTGAGCGACAATCTCTGGATTTGTAATGTGCTCAGGAGTTTTTTGTGCGGTGATTGGCTGGGACAAAGATTTTGATCCTCGTGACGTTGGGACTTCCAGGCCGAGAGCACTAAACAACTGATCAATGACGCTTCTGTCAATGCCTTCGTTTATAAAGTCCTGATGCTGGACGTCGGCAAGCCTCAGACGTAGTATTGCTTCCTGAGCCCGGCTTTTCATATCTTCGACTGACTGAGCACCCGGCTCCACCTTTGATTCGGCCTGGTGAGGTTCGGACAAATCGGTGTCCATCTCTCCAGCTGAGAGACATGGTGAATATGACCCTGATCTGTCGCGCAAAAAACCAGATGCACCGACCCGACCGACCTCGTTTCTGTTGTCGATCTGCTCCCCATTTATATTTGCAGTCGGCTCCTGTGGTTCATATAGATCCTCAAGCTCGCCTTCGCTTAGCTCTCCTTCTTCGGCGTGTGCAAACGTCGTTTCTTGTGGCTTTGCTGGGTTGCTTGCTCCGAGGCTTTGAAGGCCGCTAGGCGCACCAGAAAAGCTGAGCGCAAGACCCGGTATCGTCTGCTGGTTAAGTTCGTATGAATTTCGAGCTGTTGTGTTGTGTGTTGACGTGTTTAACGGTGAATACGCGGGGCGATAGTCTTGAGCTGTCGCATCTGCACCGTTCAACGGCGGTTCGTGGGATTGTTGAGACCAAGGCCAGTACCCCGACGCCATCGTAGCGATCAACGCCTTCTTTCAGCTGCGCTTAATATTGCATAACAATTCGACCACGTAACACAGTCCAAAGTTCGTGGGGCAGCGATCGGTACGCGGTACACCGATGCGGCCGACCTGAGCGCCTTAAAAAGACTCTGTTGGGCTCGATGTACCTGCGGCTTCGCTAAGAGAGAAATACTGACTTGCGTATTGGAAGACACTGTATCTGGTTATATCCCTAAGCACAGCGCGAGGAAGCGGCGATGCAAAAATTAACGAGAACTTTACAGAGCGTGTTGAAGGCCAAATACGCTTTAGAGAGGAATGTGTTTTAGTAACGCTCCTGCGCCTCGCGATGGGAAGTTGCGGCATTTGTTGCGCTAGTCCTAATACAGGATAGCTCGGGATTCTGTGCTAATGGAAGTTGTAAGAGCTCCACGTGACCGTCTTTGTTTACTTCGGTGGGGTCACACCCCAGCAACGCCAGGCCGTTACGCCATGAGGTGAACAATACAAGGCGGCACAGTCGTTGTATTTACATATCATTGTAGATCTCACAAAGGCCGCCATCCATGACCGTGCCGCGGCTTTTGCTTTGCCAATTTTTCTTTCTTTTCTTTCTCTAACCATTCCAGCCACAGCGAGACAGACCAGAGCGACAGGTCGTTCCTGGCCGGTGACGCGACACTGTTTACACGCGTACGGCGATATCGGTATTGCTGATTGAACACATCTGTGCTGTGTTCATGGCAACCTGACGTTACAATGTTTTCAAAAAACGATGCGCCAAGCCACCGGCGTAATAATCCCTTCTCAAGAAACGGCTCTCCGATGCCGAGCCAGGGATCAAACGGCCGACCACAGTCGGCGCTGTACTCTTCTCCTTCACCAGCACCGGCTGCTCCAGGCTCGCCATCGCACAACCGAGCTCACTCAACCAACGCTCTAGGAGTTACATTAACCCCCCCAGCAATCGCTACCCAGCAGGCTAGGCGTGACTCGAGAAGTGGGACGCCGACTTCAAGTACGTTTGCTCCAAAGTTCATCAAGGCCGACGAAAAGGCCCGTGGTCACGACCCTGTGAGGGGAATCGAAGGCGAGAATGATTTCTCTGGAAAGCGATACGTCTGGCTCAATGACCCGCAAGAGGCGTTCATCAAGGGTTGGGTCGTCGAAGAGTTGGCCGGCAGCAAGTTGCTCGTCCAGACAGACGATGGAACGGTGAGTCCTACTCTGTTCAATGGTGCGAATCATTAGCTGACCTGTGTTTTAGCAACAAGAAGTCGATGCTGGAAGCGTCGACAAAGTGAATCCCGCAAAATTCGACAAGGCAAACGACATGGCCGAGTTGACACACCTGAACGAAGCATCCGTCGTACACAACTTGCGCATTCGATACCAGTCGGACCTCATATACACATACTCCGGACTCTTTCTTGTTACAGTCAACCCCTACTGCCCGCTACCAATATACAGTAACGACTATGTCAATATGTACAAGGGCCGGAGCCGAGAAGATACTAGACCACACATTTTTGCCGTTGCTGATGAGGCCTTCCGAAATTTGGTCGAAGAAGGCACAAACCAGAGCATTCTGGTTACGGGTGAATCTGGAGCGGGTAAAACTGAAAACACCAAAAAGGTCATTCAGTATCTCGCAGCCGTCGCTCCGGCTGAATCTGCCACTGGCCGACGTGGCCAACACACCAACCTGTCGGAGCAGATTCTTCGAGCCAATCCCATATTAGAAGCTTTCGGAAACGCCCAAACCGTCCGAAACCACAACTCTTCACGTTTCGGAAAATTCATTCGCATTGAGTTCAACCGTCACGGCGGGATTACCGGTGCGCACATCAACTGGTATCTGCTTGAGAAGTCGAGAGTTGTACACATCAATGGCAACGAACGAAATTACCATGTTTTCTATCAGCTGCTCAAAGGCGCAGATGCGCGCATGAAACAAGACTTCCTTCTCGACGGAAAAAATGTCGATGATTTCTCATATACACGTAACGGAAATGATACAATTACTGGCGTCTCCGATAATCAAGAATGGGAGTCCCTCATGGAGGCCTTCGATGTGATGGGATTCTCAGAGAACGAACAGAACTCCATTCTCCGCACCATCGCAGCCGTTTTGCACCTAGGCAACGTCGAAGTTATGAAGGAGAGCAGGAGTGCAGACCAAGCCTCTCTTTCAGCGGAAGCCAAGAAGCAGGCTGCTGTCGTCTGCCAACTGCTTGGTGTTCCTGCTGAACCATTTATTCGTGGGTTTTTGCATCCCAGGGTCAAAGCAGGCCGCGAATGGGTGGAAAAGGTTCAGACTCCTGAACAGGTCCGTCTCGCTCTTGATGCTCTTTCCAAGGGTATCTACGAGCGTGGGTTCGGAGATCTTGTCTCTCGGATAAACCGCCAACTTGGAAGCTCAGGCATGGGTGCTGATGAATCACATTTCATCGGAGTTCTGGATATTGCCGGATTCGAAATCTTCGAACAGAACAGCTTCGAGCAGCTGTGCATCAATTATACCAATGAAAAACTTCAGCAATTCTTCAATCACCACATGTTTGTTCTGGAGCAAGAAGAATATGCTAGAGAACAAATTGAGTGGCAGTTCATTGACTTCGGCCGCGACTTGCAGCCAACAATCGATCTTATCGAGCTGTCAAACCCCATCGGCATCTTCTCCTGCCTGGATGAAGACTGTGTTATGCCCAAGGCTACCGACAAGTCTTTTACGGAGAAACTAAACTCTCTATGGGATAAGAAAACGCCAAAGTACCGCCCGTCACGTCGTGGTCAAGGATTTATCTTGACACACTACGCTGCTGAGGTCGAGTATGACACTAAGGGTTGGCTGGAGAAGAATAAAGATCCATTAAACGACAACGTCACAAAGCTGCTTGCAACCTCCAGCAACAAACATGTCGCTAACCTCTTTGCCGATTGTGCTGACGCTGATGATGAAATCGGAGGCGGACGGAACCGCGTCAAGAAGGGCTTATTCAGGACAGTAGCGCAGCGTCACAAGGAGCAGCTCCAGAGCTTGATGGGCCAACTGCACTCCACACATCCTCATTTTGTTCGCTGCATTCTTCCGAACCACAAGAAACGACCAAAACTGTTTAGCAATCTCTTGGTTTTGGATCAATTGAGGTGTAACGGTGTCCTTGAAGGTATCCGCATTGCGCGAACAGGCTTCCCGAACAGACTAACTTTCAACGAGTTCCGCTCAAGATACGAGGTCCTATGCACAAATATGCCCAGAGGCTACTTGGAGGGCCAAGCTGCTGCAACAATTATGCTAGAGAAGCTGTCCTTGGACAAGTCTTTGTACCGCGTTGGCCTAACAAAAGTCTTTTTCCGTGCTGGTGTGCTTGCTGAGTTAGAAGAGCAACGCGACGCACTGATTACTGAGATAATGTCACGATTCCAGTCTGTCGCCAGAGGTTTTGTGCAGCGACGCGCCGCTTACAAGAGGCTTTTCCGCACTGAAGCCACACGGATCATCCAGAAAAATTTCAACGTCTACCTTGATCTCGTTGACAACCCGTGGTGGCAACTTATTGTCAAGATGAAGCCGCTGCTTGGCTCAACTCGAAGTGCAACCGAAGTCAAGAAGCGAGATGCAATGATCCAGCAACTCAATGATAAGATGCGTGCTGAACTGGAGAACCGACAAAAATTGGAAGATGAACGCAGAAGCTGCCAAACAGAGATGGTCCGTATCCAGCAGACGCTTGAAAGCGAACGTGCTTTGGCATTGGACAAGGAGGAAATCTTCAAACGTCTGCAGAACCGCGAGGCCGAGTTGGAAGAGAAGCTCTCCGGAGCCATCGAAGACCAGGAGCGACTGGAAGATGAGCTCGACGAAATTATGCAAGCCAAGAACCGTGCCGAACATGATCTTGAGAGTCATCGAACTCAGCTTGGCCAGGCGGCTGGTCTAATCGCTAAGCTTGAGGAAGAGAAGCGCAATCTTTCTACGAAGGCATCCGAACTGGAAGTCTCTTTTAATGATATCACAGGGAAACAGTCCGAGCGTTCTGAACAAGAAGAAGCCCTTGAACGTGAAATCAAAATGCTACAAAGCCAACTATCCTTGAAAGATCGGAAGGCCCAGGACCTTGAAAATAAGTTGCTGCAAGTTGACCAAGATGTCCAGGTAAAACTCCATGCAACACAGCAAGAGCTGGACAAAGTCAAGGCTCGTGAAGCGCGAGTTTCCAAGGAAAGCCAAGCAATTCAATTGCGGCTTACCCAGCTCTCCAAGACTTCAACAGAATACGAGGATCTTGTCCGTGATAAAGAGAGCGAGCTTTCGTTGCTTCGCAGCGAAAAGAAACAATTCGAGTCTGAGCGTCGGGGCTTTGAGTCGCAGAAGAAAGCCTTGACAGATGATATCGAAAAGACTACGACTAGGTCTCGCGAAGTTCAGGCGGAGCTTGTTGGACTGAAGTCTAAGCACTCGCAGCTGGAACGTGAGGCCGAAGATGCCAAGAAGCTTCTGGAAGCACGCCTTTCTGAGGATGCTCAGGCTGATGAAACCCGTCAGCGCCTTGAGACGCAAATCAAAGAGCTCAAAGACGAGCTGTATCAGACACAAATGGACTTGAGCAGGGAACAGCAGTCTCGAGACGACGTATTATTGCTCGGCGAGCACAAATACCACGCTCTAAAGGACGAGTTTGACACCTTGAATGAGTCAAAGATTATTATTGAAAAAGAGCTATATGTCCAGCAGGATGCTCTACGGCGACATATTGAAACGCGAAAAGTCGTCGAAAAAGAGAGAGACGACGCTCGTGAAGAAATCCGGAAGCTGCGTCTTGCCAAGTCTGAGGCGGAAGGGGCCCGAATGCATGCGGAAGAAAACCGTGAACGCCAGGCTTCCGACGCCGCGAGAGAGCGTGAAGAGAGCCTTAGAAGGGATTTGGACGCCGCACAGTCTCGCCTGCAATGGTTTGAAGAAGAGTGTGATAAGCTCAACCGCCAGATTGAGAGCCTAAACAAGACAATGTTGGACTCTGGCGAATTTGGGCTGAAAAACGACCAAGCCAAGGAGCGCATGGAGCGCGAGCTCAGCACAGTCAAGAGCCGTTTGACGGCTTCCGAGAATGATAACCGCTCTCTATTAAACAAGCTGCAGCAAAAGGGCCTTGAAATTGCCCGCTCAACGTCGCGAGCTAGTGACGCTTCGCGCGGCCAGGTCCTGTCTCTTCAAAAGGAAAAGACTAAGCTTGAGGAGCAGAATGCTGTCCTTCACAGACAGCTGGGAGAATCACAGGTCACTATTGCGTCTTTGGAGAAGAAGGCCGAAAAACTACAGCTTGACATGGAAGATCTCAACCACGAAGTCGCGCGGGAAGTTAAGACGAGCCGAAATGCCGAGAAGGCTTCTTCGAACTTCACCGCGCAGCTAGCTGAGGCAAATCGTACAATTGAGTCTGAAAAACAACTCAGAACCCAGGCCCAAACTACTGTTCGGACGTTGCAAAGCACGCTGTCTTCACGGGATCGTGAACTGGAGGATATTCGAGAGCAAATGCTCAAGATTCTCAAGACTGTCGATCCAAGTGTTGAAGCTCCCTTTCCAATGGATGGAGCCAGCGATAAGAGACTTCTGGATAAATTCGACTTGGTGCGTAAGGTCGAGGAGTTGCAACAGAATCTCCGAGCTCAGACAGCCGCTCGGAACAATGCTGAGAACCAACTTTCCGAACTACGTGCATCGAGAAACGACACTCCAAATCGACCGAAGTTGGAGGAAATTCACCCCAACGAAGCCCCGTACACGGGCTCTCCGACGCAGAAGAAGTATTATAACAACGGTGCTCGTCGGTTCTCCAACAACACAACGCCTACTCGCAACAAGCAGCAGCCAGAATACGAGCTTCAAGATTCGGCACGTTCAGATCGAACAATAGATACCAATGTCGTTAACAACCGCATGGACTTGAAGGCTGAAGTGGAGGAACTTCAAAACCAGCTCCAGCTCATGCAAATGCAGAATCGGCACCTCCAAAGCCAGGTTGACCGATCGACGCCGGGCCCAGACTCTGGGTATGACGAGTCAAGCCCATCAGTACGTCGAATGCAGAAGCTTGAGAAGGCAAACAATCGTCTGCAGGATCAACTTGACGACTCAGCCCGCAAAGTGTCTACCCTTGAGAAGAATATTCGAACGGGTGAGCTGTCACTTCGGGATATTCAGGCCAGGTCACACGAAGAGCTTCTCGATGCTTTCAATAACCAAGAAGAATCGCGGAGAGCTCTTTTGCACAGCCATAAGGATGCTGTAGCTGAGCTGACAGATGTCAAGTCGCACTTTGACAAAATGCGCCACGAGAGAGCCAAGCTCGAAGTCGAACTGCGCGACTTCAAGTCTGACCTACAAGAAATGACTGTGGCACGTGAACAGGAGTCGCAGAGTCGCAGCCAACTTCTTCAGGAATATACGGATCTTCAAATCCGACTCGATGCTGAGAGTGCCAGGCTGGCTGATGTGACTTCCAGCCTTGAGATGTACAAGGCGCGAGCAGACGAATACTTTGGTAAGCTGGAACAGGCCGAGATTGCAGTGCTCAAGGCTTCTCGCGCTGAGCAATTTGCCAAGGCACAATCAAAGGAAGCCGAAGATTCGCATGCGGAGATTCTTTCCGGCAGACAAAAGCTGGATGAGCAACTCGAGGACCTTCAGCGTCAGAATCAGAGTCTTGAAGAGAAAGTTGAGGACATTTCTACCGACCTTGAGGCCGCAACTCAAGCCAAAAAGCGCCTCCAGCATGAGCTCGAGGACTACAGGAGCCAGCGTGCAATGGACATTGAGGACAAGGAATCTAGCATGGAGCAAACTCGCAAGAAGTACCAGGCAGAGTTTGCTACGCTGACAAAGGAGCTAGACCTTGCTCGCGAAGAGAAGCTGTACAAGCAAACTGAGATTGGGCGATTGCGAGAAGAACTGGATGACCTCAGATCCAAGTGGGATGATGAGGTGCTGAATAGCTCCACATGGTCCAAGGAGAAGTCACGCATGGAGGCGACATTGGCCGATGTGTCGGCATCGCGGGAAGAGGCTGCCAACGCACATAGCGAGGCTCAAGGCAAGGTAGTGAGCTTACTCTCGCAGGTACGCACTCTGCGATCCACCGTCGATGAGATTACTGCAGAACGGGATCAGCTGGTGCGCGAGAAGCGTAGTATTGAAACGCGTCTCGACGAAGCCAAATCTGGCCTAGATGAGCTTGCCAAGGGCGATAGCGCGACACTGCGAGATGCGGCAAGTATGGACAAGGAGGTTCTTGAGCTTAAGTCCAACCTCGCCAAGCAAGAAGACGTCGCCGCTGCCGCAGTTGAGAAGATGCGCAGAGCGGAAGCCTTGGTGGCTGAAATGCAGAAGGAGGTTGCCACTGAGCGAGAAAACTCTACTGGTGTGCTCTCGCAAAAGGCTGCTGTCGAGAGGACGTTGAACGAAGCACAGTTGAAGCTTGTGGACCTTGAGACCAAGGGCTTCTCAAGCGCCAGTCAGGATATCAAGTTTTTGCATAAGCGTATCCAGGAGGTGAGTTTCGACAGAGCACACATATGGAATGCTAGAAATTAACAGTTTGGTAGCTTGAGTCCGATTTGGAGAAACATGAGACTGCAAAGACTCGGTCACAGCGATCGAATCGCAATGTAGACCGCGCTGTAAAGGATCTCCAAGGACAGCTCGAGCGCAAGGACAAGCAAAATACGCAGCTGTCAGAAGACGTCAGCCGGATGCGCGAAAAGGTCGACAAGCTTCTGAAGACGATTGACGAGCTGCAAGCTTCCGAGTCGACCAACCAACTATCCACGCGCCGTGCAGAGCGAGATCTTCGAGAAGAAAAGGAGAAGTCGCTGCGCTTAGAGCGTGAGGTGGAGAGCCTCAAAAGCCTCAAAGGTGGAAGCAGCGTTGGTAGTGGCAGCATTCGCAGCCGTATGTCGCAGTGGAGAATTGCGGAGGCAGAAGACAAGGAAGAGTCAGGCATCAACCGGGCACATAGCATGACCAAGGGATTCCTGTAACGCTCTAGGCGAAACGAGGGCATGTGCTATGATGCTTATCATGACTCTACGAGACATCTCTGTCTGTATTGCTTAGTATGGGTTCTGTATTGTGCTTTGTTTTTAATATTGTATATTGGGATTATGGTGGGATGGGACGGGTCTCGCGTGCATTTCAGCAATGTCGATATGCTTTATGCGTTATGCAATTGACTGCCATGTTTGGACATAGGAAGCTCTATAAATATAATTCCATTGTTGAGGCAATCTGTTTACATATAATACACTTCCATCAGCGACGTGATTCGGCTACGCAATGTGGTTGAACATCATCTTTGCGGGGCTCGGCATATTTGGAGGCTGTGTTGGAGTGTGGCGTTGACGAGTCCGATCTGGACATGGCTCGGACTGGGGGCGGCGCTCAGAAAAATGTAAGAGCCTCATAGGGTGTAATTGCCTTTGTTGTTTTATCTAGTCGAAAACGAGCAGTGAGTAGCTCGCAAATTGTCAGAAAGACAAGGCAGTGGATTGTGTGTTGACGTATAAGCCGCGCAAGCAGTCTCGTTTTCCATTTACAGCTGTCCTGTATCGTTTTATAAATTGAAGAGATTTCCGCAGATAAGAGTCATGGAATGGTGTGTTCGAGCTACATATCTTCTAACCTTTAATAACTTGTCTGATTTATTGCAATGGAATTCATTACTCCTACCCCTACACGGCTTGCTGCCGCAACAGCTACGGCAACCTGCACAACCGCGATGCCTGACAAGTTTGGCTACGTTCCTCCGACGGCATGTAATGCCAATTATGGCTTCTATCCCAAGTGGCAGGATAATATGTCATTTGCGATTGCGTTTGCTGTGACAACCGGGGTGCATATATTCCAGGCTGTCAGGTTTAAAAAGGTAAGTGTTGAATTCCATGCTCTGCGAGTAATTATTTGTTCTTCTAAGTACATGTGATAGCCATTTTGTTGGGTCATTATCATGGGCGCCTCTTGGGAATGCTTTTGCTTTGTTCTGCGTACCCTTGGGGCCAGAAACCAACAGGAGTCGACGTATGTCATGATTTCTACGCTATTCTTTTTATTGGCGCCTCTCTGTAAGTACCCGCTCTTCTCAAACAATGTCACTTAATGATTTTGACCGTAATTTTGAGTATAGGGATCAACGCATTCGCATACATGATCGTTGCCCGCCTCGTCTACTTTCTCGAGCCAAAGCAACAAGTCCTTCGCATCCCAGCCACTCGGCTTGCAAAGGGCTTCGTCTCGGCAGATGTTGTGTGTTTTTTTATCCAGGCCGTTGGAGGCGCGTTGATGGCAGGAGGGCAGGATAACAAGAAGAATGCCGACTTGGGCAAGAAGATTTACATGGTAGGGTGTAGCGTGCAGCTTGCCTTTGTGGTGGTGTTTATAGTGATTGTTGCTGCGTTTTATCGGACGTTTGGTCGTGAGGTTCGAGCTGGTACGGCAAAGGTCAGAAGTCGGTGGGCCAAGGCGTTGGTTTGGGTTGTGTTTCTTGTTTTAGTGCTCATTGTTGTAAGTTGGGAATTTTTTCCCGTCCTTTTCAGTCTGATGATATAAGGTGACTAACTGCCTGAGCCTGATCTGATAGGAGCGAATCATCTTTCGGCTGGTTGAGTTTAGTCGCGGGGCATCGAGCTCGAATCCCATGCTTCGGCATGAGTGGTTCCAGTTATATCTGGATGCGTTGCCAATGTTGGTTGCTATCGCGTCGCTCAACGTGGTACATCCTGGGTTGGCTCTAAAGGGTCCAGGGAGCAGCATGCCACGTACAAAGTTGCTATGGTGGAGGCATAAAGAGGATCAGTTTGAGCCGTTGCCACTTTCATCTGTCGAGAATCTGCATTGTCAAGGTGGTAGGAGGCCATCGGCTTGAGAAATGTGAGGAGATTTCGGTTATGCTGTGCAACACCGTCTGTATTATCGTGTACAAGCTACTCATGCCGTGCAGGGCATCCACTAATAATTATTGCTGCCCTACGCAATTGCGCACTAAATTAAGTACGGAGATACAATCTAATAGCCGCGGGTCGGAGGCCCACAACCGCAATGCAAGGCATTTGTGCATCGCCTTTCTTGTTGTGCTGGTTCTTCTCTCCTTTATCAAGCAAAAATGTCATCAGGCCGAAAACCTCCCGGTCAATAAATTACTTGCATACTTAATATTACCATATTTAACCGCCAACAATGATACAGCACCACCGCTGGTACTGCAGACCTGCAACATTACTTCTTTTGAGTCTGGTTACCCTTTTTGTTGTGGGTGTCTGCGTTCTGTTCCCGGTATATTACGCCGATTGGCTGTATTGGCAGCGTCACGAAAACTGGAAAGCCGCAGTTGCCTCTGAAAGAATAGCAAGGCGAAATGTCGAATTCATTGTTGGATTCTATCTCGGTTCTTCATATAGGCAAGTATATAAAAGCCCCTTTACCTGTCTTTCTGTGCAAGTGATGTAATGGTACATGCTTCTAAAACGGTAGAATAGTGCATCTGTTGCCTTATTCAGAAATGGTACTACGGTAAACCTGGCCAAAAAGACGGACAGCAAACTACTGGGCCGCTTTGGTGAGGCGACTAGCACGACAAGAAGGAGTGACGGACGCCTGGGATCAGGCATGGGAAAGCTCGACACCAAGTTTTGGATCGTCTACACCACTCGAGCTACAATCTGTCTTTATTCCACTCATATCAGAGCTGAAGAACCGGTCTGAAGCCATTCTCCAACGGAAAATCGATTATGTTCACTTTGCGACGCCGTGGATCGACCATTATTCAGGTCTCGAAGTATTTGATCAAGACGACGCCTTTGTTCAAGCTGTAAAATGTTGGGGCTCAAACGCCCGTTTATTTACGACAAAGAACAAAGCAATACCATGCCGCTACATGTCAATGAAGCGAATGCTGTGCTTGCGGCTAATGGCCGTCGATTATGCGCAGAATGTTTCTGTGTCTGTCCACCAGAGACATATAACGCTCGGGGAACTTTATATTATGTTAGGTCAGTTACTTTCGGAGAACTTTGGAGATCATTGCCAACATAGCTGATGTCTGTTTCGAATAGTATCACCAAGTCTTCTCTTTTCATCTCGACTCAATCGGAAGCCTGCCTTCACGTGGCGTTTGGCGGTAGCCTGATATTAGAGCCCAGCTTCGGCCTTTCAAATTTGCATACGGGAAACCATGATACTTTTTGGCGTGGCATGAAGGATCATATCCTATCCAGAATCATGGAGAAACATACTGAGGGGTGCATACACACAACGCTGCTGGTAGCGCGGGACGAAGCTACGAACCGCGATTTCCTTGGGGTTATGAAATCCGTTCAAGAGACATTATTGGAGCTTTGTTCTAGGACACTGGCAAATAAAAGGGAGAATTACAACCCAACAGGTAGTAGTGAGCCCCACCGTCGAGCTGTTAATCGCCGCTGATGTGACATATGGTGCCGCCAGTGGAGCTTCACTGGCTATGCAAATGGATTTCTGGGATTACTGCGAAGGTCGGGGCGGTGATGATATGGCTGAAAGGTGCTATGAAGAGTTGGGGGTGGATGACGTGTACAAGTACGAGTACGACAGTCACCAGGAGCTGTGATGGCCGTGCGCATCAGTAAATAAACTAATGAACTTTACATGCTTCCTCCGGCAACCCAGGGTATGTTTTTGGTTATGGCCCTTGATCGGCATGCGTGGTTATATCTGGGTCAGCCACACTGTGGTACCGCGTTGGTTAGTAGGGTATACTTGGCTTGGTCCTCAACGCCCTAAAGAGAAGCATATCGCCAGAGAAGATGCTACAACGTTGGCATAGAGAAAGATTAATGTGCGCCCTTCTATCTTCCACCTATCAAAAATCTACATTATCAGTGTCCCACGAGCTCCGTGTAAGTGGACCTAGCCAATATGCCAAAGGATGGTGGATGTTTCTAGAGGAATATGGAAAGTGCCACGTTCCTGACAGATTAGATTCTCCGATTTTGTTAGCCAGGCACGGCAGCTTGTCGTAGGAAACATCATATGTGCAGGGCTGACTCGTGGTCACAGCACTACTACTCGTAATGCCGCGTGGCTTGGTTGTCCCCGCATGACGCTAAAACAACGCAAAAAGCACGCAGTTGCAGATATCTGGCCGGCCACCTTGCAGGAGGTAATAGGTAATCATGCTACATTCACAGATAAAATAATATATATCTAAAAAAAAATGTATTTGAAATCTTACATTCTCCCTACAAGACATACAGTCATTACCGCTTTGCGGAGTACAGTCGATATACCATCCGCCCCGGCAGGTTCCGGGGTCTCCGTTGTGGGTCAGACAAACGCCAGATCCAGCGATTATTGAGCAGCTGCAACAGGTGGCAAGAGTGACTTCTACCAACGTCATCTCCTCCATCGGTCTGTTTCAGAGGATCAAAACGGCAAATCCAGGGCGGCATAAATACTCTACTCTTTCATCTTGTTCCTCATTCTATATCTCCTCTTCTAGCCTCTACCACCGCATGTCGCCGCCATGATCATCGATGGGGAGACCTATGCATGTGAAGGCTGCATCCGAGGCCATCGGACTCGCAGCTGTCAGCACAGTGGTGAGCATTTGCCACGCAAATACGCCTTTCTTGAGCCTGATGCTTACAATATATATAGACCGTCCGCTTCAACTCATAAGCAAAAAGGGCCGCCCCGTCTCACAATGTAACCACTGTCGCGTTCAGCGCAAGTCGCGCTCTGCGCACGTCAAGTGTGAGTGTGGCAAGCGAGCCGACGGCACGGGTGAGTTTGCTCACAGCTCAATGACAGTATGTGCTGTACCTAATGTAACACAAACTAGGCGGTTGCGGATGTCACCAAGGCGGCCGCTGTACATGCGCAACCAAAAAGAGCCCGAAGCAACAAACTCCCAAAATGGAAGACTTGCCCGAGTTTGGAGCCACCGAATCTTTGGGCGCTCCAGCAATATCGGATCCTACTCTAACCAACCCTGTGCAAATCACCAGCTCCTCAGACTTAACCTGGCAAGACGTGGCATCACCTATGTCAGGCTACTCAGGCTACTCGGGCTATTCAGGCAATCCCATGGAGGGAACAGGGCCAAATCACTCGGACCAAAACGCATGGCAACAGGGCAACGAACAGATGCAGCAACCGTCATCAGTAATGAATGACCAGACGTTTTCGGGCAGCTTCATGGCCTTTGGTACGGATCGTGATCCCAACACCCATGACTTGGGCATCAACACCGCCCCGTATAATACCCATCTTGATGCGCCGCTGGACTTGTCTTACAGTATGAATGACTGGCCAAATGTGGATTCCGATGCGACAAAGGAGTTTCTGGGCATGCTAGATGGTTCGCATGCGGATTTAGGGCTCAATACGAATGGATGGGATTTCAGTAATTTATTTCCCGGGGCAGGTGGACATGAGTCGTCGGATATGATTCTTGGTGCGATGAATGATGCGTCGGCTGGGCAGCAGACTAATGAAAAGAAGTGTGGAGGAGGAGGTGGTGGTCAGTGTTGCTCTTAAGTTGACAACACTATTGATCGGACAGAGCTTTCATAAAGCAGTTAATATATTACACAATTGACACACCCAGATTATGTCAAATGCTAGCTATGTATTTTATCTCTATCCAGTCGCAAAGCCACCTTCTACAGCCTCGCCAAGGCTTTCACGTTAGTTGTAACCCTGAGCTTCTGTTGTGCTCAACTTGAAGACGGCCGCTGAATTGTATCACTATTTCCCCAAGTCACCTTCCTGCAAAGCTGCCCTTTTCTTTGGTGCCTTGACGGGTCTCTTTACAACTTCGATTTCGTAAGACTTTCGCCATTCCGTAGTTTTCTGTCCTCTTTTCTGATAAATATGCGCCAAATTCCCAATCTTTGCCTTCCATGGCTGCTTGTTCTTCCAGTCGTAAAATACCGCATCCAGTCTGACGCCTTCCCAAAGCCAGAATGGCATTCTACAACGCGAGCGCTCTCGAAGCCGACGACGAAACCTGGTACTAGGGAGGAACTTGTTCCAATAGATCTGCTCAGGGTTTGCCTCGTTCCAGTCCTCGACCACTCCGTCGAAACCACAGTAGTCGCGAGCACAGTCTTCGACCACTGACTCGCGAGAAAAGATTTTTGAGTTCCAAGAAAGTTCTGTGTGCGGCACGGTCTTGGCTTGGCTAAAGTCGACAATCTGGCCTTGCACGTAGTTGTCGCCGTGCAGATCCCAAACCACAATGCCATATGCATGGAGGTCCAACAGGTCCTGTCGCATTTTTGGTAGCAACTCATAGCTGCTTGGGGCGGCACCGACAGGCAGTAATTCTTTGACAATGCATCGTAAAGGGCGATTTTTAAAAGCGTTTATCGCGGTTCCAGTCATGATAGCTGAGCAATGTGAGCTGCGCCTCTAGTTCCTTATTTATCATGAGGTAACCATAGCAGCGAACAGCAAGGTCTTCGCGGCCAACCTCTTTTAAGCGGCCATAAGCGCGGTCGCAGTTGAACGGGTCCCTATAGTTCAATACATCATCCGGCGATAGCGTACCGTATTGAAAATAATCCGAACATATCAACTCGATTGCTCGCCAGAAGCGAAACTGCTCACATTCAGTAAGCGCAGACAATATGCGAATCAATTAGCACTCCTTACCACCTTCAGGGCATATACTTTGCCCTGAACTCTCGTTCTAAATACTTCTGAATGTAGGCCGCCCCCCAAATGCCCGAGAAGAGCGATATCTTGATCAGTGCTGTTGACATATTGGAAAGGGGCTAACTTTGGGCCTTCACACCACGGCAGTGGTCGCTGCGGCCTCGCAAGGTAGTGCTTTGTACGGCTAATCAGAGGACAAATCGAAGAAGCTGCACATTTCTACTTCTTTGATGTTCATTTTCTGAGGGTGACACGTCATTTTATAAGAGAGCCCTTGTTGGTTCTTGGTGTAACCAATTAGACGGAAGTTGATTCACAGTGCCCAGGCAGCAACCATCACGTGCAGTGTAGTTACACCCAACGCCAGAATTTTTCATTGAAAAGGAATGCAAAAATACTCAGTTGCGTTTTGCAACATTTCAAGTTAATTCAGGTCTATATTATCTAATTATTGCTCCTGTTGACGTTATGGAGGTGTTGGGAGGTTATCCGCCCCGCGGAGCCGCTTACACGAGGGAGAGCTTGATGCACCAAAGCATCGGCAGCCTCTCTACATGAATCTCACCACAATGATGTCTAATTTACCTAATCCTATCTGTGTATCCAGAACAGATACAAATTCTATGGGCCACGCCGTATCGGGCCCGTTTCCGTCGAGCTGATGTCTTCTGCGAACGTTTCCCACGCTTCTTGATAATGATTATATCATCAATGTCCTTTTTTGGTCGCGACCTTGCAGAACCTGTAACAATCCGCACAGCCCACGGCTGCTGCTTCTTCCAATCGTAGAAAAGCGCATCTAGCCTGACGCCCTCCTGGTCATTAAGCCGCCCCTTGTACCTCGCACCGTTTCGGAGACGCCACCCAAACTCAGGGTTCGGTAAAAACACGTCCCAATATACCTGCTCTGGGTGTGCGTCGTTCCACTCATATATCATAGCGTCGAAGCCGTTGTAATCGCCAGCGCAGCTATCAATCGCCCAGTCTCTTGACATGGGATTGTCATCCCAGGAGAGCTCCAAGTGCGGCACAGTCTTGGCCTGGCTAAGATCGACAACTTTACCATTCATAAAATTATCACTCCGAAGGTTCCAAACAATAATGCCACGTGCGTGAAGCTCTTGCAAGTCTTTGCGGATCTGTGGTAGCATTTCGTAGCGAAACGCTGGCGTGCTGGGATCCGCGACTATCAGCTCCTTGGCTATACATCTGAGGGGGTGCTGCTTCACAGCGTCGTGCCTCTGCCAATTGGAGAGACCGAGCTCCGCAAGTTTGGCTTCTGTTGTGCTGTCGAGCAGCACATAGCCAAAGGCTCGGGCGGCCAAATCTTCGCGGTCTATCTTTTTGAGACGACCGTAGGCACGGCATTCGCAGTGAAAGGGGTCGTTTTGATCAATGACATCTTTGACGTTTACTAAGCCTCTGTTTAAAATTGTCTTGTGTAATTAATTCTCTGGCACGGAAGAAACGAAACTGTGGAAGTTCAGTATATATAATCTTCCGAACGACTACCAGGCAGGAGCTCTATACTTACCACTTTGAGAGCATAACAAGCGTCTCGAATTTTCACTCGAAACACTTCTGCGTGTGCTCCATGTCCTAAATGCCCAAGAATTTCTATTTCTTCGTCGGCTGTGTCTTGCAAGGGGAACGGCTCCAGCTTGGGACCAACGCACCACGGAAGGGGGCGAGGCACCGCCACGGCTCGACAGGAAGACTGCCCAAGGCGACTACAACAATAGTCGGGGGGCATATCGTATATTGCTCAGGCTTTTGCCCTGCTTTCGAAAGATTACAACGCCATTGAAAGAGCAGTTGCCGCAACTGATGCGTCGTGTTACCCTGTCAAGAAACGCAGCGTGAAACTCCAACATTACCACCCGCGAAACATGGGGTGGGTAGTTGCCTAGTACGGTAACACACACAGACGTTTATCAAAGGTAAATCGGAGCATAATCAGCTTTCTCCTGGGCCTTTTTTTTTTTAAAGAATTATGACCTAAGGCAATTGCAAATGACCATCCACTAAAAGCTTTTCTAATTTATTTCCCGGACTCATAGCATGTCAAAATCACAAGCCGACCCCAGCGCACCACTGGTATAAGCCCAGGTTTGCGTACGGCAGCTTTTATGCAGCTGCGGCTATACGTCCGGCTAGACGGTAACATGCAACTCTCCGCGCCCGGCTTAATTCAAGTGGCTTACCCTCCCTATTCAACCATTGTCCCGAGCTGTGTTTTTCGACTTTTCCCTTCTTCTTTGCATTTTGTCTCTCTATTCTAAAAGTCTCGTGTTACAAAAATGGTCAAGACGGATTACACGCAAATCAAGGTCGAAGTGAGCGGCCAAATAGGCGTCATCAAGGTAAGCAACGCGCCGCCTTATCTTTGGGGCCAGCGACACTTGCGCCTTCAATTCACCGGCTTTTGCTGAATGCGTATAATTACAGTTTAATCGCCCTAAAGCGTTGAATACTTTTACCACTCAACTTCTCAAGGAGACGATAAATGCCGTCCGTGAACTAAACGATGATCCGGAAACCGTTTTTACCGTCCTCACCGGCGAAGGCCGCTACTTCTCTGCCGGCGCTGACATAACAAGTACAATATTCCCCGCGCCAAGTTTGTGTTTTAAAAGTGAAAAAGCCCCAGGGCAGTTCTAACTTTGAGATTTTTTTTTAATTCAGGCGGAGATGGAATACCGCTGCCTGGTAGTTTTGAGACCCAGGCCGAGGCAAAGTTGGCATTTGCCTCATCCTTGTTCCCTGGTGAGTATATACACACTGAGGCGTGACCCGTCCATTTTTTTTGCACTGATCTTTCTTGCTAACACATTCATTATTAGGCACAGAGCTGGTTCGGTCTCTAATTGAGCACAAGAAAGTCTTCATCCTCGCTCTCAACGGCCCGGCCGTCGGCGCCGCAGCAGCCTGGTTCTCGGGCCTCGCCGACATAGTCTACGCCGCCGAGTCCTCTTCCTTACACGCCTCGTTCTCTTCCCTGGGCATAGTTCCCGAAAATGGCTGTCTGAGAAGCATTTCACAAACTATCGGCATTCACCGCGCAAACGACATGCTCATGTTTGGCCGCAAGACTACCGCACAGGAGCTTGAGCAATGGGGGCTCGTCAACAAGATTTTCCTGACAGGAGGGTTCCATAAAAGCGTCGCAGATGCTCTGGAAGAACAGCTCAAAGCCAATGATGGAAAGTCTATGATGCTGGCGAAGCAGATGCAGAATGCACCGCTGCGGGCGGAGAGGTTGCTTGGGCTGTACGAGGCTGCTGATGCGCTGGCGGAAAGGTTTGTGGATGGAGCGCCATTTGAGAGGTTTTTGAAAAGGGCAGCAGAACTTGCTGGTAAGTTTCCCTCCTGCATTGACTACTTTTTGATGATTTCGCTGCTAACAAAACATGTACAGAAAGGAGGTCGTCGCATTTGTGAGCCAGCGTATGGCGTATTGTGTATGTTTCTTCACGCAAGTCGTTTCTTTTCGAACCAATATTGATTTGACATGCCATTTATCTGTGAATAAATCGATATACGCCTCTATATGCAATGGATTTGGGTATCTCGTAATAATGCGCGCCAACGATGCACTCGTAATATATGTACAACCACCTCACTCAAGCCTCCACTCAATTGAACACTCTCTTTGCAGAGTCCAACAGTCCTGCTTCAAACACCTGAGCCCACTGCGTAGCAATCGAGCTCAGATCCCATTGTCTGCTTTCACCACGCCGCTCAAGCTCCGAAGCAACTGACGTCACCAGCTTGCCCTCTAGCCCACACGGCACAAACCTCGCCCAAGGATTGACATGTTCGCGGCCCGTCACAGGCACGTCTATATTCAAGGCAATGCCGAGCGCAGTGACGTAGCGACGGTGATGCACGCCCAGGGCAGCAATCTTGTGTTCAGCCCTGGCAGCGTCTGACCGCACCCACACACCAGGTTCGTCGGGGTTTGTATAGGTTTCTATACCAAATTGATCCGCCAGAAGACGTCTCGTGGTATTCTCAAGATGCGCAGCGTACGAAGAGACGCCGAATCTATCGTACAGCGGCGAGTGCATGTCGATGACGGGCCACACCACCAGCTGGCCAGGACCATGGTACGTCGTCAGCCCGCCGCGGCTCGTCTTTTTTACTTCTGGAGTGTAACCGGATTCTCTCACAGGACTGCTGCGGTTGCGCAAGTCGACATCTAGCTTCTGCGTAAGTCGGCTTGACTGGGCGTGTGTGAGGTCGTCTTGCCGCCGGCCGAGGGTAAACGTGGGCGTCGATTCAAAGGTGATGAGCTGCGGACGGGGACATGTAGCTTCTAGACGCTCCGTGTCTGGGAGGGCTTTCCATTTAAGAAACGTAGAGCGTTGCTGTTCCTGTAGAGCTTCTGCCGCATCATACCGTACAAACGTATCGGAGGCGGCAGGGGCTACATGGCGGTGTTGGAGCAGAGATCTGTTTGCGGCGCGAGATGTTGAGAATTGAGTTCTGCAAGGTAGGGGTAATCGCATTGATAAGCTGGTGAGTTGGTGAGAGAGGTATGAATGGTTACAGCCCGCGGGCCTCATAATTTGTTTTAGCACAATGCAGCGGCAGGCATTAGTCCATCGTGAATCTGCAAAGAGCTGCGGCAGATTGTTTGAGGGGGAGTTGTGCTGGTGGGGACAAAGCTCAGTTGCGGTGGAGAGCTTTTTCCGGTTCCTGCGGGCCTTCAGTCGGCTCAGCATTGCCGATGCACGATTGAGTACTGACAAGACCGGGAGACATTAAAGGGTGCAGTAGCAGTGCCTACGAATTACAAAAAGAACCGCAAAAGGGTGCCGGTGGCCATATGATATTGACGTCATATAAAAGAAAGCTAAGGAAAAAGCTAGCAGATGAAGCCGCGGAAATGTGAGCCTTCTGTTTTACAAAGCGGTGTCGACATGGCCACATTGGTGATGATGCTACTCCAGTCCCGAACTGACGTGGGTGTGCCAAGATGGAGATTCCTCGAGGCGATGCCGCAGAACGGGGCTAGACCAGCTACCACTAGTGGCACAATTGCCGTGGCTTGCTTCGTGGTGACGTCGCCTTTGGGTAGCCACACGAGGACGGATGACGATGAGTTGGTGTCTACCCAGTCTCGGCAGCGTGTATTGTGATGGCATAATATGTAAGCCGCCAAGTAAGACTATTAAGAGCCCCCGCGAGTCCGATGACACGGCGTGTGCGTCGGCTGGATAAAGTCGGCCGACGGGACCCTTGCCATGGTTGTGGCGATGCAGAGAAAGAGAGAGATTCATCAGTAACTAAACTTGCTTTCCTACAAGACTGGCTTGGTTAAAGCCAGTATTTGGGCGTTCTGCAGGCTGGCAGATGGTTATTTTTGCCAGTAGACGACGAAGTTGGTGGATGATTACAGCGCGAGCTAACCGTGCGAGACAAGACGGGCAACTAACATATGAAACAGAGCCAAAGCCGTAACGTCTAGCACAGGTGAACTGTTTCTCCCTCGCAGAGTTCAAGTCGCCGAGTAGTATCTTGTCGAAAAAGGTAATAGATGACGTTGATTCCGGAGCAAAACAGCTTCTAGCTCCCCGGACAAGAGCCCGTCATCTGCGCCTGGATCCGATCTGAGTTTCTTCTGGAATACCCGCTTCTCTTACATCACCGATTCGAATGCAGCAGCAGCAGCAGCAAGTAGCCAAAGGTATAAACCTTGGCTGGTAGGTGGGATTTTGTCTTTTCGTCAGTCAAAGGTCACTCGTCACCGTCACCGAATGGGCAGCATAACAACGAAGCTGTGCCGCCAAAAGAGGGTTGTGTCGCAACCAACTCTATGACATCACGGGCAAGCTGGGGGCTCCAATAGCACGGAGAACTAGGTTTGGAGCTAAGCCTAATGGGGTAGTATACCTTTGATTGGATGGCCGTCCTAAGTGGTGGGAGGTACCTACCCGGGGGGAAGAGTAGCGTACATTCGCCGCAGGTTTAGTTTGATGAGCTCTCGAGTCTAACGCGTGGTCTTTTGTGCACTGGTGAAAATCTCTTCATACTAAAGCATTGAACAAGCTAGGAGACGGAGCGTGAAGCTGATTGCGTAAAAGATGAAGCGAGCAAAGTTGGACAGAGAAACGACCAAGCGACGCGCAATTCGTGCTGCGGCTGCTCTATTTTTACAGCACCTGCCTGGACGAACAGCTGCTTTTGGGGCGGTGTCGTCATCGCCTCTCCACACAGCCTTTGGTTCCTCTCCCGGTACTTGTATGTACGCGAGAGAGCGTGTTGTCGCCTGGTAAACCAGCACTACAACTTGGGTACCACAACAGCCTAAGCTCAGCCAAGACTCTCAAACTCTGGTACGAGTAGTGCCGTCCAAGCGGTACATAGTAGCTTTTTCATTCATGCTGTTTGCGTCGCCAGCAGACCGAGTCGAAGGGTGAAGCATGCGCCTCTGTCTAGTACCTAGGGTACACGCAGTCGCACGAGTGCTGACAGATAAAGACTGCTACCTAGTACTGTCCTCCATTACCAGTATGAATACGTAGTTGTTCTTCATAACGATATACTTCAGTTGTGCTGCATAGTTTGTACAGAATGGCACGAATAATTGTCCAGACAGCCGCGACTACAGCACCCTTTTATTAGCTCAGACTGTTATGAGTAATTACTCGGAGCGAACCAAGAATGGCCTGCGAGCATGGAAATAAACACTGGCATTTTTCGGATTGCCAGGTTACCAATTGGGTACATACCTCACAACCCATGTCACCACCAGAAAACCAAGGCAGCCCAAGTCTCATGCAGGTCCCACTTGGAGCTATCCGACCTGTCCTGTACCCCATCCGTACGAAATAATAACAATGGAGGTACCTACTCCTACTGCACCACTGCCTTCCGATCGAGTGTGGCTTTGGGGCTCCTGTGCTCCGTAGGTACTGGCCGCCGCGGGGGCCCTTCTTCCCACTAAGACACCGCACCAGCGCTAGCAGCTCCGTGATTATTACGAACTGGGTACCTGCAATTTTGAATTTTGAATTTTTATTTTTTTAATTCCCATTATTTTTCTGGGAAATACTGGGTCCTCTGCCGCAGGTACCTCGTCCACTGTAACCTCACACCTGGGCTACCTGCTATCCGTAAACCCACAGGCCATAGCTTCGCCCCCAAGATCCTGCTTTTTGCGCTTTCCCTCGCTGTCGTCGTCGCCCAGCAGCTCTTAGGTTCCACTTCCCATCTGCCCAGCTTCCGGGTGAGCCTACAGTACATAACAAAGCCACCACCCTGGCTGCCAATCTTGCAGCTTCTCTCTCTCTCTCCCACCCCTATCAATGCTTTGCGAATCGCACCCAAAATTTTAATTCCCCGATTCGACCTTGAGCTTGGTAAAACCTAAATACCTCCGCGGTCGATAGCTTTGCGAACAATCCATTCACAATGGCTAAGAGTAAGTCAACGCTCCTGTTTTTATGCAGCTGCGGCTGGGCTCCCGAGCGTGTGGAAGAGACGTGACTGGAGGATCGGCATCGACACCTCGAGAGCAGTCATGATGGGACAGCACTGGAAAACGCGCATTCGAGTCCAGCTCAAGCCTCCTTCCCTGCCGCATATCTTTTTGAAAGACAATATGTACTAGTCTCTGAACACAATCTAACAATGATCTTTGGCAGACGCACCCCTCGGCCTAGCGGGCCTCATCCTCATGGCGGTGTCGCTGCTGTTCCTCTTCTTCATCATCCTTCCTGGTGTCGCAGACAGCACGCCGCTCAACAAGACTTATTTCCTGCGCGCCGACACATCTGGCATTGATGGCGCAAGAGATATTAGCCAATGGACCTACTTCTTTATTTGCGGCGACGACAACGACAACTGCGGCAAGGCACATCCAGCTCTTCCTTTTGGCGCCGCCTGGAACGAGGATGCCTCCAATGTCCCTGAAGGCCTTGCCGGTAGCCACGACGGTACCAGCAACCACTTTTACCTGCTGTCTCGCTTCTCCTGGGTCTTCATCATCCTCTCGCTCTTCTTTGGCGTCATCTCTTTCCTCACTGGTTTCCTTGCCTGCTGCGGTCGACTTGGCTCTGCCCTTGCCTTTGCTGTTGGCTTGCTTGCCCTCCTTTGCCACTCTGTTGCCTCTGCTCTGACTACGTAAGTTTACGACTTGGCTTATAATGAACAACGAATTTCTAACTAACGCTTGGTACAGTGTTACCTATGTCCAGGGCCGCAACAGGTTCCAAAGTGCTGACCGCGAGGCTTCGCTCGGCAAGTACGGCTTCGGTTTTCTCTGGGGCTCGTATGCCGCTCTCCTCATTGCTGTCGCTCTCTTTGGTTCCGGTATGAGCAAGGACAAGAGCAGTGGTGGTGGTGGCGGCCGCCGTTTCTGGCAACGTGGTGTCAGCCGCCGTGAGAGCCGCCGCGTCAAGGACGATTACAGCTAAATGCTCTCTCGACAAGACGCGGTCGCTTCTTTTGTCCTATCAAATTAATTACTCCATCTTGGATTGAAAAGGGCCACCCGTTCGGCGACCGAGGGGAAACAAACAAGATTCGTCAACAGACATGTATGGGCACCGCGGATACCCACTTCCCCTAGTGGCGGTAAACATACTACCTGTTTTGGCGCGTTTCCTTCTCACGCCAAACCCCACACAAACGGAATAAATTCTCCCGGAACCGTTGGTGTCCTGGATTTAATAGTTTCGTTGTTTTTTTTCTTCGTTTCAGTATTACAAGTATTTATGCACATACAAATGTTTGAATCGCAAATCTAGGGGCGTTAGGGGACGTCTTAGTCTCAAAATGAAACAGTCTTTTTTGGATGGGGATGAGAGTCGAAAGATGGTGGGTTTGTACGAATGGAAGACAAGGCGGTTGTGGTAATGCATTGGTTGGATGTAATGAAAGTCTTTTTTATACTTAATGGACTATATAATTCATTTTTGAGTCGGCGTGATCATGACAGTAACAATGGCCACTACAACCCATTTAATACCTTGCCACGGGCATGCATGCAATTCACGTACACTAAACGGTCATTTATCGAATCTCAAACCGCAACTCCTTCCTTCATTTGGCTAATATCAAAATATCGTATACATATATCAGCACTCCCTTTCCTTTTTCCTTGCCTTGTGGGTAAAGTCGACCCAAAAAAAAAATTTGGCCTTCTACAACATGATGCGTATATTCTCCCTTCCACTACTACCACCAACAAACACAGTAGCAATGTTTCTTCAACAGAGTCCAGCTCCATCTATACAACGCTAACCACCCAAAAAAAAACCAAACCCAGAAAAAGAAAAAGAAAAAGAAGAAAAGAAAAGAAAATCTACTAATTGTCCGACGTTATGGCAGGGCTTCCCATTGGACTAACCGAATCCAGCGGCACGGTATGTAACGCCGGACGGCCCTTGGCTGCTTCGTCGTCCCCCTTTGGGTTGCTTTCCTTGTTATTGCGGGCTTGGAGTATTGAGTGTACCCATTCTGCTACTTCTGGGTCTTCTGTGCCTGGTGCGCCGAGGTCTAGTTTGCTGACTGCTGAGGTGACTTCGTTACTGCTGCTGTCGGTGGTAGTTTCTGCCGCTTCTTCGTCTACTTCTGTTATCGTCTCTGGCTTCGACAGCGAACTGAGCCATGGGTGCTTGAGGAGCATGGCGTATGTGGGACGCATCTTGGGGATTTTGCGCACGCAGCTGGCTACAAAGTCGTGGGCGGCTTCTGAGTAGCCTGTGTCTGGGAGGCTGGGGGGTTCGCCTTCGACAATGGCCTGTAAGGGGATGGTTTGTTAGTTCGAGTTTCGGAGTACGAGGGTGAAAACAGGGTGAATACGTACATTCAGTTGGCCAAAGATGGTGGAGGAGACTTCGGGTGGGTATGGATATCTTCCGAGGGCACATTCGATTATCGTCAGTCCTAAGCTCCAGACGTCGCTTTGCACGCTATATGTTCCGTCTGAGGCGCCGGACTGGGCCATGCCGCCGCCGGATATGCGCTCGGGGGCCATGTAGCTCTGGCAGCCAATGTTGGTCTTGGCTATGCTGGCGACTAGGTTGCCGCTGACGCCAAAGTCGCAAATCTTGATTTCGCCGCGCGTGTTGATGAGGACGTTTGTCGGCTTGACGTCGCGATGGATAATGCTGTGGTCGTCTTTTAGGCACTTGAGACCCAGAATGGTGGCGTGTGTGACTTTGCGTAGGATATTCTCCGGCATCCCGCCGCCGTATAGCTTGTCGACGGAGCCGCCGTCCATGTACTCTATGCACATGTACACGGCTCCTTCTTGGTAAAATGCGCCGTAGAAATCTATGATATATGGAGATACGCATTCGTGTAAAATGACGAGCTCTTTGAGAATGGTGGTGAATTTGGCGTCGTCCAGCTCGAGACGAATTTCCTTCATGGCCATTATCTTGCCGCTGGACTCGCTTTCCGCCACTTCGGCTTGGTTCTTTTCTATTTGTGACAACTTGACTCCTGACAGGCCGTGGCCGAAGCGTGGCGCACTGGGCTTTGCGTGCTTAACCTTGTAGACTGTGCCGTAGTTGCCCTTGCCCAGCTCTCCGACTATTTGCATTTCATCTAGTGAGATGGCAAATGTTTGGCCGTTGGAAAAGTTGACTCCAGTACGCGTAATGGTTGCGGCCCCGTCAAAGGTGATCCAGCCCTTTTCTGCATCAATGTATTTCTTAAAATCGTCCAGTTTCGTTCCTTGCGAGCTTGGTGTATCGGCGGGTGTTGAGTCACCCGAAGACATGTCCGTCAGTTTTGGCGCGCCGGCTCGCTTAAGCCCACCTGGCGATCGACCGGGCGGAGGGCTCGCCATGTCTGAAAGTTTAAGGCCACCCCCTGCTCCAAACTTGTTGGCTCTCCTCTCGCTGAGCGAGCCGGTTGGCATGTTGGGCGCGGAGTTGTGATGCAAGTTCGCACCCGGCCGTATCGGAGGCATATTGGAGGAGCGCATGCCCCCGGCGAAGCCGTTGGGGTTGCCTCCAACCGGTGCCATGGCTGGTGAACCTGGTGAGCTGGCTGCTGAAGACGTTCCCATTTTCATGCGGTCGCGCAGCAATGCTTGTGCCCTTTTCATAGCGTCTCCGTCCAGCGCGCCACCGCCTCCGGGCCGGCCAGCAAACGACGATGATCCAACGGCAGGATTTCGTGCCTTGCCCAGAACACCGAGCGCAGTCGAGTTGAGATGAATATTGCGGGAGTCAGAAACGGAACGAAGCGACGGCATTCGCTTGGGAGGCTCTGATTTTTGGGGTTCATCGGGGGATGGAGGATCGCTCAACGGCGACGCGAGGCCCTCGTCGGGAGACGGGGATCGAGGCTCATCCGTACTATCCGGAGTGCCCAGGGGACGCTCAGACGAACTCATTGTGACAGTTGGCAAGGTAGTAAAGAAGAGAGGTAGGGTTTTCGTAGATTATTTCGAGGTTTTAGGTTCGACGGGTCCTCCGGTACAATAGGACAGAGGAGGGCAGGATCCTCCCAAACTCTTAGCGCGCCGGCATGTGCAGCAGTGTTGACGATGGTTGTTTGCTTTGAAATACGACGACTTTTTCAGGCTCCTCTTTGGGAACAGGATCAACGCTCGAGAAGTCGTCCGTCGAAGAGAGCTGAGGCGGGCGAAACGAGCAATAAAGGGCTTTTATGAGATCAGGCACCTAAAATGGTGGCGGATTGCAGCGGGGCCTTTTGCGAAGCTTTTGCGATGAGGATGGATGTGTAGGAAGTCGGGCGTTTTTTCTTTCTTTCTGCTATTCTGTAGCCGCCGTAGGATGATGAAACGCTTGATCGTCTCTGATGAACTGAGCAGCAGACATTCGAATCTCCTTACGTCAATGAGGTGCCATTAAAAAAAAAGATGGGAATTCTCGAGCAAAAAAAGGTCCAGCCCAAGTGTACGAGTGTGTAATGCAACTCGACGGTGTGCCACTTTACATGTGGGATGATGAGGGATTCCAGCCACTCAAAGCGTGCCGTGAGGCAAGGGACCGGGGTAGTCCTGGTGGACTTGGCGGGGTCTCGGCCGCTGTTTTGGGAGAGCAGGTGGGCTGCTCTCGGCCTGTAATCTAAAGCTACTTGGGTACCTTTGAGCAGTCTTTGTAGCGGGACAGCCTCTACCTTACGGAGTACCAAAAGTACCTCTGGGCCAAATACTCCGTTCCCTGGGACAGACGGGTTGCGATGCTCGTATTTACAGGTAATAGTCTCTGGCTACTGCGGGCAATTCTCGTACCCGTGAAATTAACTCGTACGAATGGCGTATTTTTGACTTTTTGTCTCAACTGTGCGTGCGTTTTCTAATAAGGACATCTGATCACAGTGAAAAACCCCATGGATTGCAGGTCGTCAATACCTACCCTGCCTTGGTGTGGCGCAGGTTGAACTGGCGTCGCTAAAACATTGTTACTTTTCGTGCAACTATATCAGGTACAGTGGTTGATGGACAGCAAGCGCAGGACAATTGGGCGAATTGGGCGACTCGGCGATGCGCCTGTCCCTTGACTGGCACGCCCAATCGATGGCCCGATCTATGATGCATGCTTTAACAGTAAAAATGAGCCACATCCTGTGGCTGAAACGCCAGAATGGCCCGGTACTGGCCCAAGTCTACGAACAACTCGTATCAATATTAATCTATTAATACTCCAACAAAAATCCAAATGTTTGCCTCGAGAAAAACTGAAAATTTGGAGGGCCATGTTTACAGCAATTTTTTTTGTCACTTACAGGTCTCTGGCTGCAACAGCAGGGATTCCGACACACGACCGTCTCCAAATGTCTCGCCCTGGGGATGGAGAGACACTCGTCCTGAAGTAGCAATGAATATCACGAATTCGTCACACTGATCTGTAAGCCAGTTGATATGGAACAGACGTCAGAGTATCAATACCGAATCTAGATTACACCCAGAGCGCGTCTCGCCTTTCTAGTCATATAAACTTTCCGGAGTCGAGCAGTCGGGTCTATGTGATTTGTTTTGCATCAATCAATAGGCAAGTCGTTATATACCACATTGTACAAGAAACCAGTACATACGACCATAGGCGGTAGAGAATTCGGGATCCCGTCCGCTCTCCCATAGACAAGCTACCGACCGGCAGATTAGTAGTTGGGTCGGTGACGACCAGCGAACACCGGCTGTTGTATGTTTTTCTTTTTTGTTCTTTTTTTTTATTATATTACCAAATAATTTATCTCGACCGTCATGGATGCTCTCTCGTCGACCTACTTTGCGCCTACGAGAGAAAGCGGAAGTGGGAGTGCTCTCTATAACACACTTGAGTAATGTTATAGTTATTCTCCAGCATGGAAGATCTTGCAACCCGATACTTTTTAAGTTCCCTGGCTCTCGTACTGTTTTTATTTAACTGACCCACATTTACCGTCAGCTGGCTTGTACATAGTGCCAGTATAACCCCGTCTTGTAAGATAAAATGGCTTTTGCTTGCCTAGAGTTGTCTTATTTTCCTGTGTACTTTCTCAAGTCAAGTTCGGTTTTTTTTTTAGTATCATTAAATTGACTCAAAATAACGTTAGGCCAAGCGACCTTAAGGCTGTCGAGTTGATGTGCCGTGTCAAGGACAGTCTCCGAAGTGTACAGTGTAAGCCCGTGTTGGCATTCGCCTCCTATAACAACATATTTAGCATTGACAAGGTGTGCAATGAGCTTATCAGGAGCGGGCTTTGTTAGGTGGCTGGATTATAAACCAAAAGCGTCATCAGTAAGCTGGCATTTTGGCACTTTGTTCTGTATGTTTGAACACAGTCGAGTAAGATGTGACCTTTCGTGCTCCTTACATACACCTTTTTCCGGGGGCTTACATGCTAGTAACGAGCTAAATTATTGATAAGTTTTAGTATGGAGGGAAACTCTGTGCTTATAGATCATTTTTTCCGTCCACCGCCACACTAGCTGCGTCTCCCCTTCTTCGATAGTGGATAGTAAATGTTCTATATATTGATCAATGGGCACAGTGGTGTCTGATTGAAGGATACAAGGAGAATACCCATGTCAGTTTTGACTACAAAGCCGAAATGAGCTTCGACGGCAATATTGAAGAAATGAAGACGCTACCTTGATGGAACATTTCCGTATGGATCCAAGAGTGCTCAAACGATTGACCCACATACATAAGCGATAGGAACTTACCACTCAAAGCCATTATTGAGAAACAATTGAAAATTACGTATAAAAAGCCTCACGCGCATGTTTACCAAAGTGAGCAAGTTAGGTCTGATGCCGCAATGGCGTTACCAGTAGGTTTGGATGCCCGAGACCCGTGTTGTTGAGGAGCGTATGCAGGTTTCAAAGATTACCTTACCGCCCTGCCGAGTCCAAGGACCACTAATTATACCCCCAAGAGCCATACACATTGCAATTGCTCATCATTGATCATTGTACGATGGATTCGTGCCATCACGGAAAGTACTGCATAGGAGCAGTGCTGCGGTGGGTGATTGTGCGCTAATATTCATCCTTTGTCCCTGAGCTTTGCACCTACTGTATAAAATTACCTGATGCCTTATACATCCCAGCATTGCAAGTGGTTTATTTAATTTGGCAGTTTCAAATGACCCGGTCTCTTGCTATTTGATGTTTATTTCTGTTTATTTCTCCGGCCTCGTTAGATACACCTACGTCTCTCAAAAACCGGTATGATGCAGAATTACACGGTCGGGTAGTCCTCAAGGCTCATTATGATCCACGGGATCGGTCCCAAGCCAAGCAAATCACTCTAGAAGCAAGAGCGGGGAAGGCATCGTAAAGAGGAGAATGATGCAAGATGGGATACCGATTGCAGCAAAATATAAAAAGCAATTGTTTGTGCCAAGGGTTACGGGAGTGTCTTACAAGACGTTGTCGCAAAATCTGGGCGTAATAAACGGGGCTACTGTACTGTATCGCGTGAGTGAGTACTGGACGCAGATACAAAATGTCAAGCGCCAAGATGGCAACTCTTTGCTGGCACTGATAAAACACCCCTGCGACGTATTATTGGCTGATACTCTCTTAGCAGACACAAACGAGAAGTCTATTCGTACAGTGGTGTGCGTAAAGAGCGGTGCTGTTCAGCGTGGTTGGCTACTCGTTGTTGGCAGGATTACGCACTGCGTCACCATTGTATGCAGGTAGCGTAATATGTGAGGGACGGCACATCAACAAGAGCCAGCTAACAATGTACGACGTCAGCTGAACTTGGGTGGTTGAGCAGGCCTGAAATGGGATCCTCCGTGGAGGCATCCAACTCAACCGAGACGCCACCCAGCGCTAAGATCGCAATAGCTTGACGCCGCATTGGGACCAAGGTTTTTGGCTGGCGCAGGCAATTCGTTGGTGGAAGGAGGGTCGAGTCAGGACGGGCAGGGGAGAAAAAAAAGTGTGCTGAAAGCAGTGCATGCTTTAATCCTGGGTGGCGATTGGGCATCTTGGACAGGTATTCATAGTGCGGCGTGGCCGATAAGGCGGGAAGTGGGCTTGACGAGGCAGCCACTGTATGTATTAGTGGTTTATACATGGACAAGCAAATGCGATAAACCAAAAAGACTAAATAAATTGTTTCCTCTTGGTTCACCAGTTCAAACAATGACGGTGAAGGTTTCGCGAAATGCCAAGTGAACCCTTGCAAAAGGGTTTGTTTGCACGTACTTGGATTAGCGTTTCATCTGCACATCGCGATGGACACTGGGGTGGGTTGCGCTTGTTGCAGGGATCAGCGTCCCCCGAGTGGCCTCTGACGCACTACATATTTGTGCCAAAAAGCCTGGTCGTCGCACGCCGTTTTGCTCTGCATGGCCTATTACCTAGGTCATGTTCGCTTCAGCTGCCGCGTCACGGATTTTCTTTGTCATTGTTTCAAGGCATCGAGGTCACACTCGGCAGCAGTGTGAATTCTATGACTTTTTAAAAAATACTTTTTCCATTTCTAACCCTACGTAGGTAGTAATATTGCATCCATGGCTCCTGAAAGAAACGCACAGCAGAACCAGGAACAAGGAAAAAAATGCGCGCATCCCCAGCTTTTGTTGCGACCCTGTTTCGCCCAGTTTTCAAGTTTCAGGGCCTTGGCACATCGCTGAACGCCTACCTAGAGGTGACACAGGCTCAGCACAGCCCAGCACACAGCCAGCGCTAAAGCGGCCCAGCATCAGCTACGGGGTCCACCCATCAACACACCTAACCTGAGCCTGAGCCGCGTTTCCGTTTTCCGCTAGTGCCTTGTCCCATGCCAAAATTGTACCTGTTTTGCCCTCTGCAGCCACCTCCCAACGTTGCACTGCAGGATCCGTTTCCATTAAGGTTATTTCATCATCCAACCTCCCTCCCACCCACCCTTTTCTCGCCCGTGCAGCTAATATTGAGCGGACCAACATCGCCACACACTGACGCTGCTTCTCTTTTCGCCTCTCCTTCATCTTGTCTCCCTTTTTCCTCTTCCAACTCTATATTCTTTCTCCAATCAACCTCAGGCTCTACCATCCTTTTTCTGTTGGTTTGCGCTAGCTTCAGGATGGATTCCGTCGTCTCCGTCACGACGCCAACTTCCTTTCGCCTCCAGCGCCTCGCCCAAAGCGCGTACGAATTGCCCCTCAAGGTCTTTGAGAACCCGACCGAACCACATCCTTCGCTTTCACACCTAAGTCTGCTCGTGTTTGAGGCCGTGCTGGAGGTTGTCTGCGTTAGCTTGCCCGGCTACATTGTTGCTCGTCTTGGCCAGTTTGATGCCGACAAGCAAAAGTTTGTTGCAAACATCAATGTTCAGCTCTTTACACCATGCCTAAGTACGTCTCTCTTCTCTGTTCGCCATTATAATGATTTCCCCTTCCCCGTGTTCATTCTAACACACGTGTGCTCTCCAGTCTTTACCAAACTCGCCTCCCAGCTCAACGCTGACAAGCTCGCCGACCTCGCCATTATACCCGTCATCTTTATCATTCAGACCATCGTATCATGGACAGTCGCTACTGTCGTCGCGAAGCTCTTTCGCTTCAACAGACGCGCCGCAAATTTTGTCACGGCAATGGGTGTCTTTGGCAACTCCAATTCGTTACCCATCTCGCTCGTCCTGTCCTTGTCGCAAACGATCCAGGGCCTTCACTGGGACAGGATTCCCGGCGATAATGACGACGAAGTCGCCGCGCGTGGCATTCTATATCTTCTCATTTTCCAGCAGCTTGGTCAGCTTGTCCGCTGGAGTTGGGGATACCACGTTTTGCTTGCCCCCAAGGAGCGATACGTCGAGTACAACGACGAGCGCGCCGAAGAGGGCAACTACCGCGACGAGGAGCCCTCTCCGCAAGACACAGCTCCGCTCCTTGAGGGCCTCGATGGTGACGCGGAAGAAAACGACGCCAGCGACGCTGACGGTAAAAGTGTAGACTCCAGAGAATACGAGCCTGCCGGTCGTACTCCAGTCGGCTGCACTTCGAGGGCGTCTGAATATGGCTCGACGGATGATGAAGGTCTCGGCACAAAAAAGAAGCGCCGCACGAACGGCGTTACTGTTCCTACCGAAAGCGACGATCTGCTCGAGTTCCCCCATATCGCGGACCGCCACCAGGAGAACCCGAAAACAGGGCTTGCAAGGGTCTTTCAAAAGGTCAAGGACACTGCCAACCAAGCAAAAGCCTCTGTTGTGGCGTTTGCAAGCAGCTGCTACGGAACTCTCCCGCGCCCGGTTCAGGTCTTTCTAGGCTATGTAAGCCGGGCATCTGCCAAGTTTGGCACCTTTGTTTGGGAGTTTATGAACCCGCCGCTGTGGTCGATGTTGATTGCCGTCCTGGTGGCTTCCATTCCGGGTCTGCAGCGATTGTTCTTCGAGGAGGGTTCCTTTGTCCGAAACAGTGTGACTCGAGCTGTCGAGTCTAATGGCGGTGTTGCGGTGCCGCTGATTCTGGTCGTTCTCGGCGCTAACCTGGCCCGCAACACTGTCTCCCGCGCCGACAATTTCGATCCCGAAGAGGAAGAGATTGGCACAAAGCTCCTCGTTGCGTCTCTGCTTAGCCGTATGGTGCTTCCCACCGTCATCATGGCACCGATTCTTGCTGTTATTGCCAAATACTTGCCCATCAGCATCCTGGACGACCCCATCTTTGTTGTCGTCTGCTTCCTCTTGACCGGTGCTCCCAGTGCTCTGCAACTGGCTCAAATCTGCCAGATTAATAACGTCTATGAGAAGACTATGAGCCGATTGCTCTTCCAGAGCTATGTCATCTGGTAAGTAACACCTGGAACCTCACTCCTCATTGAACTCATAGCTAACATTTCTCTTAGGATTCTTCCGTCCACCCTTGTTCTTGTCATGATGGCCCTTGAAGTCATTGAATGGGTCAAATAAGCGGCCTAGTTTGCGATTTTTTTCTTTCCTTTTTTGGTTTCAATTAGCGTTTGTATCCTTACTTTAACAGTCGGTACGGGTGTTTGGTTTGCATTTGGCTCGGGCGTTTGGGTTCACTTGTAGGGAAAATGCCGCGATAGGCACTGTGAAAAAGAAAAGAAAAACTAGCATGCCCTGTTATAAAGCATGCTCACTGGCTTGGTTAATACTGGTCAGATTTGCGCAGAGCGGAATCTGATCCGCTGTTGCGAAGCACGCGTTCAGTCCGCAAGATTAGCGACGAGATGCGAAACCATGAGAGTAATGAAACACCAAAAGTGTGGTGCGCATATTGATGCATCCTGTATAGTGCTCCATTAATGTTGTCAACTATGTTGATATATTCCAAGTTGTGAAATTGTAATCAGTAAACGCCAAACTTCCCACATATTCCATTCCCCAGCCAAAAGCGTGCGTTTAGCTGGCACCATTAACCAGGGACGCCTCTGGCACAAGCGCCCAATCGCGCACCGTCCCTTTCCAATCGCTTATTCTGACCGTTTTGATATCGACAATAATCACTTGGACCTCTTCTCCGGCGACAAAGTGGCTATTGTCTCTAGCCTCGGCGGCAGGCTGGCCATCCCCACGCGAAAACGGGTTCGTGCCGTCCTCAAAGGTATTATTCTCCAGGTGTTGCTCGACGTAAAACTTTTCCTCCTCGGTTCCGGTCGGCGCGAGGCGTGCGGCACCTCCTATGGTGGCGCTGATGCTGGACATGGCTGAGCTGTTGAGGTTGAGGAGCAGTGCGGCGAGGCTGGATCGCTGCTCGGGACCGGGTGAGCCGCCGGATGGACGGCGGCCGTGGGTGACGGGACGGTGCGAGACCCCTAGTGGTTGTTATAGTATTAGGATTTTAGTGTTTTGGTGTGAGAGGTGGGTGTGGTGCTCGTGTACTTACAGTCGTGGACGAGGAGGGATACGTTTGGATTGGTCGTTATGTTGGTCGTCTTGCGTGATGAGGGGTTCGTGGTCATGATGATGACGGGAGCAGAAGAGTATGGCGAAGAGGGGAGGTATGTATAGTTCATGAGAGACACTTGGGGGACATTTTCCGTACATGTCGCAAGGTGTAGCTAATCGCGATGGACCAGTCAGCTAGCTGTCGGCTCGTCGCGATGGGGAGGAGAATACGTACAAAGCGCGCATTTTCTAGGCACTGCACGACCTCGGAAGGTAGCTCGCTTGTAACCTGTTTATGTGTATCGCCTTCGGAAGCTTCGTAGTTTAGCGGAATCTTGTCCATTGTGAGCGCAGCGTGTACTTGGGTAGTTGACGATGATGAGGTGAGACGAGCTCGGTTTACGACTAAGCTCAAAGGTCAGTGCCCCTCGCTTTCTCAAGTCCCGTTACCCTGGCGCCGCGGGGCTCATTAGTAACCGCTCCAGTTTACCCGCCCAGCCGCCAAAACATACCCCATCTGGGGTCGGGCGGGCCCCGGTGCAGAAAAAAAAGTTATGCCGGGTAGGTGAGCTGCCACCCAGCGGCGCGGCTCACACGACCTGGTGCACCAAAATCCCACGGTTACTTTCGGCTCCCCACGGACGGCCCGGCTGATGCGCATCACCAACGACTACCATCGGCACATTGTTCTTGACTTGTTACTACTCGCAATTTTTCTTTACCTTCTCCCGCAATATCTCTTTCCCTCTGAGCCATTGTCCTTTCAGAGTCTGGTGAACCTCTGCGTTCTTGACAACTGCGTATTTTCCCCCGACTCTCCAGACAAAGAACCCCAACCCCCCATCCTTCCTCACAGCTATGCGTTCCATCAGAGCGAACCGCCTCCCGCTGAGGCCGCTGAAGCGCTTCTCGTCAACAACCGCAGCCGCCGCCTCTGGCGTGCCCAAGACGACGGCAATCCAGTCGGTACTGATTGCCAACCGTGGCGAGATTGCCATTCGAATCAACAAGACTGCGGAGCGCATGGGTATCCGCGCGACAACCGTCTACACCGACGTCGACGCCAACTCGTGGCACGCGTCGTCGGGCTTCCAGTCACTCGGCCTCGGCCCTGCAAATGGCTACCTCGATGGCGAGAAGATAATCGCCCTCGCCAAGCAGAATGGTATCCAGGCTCTGCATCCTGGCTATGGTTTCCTGTCGGAGAACCCCAAGTTTGCGGAGCGCTGCGAGCAGGAGGGCATTGTCTTTGTCGGACCCCCGCCTTCTGCCATGGCCGACATGGGTGACAAGGCGCGGAGCAAGGAGATTATGAATGCTGCCAATGTCCCCTGCGTGCCTGGCTACCATGGCCCCGATCAAGGCGAGCAGCAGCTCCTCGAGCATGCCAAGAATATTACATTTCCTGTTCTTCTGAAGAGTGTCCGCGGCGGTGGTGGTAAGGGTATGCGCATCGTCATGACAGAGGATGAGTTTATGACGCAGCTGAAGAGTGCGAGAGCCGAGGCCAAGGCTTCGTTTGGCGACGGCGGCGAGGTAATGCTGGTTGAGAAGTATATTGTGCGCCCTCGCCACGTCGAGGTCCAGGTCTTTGCGGACAAGTATGGCAACACTGTTGCGCTTGGTGAGCGTGACTGCAGTGTGCAGCGCAGACATCAAAAGGTCCTTGAGGAGTCGCCTGCTCCTGACCTGGACGAGGCTACTCAAAAGGACTTGTGGAACAAGGCTCGTCAGGCTGCCGCTGCTGTTGGCTACGTTGGTGCCGGTACTGTTGAGTTTATCCTCGACAAGGACAGCGGCAAGTTCTACTTTATGGAGATGAACACCCGTCTGCAGGTTGAGCATCCTGTCACTGAAATGGTTACTGGTGTCGACTTGGTTGAGTGGCAGTTCCGCGTTGCCTCGGGCGAGAAGCTCCCTCTTGACCAGGCTCAGGTCGAGGAGCAGATGAACAAGCTCGGAGCTGCCATTGAGGCTCGTGTCTACGCCGAGAACCCGGAAAAGGGCTTTATGCCTGACTCTGGCAAGCTGGTTCATGCCGTCCTTAATGACGCTGTCGCCGCTGACCCCGATGTTCGTCTGGACTGGGGCTTTGGCTCTGGCTCCGTTGTGTCCGAAGCTTACGATGGTATGATTGCCAAGCTGATTGTCCGTGGCGATAACCGTGAGACTGCCATTTCCAAACTCGCTTCCGCCCTACGCAGATTCGAAATTGTCGGTGTCAGCACCAACGTCGAGTTCCTGAAGCGCCTCTGCTACTCTGACGCTTTCATCGCCGGTGATGTCGAGACTGGCTTTATCGACAAGTGGAGAGACGAGCTCTTTAAGCCCCGCTACATCAAGGGCGAGGTCTTTGCCCAGGCTGCTCTTGGTGTGCTCAACTTCCAGCTCAAGGATAACTCGCCGCACGGCACCTCGCTTGGCTTTGGCTCTCCCACTGCCACCAGCGAGCGCAAGCTGGCTTTCAAGGTTCTTGACGGTTATAGCGCCAACGAAGGTGAAATCGTCGAGACTAGTGTTGCTCAGACTAGCAACGGGGTCTACAATATCACAATCTCCCGCAAGGGCGAGGAGCCTCAGGTCTTTACAAATGTCACCTCCAAGCGAAACGCCGAGGGTGCCGTCATGAAGGTCGAGTCGTGGTTCCCATCCGAGCGCATGGACGCCACTGTCGTTCCTCAGGAGGATGCCAACGATACAAAGGTTACCATTTTCCAGCATGGTGTCAAGACGGATCTTGCCCTGCTGCCACCTAAGTGGTATGAGAAGGCCCTTGGCCTGAAGGAGGCTACTGCCTCTGTTGCTGCTCCTATGCCTTGCAAGGTTCTGAAGAACGAGGTTGAGGAGGGTCAGACTGTCAAGAAGGGTACTCCCCTTGTTGTGTAAGTGATTTCCACGCCTAATTGCTTTGTATTGTGTCCTTTACTGACATCTTTTCAGCATCGAATCCATGAAAATGGAGACTGTCATCCGATCACCACAAGACGGTGTCATCAAGAAGCTTGCTCACAAGGAGGGCGTAAGTATTTTCTCTAAATAATTATTTACCGTGTTAAAATAATTTACTAACTTCATCAAAGGATATCTGCAAAGCTGGTACCGTTCTCGTGCTTTTCGAAGAGGAGCCCAAGAAGGAAGAGTAGACGAGTTACTGAAAGGACTAGTGTAACTCAATTGCGGCGTTCTGCGGGCATCGGCATGTACATATTGACATATTATTCATGATTAATGCAAAAAAAAAATAGAGTCTGGAACTATTTATGGCCAGATCTAGACCACCATATTGCCTAAAACATTGATTCCTGTATCGGTCCCAGTAAGCACTTTAAAGTGCTAAATTCCACACGTGATGTCGTGTCGCTGTCATTTCGTTGTCGCGTCACCCCGCGACCCACCACCAAAATAGTTATTTTGGTGTCACCGTCGCAACCCGTTAATATAGCCTCACACAAACCTGAAAGCACTTGCGCAGTCTACGATGCGAGCCTCCAGATGGCCCAAGGCTCTCGAACAATGGCTGGCGCTCCCGACCCCGGTAGCGACATAGCCATCGACCCTGTCCGCGGTAATGGACCGCCCCCTCCCTCGATTCTCGCCGCACAGCTCGTCGACAACATCTCGTCGTCGACAAAGCCTTCTCGATCCGACGATAACGCCGAGCTTAAAGGACTATTTGCCATTATCCAGCGTGTCAAAGATGATCCGGACCTTCTCAAGACTGCGGATGAAAGGCTGGAGCACAACCATATGCTCATCTATGTCTACTGCCGTGTCGTGCTGGAAGCAATAAAGCTTGACGATCCGTTTCTTGACAAACCACATGTCCGTGCCGAGGCGCTCAAGGCGATAAATTTCCTGCGATTTACTATAAACGAGACTCCGTCTGTGCTGTGTTTTGCTTCGTCAGACCATGGGCTGCTGTATCGCGGCCAGGAGCCGCTGTGGATCTGGATGCTGCCGCAGCTGCTGCGCATGTTGGGGCATCCAAAGTGTGCAGAGCTGGAGGGCTCAATTGAAGGCTTTTTGCAGTATCTGTTACTTGTGGTTGCGAGGACAGGGCAGCTGTGGAAGATGACGAGCTTACTGGCGTTGTATTATCGTGGATGTCTTACTGGCTTGATAGATCACCTGCAGTCCCCGTCCGCAGTTTTGGGCGTGAAGAAGTTGCGCACCGATATTGAGCTTCCTCCGGCCTTTGTTCTGGACCAGGTACACGGATCGCGTAGCACCTTGTCACAACTGGCCACGTACCATGTCACATCCACAGAGCAAGCTCTGTCACAGGCACAGAGCCTATCGCGAGTGCTTGCTTACCCGCTTACCTCTCAGGAGACTGCTTTGGCTCCCTTTTCTCCGACGTTAGAAATTGGACCTTGGCTGCTCGATGCTTGGCTTGATCTCCGATCCGTACAGAAGCGGTTGGATACCACCTCCAAGAGCTCCCCACTTCCGCTGATTGATATGGCCGTCGACTTTATCAAGACTTGCCAAGGAGACAGCGTGTCAGTAATCGCCGTCAGAAACAAAGCATATACTACTCTTGTCCTTCTCTGTAGCGAGATGGTTGCATCGCCGGACGAGCTTACGCTCTCTGATGCCGCCGGCGACAAGGCAAGGTTAAGCTACTCTATTGCTCTCGTAATCGTCTCACAAGCTGCTTTGCAATCGTCTGCAATTGCTCGACTTGCAGCATCAAAGCTTGTACAAGAACTTACGCTCCTATCAGCCCAGTATCCTGTGCTGGAAGAAGGATCAGATCTTTGGGTAGGTGGCTTGCGTTTCATTCAGGACGAATTTCCGCTAATACAAGACAGAGATGCGCCTTACTATTGCGTCAAGTAATTCAAACAAACCCCCTTCAAACACTCGATGCCTCGACGAGTCCACTTTGCTTTCACAGCGATGAAATTCGACAAGCGGTGGAAGGGCTTCGCCTGCAGCACAAGCAACCAAGCCAGCAAACGAGTATATCTAAGAGGCGAAAGCTTGCTGCACGAAGCGACGCAGATCGCCTAGAAGAAACCGTAGCAGGTATATATAAAAGCCTGGAGATCGAGGCTGACGCAGACTTAAGCATGTTAGACGGGCAGCGAATACTGTAAGTTTGGCCATCGGCGTTCCGTTCTACTATACTAACTATGCTCAGTGACGGTCTCGATAACAGCAATGATGCGACACGTTGTCTTGTCATCGATCTACTTTCTCGAATTTCTTGCGTCGTCGATGCAAATACAACGCAGCAGACGTGCACGATGTGCGAAGATGGTAGTAGCTGGCGAGCCGAAGTCACTACGAGTGAACTCAAGGCTGCTTCTCGTGCAATATTCTCAACTATGATTCGCCAGGAGAGCTTTCTGGCATCTCGCCGTCCAAGAGTTGCTGCAATGCTGGGCTTGAAGCGCATTGTACTCCACTGCGAAGACTCGACTTTTCTCAATTTAGAGACTTCGAACCCGGGCCAGTGGTGTCTTCAGTCGCTGAATAGCTCCGTACGAGAGCTGCGTATAGCGGCTGGACGAGTCCTCCCATCTTTTATGCCCGCAAAACCAACCCCGTTCCTCGGAGATGCCCTTCTTTCACGCAATAGGAAGAACACGATTGCTCTTCTACGTTCGGCGTCAGAGGGTGACCAGCCTCACCTTGTCGAATCTCGAATTATGGCTTGGGGACAACTTGGTAGAGTCATGTCTGACAACGAGCTGAACCTGGTTTTGATCAAACTGGTGGAGTATCTAGGAAGCAGCAATAATTTTGAGGCTGCAGTCGCTTTCAATGAACTTTTAAGTCTTGCTGAATCTCGCCGCACAACTCCTCGGCGCCTACTCGAGCCGTATTGGAAAAGTTTGGGCTATATGGCGACGAAGGACATGGTTCATCGGCCACAACAAAGCCGTGCTATTGCCGAGCTTCTGCAAATTTCCGTCAACGATCTCCTACTTCTTATACAAACACACGCATTGCCATGGCTTGTTCTTGATAAGCGAAACGATGTCATTCAGAAGATTGCTGATGCTCGACAGGAGCCCGGCATTTGGCAACCGTTGCTTGACAATGCCAACTTGGCTGCTATTCTCTCACTTCTGATGATACAGGAACCTGACAATATTGAGACTTTTATTAAATCTCGCTTAGAAGAGATATCGCCACATTTTCGGCCACACTCAATCATCGACATGATCCAAATCGAACCTGTCTTAATTGTCATTGAACTGCTTAAAGCAGCAGCAGAAGCTGACGATGAGCGCAAGCAATCGGTATGTCCCCTCTCACTGAACACCTGAAAATATACTAATATGCTTAGATACGTGCTTCTTTGCACTGGATGGCTACCACGATCCTAACCGCGAACAAAGATACCAAAAGCAAGAAGGGGAATGTGATTGGGCGTTTTCTTCAGTCTATTATTCTTGGTCTTATGGCCAGACTTGCTGATGTCATCAATGACTCTGCGTCAGTTCACCCTGTTGAAATGGAGCAGAGGAGCTGTATTCGCGCGTTGGACGAAATGATCCACATTTGCCAAAGTCATGCGAGAATTGCTCGCCCGCAGGTAAAAAAAAATTGCTTCTTGATTCACTTCATGGTATGATATACTAACAGGACTAGATATCTGCTTGTCTTATCTCTGCCATGGGCCAGGATTCGCTTCGGGACGCTACCATGTCATGTTGGGCCTCTATGGTCATGAATTTTGAAGAAGAGGATATTGAAGCCCTTCTAGAGACGACCTTTTTCATCATCAGCAACTATTGGAGTTCTTTTAGTGCAGCATCAACTGAGATTGCAGAAAGTATGCTGACCTTCTTGTTGGACCATTACCGCACACTTATCGAGCAGAGCATCAGCAGCCTCCCATCTCTTGCGGAGATCCCAGAACTAAGCAGTATAGAAGCAAGACTCAAGGCGATGCGCCCTGTGCTGGTCCCAGAGGAAGCTCTGCTAATCTTTGCGAAAAGAGTCGGACACGAGAATTCCGGTGTCGTTCAGCAAGCTCTAAACGAGCTGGTTGTATACCTTCGCAATAACCAAAATGCTTTGTATACTACGGCTGTTGTCCAGCGGACAGACACAGACATAACAACTCTGATGCGAGCATTGCTAGATTGCGCCTGTCGGTACAGCGTAGTACACAACACCGTGAGCCGACTTTGTGTCGAGTGTATGGGTTTGATTGGATGTTTGGACTCCAACCAGGTCGAAACTGTCCGCGAGCAGCGCTCCATTGTGGTGCTGGATAATTTTCACAGCTTCCAGGAAACAACAGACTTCGCTCTCTTTCTACTCGAGGAAGTCCTTGTACCATCGTTCTTGTCTGCAACGGATACAAGACTGCAGGGGTTTTTGTGCTTTGCTATGCAAGAGCTGCTCGATCGATGCGACATCAAGCAATCTGTTGCTCTCCAGAACACTGGAGGCGTTGGCGGGAATGACATTTACCGCAAGTGGATCGCCCTCCCAGAACATGTTCGAGAAGTTGTCACACCGTTCTTGTCATCTCGATACATGGTGGCGCCCATGCTGCCAGTCACAGTTGAATACCCCATTTTTCATCCCGGAAGGCTGTATGGCAACTGGCTTCGAACTTTTGTGATTGAGTTACTGCGGAAAGGCCAGCATCCCCATGCGGATATGATATTTGAACCACTATCGCGTGTGATTCGTGTCAAGGACTTGTCTACGGCAGAATTCCTGCTACCATACCTTGTACTTCATGTGCTGCTCGGCTCGAGAAGCAGCGACGAAGAAAAAGATCAAGTTCTACATGAGCTTACAAGTATTCTGGAATATAGTCCTTCAGAAAACGCTTCATATATGGAGAGAGAGGAAATGAAGCGGTTTTGCCATGTGAGTTATCCTGCGAAATTGGAAACGATGAGTATTAACATGCTATAGGCCGTATTTCGAGTACTGGACTATGCCATGCGCTGGGTTCACGCCAAAAAAGCGTCTGGGCGCCTGTCGACAGAAGGCAAGGAAAGCATTGCCAACATACAAAAGATTCTCGACAGTATTCCGGCAGAACTTATCTCGGAACGGGCGAGCGACTGCAATGAATATGCTAGAGCGTTATTTCACCTTGAGCAACATGCACAGAAAATGGAGCAGCAAAAGAGAGAGCCTGGAGACCGCAATAGACTTCTCGAGCGGCTACAAGATATATACGCCAATATTGACGAGCCAGATGGTTTGGAGGGAATATCATCACATCTTCATGCGCTCGACATTAACCAACAGATTCTCGGGCACAAAAAGGCAGGTAGATGGGCTGCTGCGCAGACTTGGTACGAGATTCAATTGGCTGAGAAGCCGGATGATGCGGAGGTGCAAGTCGAGCTTCTCAACTGCCTTAAACATGCGGGCCAGCATGGTGAGTTCTCGAACACTGATGTGGAACACACTCACTAACAAGGAGTAGATGTGCTTTTGAACCATGTAGAGGGGATGTTGACGAGTCCTACAACCGACAACAAAATTATGCCCTTTGCCGCCGAGGCTGCTTGGGTTACAAGCCGCTGGGGAAGTCTTGTCAAATTCATCAACCGTTTCCAAGGCGATCCAAGCCAAGATTTCAACATGTCACTGGCCACGGTCTTCGCGTCGCTCCATACAAACGGAGACAGAGCACAGGTTCGCAGGACGATGCAAGACATGAGAGACAAGATTGCTGCAGCAATGACTACATCTGCAACGGCATCGCTTCAAGCATCGCATGAGTTGTTGCTGAAAGCTCATGTTCTCGCCGATTTGGAGGTCATTATTGGCATGCAATCCAAGTCTGAGAGCGAACAAAAGAAGACACTCGGACTTCTCGATAGTCGCCTGGATGTTATTGGCGCATATTTTGATGACAAGCAGTATATTTTGGGCATTCGAAGGGCTGCGATGGAGCTTATGAGGTACGTCCAAGGCCCGGTCTAGCATGGTCAAAGCTAACTTTCGTAGACCGAACTTTTCCGACGTCGATATTTCCGGTCTCTGGCTAGCAAGTGCTCGATTAGCTCGAAAAAGGGACTCAATTCATCAGTCGTTCAATGCTGTGCTTCATGCGTCACGGCTGGGTGATGATGCAGCCACGATTGAAAATGCCAAACTCCTTTGGAAAGACTCGCATCACAGACAGGCGATACAAATGCTTCAAGGCGCGATTGAACGGAACAAATTCATGACACAAACTGGAGCATCCATAAGTGCGAGCTCAACGAAGCTCAATCCGCAGCAGAAGTTGCTCACTGCGCGAGCACAACTCTTGCTCGCAAAGTGGCTCGACACTGCAGGGCAGACTCACGCAGGTGCATTGCGAGAAAAGTATCAGCAGCCGCCAAAGACACATTCTAGCTGGGAAAAGGGTCACTACTACCTTGGTCGGCATTACAAGAAAATTTTAGAATCTGAGCAGCCGCTGAAGGTTGACGACCAGAGCGATAACTACGTTACCGGCGAGATTGCCAGACTGGTTATCGAGAATTATCTCAGGTCCCTCAACTTTGGAACCAAATACTTGTATCAGACGTTGCCAAGGATCCTGACCCTTTGGCTTGATCTTGGTGCGCAGGTGGACAAGGCACCAGAAGGCAAGGTTTCTTTATCCCGTGAGCTACATAGAAGGCGGGTCGAGCAGCTCGGTCTGCTGCACAAGTTCCTTGACAAGTACATTACGCGTCTGCCAGCCTACGTCTTCTATACCGCTCTACCACAAATCGTGGCCCGTATCGCTCATCCAAATGCGAACGTTTTTGAGCGTCTGACGCACATTATCATCCGAGTAGTGCAAGCGTATCCGCAGCAAGCTTTGTGGAGTCTGATTGGTGTCATGACAACGAAGCAAGCTTCTGAGCGCAAAGCGCGAGGCACACAGATACTGCAGACGCTGCGAAACACTCCACGAAAGGCAGAAAGTGGATCATACGACCTGAAGCATCTTCTGAGAGCTGCTGAGAAGCTTTCTGAGCAGTTACTCCTCGCCTGCACGAATGGCGATTTTCACGGCAACAAGACTGTTCATGCTAGTCTTACGCGAGATTTGCGATTCAACCACAAATGCACGCCTTGCCCACTGGTTGTACCAGTCGAGAGTTCCGTGACGGCGGCACTACCGACAGTGTCAGAACACATCAAGAATCACCGGCCATTTTCGCGAGACGTAGTAACAATCGACTGCTTCTTGGACGATGTCCTCGTACTCAGCTCCCTTGCCAAGCCGCGTCGACTGACCGCGCGCGGAAGTGATGGGAAGAACTACATGCTGTTGATCAAGCCAAAGGATGATCTTAGGACCGACCAGCGGCTGATGGAGTTTAACGGAATGATTAACCGATCACTGAAACGCGATGCTGAGTCGAGTAGGCGACAGCTGTACATTCGGACCTATGCTGTGGTGCCACTGAATGAAGAGTGCGGTATCATTGAATGGGTGCCTGGCATTAAAACGATACGAGACATTTTACTGAGCTTGTACGCGTCGCAAAAGATTCATCCAGATTACATGGCTCTCAAGCAGCTCATGGAGGAGGCGTCGACATCAGACAGTAAGATTCGCATATTTACAGATGACGTACTGGGCCGATTCCCGCCGGTGCTGCCGCTCTGGTTTATCCAGCAGTTCCCTAACCCCTCGGCCTGGTTTGCCGCGCGACTCAGATACACAAGATCGTGCGCCGTCATGTCCATGGTAGGAACAATTCTTGGTCTCGGCGACCGACATGGTGAAAATGTCAACTTGGAAGAAGGCAATGGCGGCGTATTCCACGTCGACTTTAACTGTCTCTTTGACAAGGGTCTTACATTTGCAAAGCCAGAGCGGGTGCCGTTCCGACTTACACACAACATGGTGGCAGCAATGGGCATCTACGGCTACGAGGGCCCTTTCCGCAAGTCATCTGAGCTGACACTGAGCATCCTTCGGCAACAAGAGGAGACGCTGATGACGATCCTGGAGGCCTTTATCTATGACCCAACACTGGATCTGCAAAAGGAGAAGCGATCGAGAAAGAGTGATGTAGCAGTGAAGCTGCAGCCGCAGAGCGTGGTGGACAGTATCAAGAGAAAGGTCAAGGGGTTGTTACCGAATGAGAGCATCCCGCTCTCGGTGGAGGGACAAGTGGAGGAACTGATTAAGCAGGCTGTTGATCCCAGGAATCTTACGGCCATGTATATTGGATGGTGTCCATTTTTGTAGACATGGTTTTTTATAATAGTGGCGTTTTTGAATCGGTAGGTAGCATTTACGGGGTATATAGACGTTATCGCGGTACAATACCAACAGAGAGTACCTTATCTAAGCAACAAAAAGGGTCGTATAGCCTCTTGAGTACGTTCAACGCATTTGGTTCGTCCTTTGGCGGCAAGATAGCTGTAGAGTCCGGAGTCAAAACAGCCTGTACGCCGTGTATGACGCCATCGCTCGTTGCAATATCCTGCACAGTAATCCCCGCTGACGCGTTTGCTCCGGCCATTCGAATAAGTCCATTGAATCTTGAAATTGCAACGCCGATGGAAAGTCTCTCTCCTGTCTGTTTATCCTCCAGCAAAGACGGAAGTTCTTGTTTCTGCTGGCCTTTGATCTCCGTTGACGCGTCTGTAGAGGTCTGGCGCTGGCCGGTGTTGTTCTTGGGCCAGATGAAATTGCTGAATAGGGTCACCTCTGGACAGTAATGCATTTTCACAATCGCGCGCAGATGTGCAAGTCCCGAGTCGCTATCAAAGAGGAACTTGAGTGTTTCGGGCCCGAGAGCGTTGAATGCTGCGTCTGTGGGGGCAAAGAGTGTGCCCCCTTGGTGGGATTTATCTTGCAGGATTTCGGTAAGCGTGAGTGCTTTGTGGAATAGTGTAAACTGCGAGTCTTTGCGTAGCGTCTCCATTGTTGAAGGAGGTGGGAGCAAGACTTGGTCAATGTAGTGTACTATGCCGTTGCATGCCCGGATATTTGCGCGCACTATGGTCGCGCCGGTAGGATTGAGCACGAAACCAGACTGGGAAAACTGCGTGCGAATTATGAGAGGGCCGTTGGAGCCGGCCGGCGTGTAGATTGTTGGGACATTGGGCATGTATCTGAGGCCGTGGTCTGAGACGTAGTGTGGTGAGATGTGTGCCGAGATAGCGTCCAGCGACGTATACTTTTCAAAGTCGCTGATGGGCTCTGGCCATGCGCTGTTGACGGGTACAAAGAGCGTGTATTCACCGTTTTCTTTGTCTCTGAGGGTCGACAGAATTGTCGGATGAGCTGTTGCGTGTTTGAGAAAGGTGGCTGCTTCAGCGTCGCTGGTGAGGATGTCGTGCAGGGTCTGGCTCGAGCGAGAGGTGTCGATTGAAGACTCTGGTTGGAGGTCTTGCAGACGTTCATATGCTTGCTGGAGAGCATTGGGACTGGGGAGAGGAGTAGACATTTTGCCTTGCTTTTTACAGCCTGGTAGTTGCTAGACTTGGACAAGTCTTGAATGTTTGGAGGCTGAATGTTTTGTTGTGCGCTGGCGAGACGAGGCTGCGGAAAATAAGGCAATTGTGCAGGCTAGTGATTACGTGTTGTCGTGTGCTAGTGTGGTATATTGCTAGGTTTATGAGTGTTTGGCAATCTTGAATTTTTCTATATTTCTATTTGAAGATCTTTAAGTAAATATCGTTATACTTGCAACACAATCTGTGTGTTAATGGCTGGACGACGATCAGCCAGAGCAAGGCATGACATGACTACAAGGGCGTGCGTTGGAATGGACCCTGACGTAGCGCAGGAACTAGACAAATATTTGATTGATTGGCGGGTTTGCTTTATAGCCATCAAAGAGCTTTCTAACGAGACCCTTTTAGTTTGTCGCTTGAAGCAATCGCTCCTTTGGTGGCGCGAACGGTCACTGACAAGTACTGTCAAACGCGAGCAATACCAGGTGACGCGGGACGGGGACCCTTTTTAAATTGGGCAGCAGCTGTCGTGTCGACACCTCCGTCTCAGCTTGTCCACTGCACGAGCAGAGCTCCGTGATTCACCCAGCCTTTATCCTCTTCATTTCGTGTCGCGCTTAAAAAACCATTCTCCCTGGGTAATCAAGTTATCTTTACTCTTTTACGGCACGCCACTACGCCCGTTTTTAACGTCGTCGCGAAAGTTCCACCTGCCGTTGGTTAGCGTCGTTCACTATCAAACGCAACACCAAGCATCACCTCCTACACCACAACCTCAATCCGGATCCAATTCTTTTCGGGAATTCTCATTCAAAATGCCCCAGTATAGAGTCGGCAAGTATTCCATCTGATAATTACGCTAAATTATTGCTTCTAACATGTCTGCAGAGGTCTCCGGCAACAACCGCGCCAAATGCAAAGATAGTGTTTGCCAAAAGGAAGATGTCAAAATCCTCAAGGGCGAGCTCCGTTTCGGAACCTGGGTTGAAATTCAGGATCATGGTAGCTGGGCTTGGAAGCACTGGTATGATTTCCTGAGTTGACCTGTTCTTTTCCCTGCTGGTTCTGACATTTGTGACAGGGGTTGTGTTTCTGGGCAGCAGATGGAGCGTCTCCATGATGCGTGCAAAAAGGACGACGATGATTTCGACTTTGATGAAGTTGATGGCTATGATGAAATGTAATGTTCCATCCATCGACAATGGCTTTCAGAATGCTAATGGCTGTGCAGCACCGATGCCGACGTGCAGGAAAAGGTTCGCCGTTGTGTCAAGCAAGCGCACATTGATGCAGAGGACTTTAAGGGCGTGAGTCTACAACTTACGTTTCCAAATCATAATTTATCTCTAATCTTCGTGTCTCGCAGGACCCTGAGAAGAATGTTCCAGGAGCAGTAGGCATACGTCTCTCAGCCGCAGAGAGAAAGAAGAAGGAAAAGGCTGCCGCTGCTGTAAGTACCAAAAGCTTCCACAAACTCTGACGCAGTTGTCTCATAAATTCTAGGATTCGGAAGATGATGCTCCCCCGAAAAAGACCAAGAAGCGAGCTCGCAAGACCGCCGACGACGATGCTGATGACGCTCCCGCCACAAAAACCAAAAAGGCAAAGAAAGCTGCCAAGGTCGAGGACGACGACGACGATGATGATGCTCCCATCACCAAGAGCAAGAAGCCTACGAAATCCGCCAAGGTCAAGGATGAGGAGGAGGATGAACCTCCCGCCAAACCCAAGAAGACGGCAACCAAGACCAAGGCTCCTGCAAAGAAGGCTGCCAGGAAGTCTGCAGCCAAGGACGAGGATTCAGAGTCTGAGGAGGAAAAGCCCAAGACCAAGTCTCGTCGTGGACGTACCTCCAAGGCTTGAGCTTCTGTGTAATTTTCCAGTGTACAGTAAAAGAGGGTAGGAGTTGGTGTGCTTTTGATGTGGAGTTTGTTGTGGTTGAGGCCTGATTTTTTTGAGCTCATGGTGAGCTGTACACTAGATGTCTAAATATGCGACTGTGCCGGCATTGGCATGAATATTGCTTACTTGGAGTTGAAATTTATTCGCTATTTAATTCTGACAAGAATATTGCTAGTATAAATTCGATCACTGCGTCCTGACTCGTAATTACATCCATGCTTGATCCCGACGGGAGTTGACCTCCAGGCACCCACGACGTCATCCCGCCGCCCCACCACCTACCAGGACCTCCGGCTCTCGAAGCTTCAGCTGCAGGTACAGCTCTTACCCCCCATCATCCATCACCAACACAACAAACACACAAAACCATGTCTGAAAACACAAATCCCGACCCAGAGCAGGGTGCGCCTGCTTTTATCCCCCTCGAGGCCAACCCGCCCCTCATGACGGACCTCATCCACAAGCTCGGCGTGTCCCCCGCACTGCAGATGCACGACGTCTTTTCTCTCACAGAGCCAGAGCTGCTGGCATTCATACCCCGGCCGGCCTTGGCACTGCTGCTCGTTTTCCCCATCAGCGCTACGTATGAGAGCCATCGCATGGCGGAGGATAGCATTGTACAGGATTATGCAGGCTCCGGGACGGGTGAGCCGGTGCTTTGGTGGAAGCAGACGATTCGTAATGCGTGTGGCATGATGGGGCTGTTGCATGCAGTTACAAATGGGCCAGCTCGAGACTTTATCGGTAAGTTTTCTTTCTGTAATAAGGTGCCTCTTCGAATTTCGGACCAACCGGGGCTTTCAAGTTTTCTGTTACAGTGTGCTAACAAACGCCAAAAAAAAAGAAAAAGGATCTACCCTCGACGAACTCGTCCAGAGCTCCATCCCACTCGCACCCGTAGACCGCGCACGAGTCATTGAAAAGACACCCGAGCTAGCCACCGCACACAAGGATGCTGCTTCGCAGGGCGACACGTCGGCGCCAGACGCAGAGGATAACGTGGACCTGCACTATGTTTGCTTTGTCAAGGGGACGGACGGCGCGCTGTATGAGCTTGATGGACGAAGAAGGGGCCCGATCAAGAGGGGCGAGTTGGCAGACGATGAGGATGTGTTGAGCTCCAAGGGGCTTTCTATGGGGGCGTTGCGGTTTTTGGAGAGGGAGGGTGCGGATTTGAGGTTTAGTGCCGTTGCTTTGGCCGGGACGCTGGATTAGAGGTTTTGAGGGGTGCCATGTCTACGGGAGAGGAAAGGTTATTATGGCTTTTATAGATAGCTGCTGTAGAGGCGCAAATATGATTATAATGACTTATTACTACAACGTATACCAAGAGTGGACATTGAGTTGTGACAGAATTAAAATGTTGCTGTAGCCTCGTAGCTATAGGTGCAAAGGAGAGTTGCGAGCAAATGTCGCGTGTTTTTTTGAGGAGATGTCTCCCATGTTATAGTTCGTCTTGAAAGGGCAAGGTTTATCGAAAAGGGATATATGCTGAATTCCTTGCGCGTGTTAAAGGCAATGTCGTAGACACAGCCAGCTAAGGTGGGCTACCCATTAAAGCTGACGGATCCTCTGCCTCCCTGCTTATAAAGTAAACTAACTCTGCGTTTGTCAACAAGCACCAGAAGAAGCCCGCCTTCTCCTGGAATGCCTGGTCTGGTGGTCTAGTGGTATGATTCTCGCTTAGGGCAAACCCTAATGCACAGCATGCGAGAGGTCCCGGGTTCAATCCCCGGCCAGACCCTTTCTTTTTGCTTTTTTTCTGAATTTTGAAAATGTCAATTAGGCACGGAAGGTGCGATTAGTGGGTTTGTTTTATTTTTGCGTATTTTTTTAGAAGTGGTGTAACTGCCTGTCTTATCGCGGTTGAGTAGTGTGATGCCTGGTGGTAGCGCATGTAAGGTAGTCTACCCTATACTGGTGGTCGTTTTAAAAACGCGCCTCTACTATCTGTATTCTAGACTTTGACTATCTCTTTTATCCTTTTTTTTTTTAATTGTAGTTGATAATCCTACGTCTTGTCTTTGCGTTTAGAGGGAAAGCGCGTTGTAGCGTGAGTAGCCTGCCGCGGACTATTTGCGTAGGGCTTAACCGACCATCCTAGCTAACGGTGGGAAATGCCGGTAGTAAAGATATGACTTTCTACTACTTATTACATGTTGGTAAAATACATGAATAATGAATAATTATTCCGTGCATATGTCGCATATTACGTTATACACATATAGGTATAATTTATGCACATTTTTGGCCACGGCGAAATGGCTATTCTCCCCCCTATCAGTCGACTCCGTGACAGCGTGTGAGATTTGTATATTTATGCAATCATGATCTCCGTAACGGTTATGTTACGTCGTATAACCCGCAAAAGCCAACCATGCACATACTAGTTTCAAATACGCGTAGATATTGGACTTAAACGTGTGGAGAAGTGAAGCGTCTTCACCATCACGTTGACGCGTTAAGCGTCTTTTTCTTGCGATGTGGCACGCGACAGCACCACACAAAAAAAAAAAAAAAAAAAAAAAAAAAAAAAAGATGCCATGGCCGCAACGTGATATTTTCGCCTAATATTGCGCCCTGAAGAATTTGCTAAAAAAGGCATTCACCATGAGCGTCCCCGGGCCTCGCATACGCCGCAATCCAATCCAAATTCTCTCAGACTTGCACCTTGAACTCAACCACCAATACCAATCCTTCACCTTTCCTGTCACTGCACCTATTCTCCTTCTAGCTGGCGACGTCGGCCGACTAGTCGACTACGACGCCTATCTGCACTTTCTCACCGCGCAAACCGCCCGCTACGAGACGGTCCTACTAGTTTTAGGAAATCATGAATTCTTTGGCGGCACGTACGAGCAGGGGCTGGCAAGTGCACGCCGACTCGAAACTGAACCGGCCCTCAATGGACGTCTTGTATTGATGCATAGGCGCCGGTGGGCGTGTCACAAGTCGGGAACAACAGTGCTGGGATGTACGCTTTGGTCAAATGTACCCGCTGACAAGGCCGACGTCGTGGCATCCAAGGTTGGCGACTATAAAAGGATTGATGGGTGGACGACAGACCTGCACAATAAGCTGCACCAAGAAGATGTTGACTGGCTGCGGGAGCAGGTTTCTGATGCAGGGCCACGCAAGATGCTCGTGGCAACGCACCATGCTCCTTGTGTGCAAGGGACCTCCAAGCCTGAACACATTACCAACCCGTGGGCGGTGGCCTTTGCAACCGACGTGCTGCCGTATGGGGATTGGAGCACTGTGCAGACCTGGGTCTTTGGCCATACGCACTACTCGACAGACATTTGCTGTAATGGTGTCAGAGTCGTGGCCAACCAGCGAGGTTATGTCTCCTCTGACGCGAATGAACGAGGAGTAATGGCCAAACACAGCCCGCACGAGTTTGATCCTAAAATGACAATTTCCGTCTAAAAGAAACAATGCGCTTGATTATTGTCTATGCTCTATATGCAACTCTATTGCAAGTCTATATGCAATTCTATACGAACGAAACGCTATGCTATGGCTTTCGCCATTGTTCTATACCTTTACCATCACCTTGCGTCCAACCATGGCAAACCGCGCAGCAACTGCCATGATCGCCCCGAGACAAATCGACGAAGCAGCAAACATTTCCGCTCCAAGATAGCTCCCGTCCATTTTCTCAATGAGAGCACCGCAGATTGCAGGCCCGGTAAGATTGGCAATGCTAACAAAGCCTAGAATCATGCCGACACGAGTTCCGGTGCGATTGGGACTGGGAGACATGGTCGTCGAAGCTGCGGGAAACAAGGCCTGCAGCGCGGCCGCGACCAAGCCGTAGATGACAGCGAATGCATACAGTCCCGTGACAGAGGATACGGCTGCCCAGCAGTACACCAGCAGACTGGCAATGAAGCTGAGCGGGATCAGCAGATTAAAGAGGCCGGTGATCCTGTCGGCAAGAATGGTTGGCAGGACGCGGCCAATGATGCCGACGCCGTTGAGGACCATGAGAAGGTAGATTGGCTGGCTGACGCCAATCTGATCGCGTGCAAAGGTGCCAAGAAAGAAGAATGCAAAGTAGAGGCCCCAAAAGTTGAGAAACATGGCGAGAGAGAAAAAGATGAATGGCACGTCTTTGAATGCAGTCATGTCGGTCCAGGCGCCAGTGGTTCGCGGCGGCAGACGCGGCTTGAACAGGAAAAGGCAAGGGATGTACGTAGCCAGCATGATGAAGCCCATGATGCGTATCGCCCAAGGGAAACCAAGACTGCTGTGGAAGATGAGCCGGTTTATCATGACCGGGTACACGAGACCACCGACTGCGGCGCCAGAGGCCCCGATGCCGACTGCAAAGGAACGGTTTCGCTTAAAGTACTGCGACAGGACGGCCAGTGCCGGGCAAAACGTGAAGCCGTTGCCGATGCCGAGACATACAGCCTGCGCGAGAAATATCTGCCAGTACTTGTCGCAGAGGGATGTCATGAAGATGCCCAGAACCTGGAGGAACACGCCGCTGGTGAAGATGATGCGGAAGTAGCCAGCGTCGGTAAGCCGGCCGGCAGCAACGCCCATTGAAAAGAGGAGGAAGACTTGGACGCTTCCTATCCAGGCTATTGACGACTGTGATCTGCCGAGAGCTTGTGTGTAGTAGCTTTGGAAAACGCCGTAGCCATTTGCCACGCCCCAAGTGTTGAAAAAAACAATATGTAATAACAAGGAATGCGTCCAGGCTTGTCGGCCGCCGTCGGGAGGTGGTGGCGGCGCCTTGGAGATTTCTTGCTCGAGCTGTGGCAAGTTTTCCACGTCGACGGCCAGCGTACCGTCGCTGTCTGGATCGTTGGCGCTTTCATGCGGTATTTGAGTCATCATGGTAGGTTGGTTAGCCCTGTTGGTGGTGTTTAAAACGTTGTTGGTTCTGCCAGCTCTCCAAATGGCTGCGTCGTCGTAGGTATACTCGTAACGACAACAAGGATCTTACACAAAGTCTACCATGTAGTTACTGTATTATCCTCTTCGTTTCCACTTCCATGATTCTTTAAAACTTCTGCAAGGCTCTTATAACTCATTACAACACTTGAAAATTGTCGGGTCCGCTCCGTTACAAGCGCTCTTCCCGTCTTTGCCGTCTTTGCCGGCGCACACTAATCCACAACGAGCGGCAACGGACCCGCAAATCGGCAAGCCGCGCCGAACGGCTCGGTTTCTGGGCAGTCACAAGCTTGCTTCGTAATCATGCCCAATGACATGACTCCATACCACCGTTTTTCGGCTCCTCGAAACTTTCAAGCCTCTCTTATGCGATTCATTCTCGAATCCTTGCAAATTCGGCCGCGAACCCCTTGATTGTCATGTGATGGCCTCTCAGCCTTGAAAAATAAGCGACGTGAATGTCTTCTTCGGTGCAACGGCGCAAACGATCCAAGCTCGCCTGCCAGACATGTCGCGAGCTCAAGCGGCGCTGCGACGGCGCGTATCCGTGCGGCACATGCGTCCGCTTTGAGTACGACTGCACCTACAATGGCGGCAAGTCGAGAAAAGGCCGCGACTGGGGCGGCGGTGCCGGTGCCGGTGCCCATGGTCCAGCAGCTCATGCGGGCGTGCCGCGATGGTCCAGCGAGCAGCCGTCTGCGGACGAGGATACCGACGCGCCGCAGCTTCAGGCGCGCTCGCTCGAGGCCAATTCTGGCTCTGCTTTTGTGAGGAAGCTGGCACAGAGACTTGATCCGAAGCGCGGCAATGCGCGGATGCATACGTTTGCGTGGAATGCGTTTCTTGGATGCCGCCAGGCAAACTTTATGCCTTCGTGTCGCCATGTTACTGATATGCTGTCGCGAGCGAGGATGGGTTATCTCACAACGGTTTATTTTGAAAAGGTACACCCTACGTATGGCTTCATTGACCGGACTGAAATGGAACAGCATGTCCGTAATAGGTGGGCTGTTCCAACTGTCCAGCATCCGCAAGACGCAGTGTTCTGCGGCATCGCTGCTCTTGGATGCTTGTTTTCGCAGGTTCACGGCGACGCTGTCGAAGCGGACCTGGTAGAGTCTGCGCGGGCGCTACTTGAACAGACAACGGCGATATATCCTCCGTCTGTTGCCAGCATCTCGGCGTGGCTTCTCCGCGCAGTGTACCTGCGCCTTGCCGGAACACACTACCCAGGCTGGATGGCCAGCTGCACCGCGATGCACATGATTGAAGCGGCAGGCTTACACACCGAAACCCAAAACGAGTCCATGATGCCATCACCGCGACACGAGATTGACGCAGATCTCGGCAGGCGGATGGTGACTGTGGCACAGCACCTCAACATCTGGATGTCCTTTGACATGGGCCTCACCCGCGTAGCGCCGCCCAACACAACCACAATAGTACCTTCTGCGCGACACGGCGACCGTATGCGGGAACTCATGGAGCTTTTGCCATTTTCCATAGAGCTCGACCCGGAACGAAAACCCAGCGCTGCCGACTTGGAGTCTGCGCTGAACACGGTCCTAGTCCGCCACCATACAAGCCCGCCCTCGATTCTAGCACAGTGCAATCTTGCCCTCTGTCTTTGCCGCAGGCTTCGCTTAATAGAGGTACAGCTTACGGAATCCGTCCTCGAGCAGATCCTCAGCCTCACTTCCAGCGGCATCCAGGCTGCACGGGACCTTCTTGGCGAGCGAGCTCCGTGGCATCACATGGCGTATGTGCCGTTTCAGATACTATGCGTGCTTCTCGCCATTGATACCGTCTCGTCGATATCCCAGCTCCGCGACGCGATGCAATGCCTCAAGGATGTGTGTACCGTCTATAACACGCCCGCGATGCAGGAAGCGCTGAATACGGCGCGTTCGCTTGTCCGCCTGCATCAAAAAGGAAAGGAAATGTTTGCGTCGGCGTTGAATGACGTGTTGAAGCTTTGTCCTGCCACTGCGACTGATGATGGGCTTGAGGCTACTCCGGCGGTGTCGCAGGAAGCGGATCCGCTGGATGGGTTTAATGATGATTTTTCGAATCTGCAGTATCTAGACATTGATCAGCTTCTCACGCCGGGTTTCTTCTGGAACGCTGGTGTGAATGGCTTGTAAGATGGGCATCTGCGGATGTCCAATGTAACACCACCAATAAGCTAGAATAATACAAAACATCACCTGCAAACACACATGTAAAAAAGATGGCAAGTTGTGACTTGTTTAATTTCTCTTGGTTATGCAATACTGCATTTGTCTATTATGCTTTGTTTTTTTCCTTTATAGGATTCTATGAATACATTATCGCTAGCAGCTAGGCGAAGCTTTTTGCTCCACGACTTGTGAATGCAACTTTTTTTTTTGGGGTGATGCAGTTTACTGCTTGTAAGGAGAAGGGCCAACCATCAGCTCAGGCTTGACAAGAGTATCAAACTCCTCCTCAGTCAGGGCCTTGAGCTCCATGGCACTCTCCTTGAGGGTAAGGCCCTTCTTGTGGGCATTCTTGGCAACCTTGCTGGCCATGTCGTAGCCAATCTTGGGGTTGAGGCAGGTAACAAGCATGAGACTAGACATGAAACTATTAGTATATTGAATTTGATCTGACAAGCAGCAATGGAAGCAAACTTACGATTCCTTCATGATGCTGGAAATCTTTTCCTCGTTGGCCTGCAGACCAGCAACCAGGTTCTTCTCAAACGAGCGCATGCCGTCGGCCAGGATGCGTGAGCTGTGAAGAAGGTTGCGAATGACGAGCGGCTTGTAGACGTTGAGCTCAAACTGGCCATTCATGCCGCCAATGGTGGTGGCAACGTTGTTACCCATGACCTGGGCGCAGACCATGGTCAGAGCCTCGCACTGGGTCGGGTTGACCTTGCCGGGCATGATGCTGCTACCGGGCTCGTTCTCGGGCAGGATCAGCTCGCCGAGACCGCAGCGGGGGCCGGAGCCGAGGTAGCGGATGTCCTGGGCAATCTTGCTGAGAGAGCCGGCGAGGGTGTTGAGGCTGCCATGGGCCTGGACAATGGCGTCGTGGGCGGCGAGAGCCTCAAACTTGTTGGGGGCCGTCTTGAACTCGGTGCCCGTCATCTTGGTCACCTCGTCGGCAATGGCCTCGGCGAAGCCCTGGAAGGTGTTTATGCCGGTGCCGACGGCGGTGCCACCCTGAGCCAGCAGACGGAGGTCGGCGAGCGAGCTCTCGATGCGCTTGATGCCAAAGTCGAGCTGGGCAACGTAGCCGGAGAACTCCTGGGCGAGGGTGAGAGGGGTGGCGTCCTGCAAGTGAGTGCGGCCAATCTTGATAATCTTCTTGGCCTCAAAGTCGTCGACCTTGGCCTGCAGGGCGGCGCGCAGGCTGCAGATGGCGGGCAGCAGCTCGCCCTCAATGTCGAGGACGGCGGCAATGTGCATGACGGTGGGGAAGGTGTCGTTGGAGGAGGCGCTGCGGTTGACGTGGTCGTTGGGGTGGACGGGCGTCTTAGAGCCCATCTTGCCGCCGAGAATCTCAATGGCGCGGTTGGAGATGACCTCGTTGGCGTTCATGTTGGACTGCGTGCCGGAGCCCGTCTGCCAGACGACCAGAGGGAAGTGGTCCATGAGCTTGCCGTCGGCAACCTCCTTGGCGGCCTGCTGGATGGCGGCGCCGACCTTGGGATCGAGGCCGTAGCGCATGTTGACCGTGGCAGCGGCGCCCTTGAGGATGCCAAAGGCCTTGACAATGGGCGGCGGCATGCGGTCCTGGGGCTGGTTGATGCGGAAGTTTTCGAGCGAGCGCTCCGTCTGGGCGCCCCAGTACTTGTCGCCGGGGACCTGGATCTCGCCAAAGGCGTCGCTTTCGGTTCTCGTGTTGGCAGCCATGTTGCGGGCGGTTGAATGGAAGCTTCGTGCGGTTCGCAGATAGGAGGATGATGATGAAGAGGAGGAGGAGAGTTGGGCGAATCGGCTCGGTGTCGACAGCGTGGGGTTGACGAAGCCTCTACTAGCCTTGCATGATGTGGCTGCGGCAGATGCGACTCTCGTCGGCAGTACTCGTAGTCGCGACGTGGTAGCCACTCGGCGGCTAGCAGAGGAGAGCATTCTGTATGGCCTTAATGCGGGAGAAAGTGGGTGGTGCCGTTGAGGGGGGAATTGGCTTGTGACGGAGCTTCGCTGGCGTTCTGCTTGTGATTTGTCGAACAACAAACGAAACGGAGGAGGAAAGAAGGTGAAGGTGAGTTTAGACTGGCGCACTAATCAGCCAATTGGCCTGGTACCCACGGGGGTTTTTGCGACTGGTCTGTAACGCAATTTACCCCGGAGAAAGAGAGCACTAACAATTTTTTTTTTGTTGAAGCTGGGCCCGTTTGTTGGTAAATGGCCCTGGGCCGGGCTGGGCCGAGAAAAAATCGGAGCAATCGGAGTTCCGGGTCCCGACCTATTTTCGTGCGATCCGTCGGGACAGGTAAGGGTTCATCTGGTGTTGGGATTCATTTTTCACTGGAAGTGCATTCATTATTAAAACTTCCATAATGATAATAATAATAATAATAATAATAATAAAAGGGGGTAAATTAAAATATTTTTTTTTAAAGGAACCAGGATAATATACAGATTCCTATCCTGTCTAGCCTCTTGCATGCTGCAGAGCAGACTGATGTCCAAGCCAGATCTTTCGCAGTTTAGGAATTGACTAGCTTGCTTATATTTGGCAATATGGACAGACTAACACCCTAAAATGAAACACCCTTTTATAGGATAGAGTCGGTGCTGTATTATTTATGGTATGCATCGCAGTTTCATTTGGTAATGCCCGATATACTATGGCACGCTCTTCGTTAACAGTTGGACGGACCACAAAGACCCCATCTTATCCGACATAGGCTGGGGTCTTAGCTTAAAAAAACGTCTTTAGTGTTTAGTAATAAATGCAATTCGCTAGGTCCCAACATCGTCTAGAATGTACGCTCCGACGTAATCCTGAGGCGTTTACCTCTAACTCACCGTACTTGCTTGCCTCTTTCAGACAGACCAGACCGGACGGCCCGACAACTGTCCGAAAAAAAGGGCGCAGTGCAAAAAAAATAGCACGACAACCAATCTTCAACCACCGTGCACCAAAATCGCATGATGTAATTCACCAAAAAAGACAAAAAAAGAAAGAACTATGCCATCTGGCGGAATCGAACCGCCGATCTTCTCATATCACCAGATGTTACTAGTGAGACGCTATACCACTTAGCCAAGACGGCGCCTTGTGGTTCTTGTTGGAAGCGGGCGACTAATTTTAGCTTATCAATATGCGTGGCGTTGGGTGGTGGAGACGAAGCGCACTAAAACATGGTCCTCCTCGTATTCTGCACATCACACTGGGTCCCAATACCATACCGCTTCATATGGTTAGGTTTCTTGTAAGGTCAAGGCCGCATTAATAAGGGTGGTTGAGCTTAATGGTGCCGTTCCACCGTATTTCTTGAAAACGAGTCTCATATAAAGACGACATCGACTAACATAATTAGTTTATCGTGCCATTATTTATACACAACCAGACTAATCTTTCAACGAATACGTCCTCACCGGCGTTACAAAGCCGCTGCTTTCCTCTACCTTGACTGAGTCTCCCTCCGTCACAACATTCTTCTGTGAGCGGCCACCTCTCAAGATTAGCGACGTAACACGAACCAATGTCTCTCTGCTCTCCCAAAGAGGATAAATCCCAACAGCTAAAAAGGAAAAAAGAATCCAAATAATGCTGACTGTTACCCAGCCGGTGAAAAACTTTTTGGAAAAGATGTATGCCGAGCCGTACATGGGCATTGGCCACAAGACGAGAAAAGACAGTGCCCTAGTAATGGTCAGCTTCACGAGCAGCAGAAAAGAGCCAGGAAAAAAAAAAAAGAAAAAAAAAAAAGTTTAAGAATTCAACTTACAGAACAATGGTAGAACAGCCCGCAATTTTGAAAGCACGAGCGAGTTTACGCTGTTCCTCTTCTTCATCCTGTGCCCGACTTTGCCTACTTTGGTGGGCTTCCTCATCGATGCCAGAGGCTCTCATCACATCGTTGTCGTCTGCTTGTCGAATTTCCGCCATGGATTTCCAGTCATATTTGTCCAATCCGAAAATAAGTGTGAAAATGGCAATAAAGACAAGAGGGGATAGTAGAGCCGTCACATTGCCAGCCAACATGGGATTGTTGGATCCCGTACAAGCAACATCAAGCGTACCGCAAGTCTTCTTTGCCGTCACCAACCAAGCCGTGATGGAGCAAATTGTCCCAAGTATGGGTGACAACATGGCAGCCCATCTATTCAGTCCGCTCCACAACAGAGTCAGTGTGGCGGGAATAACTGCGGCGGAAATGATGACGCCCATTAGCAGGTACATGTAGCCCATGGAGATGCCGTTGTACCAGAGACCGACGGAGATGCAGCAGATGATTGTCGCATATACAACCATGCATGCATGTGAGATCCAGATCAAAGCTTTACCACCGGCGTTGGGCCGAAGATAGGTACGGTAGATGTCGTAAGTAAAGATTGACGACGTCGCGACAAGCTCTGAATTGAAAGACGAGGTGACTGCCAAGAATATCATGACAAGAGTCGCCGCCGCGCCGCCTTTACCGAGCAAAGCAACGGCCGCATATGGCAGAGCCAAGCCGGCAGAGACCTCTTCTTCAGACATGCGGTTTGGGAATGTTGGAAATCGAGGGTTGGATTCGAGTGCGAGCGCCGAGAGTCCGAGGGTTGTCGCAGTAAGCAAGGCTAATACAGCTTGTAAGCAAATGAAATCGAACGTGACCTGCTCCAAACTTACGGATTGCAAACCAAGATAGACCTCCCATAATGTAGCCTGGTAGTGCGTGGGCTGGGTGCGCGGCAATAGCCTTGTTAAAGTAGCCGTTGTCAAGGAAAACCGCTGCCAAACCTGTAAGTAACTGACAATTGAGCGCAATAAACAATGAACCTACTTGCAAAGTTGCCGACAATATTAATCACAAAAAAGGTAACACCCCCTTGGCTTCGCATTGTTAAATAGCTCCCTCCGGCGTTGCCAGAGACTGGGTGTGCCTGTGCTGCCTCTACCAACAGGTCATACATTTTCCCAGGGCTGCCTATCACATCGGATGTCGCATATGCCGTAAGCGCAAAAAGGATAATGATGATAAGTACCGCCAGCCCGTGGATGTAATCGGTAATAAACGTTGCCTTAAGCCCTCCAATAAATGTGTAAGCCACAACGGGAATGGGCATGAGGAAAATGGCTGCGACAGCATGAACGCCAGTAAGCGCATTAATAGTCGCAGCACCACCGGCAATGAGCATAAGCGAGACGAGGACGTTGGTCAAAACACCAAAAGTGATAAAGGTAAAATGTGCAGCCGTGCCATGGCGAGCCTTGACAGCTTCGAGAAAAGTGTGAGCATTGGGTGCACGGCGCTTCAACGTAATAGCCAATGTTGCGAAAAGAAGAATCTGGACCGTTGCACCCGATGCGTACCAAAATGGTCCGGACACACCGTAACGATAGCAGACGCCTGAGCTCTGGAGTAGTGTGGCCGCCCAGGTCCAGGAGGATACAACGGCGGAAGCTACGAGACCGGATTTCATGGTTCGGCCTGCAGTGCTAAACATTTCGGAAGTTTGGACTTCATTGTTGTAGCGTTTGAGAATGTGGGTGAGAGTGATCTAATTGTGTAAGTGGTTGGTTTGGCCATTATCTACGAACTAGACGAAATGTTCTTACCATGAATAGGGCAAAGGCAAAGCCTACACCAAGGATGATACCATATCCGAAACCTTGACCAAGGGCCACGGTTGCTGAATTGGAAGACATGGCCTAGGGCTTCCACTGACAAGGTTGTTCAGTGGAAATTGTATAGTCGCTTTCGTGCCAGACACCAGCAGTTGTTCAAAACCATGGGCGGGTAGTTTATATATTTACATTCCATATAGTATGCACTATCTTGTGTATCTCGAAGATTAAGACAAAGGCATCGATAACCATAGTCACAACCACAATCAATAATCACAAGCAGTTCATCCTATCTATGAACACAGTGCTGGAGGAGTCCCGAGAACATCCGAAGCTGAAAGCGCCGCGTACATGTACCCCAATATGGGAACGATAGCAGATATCAAGTAGACAGCCACTTCCTTACCAGAAAGACGGGGATACCAGAAGATAGATAACAAAAGCCAGGATCGTCGCTGGTTGAAAGAAGAAGAAGAAGCGGTTGATAAGCCAAGCACCGCTGATAAGGCAGCCGGTCCACCCAGCCAATCGCTAGCGTGCCGAGTCTGGGTCTGGGGCAATGCCACATGTGAAACGGCGATAAACCGTAATCGCAAATTCCCCTCTAGATCTAGAAGCAAGTTAAAGCTCGGCTGGTGTGTGGGAAACTTATACCATATCTAATCGTGAATATTCCGGGGAATTCCAGCGTGGCGGCAAGGGTTCGTTATGCACACCGTTGCTATCAGGGAGCCTTGATACGTCAGCGATAGCGATAAAAAGAGGCACAATCGATAGAAGGGGAGTTAAAAGGCAAAACGATTACAATTGTCAAAATTGCGAAGAAGCTATAGATTGCAGGTTTGTTTTCCCCGCATATGCAATGACACCGGAGATTTGCCTGCCTGCTGCCCACTCGTACAGTGTGTATCGGAGCAAAGCCTGAATGGGGAGTTAAAAGCTTCCTCCGACGCATGCATTTGGAGTCGGATTCCGAGTACAGCCACAAACCACATACCACAAATAGCCACATCCAGACAATATCAGCCGAAAATCTTGGCAAAAAAATAAGTGCGCAATTCATGGGGTTTGAATCTAGCAAAGTAAAGAAGTTCCTACCAAATGGGGAATTAAGAAGCTCTCTACCTCCTTGCCTACCTAAGCCATCATCGGGCGTCGCCTGATAATTCTTATTATACTCGTAAAGACCTACTCTCTGACTGTAAATCCTGAACCAATGACATGTGCTGGTGGCTGATCTACAATGCATAAGTGGATGTGACTGGTTCCGCAGCAAATAAACCGCCGATATTCATGATCGGACGGAAGAGGCCAGTGGTAGTAGAAAACTTCGTTCTTCTCTTTCGGAGAATGTGAGCGGAACAAACTGCCGGTATATAGGTTTGGACCCCATTCCCGAGATACAGCCACCGGATTGCCTGTGATCGAAGGTCATGATCAACTCCCTAGCTTTACGTCAATCAATTGACATTTCTCTTGGGGGAAACCATCAGCCAATATGAAACACTTGAGCCAAAATGCCTTGTTGGGTCTGCTATTGTTGATCGCAACGCAAGTGCATAGCATCTTCGTTGACCAATCTAAGCTCCCACTACCCGTACGGCAACTCCATCAATTCGACAACCCTACATATCTCCAATCATCCTATATAAGATCCAACGGCGACATACTGATAACCACCGTGTGGCCCAATGCGTCTATATACTATGTATCAAACGTTACTAAGCCGAACCTAAAAGTATCGCTTATACACACCTTTGATGAAGTCAATGCCGCCACGGGTATCATTGAAACGGAGCCTGATGTTTTTGCATTCTTGGCAGGCAAGCAGTCTCACTTAGGCATCGGAATCAATGGCACATTTGGGGTTTGGGAGCTTGATTTGCGTCCAACTCGAGGACACACACCCGGCTCTCCTATCATCAGAGAGCTTATCCACATAGATGACGCTGGCCTCATCATCAGTTTGATTCCAGTGCCAAACGACCCCGACTCATACCTGGTATCTGACTCAACCATGGGTGTGGTGTGGCGGGTGAATCTAAAGACACGGGAGTACAAACTTGGCATCGAGGCCGACGGCATGCGTTCTGTCGTATGGGCTGCCACACAGTTTGGTATCAGCACTATCGAGATTCACAAAGGCTATCTTTACTGGATCAACACTTACACGGCAACGATCTATCGCATTCCCATTAATAATGATGGGTATCCGCCTAGTAGCGCTCAAAGTGAGGTCTATAAAAGTGTTCGCACAATTTACCTCGATGGCTTCACCTTCGGGCCGGGAGATGATGATATAATCTGGGCCGCGACAAATGCTGACAACCGACTCCTTGCCATTAGCCCAGAGAAGGAGGTTACGTTCGTTGCTGGTTATCCGGACGAGATGACCTTGGCAGGAGCGGTGCTACCACAATTTGGAAAGAAATGTGGCGATCGAAATACATTATACATTGTAACTTCAGGCGCCCTCCCCTTTCCTATCAATGGCACTGTCACTGAGGATGGAAAACTGGCTGCCGTTGATACAAAGGGGCTCTTTTGATAGCTGAATAAGACCTGGAGGATTAAATACCTGCAACGATGCCGTTATTCTGTCACTTAATGAACCTCTATTCGATCAAACTTGATGTCTCACAGTTTTCCCTGCGTGTGCTATTTTCAACGACGTATGCCAACTTTGGGAAACATACATCATCTGCATGTCTGGGTAACGATTGTGAAAAGGCCTCTTTGTGAACTAGCGACGATAGACTTGCATTCTCCATTAAAAAATATTCAAACCTTTTTATTGACCCTTCCGAAAATGAGAACTGCACAGCCACGTAAGCCTCTGTCTTCAAATACGGTGTAAGTATAGCCTGAACGCATTGTTGAAAAGGCTCGATTATTATAAAGATCTAGCTACCACTTGTTTGAAATTATTGTGCTCGCAAAAGTACTTTATTAAATCCCCGAATCATCCTGTGGAAACGGCGAGCTGGGCGACCAGTCGTCCCATGCTGCACATGTTCGGTCGAAGATCTTTCTGTCGGTCTGGCCGATGGAAATGGACTTGCGGCTCTCAATAAATTCAAAAGCGAGTCCCTGGCTAGAGTGCCATGCAATATGGCAGTGAACGAGCCCGGCGCCGGGGTTGTCAAGTTGAAACGCGATAGCGAGGTATCCATTTGGAGGGAGAACAGCGACGTCTCTACGAGGGGGGTTCTTGGTGTTGAATGATCTTGTCGTCGTATCCCACTTAGCATTAGTCACTTGTGCTAGGATCCAGAAATCATGGCCATGAAGGTGGATGGGGTGTGCAATGCTAAGGTTACTAGTTAGTGACCGGAAAACGCCATGCCCAACAACGGAAGAATGAACATACTTTCCAAATGCACCGGCACCCATATTCTCAATCACCAGTATCGCCCACTCGTCACCATCTTCAACATGTTTCTAAGCTCAATGTCAGCGATTTCATATCTGCGTGCGTTTCGCATGTCGTAGCACTCACGTCAACCTCTACTACATTGTACTCCAGAGGCAGCTTAGCGCCATCAAAGATCTTCTTCAACGTGGGTTGGTTCCAATCAAGGTATAAGCTGCTGCTGTTGATAGTCCATTGGAGAATTGCCGTGTGGCTTAGTCGGACGTTGACATCTTCGACTGTCGTGCTCGCGAATTTACCCACGTCGAGCTTCAAGTGAGGAACCAAACTTTCTGTTGGCTCATCTACACAAGTTTTCGACTCTGGGATGGTACTGATACTTGTTGGAAAACTCGTGCTCGACGCATCGTATCGTACAATGCCAGTCATGTCGTCTGGGTGGTCGTTGGCAGCCCCTTGACAGGTCTTGACCCAGCCGCCTCGCATCCAGTAATCCCCAGGAGTCGCATTTGCTTCCACCAGAACATCATATCGCTGACCGGAGCTGAGAAGGATACTGTCTACCTCAAAGGGCTCTAAGGCGACAAAGTCATTGCCAATGACCGTGAGCTTGTGGTTGTCGATGCTAAACTGGAAGGCGCTGTCGATCGAGACGTTGATCAACCGTAGCCGATGTTTCTTTCCGGGCTCAAGGACAAGTTCAAACTTCTTGCCGCCTCCGACGCAGTTTGTATCAGTAGAGGCATCACAATCAAAGGTATTCATGCCATTGATTAGGAGGTTGTTCAGGGAATGGGTTAGGCCCCATTTCACCCTGGCTGCCCATGATGTGAAGATAGGCTTGTGCGACCAATCTTGTAGGACAACGGGGCCAAGATCAATGTCATAGTCAGCTGTAGATGGCCCGTTAAATATAAGAGGGCCAAACAGTCCCTCCGCATACTGGAGCGAAAAGTGGCTGTGGTACCAACTCGTGCCATATTGAGTAACCTTGAATCGGTACGTGAGGGTATCGCCAGGCATAATTGGGCACTGAGTTACGCCAGGAACGCCATCATACTCCACAGTTCCAAGCTGACGAACACCGTGCCAATGGATAGCTGTTCCATTCAGCTCCATCCTGTTCGTGACGTGGATGATAAGATCATCGCCCCAATCAGCGACAATTGGTGGACCAGGCATTGTGCCATTAAAAGTCATACAAGAACGTTTGTAGCCATCTTGGTTACATATTGCCTCTTCCACTGACAACCAAATCTCAACTGTTTTGCCCCCATCGGGAAATGTAGTGTAGTAGTTAGTGTCTATGTTGTATTCACCCCAGCAGTTTCGGGAAGTGGGCGTGTTTTTGCACAGATCTACATCTGCTGCACTGCGAGGAAATTTTGTATTGAAGTTCGCTTGGACTTTATCAAATGCCAAAGAAGCCTTTGAAGCCAAGACAAGTAAGATAAAGAGTGAGGTTTTCATCCTGACTGAAGTTGGTTGGATCTGGTTGCGTATTGCCTAGCAAGAAACATGGCCAATCTAGAAAACGGTATGGCAGGGACCACACTTTCCTCCATTATGGACAGAGTATATACAAAAATTATCTACTCAGTCATCAATAATCAATAAGCGTAACATTCGGTGAGAAATCCGCCGGCACTTTCCGCGATGTCTGTAGCGAAGAGTAATAAATCTCCATTTGGAATCGGCTGGGTCAGTCAGAGCTAAAATCTTAGGCAGCGCATAAGGAGTGTTGGGATTTATGTACTTTCCTTCCGAATTCATACAATGTGCCGAATGCTCTCAATTGCCTCGAAGCAAGATTTCGCCCGTTGCTGGATTGCAGAGCGCCGCGAAAGGATACGGAAGTCCCCGAATCCGGTCCCCGAAGTGGCGTACCCCAAACGAGAACTATGCCCCGACTTGCCAACTTGTTCAATTATCTACATACCTTTACAACGCTAACAACCATTATATTTGCTGGCGTTTTCGGCGAAGTATGTACAATCATGGTGTGATGGTCGTTTCTCTCGATTATTTCTCTGTTATCATCGTTATGGGTAGTTCGTTCAGGGTCTTTTAATCTTATCCGGATTTAACCGTGGTTCCAACTTTGTAGGCTATGGTACGAATAGAAAAAATGAATGAACATTTCAGTACTGATTTATGAATACAAGCACAAGGTTTTAGAGACTCCAAAGACCAAGCATCCCATCTGCGTAAGAACCCTTGGAATGACTTCATTGAACTTGAGATTGTATCAGCTTCGCATCATCGGTATTAGCTGTCGTGGAATTGCATAGTCTTGATCTAAAGTAGAAAAAAAAGTTTCTCCACCTTTAACTTTCATGGCGCTATACTGCTGACATGTTACCATCCAAGTATACAGCATCCGCGCGCAGCAGGCGGCCGATTGTGTTCATTCTACAAACACGCTCTCTTTAACTGAGCCATTATTAATATCGTTCTCAAAGGAATCTCCCAAAAGCGGCTCGGTCGAGGCAGAACCATTGTCTGAAATATCGTCAAGCAGACGCGGGGTGCCAAATGTTGGCGGAGACAGTTGGCTCGACGCTGATGTGGTAGAGCCATTAACGGGTGTGAGCGATTTAGGACTCTTGTCCATAGTATCAGTGCCAATGCTTGCCAGTTTCTCAAACACAATGTTGACCATATCGGCAACCGAGCCACCTCCTAGAATCTTCAGTGTCGGGATATCGGCATCTAGCTCCTTAAGAAACCATGCCCGGATGTCGACCGCCACGAGTGAGTCTACTCCTAGCTCAACTAGAGTTATAGAGTCTTGGAGCGGTTTCTCGCTTGGGATGCGGAGCATACGTCTGAGATGAGCCAGGAACGCATTAGTGATAACAACGTATCGTTCTGCTGGTGTCAGTGCCTGTTGCAACTGCGCCTTGACGCTCACAGACCCACTAGAGGTCTTGACAACCGTTTCACTGGCTTTGTCCTTGATGAAATGCGCAAATTTGATGTCTCGTCTGTGCGCTACGTTTGTGACTAAATCGGGAGTAATATAATCAACTCCCATAGCCACCTGCGCCTTTGCTCCTGGAATTTGTCCTCGCCGGCCTGCCAGAACAGTTTCAGCAAAAAGTATGTGCAAGTCGTGTTCACTTATGTTGATATAGCCGAGCGACTGGAAGTAGTCAAAGTCGAAAGTAGTGGAATGAGCGGCGTAGCCTATCCCCAGAACCGCTGGGATGTTCATCGCGGAGCCACATACTCCTCGCCTTTGTCTTTGGTTGACTAAAGAAGTTATGAACTCGTTGGCAGCGGAGTAGTTGCTCTGTCCGCTCCAGCCAATGATGGAAGCGATGCTTGACGCAACAATAAAGAAATCGAGCGAGATATCGTCGTAGAATAACTCGTCCAGGAGCTCGGTGCCCAAGACCTTTGGCTTGGCGACACGAGCGAACTGCTCATAGCTCATGTTGGAAAAGAGTTCATCGTCCAGTATCATTGCACCATTTATAACGCCGGCTATCGGTGGCATCGTAGCAACAATGGTGGCATGAGTTGACCAGAGGGATTCTCGTGATGTGACGTCGAGACTCAAAGCTTGCACGACAGCCCCATACCTGCTCGCCATTTCCTCTATGAACAGTGGATTTACGTTGGGACTGCGGCTGGTAAGAACAACGTATCTCGCACCCTTCGATACCATCCAGCCGGCCAGCGACTGGCCCAGCTCGCCCGCCATTCCCACGAAGAGATAGGTCGCGTCCGCCCTGAACAGCGTCCCTGCATCTATGGCTTGAACCTTGACTTTGGCATCACTGGTATCGGTCCAATCAACCACACCAAGTGGCTCTCTAATGGGTTTGTGATTGACCACATCTTTCAGCGAAATGGACGTAGTGGCGTAAGTTGTGACTCGGTCCCGATACGCCTGCTGCAGCATATCCTGTAGGCTCGCAATGTGCTGCGATTTGTAAACTGCCGTAGAAGTATGGCTCATTATGTTGTGCTCAGTGAGTTTTAAGCAGCCACGAGGCAAACACTTGCTAATGACATCCCTGAGAGCATCTGACTTGAGGCCTCGCGAAAAGTGGACAAATACTGTCGTCGTGGAAGGGACGGAGGTTTGAACGGCGTGTTGCGCTGAATTATGATGCTGAAAAGCAGCAATACCCTTCTCCTCAGCCGACGAAGTCATCAAAACACAGTTGACATTTTTTGATCGGGCCTTCAGGTGCAGTGCAAAATAGGGTTGCGCTTGTATCCGGTGTTACTGTGTCAATGCCCCCGAAGCCTGTATTTCTCAGCGACGTATCCCATTGACTTAAAGTGAACAAGGGGCCCCAAGGTCGCCCGTTCTCAGCTCCAATCCACCACCCAGGAAGGGTGCCGACAGTCATACCGCTGAACAGCAGGTCGGTCGAGGTTAACTCACCAACGACCAGGAAGCCTCCAGGCCTGAGTAGTCGACGAACATTGGACAAGGTGTGTTCAATGTCAGCCGATACATGAAGCACATTGACGGCAACTATAACATCGTAGGTTCCCTCTGCAAACCCTTGTTCCGTTGGACTCTTCTCCATGTTAAAGATCTTGAAATCCATAGTACTAGATTGTTCAACAAAGCGTTCTTCGGCCGCTGGGAAAAATGCCGCCGAAATATCAGTGAATGTATATGATGAATAAGCGTCTCCAATGGCGCTGAAGACGGCTGATGTCGTGGCGCCGGTGCCAGCCCCAACTTCGAGGATATGAAGATTAGGGTATCTGTATGAGATCTGAGCCACGATACGAGACAGCCAACGTCCGGTAAGGCCCGAACAGATGGCATTCTCCTCATAGAACGCTCGAAGAAGACCATCTTTGTTCATGTGCTCCAACATCGATGTACCGGCACGGATAACAGCGGCAAGATTATCTCCGACGACCTCAACAAAGCGAACATCATCGCGGTCCGGGTACTTTGCCAGGATGCGTGAAATATCTTGCCGCGAATCTGCGTTACACGCTGCTGATACCTTTAAATGGGTATTTCTGCTGACCATGTCTACCATACGGTCACACCACGTCAGATACATCTGGAAATGAGGGAGAAGATCATGACGACTTTCGGCTGGAATAGAAACAGACACTTCTCGCGCAAACCAATACGCGACTCGATCAATATCTTTGTAGAGTTGAACATCGTAGTCGGACATTGTCTCTCCAGCGGCGGCAAGTGGTCCATCGGGCAACGAAACGTTATAATGCAGAGCCGAGAACATGGGTAAGTCATCCTTTGGCGTAGCGCGGGAGAAGGGAACCAGCGCGACGCCTTCGATTTGAAGAACTCCTTGGCTATCACCGACAGAGCGCAAATAAATGTCGCCTATGACTTTGGAAGGGTGGTTGCTTCGAAGCACTGATTCAAACTGCAAGTTGATTTGTTTTCCGCCTTTACCGATGGCTGTAAAGTAGGGGTTCAATGTAACGGCGGCAATGGAGACTGGAATATGCATTGACCATAGCTGGGTATCGCCAGGATGCGACCAGGCAGCAAAGAGTGTTTGGAGAGCAGAGTCGCAGACGCCCGGGTGCAAGACAAGGTTGTCGTTCCACGAAGACCCGGACTGATCAGTCAATGTGCCTGTGCTAAATCCGGACTTTCGTTGGATGTTGGACACGCCACGGAATGGCGACGAATACCCATACCCGACTCGAGACAAGTTACGATAAAATTCATTTTCCTCCACAGTCACCAGGCTGAAATGGTTCGTGCGGACGAGAGGAAGACTGTTAGGCTGAGCCATATGTAACTGCGTCTTGATATTTCCCTTGCAGTTCAAAACTGGGTCAAAAAAGCCATTCTGGATCGAGTAAGACGCCCACTCTGCTGTAACTTCTGTTTCAGATTGCCTAATAGATGAGATGCTGAATATTGTCTCGACTCTGTCAGTATCGTCTTGGAAGGCAATGGCTCGCGATATCTCAATATCTCCTAATTGGATCAAGCCAATCTGAACATCTGTGTTGAAGTCAAGAGCTACCACTCTGATCGATTCAATGGCCATTGCCAGGTAGCCGGTAGCAGCAAACACGGTCTGTCCTTGCAATTGATGACCGCTAAGCCATGGCAAATCCTTTGGAGACAAGATATTACGCCACTGGAATTCTCCTGGTGTAGTGGCTTCGGTGCAGGGCATACCCAGTAGTACATTTGGGGCATGAATTGCCTTTCGATATTTGAAGTGATTAGCAAATCTGCTACCTGCCCAGTATGTACGGTTATGGTCAAACGGGTACAGAGGAAGATCAGAGACGACTTTCTGATTCTTAACTCCAGCTAACAAGCTCTCAATGGCGGGCAGCTGCACAAATTCAGGGCCAAGTTGCATCCATATGTTGCCCAGTCCCATACTCAGCTGCTCCACGTCATTTGCGCCGCGGGAAAGGAGTCCAGTGTATGGAACAGTTCCCAAAGTAGAGAGTGCTGGGCCCTTCAGAGCTGGATGGGGCCCGACTTCAATGGCTAAATCGAAACCTGAATACTCATTTATGGCATTGGCGAGAGCATCTGAGAAAAGAACGGTATTACACATATTGTTGACCCAGTATGTGTTATCGAGTTTTGACGCAGTCATAGGTTGGCCCTCGTAGACACTTGAGAACCAAGTCGGCGATGTTTCCATTGGTGACTGAACCGGATGAATGTTGCAAGTCTCCAGAGATGCAAGATATGCTCTGGCGCAAGCGTCCATATGAGCACTGTGATAAGCTGTATCGACCTGTAGTTTTCGGGCGAACAGTCCATCTGCCTTGAGCAGCCCCTCTGCTTCATCCACCGCATCTTCATCACCACTCAAAGTGACACTAGAGCTGGAGTTGATAGCTGCGATCTGGAGCCTTCCTGGAAAATTTTTGTCACAGAAGACTTCTGTTTCACTGGACGATGACCCACCGCAATCATCGCGCCCCTACCAACGTTGGGGTTCGGGCTGGAGGCGAGCTTGGCATGGACGCCACGAAAGTAAGCAATGCGAATTGCATCCTTCGCAGAGATAAAACCAGCTGCGTAAGCAGCGGAGATTTCTCCGGAAGAATGTCCCACTACAGCCGTAAAACAAATACCAGCCGCATGCAGAATGTCTACGAGAACAATCTGAACCGCTGTGCAAAGAGGCTGGGACAGGGCTGCTTCTTTGATGCGCGATGTATCTTTGCAAGCACGTAACTCCTCTTTGAGAGACCATGCTGGTCTATCTTGTTCCAGAGGCAGGTTTTGAAGGGAAGCATCGAGTGTCGCAATACGGGAAGCAACAAATGGGGAACTGTCAATGAGTTCGGCACCCATGCGTGCCCATTGTGCGCCCTGGCCAGTGAAGATACCGAGAATTCGTGGTGAGCCAGAGATAGAGCTGAAGCGAGTGGTGATATTGTTTGCTTCTTCGGCGTGAGTGAGTGAGCTGACAATGCTAGAGAGTGCTTCAATTGCTTGCGAGACATTGGTCGCTGGGACAGATTTCCTGTACGGCAACGTAGAGCGTCTCTGTAACGTATACACCACATCCGATAATTTTACATGATCAGTGCCTCGTAGATAATCAAGATGTTGTGAGAGCATACTCCTGAGGGCGGACTCTGACGACGCTGAGAAGACAAGCGGTGTATAGACTTTTTGGTCAGTTTCAAATCGGCCGCTCGTCTCTGAAGAATACGACTCCAAGATACAGTGACAATTGGTACCGCCAAATCCAAAACTATAAATTTATCACTGCCGTCAGCTTTTTTATTACGCAAATAGGTCCGTAGAAGCCCTTGAGTGCCCCGACAGAAAGGCAAAACGCCCTGGAGCTGAATTGCGACAACTTACCTGTTTACGCTAGCTCTCTTCACCTGACCCTTTCCAGCCGGCCATTCCATTAGTGCAGTAGGAATTTTCAGATTCTTGACGAAAGGCGCGACCTTGGGGTTGAGGGTTTGAAAATGAAGATTCGGTGGAATGGTTCCATGCTTTAAAGCTAAGGCAGTGGCGATCAAGCTTGCCAAACCCGCCGTCCCTTCTGTGTGACCTATCACGGTCTTGATTGAACCGACGAGGATTTTGTCCCCTGTGTTGATGCCGTCGTTGTCATGTGGTAGTAGTGAAGAAGAAATTGCTTGCGCTTCCTGAGGATCTCCAGCTTGTGTACCAGTTCCATGAGCTTGAAAGAACTGTGGTCGATCGTCAGGGTTGTTGATTGGATCAAGCCCAGCACTGGCATAGCATTCTCTGATAAGAGCTGCTTGAGCTGTGCCGCTAGGCATAGTAAGCCCAGGGGTCCGGCCATCTTGATTCACTGCAGTGTTGCGAATGACACAGATGATGGGATCGTTATCGGCGACAGCTTGTGAGAGTCTCTTGAGGACGACAGCCGCCACGCCTTCGCCGCGTGCGTATCCATCGGCGGAAACGTCCCACATGGCACATCGTCCATTTGGAGAGAGCATTCCAAGGTTGCTATCGGATATGTACATGGCTAATGTACTCAAATGGTTAGTAACTTGTCTATAATGAGTGATGGAGTAAGTGTGTATTTAGTATACCAGGACTGAGTATCAAGCTAGTGCCAGCGGCAACTGCAATATTGCTTTTCCCACTTCGAAGGGTTTGGACGGCGAGATCCAGGGCAACTAGACTACTAGAGCAAGCGGTATCAATTGTCATGCTGGGTCCCAGCCAGTCAAAAAAATATGATACCCGGTTTGCGACAATGGCTCGCTCAAGGCCAGTAGCAGCATATCGTGGTAAGCCCTCCCAGTCCCTTGTCAACATAGTGTTGTAGTCGTCGCACATCATTCCGGCGAAGACGGCCGTGTTGGACCCACGTAGTTTTTCCACTGGCAGACCTGCTTCGCAGAGGCAGTCATAGATGACTTCGAGCAGCACGCGCTGTTGCGGATCCATGGCTTCAGCTTCGCTAGCTTGGATATTGAAGAAGCCGGCATCAAACTCTGAGACATTGCATCTCTCTGAGTCTTGCAGGAAATAGGAAGTAGTAGTGTTGGTAGTGCCTGGATGAGTGCCAACTGGGTGGTAGAATGGATCAATATTGAAACGAGATGCTGGGGGCTTGCTCCGGAGGTCTCGAGGGTGTTGTAGAAGCGACCACAGCTTAGATGGCGTGTCTGCACCACCAGGCAGGCGACAGCCGGAGCCAATAATTGCAATAGGCTCAGCCATTATAGTATGATTGACAGTTCGCAGGAGAAACTTTGGGAATGTAAGTGGTTACAGAAATGTTGAGTTTTGTCAAGAGAGCATGTAGCTGTGCTGTTGTGATTTCTGATGTAAAGCTTCATGGGCTCAGTTAAATCAGAAAGCGTGTACTAGGAATATCCTAGCCTGAGCTATAAGGTCTTGTAGTAGTAAATTTAAATAACCAACGAGACGATCGTTCGGAAATAACTGCAGCTGCATGAAGCAATTCTGCTGGAGACTTCGTTTCATTCGGAGTAAACGTTGCGAACTTGTTGATCAAAATAGATACTAGAGACATTCCTAATTCCTCGGAAGGGATTGGAAATAGAATAGAAACACGGAACCATATCGGTGGGATGTCTAAGTAGTTGGACTCGTCGCAGGAGCTTACACGACGTGTCCGATAGCATGGGGCTGTGCGCTGCGTGGTAGAACCGGAAGCATCAGCACCGCTGATCATACTCCAAGTTCATACTTCTCAAGCGTACCGAACCCCGTGAATCGGAAGGCAGGGAACAAAAGCGTGCATCGGATAAATACGATATAAGCTTAGTTAAATGAGCAATACTGCTTTACCCCGTATGGCTCGAAACTTCACTTGTCCCACACACCGGAGGAGATGCGAGATACCCTTTACGCTATGTTGCGACCTTTCGAAACAGGAGAATGCCGACCACTGATAGTGGTGATTTCGCTACTTAATAATCAGAACATAATTTTGGATTTGAACCAAAGGAGGTAGAGTCGTCAGCCGCGTGGGTCGGGGTCTTCGGCATAATTGGCAAGTCGGGACTCGGAGCGATGGCGACCAGAATAGGAACCAACTGGTGCAAGAATTCACATATTACAGCGACTTTGGCCCTGGCATGCTGGTAAGAAATTTGCATATTTTTTGATCGCAGCCCCATCGTCTTTCACAATAGTAACCTTAGTAAACTTCAGTGCGACTCCAACATTCACCACCAGAACTTTTGAAATGGTTCCAAAACTTGTCGTAATTGTAATATTTCTTTTAACACTTGGAAGCTGTTCGTATCTCACACTGTCTACAGGTCGGAGGTTCTATCGCTGGTCTCTTGCAAGGTCTACAGCTCAAGCGAAAGGGCAGCCACGTCATAATACTGGAACAAGATCCGTCAAAAGACCGCCACAGCCACGAGTCTGGTGTCCAAATCGGACCAAGCGTGGTCACTCTTCTGGAAAACTATGATGCGACAGGTCGGCCAGCTGCCATATTGGCTGAGTATGTCAGTGTTGCTTGGCGCAAGAGGCTCAGGATTTTCAACACGCCGTCACCTCGCCACATGAGCAACTGGGGATGTCTATACCAGATACTGCGAGCCAACTTTGACGGTCTGCGATCTGACGCCGTGCCGGAGCCCCCTCAGGCCAAACCAACCGATGGCAAGGTAGAGTATCGATCTGGCAAGCGAGTAACCGATTTGAGCTATAATGAGGACAAGGGGACAGTAACAGTTTTGTTTGCGGACGTGACTACTGGCGAGCAAGACAAGCTCACTGCTGATTTGGTCCTGGGTGCCGACGGTATACATTCTACTGTCAGAAGCCTGCTCCTAGCACCCACTCGAAAGGAATACGGCGGCTATATTGGTTGGAGGGGGACGGTGCCCGAGAATCTGCTGTCGCCGAAGACAGTGGAGTACTTCTCCAACAGGTTAAACTTCTCTCTAATGCAGGGCACATATTTCATCAGGTACGTTGATGTACTCATGCAGGTTCAGCTGCAGTCGCGCTGTACAACACAACACTCACTCACACACAAAAGCTACATTATCCCTACGGAATCTGGACAGGTGGAGCCAGGCCAGCGGCTCTTGAACTGGGTATGGTACTACAAAGTTGCGGACGGGTCGACAGAGCTGGAGGCTATATTCACCGATAAGAATGGAAAGATTCGCCCCAACACAGTTCCCGTTGGCTTGGTTGACCCGGACTTATGGGCCAGTCAGAAGGCGCGCTACGTCGACAAAATGACAGGACCATTGGCCGAGATAGTCTCCAGGACGCCGCAGCCATTTGTCACAAAAGTACGTGAGGCAGAGTGCGAGGCTTCCAGCTTCTATGACGGACACGTCGTCCTGGTGGGAGACGCATTCGCCGCCTTCAGGTCTCATATGGGACTTGCATCAGAGCAAGCGGCTCGCCACTGTATCCAAATGGGTATGCTTTGGAAAGGCGAAATTTCACAGCGTGAGAGGGACCAAATGGCCACAGACTATGCCAAGAAATATCTTCTGCTCAACAAAATCATTGGCTTGGGAGGACTGGGCATGGTATTGCAAGTGTTGAAGCTGGCAAGCGCTTACATGTGGCTGTTGATTGGGCAATCAGTTCGTCAAGCGCAACATTGACACTTCGTTACTCTAGACTCGTTTATTTTATTTTATTTTGCATTTCCAGATGACTTTAACTTGTATATTTCATTATTTGTATCGGAATAAAGAAAATTTCAAAGCTATGTCTAGTGCAATACATCCCAACTACATCCCCAGTCCCGAAGACACTTTATTCACTTTCTACTCCAAGTTTAAATTTGCATTTTCGACCGTTGCTCAAACACGGAAATACAACAATTCGATTTGAATATTCAGTAGCTTTTACATTGCCATGATGTAATACTAGCCTACTGCGGCAACGGGATGTTGAAGCATTCTACCGAAGCGACTGTCCTCTCCGCATTAACAGCAGGTTGACCAAGGATGTAAAGATTCTGCAGCCCTTCATACTTTCCGTCGACCTGAACGATCAGTCTAGTATTCTGAATAGGGCCACTTCCCAAACCAGATTCCTCTATGTAAAATGGTGACCCGTCGCTTGCGTGACCGTAGGCGTAGATGAAGGCTAGCTGTGCCTTGGTGCCTACCCCATTGTCATTGGCGACCAGAATTGGTGCCGCAAGCCCACCGTCAATAGTTGCGTTCAGCCCAGGACCGTAGATGGATCCGCCAGTGATTGGCTCGACGATGCGTTTTCCGCCTTCTAGAAGGGGAATAGGGTCGAGGGGTTTCCCGAGATTGACAGTCGCACTGAAGAGGTATGTTGGGGACGGGACTGTAATAGCCGCCATTTCAGAGACTGAGGCTGATGTCCCGGTCATTTTCCTTTCTGTGTTTGGTTGTTTTCCTGAAGATGGTGTGCAAAGGACAATGGTAGTGTTGCAGATGAAACAGGCCGCCGATGCGGCGGTATTCGATAACCAGGCGAGAGGCAATGACTATTTGACGGCAAGACGATAGTACTAAGAGTTTCTTTGTACGTAAAAAGACTTTTACAGTCATCAAGCACTGCTGAAATCATATTGATTACCACGCACCGGCCATCGGAACCATGTTCGTAGATACGGCACGCCAGCTGCCTGTTTGGGCAACCCTCCGATGAGAGGGATCGAAATGCGGCGCCGCCATTTTTTCTGAACCTGAGGCTTCACTCCTTCCCTAATTTCCGGTAGACTGCCATTTGTCAAGAATGGGACCGTACCGCTTGCATTACACTGCACATTCGCGCCGCATGCTCTTGTTTTATGCCGTATACGCGAGGTTTCGGCGCTAGCAAGTATTGCGGAGAGCAGAGCATAACTGTCAACAGTAAACAAGAAGGATTAAAGTCTCCGAAGCCGGTGCATTTGAGCGATTAATCTAGGATAGGTATACTAGATATCGGGAAGTTCATTTCCCATGTGTCCCAAGAACGCGACATGTGTCAAGTGCCATGTCCGACTGCCGTAGCGGGGGAGGGCTCCAAGGCCGACAGTCTACAGACTGCGTGCGAGTCTATCAAAGCGTGGATCCACGATTTGTGTAAGCTATGCTCTCAAAATTGCCCAAAAGCTCTGGTGAAAGTGTGACAGAAGATACAGAAGATAGACTGTAGTTAAAAATTCAGTGAAGCCGTCACTCCAATCAATATTCAAGCTGCAGCAGGCAGGCTTTTACCATTCCATGGTAGTCCACTGAAGGACTTGGCCTTGCGCTCTACACCATGCTGAGACCTTCATGAGCTCCTGCCCTTGAATCCATAACATTTTCAATTGATTCTGAGTCTATTTTATCAATTGCGCTTTTCTCAGCCGCCACCGAACGTAACCAATGCTTACACGTTCGATTCTTTACAACCTAACTCCACACTCCCATTTTCGACATCCACTCCTCTAGTCGTGGATTTGACTCTGGTGTTTCGCTGATATTTGAGAAGAAAGAAAAGTCATGATTCTGCGGCATTGCGCGCGTATAGTCTTTAAATAAATCCGGCTGGAAAAGAAAACCAGCTGCAACAACATTAGCCTTTGAATGTTACACCGACTGAACCGCATTACCGCTCCAACTTACCATCTGGTCGCACTAGCTCTTGGAGCATTTGGCTCGGATCAAATGCCACTTCGGCGTCTATATTATTGAACGATGACTGAACAGCCCCTGATGAGCTGCCCGCGTTGGCAGTTGTAACTCCTGCATCATAATGTAGACTAGCAGGGAACCGGTGGCCATCTATCCCAACTCTTGCTAGCACAGCACTTGTAGTATCGGCAGCCTGTCTTGCCTCCTGAGATCTGCGGCTGTTTCGCATCCATATAGTTCTTGAGCGCCGCAGTGCTGCAATTATGTCTTCGTCTCGACCTAGGGTTATTTGCCGGTATAGTAGCGAACATAGTATCATAGTGGCCGTGAGGAATTGGTGGTTTAGAATGGAGCTCAAACGCCATCTCATCATATGCAGCTGTCCAGCTGGACAAGTCTCTTCGTCCATGATGAACTGGATATCCAGCAGACTGAGCGCAGCGTCTAGGCACACTTTGCGGGAATACGCATACGAATTTTGCTCAGGCGGCTCTAGGTAGAGAAAACGCCGGTGTAGCATGATTTGGCCCTTGTAGAAAATCTGACTGATAAATAGGCGCGCTATGATGACCTGAGGGGAGTCAGTCACACTGGCAGCCAAGGGCTTTGGCTGTAGCAGCAGCGGAATGGTGGCTTGAGCGTCCTGTAACAGCCTATCAAAGCGGGTTATCTCAGAGTAGCTACATGGCGTAACGGCTGAAGTGAGATCTGCGATTTTACCAACGATTCTGAGTATCCGGATCCTGGCAATAATACCTAGAGATGTTGTGTGCTCGTTTTCGGGTCGTGAAGCAGGGAGCTCCGTCATTCTTCTGTCTAGATCGGCGTCATTTAGGTTTCGAGGCTCAGCGGTGTCCCACTGCCAGTCTGAAATGATGCGCGGCATGCCCATCTGACTTGATATAAGAACGTCGGCTTGAACGAGAGTTGCCCACAGACGTCGACGCATTTCGCTTTGTAGAGGACCTAGCTTAGGGAAGTGGCTAGGGTCACGATGGTAGCCGACTGACATGGCGAATTTGATTGTGAGGGCGAGTAGGGCCCAAGTATCCTTGTTGGCGTCAGTGCATATGGCGAACTCTACATGCAAGTAGTGGACCAAGGCTTCAGGCACGTATGGGCCAGTCTTGTATATTCACCTAAAACTAGACACTGCACAATCTTTTCGCGATACAAATCTGCTTGGAGGAGCCCCTGATCACGTTCGTATCCGGGCATTGCATCAGCAACATCTGACGTTATCACGGAGAGACATATTATGCCAAACAAGAGGCCAATCCAGATTATTGATGCCTCAGATGGTTTAGCCCAAAATGCCTCATATTCCTCGAGGAACGTCGGGCCATGAACAATGCCTGGTCAGAGTCAGTGAGAGTTACTAGATTGTAGGACTGACAAGTAGTGTTTGCTCACAAGACGCCAACTCCAGGCAAGTGAAATAGCGCGATAGATATCGGTCGACAGCAAGCCTGGGCGGTAGTGCGGCAAGAATCTCTTCTCGCGAAGACGGGCGCGGACAGCCGTAGAGGAGCAGCGCGTGACGGGCTGGAGGAATCCAAGCCGGGTCAGGTTCATTGACATTGTCCAAACTTGTGGCGTCAACCGCCCCAAAGAGCCTCATCTTCTCTTCGTGATCGACTTGGTCCTTAAGGTCGGTGATGCTGTCTAGAATGGCGGCCCAGTGCTCACCCCCGACATACCGGAGCTCGGAATCATCAACGCGCAAGCTGCCGCACTCTGACGGTACATCAATGGAGTCGACTAGTTGAGGGCTGACACGATCACTGGGGGTCGCACTTGACGCGCCGGGCGGCATGGTCGGGTGGTTAGCTTCCTGGGCGGAAGGTATTTGCATCATGATCAGACGCTCAAGCTGAACCAGACGGTCATGAAGGCTTGGGGCTGTAGCGCCGGTCTTGGGGCCTTCTACATAGCTACAGATGACGTTTCGTGAGACGCATCTGGAGCAGGGTTGCTTGCGATCACACCGCAGCCTATGGAGAACACGTTCAAGGTGAGCAACGGACACACTTATAAGTAATCAACGGCCCCCCGCAGAGATGCTCGGCCCTGGGATGGGCTCGGCAAGGATGTTAGGGTAGATAGAAGCTTACTTGCGGCGGCGACAGAGATTGCACGAGAGCTGTGGTTTCTCCCGGCGCCGGCTGTTGTTGGTGGAAGTGCCTGGCGTAGAATCCGCCTGGTGTAGCTTGGCGGGTGAAGCTGGCGTTGTCGTGTGAACGGCAGCCATGTGAGGTTTTCCCGCCGAATTTGAGTCGACAACTGGGGAGTTATGCGAGCAAAAAGGGACAAGTCTATGCGGAACGAGTTGAGGAGCCAACACGCGGTGTGAATACAGTGTTAAAGGGCTAGGAATTGCTGAGACGAAAGTCGATGGTTGCGGAGGGAGTCGTGACTGAGTGGAGTTGCTCTTGACGCCATGTTGGGCGGAGCTGAAACGGGCGACAATTAAGCAAGCCACTAATAATCGGGCGGCTTGCAGTGAATCGGGGTGTTGGAACCCACTATAAACCGGCCCGAATCACCTATATTACTAGGCAATACAGGTGAATACAATCAGCCCCACCTGCTATTGTTGACGTGCAAGGGTGCTATGGTAGCATAGCCAGCATTTAACCTCATCTACAAAAAACACAAAAGAAGATGGATTGAGGAGTACTGCATGAAAAATACAGTTACTTTTTAAATTAAACTATTTTAGATATATTATCTGCATTAGAGTCTTTTCTAGGTAGACCATCTCAAGCCCACATCACCTGTACAACTGGCCTTCACACTCAGATCTTGACCGTAGACTTATTACGAAGCTGTTCACCATACTTGTAAAGCAGAATGGACGCAGGAATAAAAGCCAGCGAGAGGAGCCCCAACAAGGTGTTTCCCCACCCCAAATTAAGTGTTTTGTACATGTGAGGGCCGGCCAAGGGCAGAAACGTGCCACCGAGGTAGCGTAGGAGGATATTTGCGCCTAGAGCAGAGGCGGCTGCTTCGGTGCCGAAGAGATCAACAAGATAGAGTTGAGTGAGCATCTGTAAAAGTTAGCTCTCTGTATTTCCCATATCGTTGATCTTCTGAGTGCATACTAGAACAAAAAAAGCACCATATCCCACAAGAGCAGTGCCAAGGATCGGAACAAACCAGTGTACTTTGTAGTACGCTGTCCAACCGTAGATAAACAGGCCAACTGGAATACAGGGGCCGAACCAGATCATCAAGATTAGACGATGTTCCGGCTTCACTGTCGTTGTACCGTCCCGTTTCATGGCTGCAGCCTGAATTCGGGGATTGAAGACAGTAGATAGCACTATCCCCGTCATGGCTGCCATACCCAGGCCCAGGTACACCAAGCCGGACATGGCGGTACTGAAGCCATATTGGCCTCTAAACACGCCATCAAAAGTGCTTAGCAAGAGGTACATGACACCAAAGATAAATGCCACGTAGAGGGACATGACCAGCAGAACAGGCGAGCGGATGAGTAGCATGGTCGGTCGAACGAGAGCTTGGAGGAGAACCTGTCGAGGCGTGGTTGTGCGCGCGAACTTGGACCGCATGTTGGGGTTGCCAGTAGACGCCCGGAGGCGAGCCGCCTTGCGGTCAAGGATAACCTTGGGGTGAGTCTCTCGCATAGTGACAAAGCTGATGGCTTGCACGCCGCCGCCGATGGCCGCAAGCACCCAGAAGGTCCAACGCCATCCTTTTGCGGAAGCAACGAAGCCGCCAATCACGGGTCCAAGAACCTAGTAAACAGAAAAGGTCAGACTTGATTGAAGCATTAGCTACTAAGGGAATATAATCAGCTTACCGGTCCTATCATGGGGCCCATACTAAAGAAAGCGGTCGCTAGGGCGCGTCTTTCGGGACTCGAGATGTCGGCAATGGTACCACCACCGAGCGCCAGCGGTGTGCCACCAGCACAGCCTGATAGGAATCGGAAAAGCATAAACTGAGCTGTGTTCTGACTTGCGGCATTGCCAATGACGAATGCAACGAATGCAACCATGGAGCCATGGTACACCAACAGCCGGCCATAAGCCTCACTGAGAGGCGACATAAACATTGGTCCAATGGAAACTCCCAGGATATAAAGCGTAATTGCCAAAGTGCTGACGGTTGCTGAGGAGATGTGGAATTCTTGGTTAAGCTGGCTGATTCCGGGGGCAAAAATAGTAGGCGCAAAGTTGCTGCAACCTCTCTCATTAGTTTAAACAATACATATAAAGTAGTGTTGGGTTAGGGGTTAGCTCTGTTATTGAGAGCCAACATACGTGACGAGACCCAACACGGAGACTAAAATGATATGTGCCCATCGCTTGCCGCTCGACCAGTTGTGCGGATTCTGTGCATCACCCGACCCATCCCAACCGACAATGTTGGGGTCGAGGGCTTCAATGGGAACAGTTTCCAACGTATTTTCGGCTTTCCCCTCTTCCTCAGAGCAATTTCTGGTGGTTGATGTCGACATGACGTGCTCTGTCCTATTGTGTGTATGGCGCCAAGAGAACAGAGCGATCGGAAGGAGGGTGAGTAGTGTAGTTCTCACGCTATAAAGGCTACTCTACGTGAGAACTGTATTTTAGATATAAAATGCTTATAAACCACGTGAACTAAATAGAAAGCTTGGGCATGACTATTAGCGGTTTGCAATAAAGTTCAGCTCCGAAACGTCCGATTAAGACGGGACAAAGCAAACGATCATGCTATGAAACACGTGCGTCAATGCAATAAACTAAGCCTATGGACGTTCTCGTATGCCTGGGAGGGCCTTTTTTTTTTTTTTGTTTTTTGTTTTTTGTTGCTCTTCAGGACATCCCGCTCGGTCGTCGGAAGCAATCCCGTGAGAGCTACGAGTAAGCCTTGCGTTCCAATATACTACCCAGTTGAGACGCCGTTCGCTGTCATGCCGCTGGTGGGCCGTGGCGCCTCGGAGGGTCGGAGGGTCGGGGTGGAGGGTCGGGTGGAGCGTCTCGCGGAGGGTCGGGCCCGAGGACACGGGATGGGGCTTTAGATCCGGTCCACTTGGCAACGTTCCCGTTTCCGCCACGGAGCCGGGGCTGTGTTCGCGCCAAATTGCCCGTGCCTGTAGTTCAATTGTATTTTCTCTTCGGTAACGGATGATCATGTCCTACGCAGTCAAGTTACAGTCCAGCCATGCCCTTATGGGAATGTACTCCTAATATCAAAGTACCAGCCCGACATGTTTGCACTGCGGTATGTAAAAATCAAATCTCATTAGTTTTGGTCTGCGCTTCTGTCGTATCGGGCCTGTATCATCCGATGGGCCGTCGCACCGAGATACTTTTTGCGGAGCATGCTACCGTGTCGAAAACTACAGTCGTGCAGATAATACCAAGGAATCAAGGGTCACTATTATAGTAACGGGAGTACTATCTGGTACATCATTCTGTCAGCCGAGCGGTGTTCCTTAAAACGGTCTATATAGCGCCCAGCATGATGCTACTACTATATAGCCAGCAGGTCCGCGGATAAAGGCCATTTATATATCCAGGAATTGTTTCAGTAGCCCGTTAAATTGCTTTATCTTGTCCTTCAAGCGTGCCGACTGCTCCCGCACTGCTTCGTGCAAGGGGCTGTTTGTTAAAGTCACCATCGCCCCGTTTCTGAATAATGAATCTCCCTCCCACTCATGGCTCTCGTTTGAGTCTGAAACAGTTTCCCTCGGGAATTCGGCTTGAATATACTCGGTTATTCTAACATCAGCTTGCAGACTCAAGGCTTTTTCAGATCCTTTTAAAGAGCCCAGGAGCAAAAAGACCGCCTTTCTCGCCCTGCTGGCTAGGTCCTTTTCCATGCTGGGCTGGAATTGGCCAAGACACAGTCCGCGATAGGAATACACGGAAGACGATGAGCTGTCTTGGGATGCACCCTGCAGTTTCAGCAGATGTTGAATCAAGTCATCCAGAATTGAGGAGTAGATGCGCGTTAACGTCGTATAGCAGGACAGCACGACCAGGGTGGTTGGCGCATCGAGAAAGAAAGTATCCACAAACTCATTACACACGCCTTTAGTAAGAATGGTGTGAAAGCGCTGCGAGAGAAAAAGCGCATCTCCAATGGGGTATGTGTCCAGATCACCACCAGAGATCATTAGAATCCGCTTGTGGTAGTTCGACATGTCGGCTAAGAGGTCGGTCAGGTCAGCAATTCCGCATGAGCTCTTTGTTACCCAGTCTGAACCCAGGTTAGAGAGCATGTCGCCAGATGATACGGGAACATCCCCCTCAATGCCTAACCCAAACTCATATAGGCCGGGCTCGGTGGCGCTATCGCAGGCGTAACCAATGTTGTCGTCTGAAGAAGGTCTAGATCCATCAGGCACAGCCAGTTCTTCCATGAGAGTCGGACAGCACTCTGCCATGTCCCAGTGCATGGAATCAGTTGTTAGCACATGGGTTGGTGACGTGTCCTTTGGGAACTCAACGGATAGGCTGCTGTCATTTGCTGCTCCTCGCCCCTGCTTATCTTGCATGGGCGTCAACATGCCCTCCCGCGGTGGATCGCTGTCAATGGTTAACGAAGACGAGGAGGAAGACAGTGTAAATATATTGGTCCACGGTACGTCTGAATTTGGGGCAATCTTTTCGCAGCCAGATTGGGAATCACTATGCGCACTTTTGGGCAGGCGCCCCGACCGCGATCTTGTGGAAAAGTGGCACGCCTTTGGAGGTTTCGATTTAAGACACCGCTGACACGGTGCATTTGGGTTTGATTTGGAAGTCTGTACGCAGCGTAGCTTCTGCGAGCGACACCAATCGCATGACGACCGCAGCGGCATATCAGTCTTGGTGGCACCCATGTTGTAAAAGCCGAGCGGTAGCCGGACGGAGGGCAATTGGCATAGCTGAGCTTGGCGAAAGGAAAAGGGAAAAAGGAATAGAAAAAAAAAATGAAAGAAACACAGGAAAGTAACAACAAGGCAATATAATGATGATAAACGAAGGAGCTACTATAGAAAGAGGACATAACAGGCAAGGAGACTCCATGCTCAGAGATGGTTGAGAATGCCACAAGCAGGGTTATATAGTATGGCTAAACAGGACTTGCCGAATGGCAGCCTAGGCAGGAGACTAGCAGGACGGGATGATACCACACCATTGTATTAGATAAACAGAGAACACCATAGGTTGTTACTGTCTATGTAAAAAAATGCGAGCGAGCAGCAATAATACTGTATAGTTCTCGCATGCAAGGCATACCCCACATATGCGGGATGTGTTCAGCCTAAGAGCTCTAGCCACGGAGCTGAAAAGCAGCCAAACACGCATTCCGCGATTCCGGATTTTATCGTCCGGCACTCGCCTTATTCGAGTATGTTTGGCTGCTCTGCAGCTCCAGGGTTCTGGATTTGCTCCATCTTAGTTGTGGCGCTAAGACTCCACTTGCATGGAAGGACAAATAGTCGACAACCGACCGCAAAGACACAGCTTTCATTGATAACGAAGGAGCGGCGCTGCACAATATTGCCGCTCAGAGGCCATTGCAGTAGTAAGCCTCTCCTTGCTAGTTAGCAGTAACGCCAACGTATTCTTAGCCTTCACTCACCGGCTAGCCTTTGTAGCCGAGGTTCATTACATAATAAGTAGTACTATCGAGGCTTTTCGATGTCCTATATGTCCATAGCTGTGGCACACCTGCTGTGGCACGTAAGGTGGGTTACGTTTCGGGTAAAATCTTTCTACGTTGTAGGAGATCAGATGTCCGCGGAGGTTTGTTGGCCGTGCTCAACAACGGCCAGTTCCACTAAAAACAAGGGTCCAGATAGAGTTTCTGATACGAGATACATGCGCGCAGTATACTCAAGGACGGCGCGGGGTGCGTCGAACGAATCCTCTTCGCGGCGATATAGCCAGGTGTTAATAGGAAAGGGCGTGTTGTATTGTTACCCAGGTCGGAGAAAACCGGCGTAAGCATGCATATTTGTCTTCAGCTCAGGCAGCTTAACAACGCTAGCGTTACTTTGGTGGTAGCCTGGATTGCCCTGGCTTGCTTACTAGACGCACACGTGCTGTTAGAATGATATAGCACAGGACTCTCCAGGTTGTATTGTTATATGACAGCTGAACGACAAACGGCCGCTTGTATTGCCAAGAACTCGCGATTATGCCGGGTCGCACTACGGACGTACATCCAGTTATCATTCAGCCGTGGGCTTACTTTACATTAATCGGGTAAGCTTCCCAGAATGAGTTTAGGTACAGACATGGATTCCAAAAGCTTTCCCAGGTCTGATTGGTCCTATTTGTATGGTCCGATGCAATAAGAGGCGCCACGGGATGATGCTGGTCAAAAAGTGGGATTATCTAGCAAACCCCTGAGTTATTTGCTATTTTGCGTTGCATGGGACTTCAGTCACGCAACTCCTCTTCACGCCTTTCATGACATAATGAGTTCTGGGTACGCTTCTTCACGGGTTCAAGATTATCTGATTTTTGTTTGTTTGCGCCTGCTGTGGCGAGAAGAAACCGACGGGCGACTTCGTACGTAAACGAAAATCTGCTGGGAACACTAAGACGCATAACATTGACGAGTACAGGGACAAATGGCGTGGTTTTCGAATATTAACAAGCGTTTTGCAAGAATGCGAGCATCGAGTTTCTGAAATTTTCATTGCCAAGCACCACCTGAACAGACCTGGCATAAACTACCGATTTTCGATCAGCCATGCCAAGAGTATGACAATTTTGTTGACCTACTGTCGAGCTCTGGGTTCCGATGCCTCGATCTAACCTTGCTTACAGACGTACATATTCCCAGTGGAAAGATGTTCAAAGTTGCAGCATTTTCATTACCTGCATAGTCAAATAAAGACTGTAACTCGTCATGCTCAAAAACAGCGATGAATTATGCTGTATGACGAGTATCATCGCCACGCGAGCCTCGTTATATGATGGGATACATATAAATACAACGTCATGGTTGACCCTAATCAGGCAATGGTGACTGTAAAGTTACGCCAGAGACCCCTTGCTTGGTGGCGCCAAAGACGTAGCTATGGCGTCTTCCAAACCATTTCTGTCTCAGCCCTGAACCGGTGGGGGGGTTGCCACCACTCCGCCGCCCGCTATGCCGGTTCCGTTCCGTCGGAGCGGCGACTAGAAAAAAAATGTCTCGACCCTGGAAAATCACCACAGCCAACAGCCGACTGATTTCTTCAACCCTCACAAACTCAAACTCGAATTGCGGTTTTTTCAAAAATGCATCCGCTCGCAGCCGCCGAGCTCCAGGGTAACGGAACGGACGGCATCCCGTTCCGCGCCCGCGAGAACCACATACACCGGACGTGGGCGCGCACCTTTTCTTCGCTGCCGGAGCTATACATCCAACCCGAGACCATCGCCGAGGTCGAAAAGGTGGTCAATCTTGCGCGCAAATGCCGCCGACGCATAGTCACGACGGGCTGCGGCCACTCGCCGTCGAATATTACATGTACATCGAGCTGGCTGATTAATCTGGACAACTTCAATACCGTGAAAGATGTGGATGAGGAGAAGGGCATTGTGGTCATGGATAGCGGCATCCGGCTGTATACGCTGTGCGAGGAGCTGGAGAAACATGGTTTTGCGATGCCCAACTTGGGGAGTATCAATGCGCAGTCTATGGCTGGGGCTATTTCTACGGGAACTCACGGCAGTAGCTTCGTTCACGGGCTCATGTCGGAAGATGTACTCTCGTTGCGAATCACCCTCGCCGACGGCACGACGCAGTTTTGCTCGCCCGACACGAAGCCGGACCTGTTCCGCGCTGCGATACTTTCCCTCGGAGCGCTGGGTATCATCACCGAGGTGACGCTGCGTGTGGTGCCGGCCTTTAAGCTCAAGTGGCGACAGACCGTTGACACCCACCACAAGCTGTATGCATCGTGGCATGGGGACCTGTGGAAGCAGAGTGAATTTGTGCGCGTGTGGTGGTTCCCGTATACCCGACGAGCCGTAGTATGGCATGCCGATAAGACGGACAAGCCGGAGGAGGATCCGGTTGCGAGTTACTATGACGGAGCCCTAGGCTATTACGTCTACCACAACTTGCTCTACCTAGCCCAGTTTGTCCCTCGCATACTGCCGTGGGTGGAATGGTTCGTCTTTGGTATGCAATACGGCTTCGCCAACGGATCTACCACCCAAGCCGTCCAAGCCAGCCGCAAGGCTCTGCTGATGAACTGCCTCTACTCGCAATACGTCAACGAATGGGCCATTTCGCTGGAAAAAGGGCCCGAGGCTCTTCGCAGACTAAGCTCGTGGCTCAACCGCCTTTCTCCGGACGACAAAGACTACGTTCCTCACCACATTCCCGTTTCCGCTGACGGACTCTACGTTCATGCACCCGTCGAAGTGCGCGTCAGCGACACCAGCCGTACCCCAGCCTCCCACCGCCCTTTCCTCGACCCGACCGTCGACGACGGACCAACCTTGTACCTAAACGCAACTCTCTACAGACCATACTGGCGCGACCCTCCATGCCGTGAGCGATACTACCAGGGCTTTGAATGGCTTATGCGCGACATGGGAGGAAAGCCACACTGGGCCAAGAACTTTGAAAGCGGCCTCGAAGACGTCGAGCGATTCTATGGCAAGAATCTCGACGAGTTTCGTCAGCTGCGCGACCAAGTTGACCCAGAGGGCATGTTTGTCGGCGCTTGGCATCGGGACAAGATTCTGGCCCCGGGCGAGAAGCTTGCGCTTGAAGAGGAAGAAACGTCGCGGACAAAGAGTGTGTCGAATGGTGTCACGACGTATGGGCGCATATAAGATATATTATTTGATATACGTTTTCCTTGAACGTTTTCTCTTTTTGGACCGCTTTTGGGCGTACAGCGAGGTAGACCTATGTTTATGATGGCAAAGATATTAGACTTTAGATGATAATAATAGACAATCACAGCCGCACGGCTACAACAACCGATACGGTGCAGTTGCTCATTGTTTTTCTGCGTAGCGAAGTTTTCAGGCCCTTGGGCGTCCTTTCAATGCGAACATCAAATGCCGGATTCCCTATGTAAGGGAAAGGTCCAATTTTAAGGGACAGTCTTCGAATCATATATGCTCTACTTATACGCTCGTCAGCCTAACCCGCAGCCTTGCGCAAAGTTCCGCAAAGTTCCGCAAAAGTTCCGCACCCAGGCCATATTTTAATACCCCACTGACAATATTCCGCCGTGTAAGCCGTCAAAATGCTGACGTGAACAATCTTACAACGTATTTCAACGCTCTTCCAAAAACCCTCCCAAATCTCACTCAGTCGATAAGCAAAGTAACCAGAAAGGCACAAACTCCCCAAGCACGCGCGTTGTTCCATTCTATACTCGGCGGAAGGCCGCTGCGCAATACACAACAATGCTCCAACGGCCCACCAGCCGCACAAAGGCGTGCTTCCCATGCATTCGCGCCAAGCGCCGGTGCGACAAAGGAATGCCCGCTTGCCAGCGTTGTATATCAAGAGATGTGCGCTGCGAGTATTCGGCGAAACGACCATATGTGCGCGAGCCCAAGCCCAGAGTAGAGCCGGCATTCGACACGACGTCCTCGCCAAAAGACCTGCTGTCCGAAATTGCAGTTGCCTCGAAAGATGTCGACATTGACAAGTCACTGTTTGAATTCTTTCAAACAATCGACTACCAACAGGACGGGTATGGCTTTGACCCCAGCGTCGACTTTTCAACTTCAATATCGTCAAGCCCAAGCCAGGTGGCTACTCAGAAGTATTCCTCTTTACGAGACAAGAGCCACTTGGTACAGGTAGGTATTGTCAAGGCATATGTCAAGCAAATTGGCGCATGGATGCACGAATGGGCTATAAAATCCCACTGCCCATTCATTCACCGCCAACTCTACGCCGAAACCGGTCTTCCAGGGTGTCTACAAGATGCTTTTGCCTGCCTGACTTGCTACGCTGCCAAGAATGATGACAATGAGGAGTACGTCTGGCAGACTATCGAGTCGAAAGCGAATGCATTTTTCGAAAAGCACCAGAGTAATCTTCTTCTTACACCGCCATCCGTGTGTGAAATGGTTTCGCTAGGAAGCAACTCTATCTTGGACTTGCTGTCCAAAACGCAAGCAGGAATCATCTATCTAAATTTACGCCTCTTTGACGGTGACATTCGCCAGCGCGCACAAGCCGAACGACATATTCCGACTCTGACCGATTGGTTAAAGCAGCTGATGCATATTGCTCAACGATCGCAACATCTGAACATTGTCGATGAGATCACAATGGCCGAGGGCCTCTGGCGCGACTGGGTGCTCCATGAAAGTGTGCGCCGGTCGGGAATGACGGGTGCTTATTTACAAACGATATACAAAATGTTGCGTGATAATGAGGCCACTTGTAGTGGCAAGGTGCACTGCACCATGCGCCAGGGGCTGTGGGATGCAACGACTGCGGTCGAGTGGTTCAGGAACATTAGCGGGCAAGATCCGCTGTTTTGGCAGCCTGATCCTGCAGAATTATTGTTTTCAAGAGTGAAGCCTGAAGAGGTTGATAGATTCGTGCATGCGACTATTAGCATCATGTAATAGATACGCCCCCCTCAATTATACACGAAATGAACTAGTACGGTCCTCTGATATATAGTGCTTTAGTGAAGAGTTACTCAAATGAAGAAACCAACTCCTTTAAAAGGCCCATATTACCTGCCGTAAGACCGCCATCTACGGGAAGATTAACCCCCGAAATCCCACTGCTTAGAGACGACGCAAGAAACAGAACAGCGTTGGCTACCTCCTGCGGTAAGATGATACGATCCGACGGGTAATGCCTCGCCACTGAGTCCATAATTCCTGAATCCTGCTCGAGTCTACGCTTCCATGCCGGTGTGAGCATAGTTCCTGGACATATTGCATTTGCTCGGATACCTTTTCCTCCACACTCAACAGCCACAGCTCTCATAAACGCTAGCACCCCAGCCTTGGCTGCCGCATACGCCGGATTTCCATAATGGGCCAGCCCATTCACAGACGATATCGTAACGACAGAACCCCCGCCTTGTGCCATCATAAAGGGGAGAATGCCCCGAGTAATGTTGATTGTGCCGACCAAGTTTGCATCAATCTCGCGGCGCACCGATTCGCTGTTGAGCTGCGCGACCGTTCCTGCGCAGGTAAAACCAGCGTTATTGACGAGGACATCAGCCGATTGAATTTTCTGTACCGCCGCTTCAATGGCTTCTGGATCTGAAAGTTCAAAAACATGCTTCTCTTTTATATGGTCTTGTGGGAGGGCGTCTAAGAGAGTAGCGTCTCGATCGCAGGCAACGACGAGCGCTCCCGCCTTGTAAAATGCTTCGACGAGACATTGTCCCAGGCCGCCGCCTGCGCCGGTGATTATGACTCGTTTACCTTCCAGTTGAAAACTCATTGTTGCATCCGTGTGTTCTTTTAAAATATATTGTTCAGTCGACGCAGGCAAACCGCTGAGCATGAAGTGGGGGTTGCTATTTATACGTTGGGCTGGCGACATTGTACTGTCACGAAACGTTACAATGTAAATTCACCTGATCGGCAAGTGGCTTGCTTACACAACATGCCGTACTACAGTTCCGGAGGGCGTATAATCGAAGCAGGCGATAACTTTCGTCATTCTTGTTTGGAAATGGAGAGTTTCGGGAGCTTCGTTGCCATGTATCAACTTCTTTTTCGCCTCAGAGATTATTATTACATCGTATTGACAGAAGGAGAACAGGGCGTGCAGCTATGATAAGAAAAGACAGCCAAAACGCCCTCCAGGCAGGAAAAAGCGAGACAAAACTTTGCGTCACAATCAGCTAGCTGAGACGGTCGGTCAGTGAATGGAAAAAGGATTCGACACAACAAATGACCAAATAGGGAGAGTGCGAGAGGGATGGGAAGAGAGCATAGTGGGTTTTGGTACCTTTTGTCAAACTCTGCGAAAATCGGCAGACAGCTTCTTTGCATCCAATTCAGGGCCAAGGCTATCGAGGTCGCCAATGATTTGTATGTTGCGAAAGCCAAAGAAAAAGGTCCAGTTGAGCCACAGAAATAGCGAGCGGTTCCAATATCCACTGCCTGATTCCTTGCCAAAAATATTTTGAAGATTATTCCGTTCCAAGTGCTATCTCTTTGGAAATCTTCAAGCCCTACCAGAGTTGCTTTTAGCAGCAGGCCGACCAAGGAGATGACGGCGATCGTATCCAGCCCAGGCAGTTGTGGACGGGAAAAATATGTTCTCGTTTTGATTATATCCACCAAGACGTATATAGAAAGTCTTGAGGGATAATGCCCTACCGGCCATATTAGCACTCTACACTGTAGGAGGTGCCTCCGTTTTTGGCTCGTAGTAAGCGTTGGCCTGTTGGTGACTGAGTGGGTTCGAGGACCCAAGAAGGCCTCGTTGGTAAAAGGAACACAAATACGGAGTAGACGCAAGCCACAATTTTGTGCTATTTCTGTACATGGAAGGTAGGCAATGTACGGACAACGATGGCGGGCGGGGTTACGGAAGCCACGAGTGAGAGTAGTAAAGCGTAGACCAACAAGCGGTCCTTCGGGTCTGTAATGTAACGATTAATAAAGATCCAAGGAGGTCAACTTGCCAAATATAAGAAAGCCCATAATATATATCAAGTACACTGCGTAGAAACGAAATAAATAACTTGAAATAGTGCACAATTGTATTATGAGACATCAATAGTTTGTGTAACGATGTGTTGGCCCGAGGTGCGGGAGACTAACACGTACTCGTACTAGTGTGGCCGCAACTAACAACGGCCCCCAGACTCTTCCAACTCGTGCATCGAGACGGGACGGCAAGGGTCCGCCAGTCTATTCCAGCACAGGAAGGTCCATTTGCGGCCGCTGGTAGCACTAGACGCTAGGTTGCATGTAGCCTTTCAACTGCAGCGAATCATGGCAGCGGGCGTACCAGCACGGCCCCATCTTGTTGGTTCGACTTCAATAAAGGTGAAAGAGTTAATATGCCTCCGCACCTGTTGGTAGTCGAGGTGACGTTTTCCTCTTCTCCTTTTGAAATATACAAGTGTTGCTCTTTTGCCAACATAACGTCAAATTCTTTCTTACTGGAACAGCACGAGTTATCGAACGGTGTAATTACAAGACGGTTTGTCGCCTAAAACCCAGGTTTGTTGGTACAGCTCCTTCAAGCAACACCAACAAAATGATCGAAAACGATCGTCTAGACCCCGTTGTACCGGGTCTGTTTGACTTTAGCATTCTGTTTGAGCAGAGCATACTGTCACTTCTTCCTGCAGCATTGTTTATTTTTCTGTCTCCTCTTCGCATCTACTTGCTTCTAAAACGACAGACAGAAACTCGATCACAGGCACTTCTCGTGGCCAAAGAAGTAAGTAGGGCGGTCCTTTCTTCTCATACATTCGCTAATTATTTAGGTTGCCATCTTCGTCTATCTAGTCTTCCAAGCAAGTTTACTTGGGCTATGGTGCCAGCCATCTACCGCGCGGACGAAAGTCTCGATTGCCGAAGGAATAATAGGCGTCCTCGAAGCCATAACAATTGCCATCTACTCTTATGCTCAGCATGTAAAATCTGTCAAGCAATCATGGCTCCTAAATGGCTACCTCATGCTGTCGCTGCTCTTCGATGCAGTCCAGGTGAGGACCTATTGGCTCCGCCCAGACTTGAAGGTCATTGCTTCAGTCTTTTCAGCCACCTTTGCATTCAAAGCAGTTTTAGTCGTCCTGGAAGAGCTACCAAAGAAGCTTATTGACTGGGAAAAGACGTCATCGAGAGAGACGCGGGCAGGAATTGTCAGTCGCTCAATATTCTGGTGGATCAACAGCTTTCTGCTCGTTGGTTTCCGAACAGTCGTTGATGTGGGCCATATCGGGCCTATAGATCAAGAAATGGATTCTCGGAAACTTCTTTTTAAACTCCAAGAAAAATGGGACAAAGGTCAGTAGCACATCTGGCGCGCTCAGTCACATCACTTACACGCCAAGCAGCACCGAAGACGGGCAAGCACGTATTAGTTCGCTGTGCCTTTTCAGCCTACAAATCACAGTTCTTCATGGGAGTCATACCTCGTCTCTGCTTTAGTGGTTTCACCCTAGCGCAGCCATTTTTGCAGAAGCAAATTATAAGGCACGTGGGAATCACTGACAAGAAGAGCATTAGCGAAGAGATAGGGGGGCTCATCGGCGCCACAGCCCTCGTGTACGTTGGCCTCGCAATCACAGGAGCGCTATACAAGCACGCCACTTTCCGTCTCTTGACCATGTTTCGCGGAAGTATAGTTTCAATGGTGTATCAGAAAACTCTTCGTCTCGACGCAGCAAGTGTTCGTGAGGCTGCTCCCGTTTCGCTCATGAGCACCGACGTGGAGAGGGCCGTCATGTCTGCTGACAAGATACACGATCTCTGGGCTAGCTTCTTGGAGCTTCCTGTGGTCATGTACATTCTTGCGCGGCAAGTTGGCGCCCCGGCAGTCTTTATCGTTGTTCCATCTCTCAGTACGTGTTGCTACACCTCCCCGCCTTTTCAAGTTTGAGTACTCACCATCCATGGCAAACAGTAACAACAGGCGGAACTCTGCTACTCGCACCTATGTTCGCCCCGGCCCAGTTCAAGTGGAACGCCGCCATTCAGAAGCGCGTAGGCGAGACGTCTTCGATGTTGAGCCAAATCAAAGCCTGCAAGATGATGGGGTTGGTGGACTTTTTCGGCACGAGACTTCAACATTTGCGAAAGAGCGAGCTAGAGCTCGCGCGCCCATTCCGAATCTTGCAGACTGCTACAACCTTTCTAGGTAAGTGTCTTCCGGTCAGCGCTGCCAAACACATTTTATTGACACTTAGTCAGGCACCTTCACCGTCACAGCTACGCCTTCCACCGTTATACTTGCCGCGATATTTTGGACCAAAGCTGAGCAAGGGCTCAGTACCGTGGAAGCATTTACGGCACTTACAACGATTGCAATTGCGACGAGCCCGCTCGCCACGTTCCTTGCTGCTTCAAAGTATCTATCCAGCTCTCTCGGCAGCTTTAGCAGAATAGAAGAGTTTTTACTGTCAGATACGTACGAAGACTGCAGACAGATTAAAGCCTGTCCGGAAGACGCAACACTCCTCGCAACAAGACCATCACCCGATCTGCAGTCAGGGCCCAAGCAGATGCAGACGTTTGTCGACAGTGTGGAGCTGAACGAACTTGGCTCTTCCTTTCCAGACCAGGCTTCAGAAACCATAATCAAGGTTGAGAATGCGTCTTTCCGAGCTAATAAAGACACCACAGTCTTGCACAATATTTCCATGGAGGTTGGAAGCGGGACTCTATCAATGATTGTTGGACGAGTTGGGTGTGGGAAGTCATCACTTTTGCGCGCCATGGCTGGTGAAATTGCGAAACAAGGCGGAAACATTGAAATCAGCGTCTCGTCTATGGCATACTGTAGCCAGAAGCCTTGGCTGAGGAATGTCAGCGTCCGTGACAATATCTTGGGCCAGTCCGCGTATGACGAAGCTTGGTTTGCAACTGTTACCAAAGCCTGCGCGCTGACTGAAGACATCGAAGCATTTCCCCAAAAGGAGCACACCCTAGTTGGAACCGGTGGTGTGTCGCTCAGTGGTGGGCAACAACAAAGAGTTGTAAGTACTGCCATGTAAACGAGAGTTTATGATAGTACTAAAACGTTAATTAGGCGCTTGCCCGAGCGGTCTACTCTCGTAAAAGATTGGCAGTCATAGACGATGCGTTTAGCGGTCTTGACAATACTACAGCAAGATGCGTCTTTCAGGCACTTTTTGGGTCTGAAGGACTTCTTCGAAGGGGGAATCAAACAGTCGTCCTCGTAACAAATAACGGTAAGTCCCGCTGTTATACCATATTGAGATCAATGACTAACACTATCCAGTAAACTTTTTGAGCTCAGCTGATTGCATCACAATGCTTGACAACGGACGCATAACGCGCAACCAGGTTTCATACAGTTCATTCGAACCGTCCGCCTGGGGTGTCTTGCAAAAAGACACCCAAGACAGCAGCTCCGATCAAGGCAGCGAGTCAGAGGACGAAACCCGCAAACAGACTGTCGCCGCTAGTGCTGCCCTCATAGAGGAGCAAAACAGCCTTTCTCGAGCCCTAGGCGACTGGGAATGCTACAAGATCTATGTCAAGTCAATTGGCATCAAATTCTTTATTTCATTCCTAGTCTTCAACGCAGTACTGACTGTTTTGGAGTATGCACCACGTAAGTTCTCGCCATGCAGCTCTACAGGGCGCACAATAAGTTTACTTACATGTTTCCTTTGACCGTTAGGCTTGTATATAAAACATTGGACTGAAGTTGGGACAAACACGGGTTCTAGATTCACTTGGCTGGGAGGTTATATCACCATCGACATCGCCCGCTTGTTGCTCGATCTCCTTGTTACTGTGTAAGTTGGCCAAAACTACCGCAGCTCGCCGACTTTACTGATTGTAGCGTTTTTCATGTCTGTTTAGTATGTTTTTCATGTGGGCTATGCCTATATCAGCACAAAAACTACACAGCATGCTGCTCAAGTCTGTTTTACGGTGCGTCCTCCATCGTCTCCTCTTGCACTGGTGTGCTAACCAAATCAGAGCGCCTCTCTATTTTTTCACATCCACTGATAGTGGTAATACTCTGAATCGGTGAGTTTCCTTTTCGTGATCTTCACACTCAAGCCCCAAACTGACACAATTACAGATTTAGTCAAGACATGAGTCTTGTCGACCAGGCTCTGCCTCTTGCCTTTTTTGTAACACTCATTTGTAAGCTCAAAGCCCTCCAGGCCCCCGCCTTGCTTTCGAAACCATCATATTAACAAAATCATGACAAGGCGTCATGGAAGTAGCCGTAACAATAGCCCTCATAGTCTCCGGCGCAAGCTACTCCGCCATATCCGTCCCTTTTGCCATCCTAACTCTATACCTCGTCCAAAAATACTATCTCCGCACCTCACGGCAGATACGTCTCCTCGACCTCGAGCTCAAGACGCCCCTCTACACCCAATTCAGCGAGACGCTAGCCGGCCTCTCCACGATACGCGCTTTCGGATGGTCTGATGACCTACTTGTAGATAACTATCGGCTTCTCGACACCTCACAGCGTCCGTTCTACACCTTATTTTGCATCCAGCGCTGGCTCAATGTCGTGCTGGACCTGTTTGCGGCGGGAATGGCAGTGCTCCTGGTGAGCATTGCTCTATTCGTGCCGTCTTCTACTTCGCAGGGCGCAGTGGGCGTGTCGCTCGTCACGCTGATTCAGTTTAATGTCACGCTGTCGTTAATGATTCGGTACTGGACAGACCTGGAGACTTCGCTGGGGGCAATTGCGCGGCTGAAGTGGTTTGTTGAGAAGACGAGTGATGAGAATAGAGAGGGCGAGTCGGAGAGCGTGTCGAGTGATTGGCCTCCAAGGGGTGAGATTGAGCTTGAGAATGTCACTGCAGCTTACAGGTGAGTAAAGACCAAAACAAAACAACTCTTGGATTATACTAACCGTGTGAGCAGCGACGGACTAGATCCTGTGCTGCACGACATCACACTCAAGATCCAAGCAGGTCAGAAGGTTGGCATTTGTGGCCGCTCAGGCAGGTTCGTACACCACGTTCCAAACGACTTCTCACGAAGAAGCTAACAAAATCCAGCGGTAAATCCTCCCTCATAGCCACGATCCTACGGCTGCTAGAAGTAACACCCAAAAGCACCCTCACAATCGACAACGCCAACTTAACCCGTCTCCCCCGACAAACCATTCGCTCCCACATCACCGCCCTCCCGCAAGACCCCTTCCACATATCCGGCACAGTACGCTTCAATCTCGATCCAGAAGGCGCAGTCCAAGCCGACTCACCGCTCATCAACGCACTGCAAATGACAAGCATCTGGAGCATCATCGACGGCCGTGGCGGCCTCGACGCCGAGATGGACGACTTGGGCTTCTCAGTTGGGCAGATGCAGCTGTTTTGTCTTGCGCGGGTGCTGCTGCGACGGAGTAAAGTCGTGCTGCTGGATGAGGCGACGTCGAGCGTCGATCGCGCGACGGACGATGAAGTCCGCGAGGCTATCAAGGCGAATTTGGAAGGGAGGACTGTGGTGGAGGTTGCGCATCGAGTTGAGATTGTGAAGAAGTATGACGTTGTTGTTACCATGGCTGAGGGGAGGATTGTAGAGGTTGGGAGTCCGGATGAGTTGCTTGAGAAGCCGCAGGGGTTGTTTCGGGCCCTTTGGGAGAGTAAATGATTGCACACGAGATTGGGAGAGGTAGATTGTTGAATATGTGAATTCATATGCCATTTATAAAAGAAAAAGACTTGAGAGAATAATGTAGAGAGAAAAAAGGTATAGACGTAAATCATCTACATGAAAATACACAATATGCCGGAGAATATATCCCATTTCACCTATATCCATCCATCCATGCCATCTCCCCGATTTGCAAGTCATGAGTTCCAGTCGCTCCAAGTACCAAACTAAAAGAAAAAAAGACAAATGAAAAAACCACAATGAAAAGCCACACGACTCTCGCCAGTTCATGCCCCGTCCAACTTGAAACTCCTTAAAGCCAGAATTGGGTTGGAGATTGGGGATATAATCTGGGTGTAGGATAGGGTATGGTGAAAAACAAAACTCCCCATTGCAACGATGCGGCCGTGATCAAAAACAGTATGAAAGGTTGTAGCGCCACTTCGAACGAAATATGTTCCAATGCAATTCACCTCCATGTACAGGGAAGATCATATTACTCCCCATATTCTCATTCATATGCAAAAATTCCACACCGGGTTATTAAGCATCTCATCAAGGGCGATTCGACAAATTCAATCCGACTCCTAAGTTCGGCTGATTTGGCTTGCACTCGTGCGGCTGCGCTCATCCTCTTCCATAACATCACTCAGCCTTGTCGGATGGCGGTGCCTCTCCACAGTGTCCCATCCAGGCTGGCCGTACCCTTCCCCCGAATAGTCTTGGGGCTTGGAATAGGTGCCCGTCCACTGGCCTTGCTCTTTGGAAGCGCCCGACATAGCAGGCTGCGCTGCCTGGTCACCGCTAGGCGGGTTCGTCGTAGCGGGGGTCTCGTATTCGTCAGCATCATGTTCAGAGCCCGAATACGTCGACGGCGGCGCAATATAAGGGATCTTGTTGCCGTGGACGTCAAGGACATAGTTACCCTGTGCATCTTTGACGTAATCGCCTTCGCGGTACGCTGGTTGTGAAGTAGAGGGACCGCTTTCCCCTCGCTGAGCTGATCCGCTTGCGTGGTCTTTCGTCTGAGGGTACGCGGCGCTAGGGCCTGCAGTTCTCTCTGTTGGTGTGTGGCTTTGGTCGCCGTGATATGAAGCCGGCTCCTTGCCAGTGTAGCGTCCCGAGTGACTTTGCGTCATGGGGACAACTTGGACGCCGCCAACGATGGTCGGATGTCCAGATTGGAGAGAAAACGTCCTGTCGCGCTCTTCTTGTTCGCGACGGCCAAGCTCTTCCCAGGCTCGGCGAGCTTCTTCTTTTGAAATGGCGAGTTCTTTGCGCATTTCGGCAAGCTGTTTCTGCGTTTTTGATACTCCGCGCTCGTGGTCTACTGCGTCGCGAATAGCATCTGCTCGCTCCTGTCTCTCCCTTGCCATCTCCTTCTCGAGCGTAGCGTTTACTTCGCGTGCACGCTCAAGCTCGGACCGCGTCTCGAAGAACCATCTCTGGAACTTTCGTTCTGAGCTGGCTCTCAGTCGTTGGAGCTCAACGACAGCATGGAACAGGTTTGCCCCGGCCGCGGAGAGATCGGTGACTTGTCTCGCCAGCTGTTGGCTTAGTGGATCCCGGTTGATGTCGTCTTTGTTCTGCTCCAACTTGCGAATCCAGTAACTAGTCAGCCCTTCCCAGTGGGCAGATAGTGTTTCCCAACGTTCAAACGCATGGGGGAAGGAGCTGCGGGATTTTGTGGGCTCAGCGGCCGTATTCTGTGGTTCGGCGTGTCGAGTATCGGATCCTCGTCGCTGCGCCGCGGAACCCTGCGATAGATAGGCTTGTGAGGGTGGTGGTTGCGTAGCGTTTTGAGATTGTTGCGGCTGCTGGTGCTGCCGTTGTTGCTGAGGTATTTGTGTTTGCAAGGACGCTGGAGGGCCTCGGGGAGCTTGTGGATTTTCAGGAGCTGCTTGGCTCTGGTGGTGGATGTCCTCCTGTTGGATATGAGCATCCGTGTTGGTGCCTTGCCCTTGGGCAACGCCAGCAGATCGTCTTTCAGCGTGTCGTCGTCGTGCCTCTTCGAGTAGGCGCGCTTCCTCCTCTGCTCGTGATTGTTCTGCCCTTTGCCTCTCGGCCGCTTCTCTTTGTGCTTCTCTAGCAGCCTCTCTGGCCGCTCGCTCTTCCATGATTTTGCGCGGACCACGTATCCCAGACGGGGAGCTTGTCGGAGCCGGTGCGGCTGTGGGCCGACGGGGGGCCGCAGAGCTGACGGGCGCAGCGGCCCTCCCATTGGAGGTGGCCACGCCGCCTCCTACCGTGTCCGCCATTTCAGCAGACTCCTCGACAAAGTCGGGAGTAAAGGGATTAGGGTGACGGAGAGCTTCTTCGAGAGCGTATAGAATAGCACTATGGGTGTGCTTGGAGATGCGAACAGCGCGATGAGGCTTGTCGGAGCCACGGTCGTGCGAGGCGTTCCGAGAAGGAGAATAGGCAGGGGGTTGAGAGCGCGAGTCGGGTCGTTCAGAGGATACCTCGTCGGGATCTTCTGTCAGATTCTGCGAAAGCAGCCTGGGGTGTCGAGGTTCGGGACGGAAACCAGACGAGACACCGGACTCGAGCGCGGACAGGGAGGAAACTGCAGACGGCAGCGGTGGCGCCTTGTCGCCAATTGAAGGAGTGCTTGGGCTAAAACCCACGGAAGCGGCGGCAATGTGTACCTGGCGAGGTGCTTCGGACAAGGGCTCAACCGAGGCGTCGAGCTGAGGCGAGTGATGTGCAGAGTCGTGGCGAGAGGACGGAGTCGAGTGACGGCTGCGAGGATCTGTCGGGTCCTGCTGGGGAGTCTGCTGGCGTTGCCGGGGGCGAGGCGAAGGGTCGGAATAGTAGGGAATGGCGTCGGAGCCAGCAAGGGGCGGCGGATCAGGCGAGTGTCCGGCGCCCAATCTGGAAGACGTTGTTGACGAAGTAGTCGAGGAGTCACCACCAGCTCGAGGCGAGCCGGTGATGGGAGAGCTTGGTGGAAGCTCCCTCTTGGGCGATGGGGGATGCGCGGAGCCTGGTAGAGCTCAGGAATTGCGGGCAACAAATCGCGAAAAAGGTCGCAATGACGTCGTCGGAGCTGTGCGAAGCTCAAGACTGCGGCCGAGGCAGAGTGAAGCTCGTCAAGGCCAGCCAGGTAAGAGTCTTGGCGCAACGGCTGCCGTCGGTGAAGCAAGCTTCGGGAGCCAGTAGAAGGGGCAATGGGAAGTGGGAAGCTTTTCGCGTGGACGGCTGGAATGCGGGAAAGACGTCAAGACGAGACTGACAAGCCAATTTGGACCAAGAAGGGATGGGTGATTACCGCCTTGGTGTTTTGTTGCTGCTGCTGGCGGGCTTGTATGTATGCGTCTCCGTCGTTCAAGGTACCAGATTGAGCAGTGTTGGGGGTGTCAAAGTGCATGAATAGGCTAGACTGCAACGACGATTGTGGGTGCGACACTTTCGTGGGGAACTTGGATAAAAGGGAAGCAGGAAATTGAGGGTTCAAGATTATAATGAGGTTCGACGCCAGAAAGACACAGAGACAAGAGGGACAAGAGAGACAAAAGTCGGGGCGGTCCCGGCAATGCAAGGTGGTGGCCGGGTCGGCCCAACAGAGCGACGATTGTGACCTGTTGTCAAGACCCAAGGTGGTAAATTGTGGTGGCAGGGGAAAAAAAAAAGCCTGGGTCGGGGTCGTGGGTAAGGTGGTGGTGGTGTGTGGTGCTGGCGAAATTGGGGTGGCTGGACGAAGCATAAAGAGAGAGAGAGTGGGAGGAGGACAGGGCCACTCTGATGAGTGTGCTCGGAGTGCGTGTCAGCGGCTTTTACGGGCAAGCGGTCACGTCAGTCGGACAGGCCTGACCTGGGATGAGCTTGTAATAAAGCCGGTCGCGTAAAGGCGGCCGATGGCTGAAGATGAAAACAAATAAATAAATAAAAACACTCAATTACCTAGTATCCAAGGATCCTGGCATCGGAACGAGATCGGATTGTGGATGATGGTGCGTTGTTGTATTACGTTTGGCCCTTCAAACGCCGACAGACCATACGAGCAGCTGGCAGTCTACAAGCCCTCTGTTTGTATCTGCCAACTTCAAACGCCTTTTCTTCGTGTCTTCTTCTAATATCCTGCTCTTAAGCGTGTATACGAACTTTCTTTCCGGGAAAAAAAGAAAGAAAGGGAAAAAAGATACCAAAATAGATTTGGGCCAAATCTTAGCGTTGATATCAACTGATACTCTTCATCGTCTACAATCTCGCCGTTACACAACAAGACGGCTTCAACCCGCTCACAGACGACGGTACGCATCCAGTATGTAATCCCACCCGAGACACAAACAAGGCCTACAGAACAATGGTCGCAACAACCCCATTGTTACAGAGTCAAAGCCATCAAACCGAAATATATACTCATCTGCGCTGCCCATCCTACGCCGTATGAACCCTTTAGCTTGCCCTTTACCAGGCGATACCCGCAGCCATTGGGCGTCCCTTCATCGAGAGACCAAAGACAATGGGACGTACACTCCCTGCCCTTGATGGCAGAGATATCCGACGCTAATAAATCGCTGGCCCGCCCGCCCCTCCCTCCCGCAGCTCCAAAACGTTTCGATTGCCAGAGTTCACCTACCTAATTCGTATTCTACGGGGGGCCATTGTTAGCTTGTTAGCGGCCGAGCTGGTCCTCCGCCACGCGTTAGCAAGGACGCTGCTTTGGCCGGGAGGGCCTTTGCCCTTGTACAGAATAGCGCCAGGCCAGATGGTGTCCTGGCAGAGTGGGCGGCTACGTGGGCGCCGCTTTTGCGTACGCGTACGCCGAGGAGCTGAAGCGTCGCGAGTTACGTGACCGGGTACTAATCGCTGGGCAGAGATAACCCCAAGTTAAGAAGGCGAGGAGCCAGTGTTACCTGGTAATTTGCAATATGAGATGTGTCGCACTGAAAGGTGTTATATATGAACACATCATGCAGTGCTGGATCTCGCTTTTGCAGTAGTGTCTCGTACCACTGCAGCTTATGTCGCACGTCTGTTTGACATGTCCAATAGTACCCCGTCTTTAGCATCTTTTCTGCACTTTGCACTGCAACGGGTTCCTGGACGAATAACCAGACCGCAGAAGAAGTAAGCAAAGCTCGCTTATTTACAATGCCCGCATCCAGGAACCCGGCATCCAATCCCATTTCCCTTAGGCAGACCTTGCCATACTCCCAATGTAACCCCAGATTTCCACTTCTGCTCCAGCTTGGACATGACGACTCACAAAAGGGCACCACAGAAAACGGCAATGCGGCTAGTCCAAACCGGGCACTCGTACGAGTTCCCTCAAAATCCACAGATCAGGAACGGGATTGGTGCGGGGTGGCGCCTGTTTCTAGTTCCATCTCCAAGCTGGTCTCCAAGCTAGGAGATAAAAACGGCTAGGGCTTCGGAGACGCAGCGTCATATGCAACGAAATATAGCGTGAATGTAGATTTCTTTTTTTTTGTTTTAATAAGAACAGGGAATCCGTCCAGCTCCTATACTATTATTTTGCCTTTGCATAGCATGAATTGTCTGTGCTGTAGCTGAACTGCGTCAATTTGTGCGTGGTGGCTTAGTACTACGCGAATATAGCCAGGATTATGCATGTAACTTGTCTTAGGGTATAAGTGCTCGGACGCACACCCAAAGTTCGGAAAGCACTGTTGCGATCGATTCTATTCAAGCGACACATAACCTAGTACATCTCTCATTTACTATGCGGTACATCCATGTATTAGCCGATGGTTCTTGTAGGCATGACTGCGCAGTCGTCAACCAATGCAACATTGCTCGCTCTTAATGCAACCTAGTCACAAATCTCTGCAAATGACACACACGGTCTCTTTCATTCATACTGCCAGTTATAGTCATCAAGGATATTCAGTCAATTGCAATTGCTTGCTCCCAATATTTGCGGCTTCGGGCACTTTGCTCCTGTCTCAAGTGGGTTGTGGTGGCGCCTGAGTCGCCAAAAGCCGCTCTGGTGACATCATAATAAACAGGATCTGCATCTCAGGGATCACACCAACTTCCTGCCCTACACATGCCAAGATATTTTTCCCCAAGGGACGTTGCATCTTTTGTATTCACAAAACAGTTCCATTTCTTTTCCCTTATGTATATTTTTACATACAAAATTCATAAGTCTACTTCTCGTCTGCCTCATACCCGATACATGAAAGAACGTTAGATGGCAGACGAAGAACAGGGCGAAGCCAACAACAATGCGGATGCCAATGAGCCACGCAACGAGGGGTTCGGTGACGACCATCCTTTTGAAAACAACGAATCTTTGAATCTCATGGGAGCCACGGGATCGGTCAGATACTTCAACGCGACTTCTGCCCAGTATTCATGGAGCGGTTGGAACCAAGCCGAAGACGAAGACGGACTAGCCGGCGCACGAAGCCATGAGGAAGGACGGCAGCGGCACCCAAGCGAGCACGAGGCAGAGCCTGAAGGGCACATGTCTGCACGACGAAAGGACGATGCCCTCTCATTTGTCTGGCGCTCTCGCGATAATCGAAAGGGCCGCCACGCGCTTCTAATCCGTCGTGGCAAAGATGGCAAGATTAGACCGCACGGAACGTTGGAGCCGACCAACACCCTACCAGCCACTGTGCGAGGATTCGTTGCGCTTTTCACAAGATACCCGTACTGGGATATCTCGTGGTGGGTTGCCATCATGTTTACACTGGGCTCCTTGGTGTGGATAGCCAATGGCTTTACGGTCTTGTTTCCAACAATTGGCAAGGATTCATCGCAAGCAGTGTCAAATGCTAGCTCGTGGTCCGCTCTTGCAGGTGCCTCGCTATTCTTCCTCGGCAGCTATTTACTCTTTTTGGAGGCGATTAATGCCAATCGCAACGGTTGCTTTGGCTGGGCCGTTGAGCGGACTATCAAGGGCCGGGGGCCCGAGGCGGAAGTTCACCCCGGAGAGTGCCAGCATCATCATTACCGGGAAAAAGAGAGACTCGAAAATTCAAACGATGAGGAAGCTTCAGAAAGCAGCCATAGTGCACAGGTTTCCGATAATCAAGACGATGACGCTCAAGACGATGATTATCAAGACGACGATAATCAGGCTGGACAGGCGTATAGTGGCAAGCCTGGTACGGGCAGCAAGGATAACATTTTAGCCCAGGAGAATGAGCCTGAGGACGACGAACATATACACGATTGGATGTGGTGGCCAACCTGGCACGATTTCAGAACCCATTTCATGCACGAAATAGGATTTATCGCGTGTAACATACAGCTGATATCTGCATCGCTTTTCTGGCTGAGCAAGTTTACGACTCTGCCTGGCATTTCCAAATACATTTCCCAACCTGTCGTGGACGGCACACACTGGGCACCACAGATTGTTGGCTGCGTAGGCTTCATAGTTGCCTGCGTGCTCTTCATCCTCGAGACGCAACAATCTTGGTACCTGCCCGCCCCGAGCGTACTGGGCTGGCACGTGGGCTTCTGGAAGCTCATCGGCTGCATTGGCTTTGCGCTATCGGCCGTGTTTGGTCCGCTTGGCGAGCATAGGATGCGCTTTGCAGAGAGCCAGACCAGTATTTCTACTTTCTGGGGCAGTTGGGCCATCTTGATTGGAAGTATAGTTCAGTTGTACGAAGCCTTGGACAAGTATCCCATTATAGAAGAGGGCACAAGTTCTTATTCGGAGTGGAACCGCGACTTTATTGAAGACAACGAAAAGCGACGGCAAAGTAGGGAGAATGAGAACGAAGGTGGCTCTGAGAGAAGATAGACACGTACTGTGTCAAGCTGTAGCACAATTACCACCTTATATACCAGTAGCTAAAAGTGTTTGCGTTTCCTAGTTAGCGTATCAAGCCTTTACGTTTTATGAAAGAAAGAAAAAATGTTACTTAAAATGCACGAATGATAAAACTGTAACACTAATGCGATGGAGGTTATCATGATACGCCTCGTGGACTTGCACACCATCTATTACATCGTAAGCTGACTTATACTTGACAATCCGCTCGAGAGGCAATGCGGCAGCCTACCGTAATTGAGCACCACGGCTGAAAAATTTGGCACGTCGTCTGGCACATATTTCTTGCTTGCAAAGAAAACGTCATGTTCTTCATAAATAAGGGTAACTAGGGCGGCGTTTTCGGCACATGACTGCCAGCTGATACGGTACGTCATAGCCTCGTCAAAGGTAAGATTCTCTCTGCAAACTACGAGTATAAAATACGACGTCAAATGGATCGATGCCAGAAACTAAGAGTCCCAACCATCACTTGAAACTCTTTAACATAACTCATACACGATGCCGTCATCAGTCAAAGACAAGGACGGCAAGCCAATTGAGCAAGGTGACTCCGTCTGGACCCGTATTCGCGGTGGCCGACATGAAGGCGAGGTCGAACAGGTGGCCACTACAGAGCAAGAGGCGAAGGATGCGAATGTCAAGAATCCTCCCAAGGTTAGTTTGAGCTATGCATACTTTTGAAATCGGTGTCAGAGCGTACAGTATGCTGACGGTGAAAGGTGCTCTTTGAGGACCAACATGGCCATAACGTAGCGCATAACCCAGAGACGCTGCAACATGTTTCGAAGAAGTAGAAATTTTAGCTATTTTAAATTTTACTTGGATTTTTCCATATCGCATTGTTGGGTTGTCTTGCAGAATCACCAAAAGTGCCCCCGACGCCGCAAAGTAAGAAAGGTATAATTACGCGGGCTGACAATTGTTGCGCGTTGAGCCGGGGCTGTACAAAGTTGGAACAATTTGGGCGATGCAATTGTACCATAGGCAATGCACATGGCTACATATGTCTTACGATACATATTTATTTGTTGCCACTCCTGTGTCTGTATTCGTGTCATCGGTGCTGACAAAATCGCGGGCGTAATTACTTGCTTGACCATTCTTCACCCCCATCACAGTTTTATGAGGTGTTGGCAGAGACGTCGATCACGCAAATCCACAATACCGGCTTCATAGAGCAAGAATCACAAAAAAAACTAATAACTATATAAAAGCTTCCCCTTACTTAAAGAATGCCGAGAGATGAATTCACACGAATGAAATAAAATGGAGTAAATTTTCCACTTGCGATGGACGCCCGCCATACATGTAAATCAAGGTTCTAAAAAGGGAGTAGATGTGCAGTGACATCAACGTCACGTATGCGTCACCAGGGGAGTGTCGGCGTTTATTACGCGCAATTTTGCCATGCAACACTCGCTTTTGAAACAATTCACTCTTCTTCTTGTTGAATTATCGTCACAATGTCTATCTCACAAGCAATCAACTCGGTGGTGGACTATTTCATGTCTGCTGTGAAGCTGGTAGGACAAAGTCAACTAGCTCGTGCATTGCGTTGAGTAGGCTAACACAGGCAATAGGCACAGAATCGGCAGGTTGGGTGGTTATCTGCTGTTAGGAAAGTCTGTACACTGCAGCAGATTATAATTCCCAAGAGGTTTGCTAACGTGTGCATCAGACTGGTCGGCTTGAACGTGAGCAGCAGCCACTACTTAAAAAGTTGAAGCTCCTACTGCTATTTAATCCTCTCACTGAATGGATCGATACTACACATCTCATGCGGCTGTACATTCACGACAAAGCGGTTGCTGAAGGTATGGATGGGATATTGAGATGCGTGCCTCGGCAAGGCTAACAAACCGCTCCAGGCAGGAAAGAAGGGACTTTCAAGTCAAGGCAGCAAATCAAAGCATTTGTAGATGCGTACGGAATAAACATGGATGATTTTACTCCTTCCGATATCGACGCTTATCCGACGTTCGAGGACTTCTTTGCCCGCAAACACAAGAGTGGATCGAGACCTATATCCCGCGCAAACGACGCTTCTCACGCAGTAGTTGTTGCAGACTCTCGGGTTGTCACGTATAATTCAGTTGCGGATACCAAGAAACTATGGATCAAGGGCCAAGATTTTAGCATTACGGAGCTGGTAATGGATATGGATCTCGGTGCAGACTTCAAGGACGCCTGTATTGCGAGCTTCCGACTGTCGCCGCAAGATTACCACAGGTACCACTCGCCAGTTGAAGGGAAAGTCAAGTGCTATCGAAGCATACCGGGCGATTACTACCAAGTTGATCCGGTGGCGCTGGGCAGTGACGTCAACATACTCACTCGCAACCATCGCGCATACGTGGTTATCGACACGGAAGGCTTTGGGGAGGTGCTCTTCGTCGCGATAGGAGCGACCGATGTTGGCAGCGTTCAGTAAGCAAATATCGATTGTACATTGTACTACTGCAGTATCTTACGATCTATAGGATTCATGAAAAATGGCGGACACCGGGTAGTGTTGTCGGAAAGGGCGATGAGCTGGGGATCTTTCAGTTTGGCGCATCTTCCATCATTGTTGCTTTTCGCAAAGGCAGTATTCGATTTGATGAAGACTTGCTGAAAAATAGTCAAGTGCGCATTCAGACATCAGTAGAGGTCGGGATGAGCTTGGGAAGCGTCTGAAATGGTTTACAGATATGAGGACAACCGATGGACCACCGCCGTGGCGTAAGTGTGTTGATACAAGTCTTGCAGAATATTCCTTTGCGCGAGCCTCTTCGTACAGACGACGATGTCGAGTAGCATGGAATTAAATTAGTCGGCATAGCGAATTGAAACACGGACAAGTAAAAATAAAGGCACTTGTTAGTAGCATCCTTTGCTCTTGGAATTGCCCTTTAGTTTAGGACAAGATGTCAAACGTACCGAAGAAAAAAAAGGGAGCCAAGCATCGCCCCTCTGAACAGGATAATCGGAATCGAATTTTGGAATACTAGACCAGAGCAAGAAAAACTTGCTCGGCCCAGACAAACCAAGTTGCGCATCGCACTCAAGTACAGTGTACAATCTCAGTAACGGCTTCCCATAGAGACACCAGGTCTAGCCTCATCTTCCGAAAAACCCACCCCCAAAAGGGAGAAGGTCACGTATACATGAGACAGCCGTGGGCTCTGAAATTTCTGATGCCAGTTACGAGCGTCAAGTGACGCCGAACCCTCACGGGTCGACCCGTCCACCCACAAACAAAGGCGGGCGACTGCGGTTTCGCCAGAATTGGCGGGTTGAGAATACTCCGAATTTCTCGCATGCGAGGAAGAAGTGAGACGCTGCGGTGAAGCAGTGTCTCTGTTTGGTAGCATGGAAGCGCAACATTGTCCAGAGAAGGCGATGCTTGGTTGAGGAAGAAGAAAGGAGTCATTCAGTGGCTGCAACGCGAAAATTGAATTTTGATAGCAAACGGTGGGGCTGCTGCGCCTTGGTGGCAAGGCAGCCAATCAGGCTAGAAAGAGTGAACGAGGCGGCTTGCCTACCCTATACGTATATTTTGGAGGAGACGGGATTTCAGCTCTTTTAATTACCTTACAGGATAAATTTATTGGTGTGGACATGGCTTTCTGCAATGTGAGAAATGAATCCTTGCCCCGGTTATATTGCCGTCCCCTATGAAAGTCTGATCTGATGCCACTACAAGTTAAAATCCCCGACTAAATTGATAACAGAGGACATGGCAGTCGTAACGATCTAACTGTGGGATGGTGATAATGTAGTTGAGGCGAAGAAAGATGAGGTTTCTGGCGTATGTTCGGGAATCCTAAATAAGTTACTACCAGAACAGATTAATCCAGGCATAGCCGACTTTGCTGTGCCGGCGTTAACGAACCCAGCTGCCTTGCATCGACAACTCCAAACAAACAACACCCGCCAGCAAACGCTCAGCCCTGGATCGGACGATTCAACCCGAAATGGATTTTTCATATCCGCGGAAACAGCCGTAAAGCAATCATCCATCATTACAGTCAGACAGCTATGACGCTCCAGCCAACACATCATGGCCTCTGACACAAGTCAGTCACCATGTTGGTTGTTTTTCCCCAAGCCAAACGCCGTTTCCCGCCAAATCAGACTGAAGAAGGCCCCCACCCGGCCCCGTTGCCTGTCTGCGTTCGTCGGAAATCGGGTGGGAGGACCAGGGGCGGATCGACAGAGCTTGTTCGATCGGGTGGCCGATTCACTCTCTAGAAGCCAGATCGGGGAAAAGAGAAAACACCAGCTGCCAAAATAACCAACAACATGGAGCAAAAAATGCATATCCGTGTTGCTGTGGATAGCGTGTTTATTTGCACAATGAATTGCTTACTCTGCTCTTGAGTGTGTGCTTACTCGTACTGCTCCATGGCACTGGCGCGAATGGGCCAAGACCAAGAACCACCCAAGTAAAGACACTGCCCCAGATGTGTCTCAGACCAACGGCCCATGGATTTGAGGCGGGGGCACAAGGAAGACAGACACCTCCAACGCAGAGACAACGTATACCCGTAGTCTACCAGCCTCGATTCTGGTGTACTGAGAAGCATGTTGAAAAGCGCAATCATGGAACAACGATTCTGGTTAGTTTGGATTCCGATGGGTATCGGACTTGATGGACTAAACTGAGTCTACGCAACGCCAGCTTCCGCTACCAAACGCCGAATTGCCACAAAACATCAATGTTGCAGCAGCAACAGCAGCAAAAATGCAGTGGCAAAAAACAAAAGAAACTCAGCAACTACCGCAAAGGCGCAAGAGTGTTTGAGGTTGTCTCTACGTCAAAACATCTCGGACACATCAAGCCGGTTGGAGGGGGCCAAGCAAGTTCGTTCGTTACCAAAAGAGTCCAACCGACGTTCTCCAGCCACCCAAACGGAAAAGCAACGAAGAAACCGGAGCCCATCGTGCTCAAACCAGTAGTACACAGAGGGGAGAAACCACGACCTGAGAAAAGAAAAGCCGACCGAAGGCGCCAGCTTTGATGCATGTCTCAATGCCTTTGCCGCCCCGCCATCTGCCCATGCTGACGGAGCAGAGGTGACCGACCACTCGGCTGGGTTTATGGGGCCGATGCTGGTACTTTGATCTGTTGGACAGGTTGTCGTGTTATTCAGCTCCCGTCAAAACGCAGTCGCACTGACCGGCCGCGAAAGGGCCCATACCATCATCGTGTTAGTGCCTTCGCTTCCCCCTCCCTCTTCAGCTTGGGTTGGTGATATGTGGTGGACTTAGTAACATATGCTTCAGGTACGGCTGAGCCGGCTGGATAAAACGACGAGAAAAATTGCCGAGTGGACGTCTATCCGTTGTGGAACAGCCGGACCATATCGACCTTTCCACCCTCACCCCTTGCTTCTTATCGTCTTCCCCTGATAATTTACACTCATATGTATTGTAGGAGCTTTATCGCAACATGCCATTTTCACGCATGCACCTTGCAGCGTTACAGCACATTCTGCAATATACCATACGAGTAGGACGAGCCTTCTAGTATGTACAGCCGCCTATCGTACGGCCCTCGTCGGTCGTGCCGTCTCTGCCCCAAGACATGCTTTCGCCCTGCAGCTGCACGAACATGTTTTCTATCCCCCCACCATGGTTCGACGTCTGGCCACTTTAGGACCACTTTGGGCGGCATGAAGAGGGGATAAGCTGGGACCTAGATGCCGAAGCTGCTAGATCGGGCCATGCACCATGCATGCATGATTAATGGGCAGTGGCGCTACGGGTTGGCGGAATGATAGTACAAGTGTATGTGCTGAGTAGTTGGCGTCCTGCCACCTATTGTCGGCGTACCATATCCTGTCAACTCAGTCGCAACCGACAGTTGCACTGCCCTCAGCTCCTCGAGATCGACATGTGGGAAGCCTCCGACTTGCGTTATAGGCGTCTTGAAGAGCGCTGTAGGCCAGTAACAAAACTTTTGGTTATTTGGCCTCTATGACAGCTTTCCATCCAGCCATCTGTTTCCCCACTGCCAGCTTCAGCTTTCCACTGACGATGCCATGACGGTGGGCATGTGGTTTGCATACCAAGGCTCAGATATGCCAATGCTGGCTGGGGTGAAGATAGTATGTAATTCTGTGCTATAGCGCCATCGTCATCACCTTGGTTGGGCAACACCACCTTTCCCACTCTACTACCACCGCTGCCGCCGCCGCCACCACCACATTTGCTAGACAAAATGCTGGGTAACAAACCACACTCGTACAAATGCCCGCCAAACGCTGCGGGGAGGACCTCTGCAGAGGAACGGCTCCGACCACCTAAATGGCGGGAAACGACCACCAACCCATCGGGCCACCCCCCTAGCCCACCCAGGTGGACTGAGAGTGTTTGCTCCACGCCCATGTCTCACTTACAAGTTTACACTGGGTGAGTCCGTCATGTCTTGGCTTTTGCCGATCTACCACCACTGTGTCATTCTCTGTTATTTGTATATCATGGACCTGGCCACTTTCTTTTTTTTCTTATGAGTACCATTGCACCTAATAAACTTTCCCGTCGACGTTCGACTTGAACGTCCCGCAAACTAACCAACAACAGCAACCCAACTATATGCCGCAGCTTTGACTAGTCGGAGCAACACTACACACATGATGGAGCCCCCAAGCAAGCTTGCGGAAATCAAGCTTGTCTCGAAATACTACCCAGTCGCCAACTACTCCTACCCGCGGGGGGATGATACCAATATCACTTATAGCACGAGCCGGACTCTTCAGGATAGGACCTCTGTTAGCTCGGAAAGCTCAACCCCCGGCTTGGTAGAGGACGGGACCAACTCAGAGCTCTCACAAGAAGACGACTACCAGTACCATGCACACGCTACAGAGCTATGGGATAGTTTCTGGCGACCTGGAGGAGAGTGGAGGTTAGAGGAACAGCAATCGTATCTGAAGCAGCACAATGCTACCAAGAAGGACCACCCAGTTTTGGCCCCAACTTCTCCTCGACACAGACGACAAACTTCACAAAAGTCAGAAGGCTGCACAAGCCCTTCATGGCCATTGCCAGATAGCTTCCCAGTTGAGGAGCGTCCTCGCAAACCAGCAGCAGCATATTCAGCCTTTCCAACTCGCAAGATCAGCATAATCGCACCAAAACAACCACATCATCCTCCACCACCGCCACCACCAGCAAAGACACAACAGCGTCATCCTCGCAATCCTCCTCAGCGTCCCCCTCGTCCCGACAGCAAGCTCCTCACCCCATGCCTCCAACAACCGGCGTCTGTCCCACTAACCTTTGCCACACCCGCCACGCCCCCGGATGAGCCTCCTCCACGGAACCCAGCCCGCTTGAGCAAGCCCGCCTCACAATCATCATCAGCAGAAGAAGCAAGCGTACGCCTAACAAAGTCCATGGACGGCCGTCCCACAGACGCCAACCCATTCGGCATCCACAATGCCGCCGCTCACTCCTCGACAGATCTCACACAACGAGGCCTCCAAAGGGCAGCCACGAGCAGGGAACCCAACCACAACCGCACTACTCGCCACTACAAGTCGACGACGCACCTGGCCGCCGCAAGGCAGCAGTACCAAAAGCTCCAGCAGCAGCATGAGCTCGAGCAGCAACGGCAAGCAGAGCCGCGTTCCGTCTTTGAAGAAGACTCGGACTGCGAGGAAGATGATAGTAGTGGAGTGACGTCGTTTTTCCGCTTCCATAAGCGCTCTGGAAGCAGTGATAATCGCACCAAGATGGGAGAGGTTATTTTCAGGCGCCGCAGCCGTGCGGATACGTCGCCTTCTTTGCCCATGCCGGCGCTGTTTAAGCAAAATCATCATCAACATCACCATCAACAACAGCAGCAGCAGCCGGAGCGAGAACGCAAGGTTGACGTCTTTGGACGGATGCTTGGTCGACGCAGTGGTTGAGCGCACCTTTATTAAGAGACTGCGTGTTTCTTATCTTTCTTTTCATTTTCTCTTTTTTTTGTTCTTCATTGGATAAACTCGTCAAGCTACGAACTGGATACGAGTTCAGGGTAAATGCATTGTTGAACGGCGTTTCTTTTTAGGGAATTCTTTTCCTCTTTTGTGTTTCTTTTTTGGAGGGATTGCATGGAACCAACTTATATAGCGTATACTGCCGCTTTTACCAACTACCACGTCTTGACGACAATTGATTTGCTTTATTTGCTTTATAACTCATTCATAAACATTTTTCACTGTTCATGCCTTTCCTTCCTTTCTTTTTTTTTTCAACAACCAAAGAAGACGCTCATTTATTCCGCACACACGACAGCAGGTGAAATGTCCGTGGTTATAGATAAAGAAGGGTTCACAAGACGCAACTTAAGCTACACAATGAAGCTTAGGGGTCACAATGGGTGGCAGACTCACTCAAACACCAACCAGCACGTCACACAAGGCAAGAACGTCAAGAAACAGACATCGTAGGAAAAAAAGCAAGTGGAGGGTGGGCTTGGTGCATTCCAGACGTCGCCAGTCCCTACGGCGACCGTTTGGTTCGGAGCGGGAGTGGGGCATGGGGTGTAAGTTGTGGGTGGTGGGTGGTGGCAGTGGTTCATTCCTAAGCGGGAGGCGACATGTGACAAGCGATAGGTAGAGAATTAATTAGTAGTGGAAGAAAGAAGGTGGCGAAAGATGAATCGTACGACGTCTAGAATATTGTATTGCAGTATTTTGTTGTGTAACGTACATTGTGAGTGAGCCGTGTAAGTTGGAGCAGAAGATGTTGCAGCGGAGGCTGTATTCTTCCTTGTAGAGTCTTGGAAATGACTTACCCCTGGAGTCCTTGACTCTTTATATTTGTAATTTTCTATGAAGTTGCTTTGTACTGGTATATCATCAAAATGTCTGCCCACTTCAAATGCTTTCCAACTCTTCTACAATATGACATCCTCACCACACACAACTCAGCTTCACAATCCCATCATGTCGTCATCCGACTCACGCCATCCAAAGAAACCATAAACAAAAGTGGTGGCTGCTGCTGATTCAGTGTTACCATCACTTTTATCTTTCGCACACAAACAAGCTGGTCTAGACCACTTTCACGACCAGTCCGCGTATGCAGATCGGAAGCACCGAAGAATTTTGGACCCATGTCCGAAAGAAGATACTCATGTGAAATACCATCCACTCAAGTAAAAACTCCCGTCGCCAAGATTCAAAAAAAAAGAGAGATAGAGACGTCTGCGTGTCTCAGAATTCTTTCTACTGTAAAGTGCATGCATGTCTCCAAGTAGACGGTCCATTTTACATTCCAGCACAATGCCAGTGGGAGCCACTCATGGCCGGCCAACGCAGTCAGTTAAAGGAGGTCGTAGTCGTTTTTTTCTGCTCTTTTTCTCGCTGGAAAAAGATAATGACGCAACTTCTATTGCATATGTGAAAATAAAAATGCCCATTCTCTACCAAATGTACACACACACCAGGGCGATCCTCTAGAAATATAAACCATGGCCAATAGTCCAACAAGAAAAAAGGTAAAACATCTCCCCACACACTCTCACCCCCCTCACATCTATACTTCGTCATCCTAGCCGTCGTTTTCCTTCTAAGCTGCAGCCTGTTTCTCTTTTCCGTCCTTCATTACATACAAAGTCATACATACATACATTGTAAGACGTCATTCATCGCAGAGCAGCATTTTGTTCATTCAATGCAGGCGACGACGTCATTGCTTCGTGAGAACATCCCTTTTCCATCTCTTTTCCAACCCTTTATACGTATCGTCATCATTTCCTTTTTCGGCCGTGTAAGTCATGTAAACATCTTTTCACCGTAGCCCACATCTTTTGTACTTGTAAATCTGTAGCCTCGGGCCACACACATAGCCCTTTCCTTCTTTTTCCCACTACTCGTACTACCTCGAGTAGCTCAACCCATGACCCCTCCCAGAACGCACCATCGGAATCCTTTTCTCTGTATACCGATGCAGCCGCCTTACACTGACTCGGTGCTCATCCCTCCCCGGCACCACGCCATAGAACCACTTGGACTCGTCTCTCGCATCTCTACCGCCGCTAATGCCCAGACGGCCCTCCAGATCGGCCCGAGAGCGCACAGACCGAAAGGCCGCATCGTGCAATAACTCTGGCGCAGAACACAAGCTCATTATCGCCGCCACGGTCGTCACGGAGCGGGGTAGCTCAAACTGCCCGCGGCGGGGGATCGCCAGCGCTAGACTCCCGACGTAGAGGAGCAGGAATGCAATGAGCACCCCGAATACAGGCATGCTGGGGAACATCCTTACCTCGCCGTGGCTGTCATTGGAGTTGGTGGTGGTGGTGGTAGCAGCAGTGGGAGAGTTGGTAGTCGCCGTCGTCGTCAGCGCCATGAACAAGCCGCCGGCTAGGACGGGAATGGCAATAAAAAGCTGCGCCATGAGCGAGAGCAGCGCAAGTCGCCAGTGGCCGTTTCGTGCCGCCTTCCACGATGTCTGTAGCGGTAGGCAGCAGGCGTAGTCGGCGAGCAGCGACTTGCGCGCGGGCGAGCCGTCCAGCTGGACAAGGTCTCCCCACGGTTGCAGCCTGCGGATCGCCATGTCGAGGCTCTGAAACAGCATGAAGAGTATGATGCCGATGAGGGATGGCACAAAGCTGTACAAGAAATTGGCTGAGGAAAATGCGGCGTTGCCCGGCTTTGCAGCCAGCATGGGTAGGAAGCCATTTTCCAGCTTCGTCTGCGGCAAAAAGGATACAATTAAAAGGGCCACGACGACCACTCCTGTAATAAGCGTAGACAGTAGCAGCGGGATAGTTCGCAAGCAGAATGGCAGATATCGCCCGTAGGCCATGCGCCAGTTGATTGGCGAAGCTGCATTCTCCGAGTCCATGGAGAGCTTTGGACTGTCGTTTTTGCGAAAGGCTGCAGCGGCGTAGTGGTAGTCGTCTTCGCGGGCACCGGCAGCGCCGATAGAGTACCAGATGGCGCCAGTATTACCGTCAGCTGCTCTCCAGTAGCCGATCCTATCGAACCAACGGTCGCGCAGGTCCATCTTGAACTCATCTCCGTCATCGGCGAGATTGTGCGGGCCGAAGCTATTCATGGCATTGCTGCGATTTAGCAGCGGTAGTAAATCCCCAATGGATCGGATATCCCATGCCAAGCCGGTCCACCTACCGAACCAATACACCATCAGAACAGCAGTGGACACAACGAGGACTGCATAGAGTGCGACAAGTGCCCACACGACGCCCTGGACTGGAGCCCACGTCCACTCACCCTGCGTATAGATGCACGTAAACGCCGCGCTCTCCAGCGGGACAGTAAACATGGCAAGCCAGGTAGCAACGTCAAAGAGCTTAAACTGCCAGGGGCCAACCATTTGCGGATAAAGCAGCGACGCCGAGTGCATGTCCTGAAACAAGGCGAGATATCTCTCGCGGGGGTCTTCATTAGCAAGTGCCACAAAGGGCAAGATTCGAATCGAGGTGGTGACGATATTTTGAGCGTAGATGAGAATAACAGACCCGAGGAGCTGGGGGAGAATGCGGAATAAAAAGTACTGTGCCGAATATACACTTCCGGGATACGGCATCAGCCCGGAATGGCGAGTCGAGTACTCGACGCAAAAGATGAGCGCAGCCATCATACATAAACATAGCGTCATTAAAATCATCATGGAAAAGGGCCGTAAGATTCGTGGTTTGTACGTCAGAGGCGGATATGTGCGTCCTTGCGGGTCGATGCTCTCCTGCATCCTCTTGGTGGTGGGCACCCAATGTGTCGAGGCCGACGTCTCTGCTGCTCTGGCCTTCTCAACCAGAGCCGTCAGAGCAGGCGAGCCGGCCCCCGAGACTTTGGGCGGGGGCATGGTATACCGACTTATGGGGCTGTTTGACTGTAGCTCTGGGTGAGTTTCGGCCGTATCCAGCATGGGTAGCGGCGATGTTGGGTTGTAGACGACGCCGGGAACCGTGGCACGAAGCGAAGGGGCCCTAAGCGCAGCCATTTGAGGAGACTGAACGTGGGCTTGACTCAGATATCGGTACAGAGACTCTGCATCTCTGGGGGAGTGGTGTATCTGCGGCGAGGCATCGCGTTCTCGTGTTAACGCCTCAATGGCGTACTGGATGTAAGGCGTGTCATCGACGCCGGGGGTGACTTTGCCAGCGGCAACCGCCAGCTCATCCTTGAGGCCGGGCATGCGAGAGGCATTGTCGGCAGCAAACATGGCGAGCTGAGACTCGTTGAAGCGCACAGCCGGGCTGCGCGGAGATGAATCTACAGCATGCTGCTGCGATTTGCGGGAGAGCAGGCGCGTAAAGATGTTTCTGCGGTCCGGCCCGTACAAGTCGGAGCTGGAGTCGAGTGACGGAGGAGAAAAGGTATAGCTGCCGCTATGTTTCTTGTTGGAATCTGTCGGTTGTGCAGACAGAGACTGCGGGGGGGAAGAGATGTCGCGCGTGTGAAGGCGAGTGGTAGAGGCAGAGTCGTCTTCTTGGCTGGTCAAGACGGCATCGTCTGGAACCTGGGAGGACCACGGGCCTATCATCGAAGAAGGTTAGTTTACAGCAATCTAGATAGACAGCTTGTCTCCCAAAGCGGGCAAACAATAAAAGAAACAATAGCTGCGCTGGAATGCAATGAAATGGAATGGATGGACGCACGAGGAGCTGCCACGTAGTCAGCGGAGATGTTGTTAAAGATATTCATACTGGGCGCGGACGCCTTGTGGTTGTTGGACTGCTGCAAGCCACCTCCACTTGGATCGGCTGGCCAATTGCTGCAGGACAAGATGCATGAAAAGAGGATGCATCATGCAGAGACTGGAATGCAACGAGAAGTTGGTTGGTCTATGAAGGACGAGAAAAAATCTGTTCACGTGTTGATCCCCTGTAAGAGGAGAGGTTGGGGGTGAGGATTATCGTATTGTTGGAACCATGGAGGTTGGGTTTCCTCTTTGGGATGAGGATAAGAGTGAGGAAGGAGCAAGACCAGCCACCGCGGACGGGCGGCCCCACTGGCCCGGATCGGCCCCGACGAACGTGGAGCGCGTTTGGGTGGAAGAAACAGGACAAATGAAAATGGGGAATTGCGTACTTACTGTGATGCATTTTGGCGGACAGAGTGATGATGGAGGAAGCTTTCTAAAAAATATTTCAAACCAGAATTTTGGTACGTCTTATTGTGCTCCCACGCCTTGGAGGCGGTCAAGCGGTTTAGCCACCGCATAGTGGGTTCAACGCCGGACGTTGGGCAGCGTAGCATTGACAGGGCGGCGACTAGTTAATACCAGCCTAGCCCAACCCGCCCCGACCACTTTTGGGTGCATCTTCCCGAAAGAGAAAGGCCAAGGCGTTGGTAAAGTGGCTGGGTGGCTGTGAGGACAAAAACAGGACACACAAGAGCGACACGCGAGCAGATTCTACGATTTGACGTCAATCTAAAAAAGGAAGAGGCGGCATTTCAGAAAAGGGGTAGATTCCTACTTCTGGTTCTGGCTGCGTGTGTGTCATTCTTTTTGAAAGGGCCATTGTTGCGTGTGTCTCAAGGTGGTGGTGGTGAGGCTTGTTATGTCAGCATTATGGGAAGGGCCAACGGAATGGCCAATGGAAGCCGTCACTTTAGCTCTATCATTCGGAGTAGATGGCTTTATTTTAGATCCGTTGAATTATTTTACTCAATTTGAACTCGCTTGATTTTTTCCTGATTTTTCTCTCCCGGTTTCGATGCGTTCCTCTACGAATCACCTCCCCACGCTGCTTGCCCAAGCATAAGGTCAGCATCATGTAAGCTTCCTAGCTCCCCCACTAGCGCCGCCTCTGATTGGCCAGCTCACCCGCGACGCACCAATGACAACATGCTGCTTCAGCATTAGCTAACCATTGGCTGAGCATCATATAACATAAGATTTCCCCAACTCACCCTCAATTGCTGAGAAACAGAAGAAATTATCTCGCTTCATCGTAGTCCTTCTTTCCCTTTCTAGACTCATTGGCCCCAAGTATATATGTCACGACTCAATCTCGTTTCTGCAATCATTGTTGCGTCTCTCTCCATACTACTGGTCTTTGCACCTCGCCACATTAACCTATTGAACCAATTCACTTCAAACAACACAACAACCACGTCAACTACTCTCATCAACCCCCCTACAGAGTCTCCAGAATCCATGCTCAAATCCGCCGCCACAGACATGGCCAAATCCGTCCTCCGCAACGCCAAAATCACCCCCCACCGCTCCAGTGCGCGCGGCCACTCTGACCACGGCTGGCTCAACACGTACCACAGCTTCTCCTTTGCCGACTGGTACAACCCCGATTTCACTCACTTTGGCTCCCTGCGCGTCCTTAACGAAGACCGCGTAAAGGCCAACAAGGGGTTCCCAACCCACCCACACCGCGACTTTGAAATCTTTAGCTACATCCTGTCCGGCGAGCTGACCCATCGCGACTCCATGATAGCCAAGGGCAGCGAGGGCGAGCAGTCGGACAAGTTTTACAGAATGCATCGCGGAGACGTTCAATTCACCACAGGCGGCACGGGCATTGCTCATTCGGAATTCAACGAGCACAAGTCGGATACGGTGCATTTCCTGCAGATTTGGGCCGTTCCCTGGAAAAGGGGCCTGACGCCGCGCTATCACACTCGTCATTTTGACGACGAGGAAAAGAAACAGGGCTTTGTTACGATTCTGAGCCCGCTCAGGGGTGGTCAAGACGCTACCGCTCAGGAGGAAAAGGATGCGCAGCCGGTGGTGGCTGACTCGATCCCTATCCATGCCGACTTTGCCATGGCTGCCGGCATCATTGCTCCCGAAAAGACGTTTGAGTGGGTAGTTGGCGGTAAAGCGACAGAGGAAAACAAGAGAAAGGTCTATCTGCATTTGCCCATGACCAAGGGCGGCAAGGCCAAGATTCGAATCGATGGCCGCGAGGATGCCGAGCTTGCAGAGGGCGATGGTGCGTTTATAGAGGGCGTCAATGCTGGCGACAAGCTTGCTGTTGAGAGTATTGGCTCTGCTGAGGCCGAGGTCATTGTTCTTGATACGGCCTAGAGGATAGGGTGGGTTATGGTTGTATATTAGTTTATGTAATGAATCATGAAGCTGCGCTTACTAGAAGATTAACAGTAAAAAGAAAGTTGAATGCAATGATATTTTTTGTGCCTCGTTTCATTCGTGGCTTTGTCTTATATGGAGAGCTGTCTGTATTTGCAATAGGGATACCCTTTCTCCTCTGCCATAAGCGCTACAGGCCATCATGTCTACCAACATAGTTGGCTTACATTGCCTAAAACACACACTTCCGGGTAGTATAGATGCGAGATTGTCCCGCCACGAAACTTGATATAATTGTCCATGAAAGATTCCTTGTCTACAACCCCATGATAAAGAAATACATATCAATCAAATGCACCTAATCTATAGTAATTATACGCAAATCCTCTCTACTCCGGCCACTTCACAGTGCAGTGGCGACTTTGTTCACACGTACACTCTGGTGCCTTGTTACACCACTTGACTTTTCGACAGACCTGGTATATTCCAAACACTTTTAGAGGTATACGAGAGCACACTACCCTATACAGATCTACTGCATTCATCTTCATCAGGGGCTGCGCATTATGGAAAACGTGCTCAATATAAAGGCTTGGCGCAGTTTGATCATGCAGGCCATATGCATTGGTTTGTCTCGTCACCGTCTGCGCAAATGCGAACAACTGAATATCAATTATATTGGCGTACTTTAACATCTGTCATGGGTAAATTTCTCATATTAAACACTGTATGCTCTTACACGTGCGTTTGGATTATCTTAAGCGGCAATAATGCGCATGAACGCTTTGAGGGGTATCCACAGCCAACTTCCTGGACGCCTGCGAGCCGAAATGCAACGCCGGCCAAGGAGAGGCGTTATGTTATATTATTTTTACTTTTGTGCCTTGTTGCTCCAATGACTCGAAGTTACAAAATACTCTTCATCTGACCGATCACAGACCTATCGGGGGTGTGAGAAGCCTTGCTAGACCATCGGACAGATTCAAACTGGCCAGAGTACCATCGATGCACCGCCATTGAAGCGGAGGCAGTCGCGTGCTCCTGCTTTAAATAAACCCTCACTAGCAGACAGAGGAGGAAATACGGGCGATGGCACAATGAAAAACGGTGCCCTATTAGCGCTCCTACGCTGTTCCGAAAGCCTGCCCTCGGAATTTCATAACCAACATTGCGGAGCCCACTAGGTACGGATACCAAGACTGCCCTTTGGTGCCTTGGAATAAAGCGGCGCACTGCCAGCCGCTAGCCTACACTGCAGGGCCGGTGGATTAGGAACGTGCCTTTTTTCCAGACTTTTTCGACAAGCGCCAACACAATGTGGAGTGAGTGGGAAAGTGGTGGGTGGCTTGGCGTACAGCCTCGGAGGCAGCAGTCATCACCCAAAGATCCAGCGCCGGACAGCTAATTTTGACTAGTCAGGGGTAATGCATGCAGCGGGTGCTAGCCTTGCGTTGTGATTACGACGCCGTCTTTGCCTTGAAATCTAAACGAACGCAACGGGTTCGGCAAACCTAGGTGGTAAAAGCGCCGAAATAACCTGAGGAAAAAAAAAAAATAGGCGTTCAGTAGTAGCGGCTCGAACCAACAGATAGGCAAACAAGGGAACCAGCCCTACGACTTGGTCGATGGACAGACAATCAGTGCTGATCTTGCCATTCTAGAGGTGTGATTGTCATTCGGATCGAACATTGGTGGTTCCTCAGTGCGGCGCACATCCATGCCTGCTCTGGAGTCTCTTCCAAGGCAAACTTCAACGTTGAAGAGACATCCACACGTGGCACAGAATCTCTCCCTGCAGCACACTTTTGTACCTCTGTAGCTCTTGGCCTATACCACGTCATTGGCTGGCGCACACCTTTTCCCGGCTGGCATTGTAACATATGTATGAGCAGCCTTACAATCACACCATTGCTACGGACGTACACTGAAAAGGAATGCCAGTTACAACACGGCGCTCAAATTGTGGCTGAGAAGAATATGCAGGGGCAAATCACAGGCCAGGATTCCTACCAGGGGTGCAGCGTCCAAAGGGAGCGAATTTTGTGGATGACGACTTGGTTGGAGAAACAAAAGACCCCGTCTCGCTTCTACGAGTAGTCGTACACAATGAGCGCAAGTGTCGGCAACCAAGGCGGTTCCGTTGCCCCATATACAGTAGATTCAGTTTTCCATCCGGGTTAGCGTGTGGACAAGGCGGAAAAAGTGCTCAACTACTCGTCTTCTTTCGCATTCTGTGAGGTTTGTAAAGACTGCCGCTTCACTCGGCAACTCCCAAGATGGTATTCTATATAACCCTTACGAGTTTATTCTCCTGTCCTTTTTTTCAAATTCCACGCACCATTCACTCTACGAGTATTTCGAAACCATGGCAAGACCGGAACGGCTTTGTTGGCATCAGCTTATTGCAAACCCACATCTCCTAGGCGCCACCAATTCTCACCGTGGATTCCCCTCACACCTTCAGAAACTGTCCGGTTCCCACCGCAGAAGCAGCCAGCTTCTAGGCTGACCACTCGGCTTCGGCGCAGCTGAGGCGCTATTCCTGTTCCTGTTCCTGTTCCTGGCAACCTCCACCTCCATGCATCTCATTCCCTGGATGGCGCCCCACGACGCCAGCTTCTCGACTCGTCCGTGACCAATATCCCGCCGTCGCTAGCCAGTCAGCTCACAGCCTTGTTCTTGAAATTGGGCACTCTCGGCCGACCCGCTGGAGCCATTCTGCATCGTGAGCGGGGGTGGGAGGAAACCACCGGATATGGGCCTTTTGATATCGGTAGCCTTGATGGTTTCCGTATTGTGAAGGCACACACCAAAGAAGGCTGAGAATGCGAACCACTTGGAGCTCCTGCGCCCCTGGCCGATGTGGGCGCCAAGTCCGCAAGTAAACCAGGCAGAAGAGTGTGAGCTTCAGCAAAGGCCGCAGCAGTAATGTCCATATCGGGTCTCGCAGTGGGTAAAGAATCCTCCCCATAGGCCGTACGGTTGGCATGATGGGACGCGCCCACCAAGTAAAAGCAGCCTCGCTTGCACTCCTCCCGGAGGCTTTTCTTTCCCTCTCTTTTCTACTCTCCTTATCAACTGCTTTTTGGTGAGATCAAAGGCTTCGGTTCTAGGCCTAACTTTGCAAACGTTTTTGTTTGCGTCCTCTCTTTGAGAAAAAAGAAGAAAGATATAGCTTCCTTCGTTACATTCATTCATACTACCACCCACAGGCATCCGCCATTTTACAATCATTTTTAACAAAATCACAATGCTTACCAAGCTCTTCACGGCCTTGGCCGTCACCGCTGGTGTCACCAGCGCCGCTGCTAACGCTCCTGTTGGCAAGTTCAACGGCTACTGGGTGAGTAGCTCGCAATGAAGCAATTCTTTAGAAAGCTTAGAAGTTTACTAACTAACATTTGCAGGGCCAAAATGGTAAAACAGATGGTACCGACAGACTCAGGGATCGCTGCGACGAAGGCCCTGACTACGTCTCTCTGTCCTTTGTCAACGTTTCTCCCGAGAACGGCAACGGCACTGGCTACCCCGGTACCAACTTTGCTGCCCACTGCGGTGCTGAATGGTACTACAAGGACGGCCGCAAGTCTGGCCTTCTTAAGGGTTGCGATCCGATTACCGAGGATATTCCCTACTGCCAGTCCAAGGGCGTCAAGGTCCTTCTCAGCATCGGTGGTGTCTGGAGCGACGACCCACGCTGGTACAGCGACTACACCGTCAGCAGCCGCGAGAACGGTGTTGAGTTTGCCAAGTTTCTTAACAACGCTTTTGGCGCCCCTAAGGCTAACTACGACGGTCCCCGTCCCTTTGGTGACGCTGTTCTCGATGGTTTCGACTTTGACATTGAGAAGAAACTCGGTAAGGAAACGCTTGCACACGCCACGAAACATGTTTCGTGAGGATTTTGCTAATATGTATGGCTTTTTAGACAACGGCCCCTGGATTGCCATGATCCAGGCTCTCCGTACTCTCAACCCTAGCGTTTTCATCTCTGGCGCTCCTCAGTGCCCCCTGTCGGAGCAGTACTTTGACATGCGCGAGATGATTCAGCAGGCACACTTTGACGCCCTCTTCATCCAGTTCTACAACAACCCCGGCTGCGACTTGATTGCCGGCAACGCTCCCTACGAGGAGCACTTCAACTACGATGAGTGGGAGAAGACCATTTCCGCTAGTGAGAACAGCAAGGACGCCAAGCTCTACATTGGTCTTCCCGCCGACCCCAAGGACGCCGCCCATGTCCGTCACGAGCCTCTCAAGCACATTGTCTGCAAGTACGCTAAGCGCTCCAGCTTTGGTGGTATTTCTCTCTGGGACCTGTACCTCGGCTTCGAGAACAAGGTGGACGGTAAGACTTACAACGAGTGGATCCGTGAGATTCTCGACAACGGCTGCGACGAGGAAACCACCACCACCACCACCGCCATGCCTACCACCACCAAGGCCACCACCGCCATGCCTACTACTACCAAGGCTACCACTTCCCCGATTACTACCAAGCCTTGGAGCAACAGCACCACCAGTGGCGTCGAGATGACCACCAGCGTCGTCTACACCACGCGCACTTACACCGTCACCTCTTGCGCCCCCACGGTCACCAACTGCCCTGCCGGCCACGTCACCACCGAAGTCGTTCCCGTGTACACCACCGTGTGCCCTGTTTCCGAGGTCCAGACTCACCCTGGCCACCAGGAGCCTACCGGCACTGTCATCGTCGTGCCCACCGACACTGGCATGCAGACCTCTGTCCGCCCTACCATGTCCAAGCCTGCTGACAACAACAACTGCCCTGGCGCTCCTCACTGCCCTGCTGTCTCTCAGCCCGCTGGCAACGACAACAACGGCAACAACGGTAACAACGGTAACAATGGCAACAACGGCAACAACTGCCCTGGTCCTAACTGCCCTACTGTCACCAAGCCTGCCGACAACAACAACAACTGCCCTGGCCCTAACTGCCCGCCTGGCGTCGCTGTTCCCACCGGTGGCAACCACGGAAACAACACCATCCCTGGCAAGCCTCTCCCGCCCGTCACCGGCAGCGCCTCCTCGATGGCTGTCGGCCTGACTGGCCTGATTGCCGCCGTTGCTGCTCAGGTCCTCCTCCTGTAAGAGGGTAGAAGGGTGTATCGTTTTGTGGTAATTCAATTGCATTGAAAAAACATTTTGCCTGGGTTTTTTGTTTACGAGGTTCGCGATAGAACTGGTTGGTTTACTTGATGTTTGGGATTTCATATATGGGACTTTTTTTTTTTCACGTACCATTTTTATTTCTTCTTCTCCCGTATGAACGGCCGCGCGGCTTAGTAGGACGAAATCTATTTCAATTTTCAGACCAGTGCAACTAAAGGTTGTATATTCAGTGATGCATGTGAGAGAACCAGTGTAATAAACCTTTCGTTCGCGGAGTAGTCTTTTTATATACTATGCGGTACACATGTACACGAGGGGGAGAAAATAGCTAAGCGTAGCTAAAACTCGGCAAATGCAAATGAAACGAAAGCGCATCCAGCGTTCGTCTCAAAATCACAAGACCCTCCTGGGAATCATCGCCCCATTCAATCCTCTTCTCCAATTCATACATCTCCTTGCGCACAACATCATGCGGTAGATCCGTAAACAGCCATCCACGGAGCAGGCTGTTGGCCACTAGCACATTCGGCTCCGAGACGTCCAGCACCGCATTGTGCAAACACTCCAGCCTATCCTCCCAGGGCGGCAGCGTTGCAGAGTCGGTGTCAAGGTCAAGACTGATACCACCACGACACAGCCAAAACAGGCGTTGCAGCTTCTCGTCGTCCCACGGTCCGGTGATGAGGCTGGCTGGAAGGCGGGCGCGTGGGTGGACGTCTTGCGTTTGCCAGGGGATAGACTCGGCTTGGAAGGGTGGGTAGCGCTTAAAGTGGGCGTAGTCTGCTTCGAAGCACGCGCGGGCGTTGAAGTGGCCGTAGTCGCCGACGTGGCTGTGTTGGTCCAGAGATGCGGTGACGGTGGGATCTAGCCAGGGGACACAGTGCTGATACCATCTGTTTGGCGCGTAGCGATCTGCCCAGGTTTGTTGGGCCTGGAGGATAAAGTCAATGGTTACCCATGGTAAATTGAAGAGAGCAGTCTGTAAAACGAAAAGAAAAAACTTTGTAAGTAGCGTATTCGGAATGAGATGAAAGGAAGCTTCAACGGCGTACCTGGAACTGCGCATCTCCATCGCAGGGAACATGCTGTGTTTCTGGCTTATGAGGCCCGTGGAATATCTCTTTACTGGTTGGTATACCGAACCATTGATGCCAAGTGTCGTGGAACCCCCATATAAAGAGCCGGAGCAGTGTTGCTCTGCCGGATAGCTTTGCGCCGATGACCAGGCTTGCCTGCGGAAGTGCGACGTTGCAGCTGTACAGGAGGATACTTTCCAGTATCTCCTGCGGGAGGGATTCGAGGCTTGCGCGCTGGCGACGTGTATGCCGTGACGTCTTGATGTCTTGTATGGAGCGGCGTGTCTTGGGTGGCTGTTGGATGGGCAGAGCTGCGGTTGAAGGCGAAGGCTTTCTTTTGCCTCGGACGCGGATGGGGGTAAGATTCATGACGGAGAGTGCATGGTCGTTTGAGTATTAAAGTAGCTCATATATTAAATTGGAAGCGACGAGGTCTTGCTATGTGTGGTGTGTTGAATTGGTGGCGGATATGTAAAGGGGACTGTGCTAGGAAAAAGCTTAGCTTCCATGACGTCGAAGGGGGTTGTAGCGAGGATTAAGTGATGAAAAAGGGGGAAACTCTTTATTATATATTTTTTGTTACTTAAATTGAAGCATTTCTCGTTAGATATTTGGAGACAGAAGCTTTTCTTACTTAGTATTTAATTTTTAAATAATAATTTAAGTAGCTGATGGCCTACTTGCGGCGACCTGCAGCAAATGCCTTTGACGTCGGCGTCTATTACCGGATATCCCGACTTGGCCCGTGCACGCGCCCGAAAAGCTGGAGCGCGGAAATTTTGGCTCAACGCCATCTCGACTACAACCCCGTCCACCTTGTTTGAAGCTCTTCAGCAATCGCTACATACATCCGCATTACATCTCACGGTGAGCGTACGCGCAACTACCCTCACACGCCAATCGGTCGCATCCATGACAGACACGCCAACACCTGACCTGTCGTGCTGATGCTGCAGACCATGGCGATGCAGACCGCGATGCGACACCCAGTACCGTCGCGCAACCTTATCCTGTTCCTGCGATCGCAGCCCGAGATTGCTGCGCTTGCACTGGGAAATGGACGCCAAGGAGCTACTAGCAGCTGCATCTGCGGCAAAAGACGACCATATACAACCAATAAACAGAACTGTGCCGCCGTGCCTCCCGCCGGCCGGTTTATTGCGGCTGCCCCTTTGCGAGCCAACAGCTTCACAAGCCGCAAAACGACTATAGACGCCCTCCGAGCTTTTGGCACGTCGACTAGCTCACGCAAATGGATTCGCCCTGATGGCGCAGACCCGGGTCATGCCACGTCCTGGCAAGAGCGTCTATGGGGCGTCACCGCACGAGGAGGAGGCACGCCGCTTCGACCAGACGACTTGCCTGCGCGCGGACACGGTCGTCGCCATGGCCCGGAAGAATACGAAGAAAACGAACCTTTGTTCAACAGCCGACGAGTAACGACGTCCAAGACGACTGCCGAGCCACGGCTACGATGTACAGAGGTCGACGAGCATGGTGAAGTGATTTTGGTCGACGGGGAATTCAAAAAGTCGGAGCTGATTGCCAAATATGGCCTACTCCCTCGCGACTTGCGCAAGATTGACTCGTCCAATCTGCCACATATTCTCGTCCGTCCGTCTGCAATTCTGCTCAACTTGCTGCATCTCAAAGTCCTGATTAAAAAGGACCGTGTGCTACTCTTTGACATTTACGGCTCCAAGACGTCGTACCCGCAGTCGGCATTCATGTACGACCTGCAGGGCAAGCTGCAGCAAAGAAACTCACCGGGCTCGCCCGGCCTACCATACGAATTCCGCGCACTCGAAGCCGTGTTGACATCTGTAACGTCCGAGATGGAGGCCGACTTTGAGGCGGTGCGAGAGCCAGTTATCAATATTCTGAGCGAGCTGGAGGATGATATTGATCGGCACAAGCTACGTGTTTTGCTTATTCTGTCGAAGCGCGTGAGCACGTTTGAGCAAAAGGCCAAGCTTGTGCGTGATGCGATTGAGGAGCTTCTCGAGGCAGATGATGATTTGGCCGAGATGTACCTCACAGAAAAGACGCACGACTTATACAGAGGCACCGATGACCATACCGAAGTGGAAATGCTGCTGGAATCGTATCATAAGATAACAGACGAAATTGTCCAGGAAGCTGGCAACCTGGTGTCGGGTATCCGAAACACGGAAGAAATGTAAGTTTTCTCTCACTCCTTTTGCTAAATTTACAGAGCCCCGAAAACTAACATACTACAACCAGTGTCCGTGCTATTCTCGACGCCAACCGCAACTCGCTGATGCTCCTCGACTTGAAATTCAGCGTCGGCACCTTGGGTCTGGCCATGGGCACCTTCCTCGCAGGTCTCTATGGAATGAATTTGGAAAACTTTATCGAGGAAACAAGCTGGGGTTTCAGTGCCGTGACAATGACGGCGACAGTTTGCTCGCTCATTGTATGTTGGTACGGCCTCGTCAAGCTTCGCAAGGTGCAGCGCGTCAAGATGATTAGCGACGAGCGCCTGCCGCGGGGATACCCGCACTACCGCGACGAAGGAACCATGGGTCTCCTAGACTCGAGGAACAGAGAGATGCTGAGGAGGCTGCACTCGCAGAAAGCGACGGCGAAGAAGAATAGCTGGTTCTGGTAAGCGGTGGACGTGTGATTAGGTGTGCACAGGGAGAGGAGGGATTGCATATAGATGGCGTTTTCTTTGACAATTCTCTTCTTTTGCGGGTTTTATATACAACTCATCTCCGGAACTGGCGTTGTAAGACTTATGGTTTGCTATTTCGGCCTTACGTATACATGGGATGAACATGTACTTTTGGCATCTTGGGGAAATAAGACAGACTATTCCACCTCAGTCATGTATAAATCTAGAGATAAATTAATAAGATACAACCATACAACCGATCGTTTGAAGATCAAACATGACGAAATATACGAGCGCAAGATTTCTTTTTTTATGCTTTCTTACTAGAAATCACGTATTCAGTGTAACGCGCCACAATCTCTCGCCACAACCACAGTGCACGTGTTGTTACATGAACAAGAAAAACCTGATTTCCCACCCGCCGATCCTGCCCATCAGTGACGTCCTACTCCCGCTTTTTTTTTCCTTCAGTTAAGCTTCTCGGAACGGGGCTGGGCGTTACAAACAACGTGGCGGGTGGTGGTGGTGGTGGTGGGGATTGCCGATCTAACACGCAACGGTCAAACGTACTAGTCGCCCGCTCCCGGTAGTTTTGTTCCGCCAGGCTGAGTTAATTTGAACGAAAAGAAAAGACATGGGGCGCGTGCGTGGTGTATGTACGAGCTGCCTAAATGAAAAAAAGGCATCCCCCCTGCATGATACGGAGTTACTGTGGCGCATATCGTCACTGGTTTCTTATTTGGGCGTATCTTTTTTTCTGTAATGTGGTCAGGGTGACGTCAGGACTCTGAGAAGATGGACTGATTTTCAGTTTCGGGTAATTTATGTATATACCTATTTTTATATATGTATATATATAAATACACGACTCGTTGCGCATCTCAGGCCATACCGCACAATTACACACAGCGAGCTTCACCTTCTATTCTACACCCAGACACACACACACTCACTCACACACATACACACACAACCGATAAAATACCGTCACAATGGGCGCAGTATTATCTTGCGTACGTTGGCTGAAAACACTAGCTTTTGAAAGCAGAAAAAAAAAAAAAAACCTAACACGTCCTCAATACAGATCCAATCCATCTTTCGCACGATAGGCTCAGTCATCATGACCATTGTCAACGCCATCGGATCCGTGCTACACGCCATTATAAACGGCATCGTCTCCTTCTTTGGCATCATTGTCGGATGTCTTACCTGCGGCCGTGCGGGCGGTGGCGGTGGACGGCGGAAGAAAACGACAACGAGTCATGTGTAACAAATGTTGTTTTAAATGACGCCGATGACTTTTTTGCTGATACCACTACCGTTACCACGATACCCTGCTCGACGCCGGTGAATTTGTACGAATGACGGATTTTTTTTTAGAGGGAGGGGGGTTTATGTTTTTTGTCAAGTTTTGCAATTTAGCAGCTGGCTATTTCTATTTTATTTTTTTCGTCGCTATTATATTCATACATTTCTATTCGTCATCTTCTTCTTCCATGACATTGCGATTAAAGAACCCATGTATTGCCCGTCCTGCCGTCTTGCCCACCAGCGGCGCAAGTTCTTCTGGTGTCATGTTGGCCACTTCCTTAAGATTCTCCGTTTCGAGCACTATATTTTTGATATTCTTGGGTGTCACGCCTGGTACAACGGACAGCATTTCCTGCGGCTCCCGATTAAACACCTGGTCCTCGGCGCGCATGCCCTTGTCCAGCCCGGCCTGCACCGCTGCAATGGGATCTGGTTCGTCTTCTTGGGTTTTCAAGGATTCGAATATCTCGGCTGTCTGATATGGTGACGAGGACCAGATTATGCGTAGCTTAGGGAATGCTAGTGTCAGCAGCACGAGCTTGGATTGTACGTCTGATGAGACGTTGGTTGCTGAGACACTCGACATGCTGCCAGAAAGATCGGCAAAGGGCTCCAGAGTGAATGATTTGTTTTGGTCAAATTCAATGAGCAGCATCGGGTTCTTGTAGTGCCGAAACATGGTCTCTGCCTGCGTAAAGAGACGGCCGTCTTTAAATGACGAGATTAAATCGCTGACACTTTTACGTTCAACGCATATGCTTGGTGAAAGAATATAGTCGCCAACTGTGAGCATGCAGGGTACAATGACCATCGACCTGCCGTGTAGTAGCGATGGTAGCGACGATAGAAACTCTCGAACATCGACGACGACGCGAGGAGGCTGTGCAGTAGCTGCTAGACGACCGCCGCCTGCGATACGCGTATTGACTGTTCGCAGAAAAGCTTCTTGCGGGTCTTCGATGCCGTGAGGATCAACCGTCATAACAAGGGACATGCTGGCTCGCTCTTTAATCATTTTGGTAAAGGCATCTTTTTCCCGCCGTACCGATGAGAGATAGCGCTGCTCTTCAACAGAGCCACCGTAATACATAAAGTACACCCGGACACTTCTGTCGTTGTGGGACGACCGATATACTTCCACTCGGCGGATAAACGAGGCGTCAGGCTCATACATGACAATGTATCGCGGCTTGACTTCTTCCAAAACGTGCTCATCTTGATCCCCGTCGTAGGCGTGGACAACGACCAGATCTTGCATCTGATAAAGCTCGAAATAATCTTCCATATTTTCGAGAGGGTCAGCTACAATATCTTCTTTTTGCCTGGCTTCCTCTTCGGTTATTTGCACCTCGGCCATCAAGTCTGCCACCTCGCCAGGCTTCTCAAAGAATTGTGTAATGCTGCCATTTTCAGCCCTTCCCATGGCCATACCCGCGTTGCCGCCACCGCGAATTCGCCGTCTCTTGTTTGTCGGTGCTCGGCCGCCACGCATACTCCCAAGACCTGGTCGAGAATCTTTGGCGCTGTTGATGGCCTTTTGATTCTCTGAGAAGAGCGTGGCATTGACCTGCGCAAACTGTCGCTTCCACCGGAGGTAGTTTCTCAGCCGTCGTCGCATCATGAATATTGCCGAGGGCTTGTGCAGGTCTTCTTGGTCGTCGTCATCAGGTTTGCTGGTAGCGGTTCGCGGTTTTACGTGCATAGTCTGCAGGTAGTCCCGCAGCTGCCGACAAGTGTCGACATTGGAGCACATGATGAGAATGGTACCGTTCGAGTCGTCCCTATTCGATCTATCAAAGTAGAGATCTCGGTCAATCTCTTCCAGGATCTCGGCAAGCATATGCCACTTGGGTAATTCTTCTAGCACTGGGCGCAGCGAGTCAATATTGTCGTGCTGCGAGGCCTGTTTTGCGCTGGCAGAATATACACGACGCCTGGCCGTGTCAAACATTGTTTGAGCAGCGTCTAGAAATAGCCATGGTGACTGCGTCTGTCGCGTTGAACCTGGTGGTGGCGAGTGCGCGGCGTGGATGGTGTCGAGATGCTGCAGGAAAGACACGGCATCATAGGTTACAATGTAACCTAATAGACTACGTAGCACAGTGAGGTCATTTACAATCTGGCGCGTTTTCCAGCTGACTCTATGCCAGTTTGGCTCAAGCTGACGACGGACGATGACGTCAAAGTTCTTTAGAAGAGCGCTGTCGAGGTTCCAGTCGTCCATTTCCAGGCCTGGGTTTCCTTTTTTCAGTTCGTGAATACTAACTTCGACGCACTCCATGATGGCATTCTGAACATCTCTCATGGCATCCGTCATTGGTATTTCAAGCTCAATGACTTCCGCCTTTTTCTTGCCTTCTAACGCCTGGGCAACGGTAACGTGAAATCTCGGCCAGAGTGAAGCCTTTTTCAGAAACAGATTGCGCATCATGGTTGCCAGAGGAGAGAATCCGATGGTGAAAGGATCGGGATTATCGGAAAAGGCTTTCAGGAAGCCAACCTTGTTCTTTTGGCGATATACTCGAAGGATAAAGGCCTCTAGTGAGGTAGCAACGATGCGATCGGCGTGCAGGACGACCAAGCCGGTAATGGTCTCGGGGTTGAGCAGACTAGACAAGAGGTCGACGACGAGGATTCTCGAAGTAATGCTAAAGATGCCACCGGCAGAGTACATCTTTTCTCGAGCGCCGACATTTTGGAATTCGGTATTCACAACCGTCAAGCCGCGAGCTTTGGGAGACGCGCTGACGGCGGCGTGCTCGGCTAGGGCCTCACCGATCCAACTATTTTCCCGCTCGTCGGCGCCGACAATGACAATGAGGTTATTCCCGGCCGCATCATACGAATGAAGAAGGTTGTTGACGAGGCGCATGAGGCCGAGGCCTCGCGCAAGGACAACTAGCTCATCTTCGGCCCGGAGCTCCTGGAACAGCGCCTGCTGGTATTCCTGGTTTGGTCCAATTAGCTCTGCATTTGAAGGGGGTGACACGTTGTTGTGGCGTTGCTCACCAGGGGTAGTGATAGCTTCACTGGCTGAGGGGCATTGCCTGTCGACATCCGGCGTGGAGAGAGTTGGCTGGTACTAGGCGTGAAGAGGAAGTCAAGGTCGCATCTTGGGTTAGCGACAGATTGGTGGATGGGCTTGGTTTAACGTGCAGGGGGAGCTCTGGTGGAGTAGAAGGTCTCGATCCGGCAGCGTGAACAAGCTGGGGTCTGACGCACTTGTGGGTTAACGGGTGGCAATGTTGTGCATGATGGAAGAGGGAGTAGATGAAAATTGTCAAGTTTCTGCTGCTCTAACGGATAAGTTTTTATTTTATTTTATTTAGTTGTATTTTACGTATATTTGAAACCGCGTTCATGTCATTCCCTGCGTATTCCGTTCGTCGTACAAGTCGTAAACCTGAAATGCTTCATCGCCTTGTTCCATGACATCATCCCACAAGAGCAGACGGCTGCTCTATTTGTTGAGCTCAGCCTGTCGCTTTTGACGATCCTCCTTGGAGCCTTCTTCGGCTGGCATGTTTTGAGCAATTGCCGGGCCAGGATGGGCTTGGTGAGCTGCTGTCTGGGGATTGACGCCCTGGTCCTCCTTGATGGGCTGGATGGTGAACTGCTGTTCGTTCTGTGCAGGCAACCGTGTTAGCAGCATGCGACAGCGAGGGGCAGGGGTTTCAGTGGCAAAGGGCTGGTTGAAAGACGTACGTCCTTTTGCTGCTTATCCTTGGAAGAGTCCATATTGAAGTGTTTGAAGGCTATTTAGCAGAAATAAATGCGGTGCTGATGTTAGCCCAAAAAGAATTTAGTGAGATGTACAAAGGGGAACAAGCTTAATATGTTTTCCAGCAGCAAATCAATTGTTGGAACGAAGACGCGTGGCAGTATGCCAAGGTACCTGGGCCGAGCCACAAACCGGAAGGCGGTCGGTGGATGACGTCTTCGGGCCTACTTAGTAGGGTAGCCAGGCCATGACAAGGCTGGATCTGCAATGCGCAACACTTGGCTGCCTTCCCCCTTGGACTTCCCCAGCTCTCTCGCAGAGTTTATTAGGCCCTGCCTTTAGCCTTAGCCTTGTTGCTAAGCCGGGTTTATGCGGTATCGGAGTGTCGCGCGTATTATACTGATCCAGCCACTTATAAGTGCAAGGATGCAACATATCACTGTTACGATGCCTTACAAAAAGAAACATTTCAGGAGGCTACAAAAGAGGCCTCGCTAATTTCTGCGAGCTACCCATACGTTATCTTTACCTACAGTCCTGCTTCTTACCAGCAGCTGGACGTACTATGTAAAGGTAGAGCCTGATACATACAGAGACAGAAGTAGAGTTATGCCAAGATGGGCTAAATTCCAGATCCTTTACCAGTCTTCTATTGCATACCATACCTTCTCGGCAACATATCGCACCCTATTCACTTGGCACGCCCTCCCAGCGCCTCAGGCTACCTTTGGTTTACTCTTTTAAGCTCAAGCGGCAATCCTTCCGCCCTTGAGAGTGCGGGGGAAAGTGTGGGGGACGGGACCTGGGGTGGTACATCGATGCAGCCTCCGATGGGGGATGAAAATACCCAGTCATTTGCTTGTATAGTCCGTAGCCGGTGGGCCTGTGTCTAAAACTCTGAGCGGTGTTAGTCCATTCTCCTCGCTTTTAGCCCTTGCGGAATCTTAGTGAATCTTAGTCACCGCGGTCTTCTTGCCGCTCAGCGTGAGAGGCGTAGAGAGATGCGAGCGTGAAAGACTTATATAGCCGGATGCAGCCTCGCCCACTTCCCTCGGTGTGCAATTGCAATCATTAATTCTATCAACTTTGCTACAGCAGGTAACCAAATTGGTATTACTCATTGTCACGCCCAAAATTGCTTTATTCGCTTCGATATGTCGCCAAGCGTCCATGCTTCTGAGGAACCACCTGGCAACGATGCCGCGTGCCCTGTTCCAGCGTCATCACCGCCAGGAAACGCTACAACAGCCAAAGAACGCATCGAAACTGCCCAATTCTCGCACAGGGAAAACACAGAAGACAACAACCGATACTCAAAATGGAAACTGTCCAAAAAAGGTCATGGTGATGTTGCCCTTGCCCTATTCGGCTCCCCCGACGAGGTCCACGAGCCAATCGAGCCCGACGAGGAGAAAAAGCTTGTACGGAAAGTCGACCTTATGATTCTGCCATATTTAGCAGTCTGCTATGCCTTTTTCTACATTGACAAGACTACGCTAAGCTATGCGGCCATCTTTGTGAGTATTCAACCTCACCTACACGCGACAAACCAATCCCCCAACTCACACCTTATCAGGGTATTCGGGAGGATCTCGAGCTCGTAGGGTCGCAATATAGCTGGCTCTCATCAATGTTTTATTTTGGCTTCCTCGCGTGGGCACTTCCTACCAATCTGTTGCTCCAGCGTCTGCCGGTCGGTCGATACCTCGGATTCAACATTTTTCTCTGGGGAGCTTTCCTCATGATGCAGGCGGCGGTCAACAGCTTCTCTGGTTTGGCTTCGTTGAGAGCTTTGTCTGGCGCGGCCGAGGCTTGTTCTGACCCTGCCTTTATTCTAATCACCGCCATGTGGTACACTCGACGCCAGCAGCCTATTCGGATCGGCTTATGGTACACGGCAAATGGCTTTGGAATAGCAATGGGTGGACTACTCGGGGTAAGTCTAAGCTTGGGATACCACCTGTCTCACTTGATTTCTAACTGAACTGAAATAGTTTGGAATTGGGAATATCAAGGGAAGTCTGCCTTCTTGGAAGTTTGAGTTCCTCATCATTGGTGCACTGTGCTGCGTCTGGGGTATTGTCATGTTCGTCTTGCTGCCCGACAGTCCCGTCACAGCCAAGGGTCTGAGCACTCGAGAGAAGCGCATTGCTGTTGAGCGTCTACGCGATGACCAAACTGGGGTATGTTTTTAAAACTTCACGGTAAACGAAATGCTCAAACAAAACGACGCTAACTTTCTGTTTCAGATTGAGAACAAAGCTTTCAAATGGTATCAAGCCCGCGAAGTGCTACTGGAGCCCAAACTCTATCTGTTTTATCTTCTCGGTGTTACAAACAACCTACCAAACGGTAAACAGCCGCCATCACTTATTTTGATAAGGGCCAATAGTTACTGACAAGGATGACTACCTAGGCGGCGTATCAAACTTTGGTACCATCATCATCAAGGGCATGGGTTTCTCCACACTCGAGACAACATTGATGCAAATTCCGTACGGCTTCATCATTAGCTGCGTGATTCTCTCCGCCGTGTTTCTAAGCGACCATTTAAGCAAGCGAGGCATGCAGACACGTTCCTATTTCATAGTCTTGTACCTCTTGCCCAACATTGCTGGTGCATTTGGCCTGCGTTATCTGCAAGAGCATAACCGTGCCGGTAGATTGATCTGCTACTATCTGACAAGTGGTTTCAATGCGGTGAGCACCATATTACGTACACTCTTTGGAGCATTGCTATTAACAAACCATGCTTACAGTCATTTGTACTTGTCTTGAGTATGGCCACCGCAAACACCGCTGGTCATACAAAGAAGGTTATTACAAACGCTGTTCTTTTCCTCGGTTATTGTACAGTAAGTGTTTTGTCAGTGGTATTTGGTACGTTCAGTTTTGCTAACGGAAAGCCAAGGGAAACCTTGCCGGACCATTCTTCTATCTCTCTTCCCAGGCGCCGTACTATCCGTTGGGTATCTGGAGCATGATTGTCTCTCATTTGCTTCAAATTGTTGTCATACTCGTCCTGCGCGAGATTTTACGCCGTGAGAATACGCGTCGCGACAGACTGCAAGGCGTGACCGAAGGCGGGTTGGATGGGAGAGATCTCGATGCTACGGCTTTTGGAGACATGACGGACAAGGAAAACTTAAATTTTCGTTATATCTATTAGAGCCGACTACACATATTGGCAGCTGCATCCGGATAGTTGTTGGCCGGCAAATGTTGTTCAATAGCAATAGTAGAAGCATAATCCACATTTGTTGATGAGTAACGACTTGCACACGGCCATATACCCGTTCAGATACTAGAGATCTATTTCAGGTCTTTTTTTTTTTTTACAAAAAAGCCAAATTATGCAAGTCTTTAAACAGCAAAAGTAGTGCCGTATTTATAAATTCCTGGTCAAGTCTAGGCCATTACATCCTTTTAGATTACCCTGCACCAATTTTCCCCTTTGGCGGCGACTTCCAAGCCACACCCGCCGAGGCCCACAACCCCGGTCGTCATCAATGTCGCATGTCTAGCGCACACGTCACAGTCCAGCAAGGAACCAAGCTTCCACACTTTCGCCATTCCCGCCAACTGGGATAGCCAGGAACCCAAAACGAAACACACCATGGCTCGGGTATCTGGTGCATCAGATATGTTTCGCCCCAGCGGCGAATCAATAGAAGCTTCGGCCGTCGAGCTCTCGCAGCTTCTGCGCCGGTTGCAAGACACGGTGCTGCATGCGACCCCCGAACGTGAGAAGCTGCTGCGCAATAGCGAGTTTGAGAGGGACAGACTGGCGTCAAATTTGGAATATGCCCGTAACAGGCTCGCGAAGCTCGAGCACGATGCAGAAAATGGGAAGCTAGGGTCAAAGAAGCTGCAGGCGCAAGGCACGTTTGCTTCCCAGCATGAAATGCTGGAACTCCTACAGGATAGGCTACAAGACTTGCGACAGGTTTGTCATTTTGAAACTCGGCTCAGTTGTTGATCTGGACTAATTGATGATGTAGATTGCAGAGCATCAAGATGACGATGACGACAGCTCAGACGGCGAGGACCTCCTTAGAGAGTTGGGGCTGGATGACGGCGAGCACGAGTCTCAAACCATAGAAGAACCTGAGCCGCCTTCAATACCAGAACCCGTCCCTGAACCTCAACCACCAGCTATAATTGCCCAGCCTCCTATACCCGAACCGACTCCTATGCGAAACAACCGTCTAACGCCCCAACCAACACAAACAACTCAAACCCTCCGCGGTCGACGCGGTGGTGATGGCCAATCTGCCTCGTCAACAACAGGCCACACAACCGCTCGTGCCGCTCTCTTTGCAAACCGCCGCAAGCCCGCACCACCCGAGACGTCCACTGCAACCGCCGAAGCGATCCTCGACAACCAGCGCGCTGAACAGGACGCACTGTCCGACTCGATTCTCAAAATGGCTGGCGCGCTCAAGGCGAGCTCGCACAAGTTCTCTGATACCTTGGAGGCAGACAAGGAAGTGGTGGGCCGCGCAGGGGAGGGCATTGCGAAGACGGAGCAGAGCATGGACGCTGCGCGGGGCCGAATGGGCACGTTACGAAAGATGACAGAGGGAAAAGGATGGTGGGGGAGAATCATATTGTATGCATGGGTATATGGGCTTATGGCTACGCTGGTATTGTTGGTTTTTGTGTTTCCGAAGCTGAGGTTTTAAAACGCAGTCGGAAGTAGAGTTGTGAGGTTCATGTTGTATTATAAAGCGAGAAGACTAATTACTAATCGAGATACCATGACCATTTTTTCGGATTCTAGGAAGCCTCAATTTCCACGTTGCTAGCATTTAGCGTCGTTGCAGCAGCTCTATGCGAAAAGGCCTCTTCAGACGGGCAGGGCTGAACATTGTCAATGTTGTCCTGCGATAAACTGCATGCATTTTCTGCTTCGTCAGGAGCTTCTTTAAACTCGACATTGTCTTCTAGAGTACCGCTACCGGCTCCAGGGTTCAAAGAAACTGGTACAGTGCCCGCATCTATTTGCATCTCTTGTAACTCTTCGTTTATTCTGACACAATAGTCGTAAGAAAAGCGCAAATCACCCCCAACGGGCTTTCCACCCGTCTATACCATGATATATTAGTACAATGCATTCAAATGTCGTGAAGTTCTCTCACTTACTGGGGGCGTATAATGGAAAGAAGTCGCCGGCTGCGTACCCTGCTTCATCACTCTATCCTGCCACTCCAACCCAGTCTTGGCACGGAAAAAGTGTTTAAAGTGGCCAATTTCGGTATTCATTACACCAGAACATGAGCTTGGACGATAAAAGTTGGGCTGACTGTCGCCTTTCTTGCGGAGGAATTTTGCCGTGAACCAGTATAAGTGCGGCCTAGCATTAGATTCCCATAGCTGAATTTACACATTTATTAGCGCTGTAAAAAAAAAAAAAAAAAAAAAAAACCAAAAAAAAAAAAAAAAAAAAAAAAAGAAAAGGGCATTCACGCAGGACATACCTTTGAGAGACGAAACGTGAATGGCCTCGACTGCGGCTATGAGATGCCGAAAGTAATACGACTCGACGGGTTTTCGATCACACAGCGGCTTTAGCTTCATAACTGACGCGTGAAACTGGTCTACCAGCGAAAAATCCTTCGGCTCATCACTGACAATGGACATGATGGCCGCAAAATGGCTCTCATGCGTCCACGAATGAAACAGCGAGCCAGCGTGGCCAGGTAGGTAAAAGGCCCAAACCAACGCCCCAGCACGGGTGAGGATCATGTACTCGGTCATGCCATCCGGCAACAGCGTAGTCTGCGTCACCAGACACATGATGGCACCAAACAAGGCGTCGCAGTGCTCTCCATCCTTGGGCGGTTTCGCAAATTGCTCATTCATCAGCCTTATGGCACCGGCGCGGTGATGGAGCGCCTGCTTCGTATAATCCGCGGTTCCATGCACCGTGAGGTGTTGCGCTCCCAGACCAAGCGCTGCATGCGCCAGGCATTCCGACTGAGTGAGAAGATTATACATTAGCCCACAAGATTGGTAATAAAAGCGTCTAAATAGCCGCGCAGTGATTGGGCCGGGGCCGTTTACTCGACTCAACGCACCTGATATGACATTGCACCGCACTGTTTCCAGACATTGTCTGAGCGCAACGGCAACGACGGAAACGCCGTATTCAGAAACCGATGATAGAAATGTAAATCCTCCAGCGACAGCGACGTAGAAAGTCCTCTAGGTGGGCCAGCTGCCGCCGGCGTAGTGGCATAATCACACTCCAATCCGAGCCGTTGACACGGCGAGCAAGTCGGCCGCTGCTCATTACACTTGACTCGTCTCCGCTTGCAATTCAAACATCCCAGCCGTGACTTGAAATGCCCGCGCCTTGCAGGCTTGTTGGAGCCCACAATCGCAAGCGCCTTGGACGACGAGTCATCATCTGATGGAGGAGGCGATGTCGTCGCCGTCGTTGCTGAGTTGTCTGATGCGTTTCCCCTTCTCTGTGATGACGTGCTCTCTGAGCCGGAGCTGTAATTGCCGCTCAGCTTCCTCTTCATCGTGAAAAAGCTGGCCTTCACCCACGCTTGGTTGCTGGCGTCGTCTGGAATCACTTTTCTTTCGTCCCTGGCCCCTTGTAATCTGTTTTCTTTTCCGCTTTTCACGCAGACCCCCTGCGAGCTCTCGCTTACATACAAAGTTGTTTGCCAGTGCTCTACGCGCCGCACCAAAGCCTCTCTCGTCTTTGTAAGTAACAGTTGAATGTCGTCAAAGAACTGGGGCAAGGCGCGCTGAAGGGGTGTGGGCGGGCTGCTTCTTGGGCTTGGGAACTGCGAATGGGCTGTTCTTCGGAAGGCTACCTTACCTACCTACTGGACTCTCACCAAAAGGTTTCTTTTCTGGCGGAAGGACGGGCAGAATGGGTTGCTAGAATGAGGGGCGGTGCATTTTAGAGTTAGCGCCAAAATCTGAGCGCCCCTACTCGTAATAAGACTGCCCCGTGGAGAGTGCCAACGTCCTCTCCACGTCATGTGTGAGCATCTACCGAGTAGGTAGCTGTGCATGGCGATGGGGGGGACTGGACCGTGACTGGGCCTCACCTCGCCTCTCAACAAGGGTGCGCAAGTACCGGGGGCGGTGCGGCACGGGCAATGAATGGTAGGGCAGTTTTTTTTGGCGACAACCGAATGGTGCTTACTCCACGTGACCAAATGGTGACCAAACAATAACCTCGGTTTTTCTGATAACGATGAGGGGCTGTTCATTTCATGGGGATGGGATGATAACATGGGAAAATTACATGAAGAGGCGAGTCAGCCTTACGACTCGATAGCGTCTTTTTTTCTTTATGCCGTGTAGGTCGCATGTGGCTTATACATTCTGCCGGCGCGCCGTGTCTGTGCCTTGCGTCGGTAGCCTTTTCCTTGCTACTGCACTTGCCTATTCTGATGCAGTGCAGGAGCTGAAAGACGGCATATTGACCAGGCTGACTGCTTTTTACTAGGTATAGATCGGGTTGGGTATGGGTCAGCCTGCACTGGAATTACCCTTGCGGCTTAATATGCACATGCACATGGATGGGGTTGGTTGCATGCGGCAGTAGGCTTAATATAAAAATATTCAATCTTGCATCGGAGCTTTCTATATACCATACCTCGGCAAAGAATAAATGCCCCTGGGGCAGTAGGCTTTATATAAAACTTGCATACGGAGCTTTCTAGCTTTCTATATACCATGTACCTGCCGAGAATAATTTTACAAAAGAAGCATTCGAACAAACTTGATCAAATACCTAATCCATACCATGAAACAAAAGAACAGATAATAGCGTCAAAGAGGGTATATCTATAATCAGCAAACAATACATCATGCTCATACAGTGTAACTTGCAACCCAAAAAAAAAAAGGGAAAAAAAGGGAAAAAGAAAAGAAGAAGAAGCCAAAATACAAAAACGCGTGACTTCTAATGATCTGTGTCTTGTAGATGAGAAACCCCCATCATGATCTCGTAGACGATGCAATGCTCGGCGGACCCTGCGCCTTACGAATCGAAAACCGCGGAATAATATGCGACGACTTGTTCCTCTCATCAAGCACTTTATTCGCGCGATCCGAGCCCGCAGCCGTCAACTCCTGTACAGTATTCGTATCAATAAACGCCTGCGGAAAAATGCCCCATTTCCCCTTTGCATTCGTGCCGGACCAGCACCAGTGTTCAGGATACGGCCAGCCGATATTGGTAATGACTTCGTTCTTGTCAAACTTGAGCCAGTCCTTGTCCTTGTCCTTGTGGGAAAACTTCCACCTGGCCTTGGCGCGCACATTGCTTGTCCCTCCGAGCTTAATGTCTCTTTCTGGCGGTGCTACCAGCTTGAGTGCATCGGTAGGCACGGATGCGTACGCGGCATCGTACCAGCCAAACGCCCACTCGCCATTGTACTTTGCTGGCCAGGTGATGCCAGTAACGTGGCCGCCGGTGACCATTTCCAGCGCTGGGGTACGATCGCCAAGCAGTCTCTGTCCATACATGCGGCGAGTTGGCTCTCGTGAAAATCCACTGGGCAGTGCTGATATTTCTTCCTCATGCTCTAGAACCGGGTGCTCAACGGTCGGGTGCTTAAAGTGCAAGTCGTAGTCGTTTCGTAGCTCAGGCGGCACTTCGGCCTGGTCGACTACAACGAAGCCTGGGACTTCTGGAAGCGGCCGCGGATGTCGGGCAAGGTGACTGAACAGGGCTTTGCTGTTGAAGAAGACGGTGGCGTCGCTGGCATCTATGGTCCGGTTCATGTGGACGCAGAATGGGCATCCGTACAGAATGTCGTCGACTCGCTTTGTCCCGACGTGACACTTTTGGAGGAAGCGCAGTCTGTATCCGATTCCACACATTTTTCGGTTGCCGACGTCTTAAGACACAACCAGAGTTAGTGACTGAAGGCAAAAAAAAAAAAAAGAGGACGTTTCCTAGGCGTATTTCATACCTAGTTTGCTAACATCATTTTCAATGTCTTGGAAATCCAGTTCGTAGCAGCAGCTGGTGCACCTTGCCACTGTAGATGCTCCAGTAAAGCCCTGCAAACAACGGTTAGAAAATGTCGCATAGAAAATGTCCAACGAGTGCAACGTACTACTGGCTTTCTAGACTTCTTGACTCCAATTCCACCGACAATAACTTCTTTGGCGCCATCGCAGAACCCTTTGCAAACGTAAAACGAAGAGCTACTTCCAATAGAGCAGTCTTGTTGCGACAACGCTGGTGTTCTAGTGGTCACTGGTGGCACATCGCGTTCAACGACAATAAGACCCGAGTCAATATGCTGCGTCGGAGTCATAGGACGGTTCGGCGATCTTCCAGCCGACGCTTGCGAGTGGTCCGACATGCGCACATGGGCTAGGTACGGGTCGATTATGCTCTCTGCCATGGATGTCGCCCTGGGTCGTATGCCGCCCATTTCCGGACTGACCATGTCTTCTCTGCCATGCTCGTCCACGGCTGACGAGCTTGATCCAGTTGACAATGCCTGCGAGGCATGTCGAAGGCTGCGCATCCGGCTAGGTATATCCTGAGAGTGGGATGTAATTGCCCTCCCATACTGCTCTTGATCATCAGAAAACTGTTGCTGGGCTGGGGATGCCGTGAAAGGGCGATGCTGCGGAGGGCTTGACTCTGGCTGCGTGGTATACTGTGGGCTCGGATTTCGCTGCCACTCATGGCGACCGTTTGAAAATCGTTCCGAGGTAGCAACTGCCGGACTATTAGAGGTACGAATTGGGCGTCTCACAGTAAAGTAGCTCTGTTCGTGTCCGGCGCTCGCTGGAGAAGCAGTAGCCTGAACAGGAGAGTTGGAATCTACCGGCGCGACAGTTGGCCTCCTCCTAAAGCCATTCTCCACAGGCGCATCTTCGTCCAACAGCGTCGAGACGGTATGGTCCCAAGGATTCGCAGACGGCGGTCGCGGAGGTGGCTGTACGGGAGGCGCAGTGGGCGGCGGCCTCGTCGCATCGGAGGCGCCGCTGGGCTGTCTGTCGTGGTAGTTGGCCAACTGACCAGTTGCATAGCTTACGCTTTGGAACTGACGCGGTGTAATGCTCGAATGTGGGCTCGAGCGTGAGCTTCGAGTACTTTGCGACGACGAAGGAACAGGAGGGATCGGAAACGACGGCGGTGGTAAGGGCGACGAGGGTGGTGATAGTTCTGTGACGAGCCTGCGCATCGGAGCTTCGAGCTTCATGCTAATGAGAACATCGTAAACTTTGGGCGCAGCTTGTCGTGAGAGAGCCTGTAGCTCTGAATATTTTTCCGCGTCAAATTCGTCTTGTTCGGTATAGTCGTCAAAGTCCCAGAGTAGGTCGTTGAGCTGGGTGCGAAAGTTTGCAATTTCCGCTAGAGTTGGTTAGCTTTACAAAGGCCCTGTGGGATGGGTAATGCTGATATGTCCTCAAAGACAGAGAACAACGTAAACTTACTATTTTCTCGCAAGGCGTTTAGAAAATTTTCCCCATACTCGTTTTGGAGCTTGGTGCAGAGTGGCTCGATACGCTTCAACGCACGCTCTCCTTCCTTGGCCAGCTTCTGCGCCGCTTTGTGCATATCTTGTTTCTCGCCTGCATTATTTAGTGCTTCGGTGGCCTTTATAGAAATGTCGCGAAACGGCGTTACAACAAGATGATTGATGTCTTCCATGTTTATTCAACCGTCGAGGTTTGTGGCGCCGTGGGCACTGAGAGAACGTCGCAGGCTCAAAAGAACCTCATGTAATAAAGACACCCTGTCCAGCGCGCATCTGTCGTCCTCGCAATGGAGTTCAAACAAGCCCGTTGTCGCCTCGAGATAAACAACGTCCCTCTAGGTCCGTTGCTGATCGTCGTTGGGTGGCTTACAGCGTGGGCTTCAAATGCTGGACGATGCCAAGGTTGCTGGATCTCACTTAAAACGCGGCTAGTAGATCTTCAGGTTCCTGGAGGGATAAGGTGCAAAACTTGACGAAAGGTCCAAAATGACAGATAAAGGATGGAATGAATTAAGAAAAGATGGACAAAAGAAGAGGAGAGGAGCAAGGTAAAAGGGAATCAGAAACTTGACAAAATGGGACACAAGGCGACTACATACGAGCACTCGTACACCAGTCATTTATTCGGCAGGGCGCCACTTATCATGCACAAAAGAGTGTGAGTCGGCATGGGAGACGAGGGGAGGGGTGGTGCTTGCGTACCTTGTACAACAGAAGAGCAAGGCAATTCCCTAGCTCAGCCTAGCATCTTTGTAAGTGTACTCGTAGTCTATAGTTTTGCAGGCGAATGCTTCCGCGGAGAGGCTGAAATGCATGCGCCAGCGCCCCATGGTAGCAGAAGCGGAGACGACAAGACTGGTGAGGCGCCCACGTTGAAGCCGGGCGGGCGATCTATTGGAGGTGAAGCGATGAACTGTCGGCCCAGTAAAGCCCTGTGGGTCATTTTCTATCTACCTTGTCTGATTTAGCTGGAGACCTCGGATGGAAGAGAAGAGAAGCCGGGGTTCTTGTTCTTTGTTCATTTATTAGTCTTAGAGGCCGCGACTAGTCGTAACGGCTACTACGTTGCCCGTCATGCAACGTGATAATACCCAATCATCTCGTATCAGGTATTTCCGGTGAGGCAAGCAACAGTAATTAAAAAGAGAATAGACACTTACGAGGAGCTTCTGGACAAGGGCTGACGGCTTTCTTCCTTAGCCGCAGCGCAAGGCTTACTCGAAAAGCGCCATGCCCACCCATCTCGTGCACACATCTTTCGTCACCAAAAGTCATCCCGTCCGTTCCCTCCCCTCCCCCCCCCCCGTTGGCAATGTTTCCACCCTAAATCCTCTGTGCGTAATTCCTGTCGCATGTCGCTGCCTGATGTCGCGTGTGAGGGGCGGGCATCACCCGCCGCCACCTTGATTCCCGTCTGTCTGGTTGTATTTTCGCTTCAACCTGATCACAACAGTCAGTTTCAACCCTTCTATGATGCCTACCTAGCCTCTCGACCAATTGCAAAGCAACCCCCCGGGAAGGACCAAAATTACCGCATATGTGTAACCAGGATAAGCCCTCCATCAGAAGACTGGTGCCCTTTGCCCCTTATTTTCCAATCGGTTCCCGAAAAAGATAAAACCGATAGAGCTGCCATGCGTGCTCGGAGTCCAAAAGCATTCTAGCGTCCCGTTTTGTTGAAGAGATGGCGGGGCGGACCCTGTGTCAGTGGGTAGCAGTGACCCGCTTGCCCGGAACGACTTGGCAAAACGGCGGCCCTGAACAAGGTAGCCGGGCCCCTTGGCCAGCCCATCCCAGAGCCGCTGGACACCACGTGCACCCCCAATCTGCACTGGATGGACCCTACTGGAGGTGCAGTGGGGACCGTTGCGCCCACAAAAGCGAGGCTAGGTACTAACTCGTATGTACCCGGACGAAGTGTACGCCTCACTCTTTTTTTCTTCTTCTAAGAGTAGTTCGCCCATACTGTAGTATGTGCAGGTGAAATGTGTCTGACTGGCCTTTTTAACTAATCATCAATTGCTGTCATGGTTTCAAATATTCAGACGCCAAAGCTACCAGACAGCTGATTACACGCATACATGGCCTTGTGGCTTTTCTAGAATGCCCTTCCTATAAACCCATGCCATTGATCTGATAAGCGTATGTATGTAGTCCGTACATACTGTAATACTCCGTAAGGTGGTGGCCCATTAACCGATTGTCTGGACTTCTGTATGTAGGTCTCACTTCCCCCTGACTAGCCCAGGTTCTGATGATGCATGCAATGTCACTCCTCTTCTTCTTGGCAGGCAAGAGAAGCAGGCGACCTGCCCACGTTTTTCTGTTTCCCGCTCCGCTCGCAACTGGTTTAACCCCATCTTGTCGTCGCCCATGGATCGGCCCTAGACTTGGGACCCGCCCCAGAACGTTGACGGAGACATAAGAGTACTCGTAGTTGTGTACGAGTAGCCGAGTCGGCCATCTACTCGTACGACGAGACCTAGTCGTCAACAAGCACGTGTGTATGGGTCATGATTTTACTTTATCAAAAATACTGTGGAGAAAACCAACTTCTATTGCCAATTGAACTGATCCCTGCTAAACCAAAATGTGAGAGCCGCCTCATAATAGTCGACTAGGATATATAATAAATAAGAAAACACACAACAGGCTGACGTGCCCCAGGCAAAATGTGTTAATGGATGCCTGTGAAGCTAATTCGCTCTAAGCCTTGGGGCTTGGCTTCGGCGCTCCTGCTGACGTTGATCCTGCGTTTGCCTTAAGCAACACCTTTGGTTAGCTCGCTGAAATCCACTATCCTGCGGGAGGACTCACCTGTTTCTCAATAATCATTCGTCCCACTTCAATTGTTTCCTGCATGCCGTGCTGCCTCTTCCAGAACCTGCACTCGAGTCAGTACTTCGCGGGTGTGTCTGGTTGGGATTGAAAGGGGCTCCAACTTACATGTCGGTCGGCGAGCCGTGACCCTGGACAGTATCGCGCCTAGCCTCCTCCTCAAGAGATGCTCGCGTGATGCTCTCCGTCTTCTCGATTCCGGGCGTCGCAGCCTTCTCTGCCACGTCTTGCCCCAGATGATCTTTCAGCAATTTGCTCTTCATCTGGAATCGTTCCTTGCGCTCCTGCTGCAGTCCAGGGCTCTCAAACTTGTCCATAACTGTTCTCACCAAAAACTGAGCCAAAAAGTAAAAATGTTCGACAAAGAGGATGCTCAAAAGCAGACCCCATGCCGTGATATTCGATGTATCCGACGTCGCTCCTAGCGCACCGTCTCTCTTTCCACTGCAGAGGAATACAATCGCAGAGCTGGTAATACTGCCCAGCCAAGACAAGACACCGAGAGTCGAGAGCCACGGCCCAATGGAGTCTGCCCTCCATGGAACTGGTCGTCTACAGCTCGTGGTAATCTTGAGCGCGTCGGATCGAAGCTCAACCCAGTTATTGACCAAGAAGCAGCAAGGTGCAAGCGGCCAGGCTACCGAAAAGAGACACATGTACCCTGACAAGTTATTAGTCTAGCTCATTCCCCCAAACTTGTCCGCATCTACTCACCAAATTGCATCACCATTTCGCGGTAGTCAGCGGAAACATCATACGATTCCATTTCACACTCGCTGCGAACCTGTTTCATAAACTCTACCTCTTCCTCATTGTCTTTAATACCGCCGTTTTGTCCGCCATTACGTTTCTCTTGCACCTCCTTTGCCTTGGCAAAAGCTCGATGTTTAACGTAGGGGACAATCAATTCGGTGGCAAAGTTGACAATTTGTGCCGTGACTGTAAAATAAAACATTTGGTTGGAGACGCGCTTCGGGTCAACCTTGAACTGCTGTGTCGGCAGCGGCTTTTCGCTGAATGTGATGGTCTGTGCCGTGCGCCTCCAAAAGTCAAGGAAGGGGACGAGAACGTGACCAAACGGAAGATAGACAAATGTGGTAAAGAGAAGAGGCATATATGAGGTCATGAAATTGAGCACAAACTGCTTCTGAATGAGGGCAGCTTTGTAGGCTATACCAATCGTCAGCATCACATTCCTAGTTGCGCGGCTGGAGGTAAGCTTACCGTCGACCGTCGCATAGTTCTCCTTGTCAGTCAACGCTTTGGCAGCACTCATCAAGACTGCAGAAATAATAGGCGTGCACACAACTAAAATAACTGTAGGGACAAATGCCTAAGAGATGTTAGAGTAATCTCTTCTCAAAGAAAGACTTCAAAACTTACCAAGAACTGCTTTCCTGGGCCAGCGTAAACTTGATTGATAAAGATTTCCAGCGAGATAGCCGTCAGCGAGAGGCTTCCGAGTGCCAGAACGCAGGCTAGCGCAAATGGAAGTTGGAGAATCTGTGTTTGGAGTCGCTTCATGGGAGGATAGACTCGAACGGCTTCTCCAGTGACGGGATCCTCAGCCTCGTAGTCCCACTTGAATTCAGGACGCGGAAGTTGGATTTCGGAGACGTTTCGGACGCCCCATTGCACGGCAAGATCAACCTCTTTCTTCTTCCAAAACTCAAAGAAAACGACTGACCACAAGCAAGAGGCCAGGGTATAGGCCATCGAGAACTGGCCAAGCATCATCCATGCACCGAAGCCAATGAGAGAAGGGATGACGAGAAAGCGCAGATACGAGCGCAGGAAGATGAAGTAGATGGCAATGCCCTCGCCAAATTTCTCGCGGATAACGTGAATGTCCGATTCTTCAAGGAGATACTTTCCACCCCACCTCTTCATCCACGACCTGTTAAAGGCGCGGTTATGAAGAGGGAATATTGAGTCGACATACTTCCACCTGCCAGTCTGCTCAATTATACCCGCTCCCCCCTCGGTTTCCGGCTTTGTCATCATCAAGTATACGAGTCGCAAGCGCTCTGCTTCAGTGACAGGCTCGCTTTGAAGCGCGTGGGAAATATCCGTGTCGGGGCTCGATGCCCGCACTCCATGCAGCCAGTCCTGCAGGCGGCTTCGATAGATCTGCTGCGACAGGAGATCGGTCGATGCAATCTTGACAAAGACGAAGAGGGAGTCCTTGCTGGCATTGCGAACCTCGCAATTCAGACCGACAGAAGTCAGGGACCTGATTAGTTGTACATAGCTGGCCTCGGCCTCGGCTCGTTCTGCCTTGATTGTTAGAACATTCCTGAAGCGTGCGAGTTTTTCGGGGCACACTCATCACTTGCCTTTTTCTGGGACCTTGACATGCACTACATAGTCAACGCTACATTTCTTGAGAGTTAGCAATCGCGTGACCCTCTACCCGTGTAGGCAAGGCGGGAGAAGCTCACCCGTAGTTGTCGTCAACACTCCCGTCGCCTTTTGCCGCAGCCATTTCGGTAGTTGAAATCACGTTTGCTCCAAAATAACGCTCTGAAAATGCTTTGCGGGCTGTGATGCAATGGCCTAGACGGCGATGAAGGTTGCAAGATGACGGATCGAGCGAGCTGAGGGTGGTGACGTTTTTGGGCGCCCAGGGAGGGAGCTTGGGTCAATTGGCGGCGGGACCTGGAAAACAAGCTTTGGTGGGGACCTACCCTCAAACGACGTCAGTGCCGGCACCAGCAGAGCGGGCGGGCGGTCTGTGTAGCGCAGCAGATGAGTGACGCAGCAGGACAGGCCAATGAGGGGCCATAGCTGGGCATGCTGGGGCAATCTCCAGCAAGTTTTGGAGCATGCACCCCTGCTAAAGACAGCACTAGTAAAGCAAGCTCCCACCGAGAACCAGCGGATCTTGGCCATCATCGTACCTTTTTCCAAGCTGCATCTTTGCATCATCATCTGCGCCCTTCCTCCTCCTTGCCTGCGCTTATTTCTCTCAACTCCTAATAGGCTTGCCTTTTGTCCCTTGCTAGCGACTACATATATTTTACACCACGGAAAGCAGCCCTCCATTGGGGTGTCTATCGCAATGGGTCTCCTTAAAATGGTCGGCCTGCGCCGATCGAACCAGTTTGAACGGCTCACGCTGATCGACCACATGCTTCTCTCGCCGCTGACGTTTATATTCACTCTCCTGTATCGAATCCTGCTCTTTCTTCGCGGCGCACCGTTTACTCCGCCGCGAAACAAGGAACCCGTCAAGGTGGTCTGCATCTCCGATACGCACGACAACACTGTTCAAGTCCCCGAAGGCGACATCCTCGTCCACGCAGGCGATCTCACAAACGACGGGACGGCGGCCGATATCCAGAAGCAGCTCGACTGGCTCAAGACCTTACCACATGGAGTCAAGATTGTTGTTGCAGGCAACCACGATAGCTACTTTGACGCTGGCAGCCGCTGTGATGACGACATTCGTACCAAGGCCAAGCTTGACTTTGGCGACATCCACTACCTCGAGGGCAGCCAGACCGTCGCAGATGTTCATGGACGCAAGATAAGCATCTTCGGAGCACCGTACATTCCCGAGTGCGGGCCTCGGAGCTTTGCGTAAGTTTTTCTTTCGTGATCAGTGTCCCGCGCTTTTGCTAACGTCGCTTCTCCAGCTTTCAATACACGCCGGCCACCCAGCCGTGGTTCAGCCTAATCCCGCCAGAGACGGACATTCTGGTCACCCACACACCACCGGTGAGTATAATAGTTGCCGCGTCTTTTCCAATATGGCTCATAACCGGGGAGATGGCTAATCGTTTCACTCTACTCTTACGTATTTTAGAAGCACCACCTTGACCTCGACCTTGGATGTCCACATTTGCTGCGAGAGGTATGGCGCGTAAAGCCACGTCTGCATGTTTTTGGTCACTGCCACTGGGCGTACGGATCAGAAGCCATCTACTTTGACAAGATGCAGACGGCCTATGAGGATTTAATGTCCCGTCCACGTCGCGGCCCCGTCTTCGACTTTATTCCCAACCAATCGTGGATTGATATGCTGCAGATTTGGTTTTACGGCACGCAGAGTGTTGTGTGGAAGTGGTTCATGGCTGGTCCTGGGAGCAACAGTGGCAGCTTGATGGTGAATGCGGCGCAAATGTATGGAAACACAGGACGTACAAAGGACCGCGCTGTCGTGGTAGAGATTTAATGGACAGCAGCTATAATACATTTTCAACCAGAACATACCACCAAGTATGTTGGATGGCGCCACAATGTCATCTGTCTTAATCTTCCTTGACCAGACTCGGCCTAGAATCCAGACGCAATCAAAAGCTGCCCAGTATAATACAAGATCCAAACAGTATACTGCATCCATCCATGATGCACCGACCCCGCAGGAACCAAAAACTCATCCGTAGCCAGCACAGAATCCGACACCGCAAACATGACAGCCCCAAGAACAACCACGTCATCCCTAACAGTCAACACCGCAAAAACCATGCCCAAAATAACAGTCGAGTACACCATAATCGGCACCCTCAACTTGGCCGCCACTCGCGGCACAAGCAAGCTCCCCATAAGCGGCGCAAGCAACAGCATAAGCCCGGCCACACCCTGCCGCCAGTTCTCCGCCCAGATCTGCTCCAACCCGCCACCAGCCTGTGCGAAGAGCGCAATGTAGAACAGGTGCGCGACGAGAAAGCTTGTCAAGCCGCGGAGAAAGTTGTCTTCGCCTGGCCATGCGAGGAAGGCATCGCCTAGGGAGCCAAGGGCTAGCGCTGGGACGATGGGGGCTGTTGGCTTGAAGCGGCGCGCTGCGAGGACGGCGAGGAGAGCGGTGGACGAGGTTTTGGAGAGCATGCGACTTGTGCTTGGTTGGGAGCGTACGTTGATGAGGTAGAGTAGCGCGCTTGTGATGGATGTTGCTAGGAGTGCTGCATCCAGCGGTTCGGCATGTTGGAGGTTGTGGAAATCCATGATGGAGTGTGAGCTGGTTGATTTTGTGTAAGTGGTTCGTTTTTCGGAACAAAGTGGGAGGGATGATAACTATTGTTGCGTGAGGTTCGGAGGCGGGTCGTCGGGCCGGAGCCGTTAAGGTACTGTAAGTAGGCAAAGTGTAAGTCCAGAAGATGGGCCGAAACGTTGAAGGAAGCAGGCTAGGCTTTTTAAACAGGGTCTAAACTTCGCGGCTTTCGCTGGATAATAGTGGATACGATAGCTACTGAATACAATTGAAGGGAAAAAAAACATGTGGGAGGCTGCGCGCACCTCGGTAGAGTTTACTGTTTTACTGGAAGAGGAAATGCTGTGGCGGCTGTAGGCAATCTCCCAGCTCCCGCTTCATCCATGCATGCATGTGAAGGCAGGCCGTTGTACTCTTTGGGGCTAAAAGAAAACGTTGCAAGAGAATACGTTTGTACATTCACTTATAATTTAAGAGGACATTATCAATCAATTTCAAATTTTTTTCAAATTTGTTTCTGAGATCTATCTGTTTCTTTGGTTCTATATATCTTGCATTTGCTCTTTTTTCCTTTCTTGACAAAGTCAGTCAAGCTCCGAGCCTGAATCTGGTAGTCTCTCAAATAAATGAAAAAAAAAAGAAGCAACAAACAGTTCGCAAGAGTACTTAAAAAAATTCAGTCGCTAGGTATATGCAGCGCTTGGTATCGTTCGCGTATTATCCTACTCCTCTCATTCGCGATTGTCCCCCTTCCAAGTGGTAATATAAATCAAAAAGTTACAAAACGGAACTTCACAGAACAGCAGCCATGACCAGCACGGCAAAAGCAATAGTTGATCCAATCTTGAGCGAAGGAGCATCTCCGACAAACTGCGATGTAGATGGCGTAGGAGTGGGCTCGGCAGTAGGCTGTGACATGACGGTGCTGTTGGTACAGCCACAGGCCTCAGTGACAACGGTTGTGATAAACTTGGCGTTGGTGACTTCGGCAGGCTTCACCGCGTTGACTTCAGCAGGCGCCGGATTGACTTCGGCAGGCTTCACTGGGTACACAGTCTTGTAAGTGATGCTGGTGACAACGTTGGCTGGCGGCTCGGGATCTTTGACGAGGCCAGAATTGAGGCCAGAGCTGAGGCCAGAATTGAGGCCAGAATTGAGGAGGCCAGAATTCGCGACGGGAGCGGGCTCAGGGTCTTCGGCTTTGACGAGCGCGGCACCCATGGCGGGAGCGGGCTCAGGCTCTTCGCCGGACACGGCAGCGTAGAGAGTGAGAAGGCGACTGGCAGCCTCGCGGCGGTTCCCCCTGCGTATGTTGCTCCAGAGCATAGAGCGTGCTGCAATAGTTCTGGCCTTGTTAACGGTTCCGGTAGAGTTGGTGCTCAAAGTCTCGTTGAGCGTAGCCCGCATGAGACCAGAGCTGGAGGAGCCGGGAGCCGAGGCGGAAGTAGACGAGTTGGAGGGCGACGTAACATTGGCCTTTGCACCTAGCCAGCTATCCTGAGAGACCTTGTTCTCGGCCCAACCGCCACAGTACTGGTCGTTATTGCCAGGGCAAGCCATGTCACACATGTCATCCGATCCAGTAGCTCTGGTGTTGGGATCGAGCTCATCGGCACAGAAGCAGTCAGTGTCAAAGATACCGGCATACTTGATTCCGTCGCACATATTTATACACTTCTCAAGAGACATGTCCTTAGACTCGCCCATCTTGCTAAACGGCTGCCACTCGTTGCTAGAGCCAAAGCATCCGAGGTATGAGTAGTGATCGACGGAGCCAGGATTGGTGACAATCTTGGTAGTAGTCTTCAAGTCGTTACTCGAAACCGTCCCGTTGGTGTCTGTGAGGGTCGTGTTCGAGGTATTCAAGCTTGGCGTGGAAGGGCGCTCCTTGCTGGTGGAGTTACCAGACTTGGAGTTGCCACCAATCTCAGAAGTACTGTTACCAAGCCTTGCGCCGTTACCAGACTCGATACTGTTATAAGCGTCCATAGTGTTGTTGTTATTAGCCTTGACAGACTTGTTGTTACCTGGCGTCGACACGTCACCAGGAGTAGAGGTTGCAACGGGCCTCGTGCCGGGCATTGGGGTTTCGCCAGGCATCGGGATTTCGCCAGGCATCGGGACTTCGCCAGGCATCGGGATTTCGCCAGGCATCGGGACTTCGCCAGGCTGCGGGGCTTCGCCAGGCTCTGGGATGCTTGACTCAAAAGGAGCAGGAATAAAGCCGCCGCTGCCGTCTGAGCTATCGTCACCGGGACCCTGAACGTAGGCATCAATATAGTTAATATCCCAGTAGGCGTTGGCAAACGCAGCAGGGTTGTTGGCAACCCACTCGTTGCAGGTAGGCGCGAGAGCGTTGCAGCCATCCTTGTCCCAGACAGCATTGCCATAGTCGCCGCAGAAGTTGATGTTCAAAACGATGCTCATATCCTTGAAGTAGTTGTCAACGTCGCAGCTGGAGCCGCCAAAGATTGCCGTGGGCTTGCCCCAGGTGTCAGGCTCGGGCTCTTTGGCCTCAATATCAGAGGGAATGCTGTTTCTATCAAAGTGCCAGACTTTAATATAGTCGGAATCCCAGTTCATGGCGTAGACGCCACCGTTGACAGCGTTGAACGTGTCACCGTAGGTAGAAGCGTCCTGTTCGGCGGGAACAAAGCCGCAGCCAATGTTCTGGACACCAACGTCGCAGTCATTCGTTTGTGTGAAGCCAGTGGCCATGCTTGCTGTCTCCTGGTCGACCTTGCATCCGGGTCCAGTGTGCGCGGAGATAAGATTGCGGTGCACCGTGTTGGCACCTTCAATAATGTCAATTTCGCCGCTCTTTGGCCAGCTGGGACCATATGCCCAGACTACATTCAATGTTAGCATGAATCGTTTCTATATGATGGTTTCCTTGGGCAGATACGTACAAGCTGGCCAGACACCGCATTGCGATGGGGGCATGTGTTGAAAGTCAGCAATGAAAAGGCCATGGTTGTAAGCCTCCTTGCTTTCAATTCTGATGCTCGGGCGCCCTTCGCTCAAGCTGTATTGGTTTGTGCTATCAACACCAAGACGAACAACGCCAGTCTGCTGATCGACAGCAAAGAGGCCCATGGTGGTCGCATCACTCTGGCTCTTGTAACGGACAAAGCCGTTTGAAAAGTCTGGCGTATCCACCCAGTTGAAGCCGCTGAGCAGCGAGTCTCCAACATAGGAGTTGGCCAGAGAGTAAACCATTGTGAGGTCCTTTGAGAGTTGTGTTCTGGCTAGTCGGGAACCTGTACTTGTCCTGCTGACTAGTGAACAAGGTGGTGGTTATGGTACCCCAACGTGACGAAAGATGGAGAGATGGTTGACACTAGACCAAAAGAAAGGGGAAAGGAAAGGGATCATCATGGGAGTCGAGGAACAAGCCGACGAGAATATATACTGTACGGCATGATGGACAGGCAGCGGCGAAGCGCAGGTAGCCCAGCACGCTGTTGGAATGGTGAAGAGAATGGTGAAGAGGTTGGTCGCCGCATCTTTACAAAGAGTCTTAGCACAGAGAGAGGTTTTCTGCCGGAATCGGGTCTACTTGACCACTTTACGCCACGAGGTTGGAGGAGCGGGTGCATTCCAACGAGATGAACTAGCAACCGGCGTAATGACCTGACAAAGGTGACAATGGGGGGGATTTGAGGAGCGTTTTTAGCGTTTTTAGCGTTTTCAGCAGCGGCGGGGGTCTGCGACAATAATCTTTGTCTCTCATGAAAGCGGAACCCTGAGTTGATGTAGATTCAGGAACGCGCAGCATGGGCCAATGAGGACGGTTGCTCGGTGAGACTCGTGTCTTGCGCGGAAGCCTGCGAAGGGGATTTTTTTGGCCGCCTGTGGTAAATGGGAAGCCGATAAAAGGTGAAGGAAAGCATCTGAGACAGGTTTGTCAGCAGGCCGTTTTTGGTGTCGTCTGCGACGGTCGCGCTTCGTCCGGTTTGGGTTCCCCCAGCCACCCGCGTTGCCATCTGAGACACTACTTCATTCCAGTTACAATTCTTCAACGGCGCGGCGCAGCGCTTCTCATTGGTCTTGATAATGATTTACATGCCTCAGTGAGGTGGAACAAGAAAGATTTTTTGCAGCGAAAAGTCCACCCAGGCGCCGTCACAAATGCATCCGTCCCCATCTGCTTCCCCCCCGATTATGCTACCGGTAATCGTACAGTCGCGCGTCTCCCATCATCATGCTCGCTATCATCGTCACGTACTACACGGCCCACTGGACCCAGCAGTCCCGGCCTCCAACCGCCTGTTGCCATTTTTGGAATTCAATACCAGTCATCAAGGGTCCCAGCCCTTTCACCGCATTTGACTTTGCCGCCGTTAGACCATGATGCGTCGCAATCCCTCTGTCCCCCCAAGAACACGTCTCCCCGTTACCGCACAACGCCCCTCTCCGCTCTCCCATTTACCAGTGTGCTTTTCCATAAAGGCCTCTTGCTTCGGGTGCATGCCCTCGATCCACCGGTGGATACAGGTATAGCAGTACACGATCCCCGTTTGGCAAGCCGTCGGGGTAACAATGTCTTCAACGCAGATGGGGCACACGGAGGAATTTTCCGGCGGTGGAACGACATGCACAGGTAGCAGTGACGGCTTAGCTATTGGTGCGTTCTCCGCGGAGCCTTCTGTGTCTTCTGAGTCAATACTCTCTTGGCTCGTCTTCTTTTCGTCGCTGGTCGTCGCATCCTTCTTCTTGTTCGCTTTCAAGTGCTGTTTTCCGAGTAGGCCTGATATTATCGGCGGCGGTAGCTCAATGTTTTCGGCCGCTTTTCGTGACAATTGCTTGGCAAAGTCTGATTGATACCACCACTCTAAGAACTTGAGCGCAAATATGCTCATCGGTAACGCCACAGAGAGGCTGGAAAGAACCTTGGATCCAAGGTTCCGCGGGCTGAACAGTGACTGGCCAGGTCGACCATCAGACTTGGCCTTGGCGGACAGCGCATCAATCGCCTGATAGTCCGCGCCCGTCATTCTGCGCACTCGTGTGCCGATAAGCCACATCAGAGGGCTGTGGTACTTTGAGCGATCAAACAGGTACGCCAGATTGAAAGCCAGCATGGCAAAGTAGTACGCCGCATTGACGCTCGGGTATATATTGCTCAAGAACCATCGGTAGTAGTGAATGAAGCGATCCTTGAGCGTCGGATTGTCAGGCATGCGAGTGTAAGCGGCCCCAAGCAAAGCTCGCGGCGCGTTTATGTCGTATCCCTCGTCGAGCTTGCGCTTAAGATATGGCACACCAACCAGCACGGCGAGATTCATCCACACATCCTTAGTTGTGAGCTTCAGCGTGTCGCGCACAAGGTGCGGCGCCGCCATACTGGCGCGTGGAATCTCACCGCGCAAGGCCTTTTCTCGTTTTAAGCCATAAAAGTGTTCCGTAAAAGAGCCACCACGTGTCTGCAGATAGTGTCGCTCCACCAACAGCATGAGCAAGGCATACAGCTCGTCGAACGAGTTGAGCGCCCGCAGCAGATAGCGTGGGTGTCGATGCGTCGCTACGGTGAGTAAATATCTCAGCGTGGGCGGCAGTAAACTATTGAGTTGCTGCTCCGATAGCACTTCGAAGAGAGACGGCTTCTGGTCGTCAAACGTGCCCTGAAGGGCAGTGACGAACTCCATCGCGTCGGCGACTCCCGACCGGGATAAGCTCGCAGCAGCGGGCGCCCGCAACGTTGGAACTCTATGTCAGGCGTTTTTTGCAAGGTGCCTTTTGTCGTCGCAGAGTCGTCTGTAGGCCGCTGTCTCTCGTCGTCGGAATGTCGTGGGTTTGTCAAGGCTGCAAGATTGGAAATTGACGTTGGTTTGGCTGACGCTATGTGAAATGCCTCGGCAAACCGGGCGCCGTGGTGCCCGAATGCGGCCCCCGATCGGCAAAAAGCTTCCCCCGCAAAATTGGGGGCGCCCGTAGTGACAGCCAGCCCAGCAGCCCAGAGCACCCATCACCAGCCGGCCAGTAGCGCCCAGTATTATAGCGGATCCACGTCGGCAATACCCTTCTGTAGTAATCAACTAGATTTCGCCAGGTAGCCGGCGGACAGGACGCCGTCTCCCTTTTACCATTACATTGTCACGGCATAGACAGGTGCTCATACATTTCAGCTTCTAGAAAGTTTAGTCTGCTCATTCCCGAATCGTCAGTTCACCTTTGCACCAGACAATATAACTCAACGCTCTTCAGGCGTTGCACAATCGCGTTATCGTGGCGGCTAATGTTCACCTCCAGATACCTCGGCTAGAATCCCTGCAATTCACACCCAAGATCAAGCGCACAGCAACAACCGTTTCTCGTGCACTCCAAACACTCTGTATTATTTCACATCAATATAAACCATTACAATGTCGTCCGAAAGTGGAGATAAGCATTGGACCGGCACACCGGAAGAGCGCGTCAAGGCGTGGTTGGAAATGAGCAAGAATGAGAACGGCCAACTTAAGCAAGGCGTACGTCACCCTTCTCACTCACAGGAATTCTACAAAGGAGCCATCACATCTTTATGTGCAAAAGCCTCTATATACGCTAACGTGCAAACTCTAGGATTGGATGAACAGCCTCATGCCTCACCTCCATCTTCACTCCCTAGACGCCACTGGCCCTCACCCATCCGTCACCTTTAGCTTCACCGTGCAAGAAGACCACGGCAACCGCATGGGCAACCTCCACGGCGGATGCGCAGCCACGCTCTTTGACTTTTGCACCACCATGCCCTTGACTCTGATCAGCAAGCCCGGCTTCTGGCAATATCTCGGCGTCAGCCGCACCCTCAACGTCACGTACATGCGGCCCGCGCGCAATGGCGAAGAGGTCCTCATCCACTGTGAAGTTGTCCAGGCTGGTAAGAATCTGGCTACGCTGCGTGGTGTTATGCGACGGAAGAGCGATGGTGTTATCCTGATGGTGTGCGAGCATGGCAAGGCTAGCATTGATCCTACGGTACCAAAGCTATAGATGGTTTTGGACAACGTATAGAGATTTGAAGAGTTTATGCGTTTTTTTTTTGTCTTCGTTTCTTGTTTTGCTACTTGTTGCTTTGGGGTATATTGATTATATAGTGTAGTCCTATAGATCTACCACGATATGATAGAGGATAGAATCCATACAATGCTTCCTACAGTTTTTCGTGTACAGTTGCGAAAGCGGCTGAAAAGAAGAGAAGAAGAAAAACATCATGCCAGCAAGAAGTCAAGTTTCATCAGCTGGTGGTGAGTTATCCAAAACATCCAACTCGGCGTCCATTAGCAACGCCGGCAACTCGCCTCGAAGCATTTCGTAATCAATTTCGAGATCATCGTCCTCTTCGTCATCCTCGTCTGCAGAATAGTCCATTTCGCCTTCCGGGTCGGAATCGTCTACAGCCACCAATGCGCTGTATGCCAGGAATCCACTGGGTAAAATGTCGGTGATTTGGCCGTATGGAGCCTCTGAGTCGCTCGCTTTCCAGAATGCTGTTGGCCCAACCGGTCCGTGTGCATCGTATTCGCTACCGAAAAAAACGTCAGCCAAAAATCGTCGGTGTAAAGCATATCATATCAGTCATACCTGTCAAACCAGTTGCCAACTACTCCTCTGGCCGATCGGGGCCCGCCGATTTGTACAGCTTCGCTGCGCCAGCGCTCTTCACCGTGAAAGACCGATACAGATGTCCATCTGACCTCGCCTTCCTTTGTAAGACGCACACTACCTGTTTCTGGCGTGTCAGTTTATGAATTCTCAGGTATGAATAAGAAGAGGCTTACCTCGGATTTCAGAGTTTGCATTATCATCCCAAGTATCATCCAACAGTTTTGAGTGGCCAGTGTAGTGTACTATGGGCAGACCCTGTCCATCATTAGGACCAGGAGACTCCATATGTGAAACGCGGAGCTTGAGCACAATGAGTCTCGTAGCTTCACCGACGTCTATACCAGGACGCGGAAGGTCAAGGGGAAACTCGTCGCCCATGGGGAAATTATAGTTAAAAAAGTCGTTATAGTCAAGAAAACACACAATCTGTTTCATGGTCAGCAATAGCATTGATGTGCAAGATGATATCTGTACGAACCCGATACCATGTCCCCGTCACGCCGTAGGGATCACTCGCCGCCAGCGGCGATATATCTGATTTAGGAGAGGGCATGTAGCTATTAGGCCACGATCCCGAAAACGGACTGCTCCAAATATCCGTAAACAGCTTCGACACAAACCTCTTCGACTGCACATTGTACCCTAGCACCACCATGATAGCCTCGACCTTTTCCCAGTCGACACGTTCAGATCCGTCATCCTGGAAGGGGCCCCATCGGCTCGTGTCTGTATACAGACGCATGTCATACACAGTTGAGCACGCAAAGGGATATGTCCTTGTAGAGCGTAGCCTGCCGACGTTTAAGATTGGGCTGCCGTATAAGCAGTGGAGCTTGGCGCTACGCTGATGATCCGCAATCACTGTGGTGGGAAAGCGGACAGGCCGCTCACTGCGGACACGGTCAAACAGAAACGACTTTTCCATAAACGCGGTGCGGTTGGAGTTGTCGCTAAAAATGCGTTTGAGAATGTCTGCATTTTTGGATGCGCAGTGGGTGTTGGAGTTGTCGGTTGTGTAGCCGCGTGATGAGGCGTGGCGCAGGAGCTGGATAACAGTATCGTGAACAAAGGGAAGTTCCTTCTCCTGTGAGAGATATGTGTTAAGAAATATATAGGGAATGAGAATCTGTGCAGCGCTCACCTTTTCTTCGGTATTTTGTCGTGCACATATAAGATTCAGCTTGACATAGTCATGAAGGCACTTCTCCCAGTCAATGTCCGAATCAGCCGGTTTATCCTGTATTTCCCATCATCAGCTTATACTCAGAGCACACATATTTACCGAAAAGAAGAAAAAACTTACCAAGTGGTTCAGGTAGATATCCTGGCACAGCTTCCAGTTGCCAGTAACATAGTCGTGCAGCGCGCGGCACACGCGGGGTAGTGAGCCCAGATCGCCGGGATCCAGCCAGATAAAGATATTGTGCAGCACTTCAGCGGGCAGCGTTACCAATCGCGGCATGATGGGGAGCCTTTTCGTTCACACAGTCAGCAGCGAATGTCAGTCATGAATAGAGCCTTCAAAGTTGCGCGTTGCGAGTTGGCAGGGCAGTTGATGTGCAAACAGAGGTTGTTTATTCCGGGTCGCCGACTCCAGTAAGGCGTCGAGGCGATGACGCCGTCGGACTTAATGATCCGCCTCCGGCAGAGCGCAGTGGGGCGCCGGCTGACGGCCACTGAAACCCCATATCTAGGGGTCCATATATCGCCGATGGCAGTCGGACTTGTACTTGTCAGGACGGCATGTAATAGCCTTTTGGCTAGTAATTAATTACCTGGCGACGCATAGTTTTATGCTATTCCAGCCAGCTGTCCGCAATAACATAGGGCCAGCGTAGGCATTGCCACGACTTCTTGTAATTACTACCCAAGCCCGCACTGGCCGACTTCTACATCCGGCCCCATCAGCATCGCGGGCTGCCGGATTTAGCATGAGCCAGCACAGACTTAACGTAGAAACTGTTTCAGCACGGAGATAACGCAGCAAGCCCATAATGATAATGTTTTGCATATGTACAAGAATTATGCTTGGCTTAAAACTGGGTATACAAAACGCCGCACCATCTAACTATCTCTCCAAAACATCCCAAACATCCCATCCACAGCAAATCAAAGCGCCTCCGGCTATGCGATAGTCCCTCCCGCGCTAAGTATAATACAGTTCTGCAACAAATCCCCCGCTTCATGGAGAAGCTCCCACCGCGAATTCTCAAATGATTCTTTCAACACCAGCAGCAGAGGTGTATTTCTGTTGATTCCTCTTGCGTTCCGCAACTCGTTTGGATCCGACACACTCGCATACTGACCTACATATACACGCATCTGCATCCACTTCTCCTGTGGTGTTGTCGGCTGTGGATGTGCGTAGCATGGTCCCTCAATGGCGAACCCATAAGACCAGACCACAAGGGCTGCAAAATACAGCACCCAGGGTCTATTCAGTAATACGTCGTGCCGCGTCTCATACGGCTGTCGCTGTTGCGGCGTTCCTCGGTCCCTCCGCTCCAGCTGATCCGGCGTTAAAACTGAGCGCAGAAACTTGAGGGCGTAGTATGTAGCGTCCCTCGCCCTCGCTGAGGGTGCCCAAAAGTCTTTGATTCGTCTTTGCGCGGAGTTGAACTCGTTTAAGCCGACAGATCGACCTAGCAGTCGTTTGGCGCGCGCAAACATCTGGCAATCCAGGATATCTGCGTGCATAGCCATATGAGCAAGGTGGTGCAGAACTGTACGGCTTTCGAAAATAATGCTCAGTTCTTTATTGTCAGTCTCTCGTCGATACGGATCTTGCGTAATTCCTTCGCGCTCCAGTGAGTGGTCAAAGTCCGCCTTCCACGAATCGTAGGCTCTTGTGAGCATCACTTGCCATTTATCTCGACCACTGGATGCTTGCAAAACGCCTCCACCCAGCATATTGACTTGCAGGTCCCGCTGATTCATGTGGTATGTCACATTCAGCAGCCCGGCCATTAAAATTGTCCTACCTAAAGATGTTGTTTCAATCTCTTGGTTGCCAAGCGTTCTTTTGAGTCCCTCCAAGAAAGAAATAGGCTTAATGTCACGCGCTGCGAGATTCGCTTCAACTCGCCGGACCTCAGCGCCGCTTGGCGCGGTCCATAAACTATCATCGCAGGGCAGGGGAAGCCGCATCTCGTGAGCCACCATGACAGCAGAGTGGCCGAACATGGTCGCATGGATTGAGTCAATGATGAATGCAGCGCACGCAACTCGCCGTGTAGACTCATTAACAATCCATTGGTTCCACCACTCATCTGCCGTATTGATTGGTCCTGAGATGGACGATTGTCTTGATTCAGGGCCGCCTTCACCTGGCATGTCCGCATTCATTTGGCCAGTAAGGCTCCGTCCACGTCTCATCAACGTTATCGTAGTAGCATGATGTATATGGGCCCTTTCGTGTAGTTCTCTCGTCGAGCACATTTTTTCATACAACTCCAAAAGTATCGAGGTCTGGAACACCCAGAGCTTTGCAGGTGGTCGGAAGCTTGGATCCATGAAAACCTCCCATCGTAGATGAGCCGCTAGGAAATTGGATACTCTTGCCCCCGCCATGATAACTTGAGTTCCGTGTGTTTTATCCAGGCATGACGCGCCAATAGTCATTATGGCTAGCAGCAAAAGCATGGGCGTTTTGTCCGGCGAGAAAGTAGGCCTGTGGATAACGGGCATTTGAGCGCTGAAGTGATACCAGTACGACCATATATAAGCCTGCATCATCGCCTTGCTTAACATGTGATCATCTTTGATGCGGTCTCCAGCGAGAATGGCTTCTCGAAGCCGCTTCATCAGCGCATTTTCGTTTCCGTGAAATCGGTCTCTTATATAGTCGTAGACTTCTTGGCTCCTCTCCTCAGAGATACTTGCCTCAGGTATTGCGGGCTCTAAGAGGTTATTGACAGCCATTACTTGCTGCGGACCTGTTGGGAAGTAGCCCATGGACGTATTGCCCATTGTCACGTCTGCGTCATTGAGTTGGTTAAGGTCTCCGTAGCTAAACACATTAGCATCTGTCCAGTGCTTGGGCTGGGTTCTATAAACTTCAGCTCCAGTTTACTTACTTCATCGTAGATGGCGGAAGAATGTGTCCACCTTGCGAATTTTCAGGGAGTGAGTTAAAAAGGTATGCCATAAAGTCTTCCGGCATACCGACTGCGGGTGACTTCTGAAGCCCGCTTTCAACACCAAAGACTGGCCCAGAGCCCGGCATTGCCATTTGATCCAGCATCATCAGGGGATTGGCTTGCGATGCGGCGCCAGGTGTCAGAAGACCCATGTCTGATCCCATCGTTGACGAAGAGATGGGTGTCAAACCATTTTGGTGCGGGTATTGAGGCGACTGAAACCCAAAAGGCGACAATTGAGGCTGATGAGCAACCTCTGGGACTTGTTGCAGCGGCAGAAACTTATGTTGAAGCTGTGTAAGGTTTGGCACTGGAGGTATGATATTGACGGGCGTTGTGGACATTTGATGACCTGCGTCGGGCAAGCCGGGAATGCCAAGACCATGTGCGGGATTTTGCATGTGCCCGACGGGACCTGGGTGGCTCCCAAGGCCATGTGAGAGGTCATGATGTTGATTTGGAAAGGCCTCAGGTGAATTAACGGAATGACATGTATCTTGTGGTGTCTGGCTAGTCGGTTCATCGTCAGTCGGACGCTCTGACATAGAATTCCGCCTGCCGGTCTGGGTCCCTTTTAAAGAATGCCGCTCAATATGGCGTTTCAATAGGTCTGCGCGAACAAATGTGCGAGAGCAGTCCGGAAATTCGCAATGAAACGTTTGTGATGAGCCATGGTTGAGCTGATGACGTTGCCTGGGGCGAGACGCGGCATTAGACGACAACGGGCGTATGCAACGAATGGCGGGAGAGATGACAACTTACAAATGCTCGGCTCTTGAATAGCTCTTCCCACAGCCCTCTACTTGGCATTCAAACCGCTTTTCCAAACCTTTGCGGCTCTTGCGCTTCCGCTTCTTGACCGTCGTCTCCTGGCCGCTGCCTCCGCTTTTCGGAGCATCCGTTGGATCAGCCGACGGGCCGCCATTTAGGGCGAGAAAGGAAAAGTTGCTGCTCGTCTCGTGCATCTCTGCAGCGGAATCAGGAACATGCTGTTGAGGTTGTTCGCTCTGCATCACGGAAGCAATTGGCGTGGTGTGAGCGTGGTCATGTGCTTGGTGGCGAACGGCCCGGAACAAGGCTTTGTGCTTGATCCTGATGGTATCAAGTTCCGGGCCTGCGAGGGCTGGCCTGGTAGAGTCAATTACAGCTGTCTATTGACCTTTGACATGGTACTTTCACTTGACCATTAGCTCTCGGCGTTGTATTGCACTTTGGGCCCGTCGCTGCTCGTGTGCTGCAGGTTTGGCCCCAGGGTATGGACAGGGAAGGGTTCAGAACCAGTCGAGGCTGGCGTGTGACGTCAACAGCTCCAGCTCCAGCTACGAGAGAAGCCTGTCGCAGCGTTCTGGGTAGGCCGTAAAAGGCGCGGGTGCACGGGATACGCGCGATGCGACAAGACGATATGGCGATTACGTTGCGTTCCGCCTCAGCACAGGCGTTGGAAAGTAGTTGACGATGGCTCAAAGGGAACGCATGAGGAATAAACGGTGGTGGGGTGTTCGGTGCGCCCGCCAATCGGCGACTCCAGTTCTGGGCCCGAATTAAGAATGGAAGGGACCTACATACAGAGGTGGATATACCTACAGAACTAGTTAAGTGGGCGCCGTACGTGCTGCGGCAATTGTGTTGCAACGCCGCAGGGGTAAAACCCACCAAAAATGCGATTTTTAGAACCAAGCGGTGCCACCAATTCAAGCAACCCCGCCAAACAGACTACGAGTACTTTACTCCCTGCATCGCGATCCTGCTTGGCTCCGCCTTGCTAAGTTTCACTGTAAATAGTCCCAGTTGACTGCACTTCATTGGGAAAACAGACGCTCAAATTACCGAGTTCAAACTTGTCGCGGCAGCACTCTACCGTCGTGGAAGAGGTGCAGCATAATGATCATCACGGAGTAAGTATAAGAGAGCGCAAGAAACAAAGATGCAAAAGACAACAAGCAAATCTGAAGGAGTTTACAGTTATTACACAATTGCAAAAGATAACACAAGAAAGAAATACTTCAAACTAAGGCAATTTAGAGAGAGAGAGAAAAAAAGAACAAGTCAAATCCAGTAGAGTCTGTACGGGCTTGAGCGAATGACTGAGTATCGTAAGCAGAAACAAGACGACAGACAGATTAAACCCAAATCAAAACAGCAACTAAATCATCGAGGAAACGCGCTTGCTTGAGACTTGGTAGAGACTCTAATAGCAGCAGCCTTTTGATCAGGCCTAGCCAACTCACCTTTTGCATACACCACACGCAGGCATCCCGACCGCTGATGCCTCTAATAAAACCTCGGCGGCGGAATATCTATGCTCATCTCGCTCTCTGTTCTGGCAGGAAGATGCCATTCGCCATGAATTGTGTTGTTGAAAGAGACTGGGCGCTCCACAAATTCTCGCCAGTCAAGCTGCTGAAGTTTTGAGATGCTTTTCCGAAATGGATGATGGCAGAGCATGCTTTTAAACACTTCCGGAAGTAAGTCATGGTTGACTACAGAAAAGGTTCGTTCCATCCAGAGGCCAACTTTGATGTTAATGTCATCAGTGGCCATGTTCCGCGCATCTTCAAACACGACCACTTTGGCCCCGAGCGCCGTGAGCTTCTCGCGCCATTGAGAGCTCTTCATTTCGGTCTCTGATTCACACCAGTAGCCTAGAACACGGCCCAACATGATCCCAAACGACCATGTGTCGGCCAAAACTGTCTGCTGAGACTTCAAAATTACTTCTGGGGCCATGTAAAACCTTGTTCCAGCCCGACTGGCGCGAATAGCATCTGTAACCGACACAGATAGACCAAAATCGGCGACGTAAAAGCTATACTGTCCGTTCCGATTATTGTACAAAATGTTGTCCGGCTTTATATCTCTGTGAATGATATCCTGGCCATGTAGATATGCGAGAGCACTGAGAGTTTGCTGCAGAAACCGGCCGGCCCAGTTCGGGATCCCGGAAAGCGCGCCGTTGCACCTATGCTTCGGCAAAATATCTGCCAAACTGCCGTCGTAAAGGCGGAAGAATATTTTGAACCTGCCCCCTAAGTTGAACTCTTGGTGGGAGACAAACTCGGCAATATGAGCCTGCATCGGTTTAGTATTCTAGACTGGGAAGCGAAAAGATTGGGGTAGTAATACATGTGTGATCTTTGCGATGATTTCCACTTCGTCTTTGAACGCTTTCTTCCAGGCGTCGTCATTTTTCCCTTCTCTCAGTTCTTTCATGGCCAGTAATTCACCAGTGCTGAGATCAACCACCTTGGAAACTGTCCCAAACGATCCAGAGCCCAGCTTCCTGTAGGCATGATAGGGCTTGATATTACCAACCCCAACAGATGGTGTGTGACGACTCCGCAGCTCATACCTTGCATGTGGGCTGGGGGTAAGATCCGACTGCCTTGAGTCTGCCGATGTCATAGTCATGCCGGTAGCTGCAAGAACCTGTGCCAAAGCAAATAGTTGTCTTTGCATACTCTGTTGTTGCAGGCTCTGTTGTTGCAGGTTCGTCGTCGGCTCGATCAAGTTGGGAGCCCAGAACAGAGCAAACTTGGTCAGCCTTCCGAAGGTGAGATATATCTCCCTGTCCATTCTTGGGATGACTCGTTGCCTTGGTTTAGTACCATGCAGAGCGTAGCGCACCGCATCTTCGGGAGATGCGTGCCCTACTTCAATAACAGTGCGGCGATTGGAGAAATCTTTGATTATGAGTTCTCCGGATTTTGGTTCTAAGAAGAATGCGAAATGGTGATTGTTATACTTCTCTTTTCGCTCAGATGGGTTCTCTGTTCGCACAGATGGGAGAATTATGTCATTATTGTCGTGTCGACCAAAAGTTGCAAGATTCCCGGCTGTTTTGGAGCGGCGATCTGCATGGAAGACGAGATATACAGCGTCGTCAACCTCGGTACAGTATGAGGGATTCCGTAGCACAATTTCCAGCGCCTCTCGGTTCTCAGGTTGAAGAAGAAACAGGAGCTCATTCTGGGGCATGTCTTCTCTGAGAGGCAGTAGTTAACATATGAAGGTCAATTTTGCTAGCAGCAGCACTGGGATGATTGTGTGACGGATACACAGCACATGGTGTCACGGAGGACAATGCCCAGCATTTTAAACAAAGCCCATGGCAGTGATGGACATGCATTCTCCTTTGCCATGCATGCAGACGCCCGGATCTTTGCCCACGGAAAACAAGTGCCCAACTCGATGTTAGGGTCGCGCTTGTGGCTCCAAACTGTGTGGCTTGTAGCTTTGGCCGTGTTGGAGTCCACGTCAACGTGCAGAGTACTCAGCCGGTGTGCGCGACGATAGGCTGTTGGGGGTTCACAGGGGAGGGACAGTAGGCGTGTTGGGCGCTTAAGAGCAGTTCCGTGTGATAAGCTGAACATCCAAGTCCATGAAATGTACCAGTAACTTTTGCCCTGTCAGCCAGTTGTGTGTGGCAGCGGACTCATTTTGTATTACTGGCCAACCAAATCTTAGATTTTAGGTAGTACAATTGAACTTAGCGTTTCAAGCCTTGTGGGGCTGTGCGGCCCGGGTCCCGCGCTTCGTTGCTAAATAACCGCCGCAAATTGAAAACGCGACGTGAGCCTGAGTCTCCCCTGCGCCAGCAAACACATCAAAACGCCGCCCCCCCCCCCCACAAACACTCTCCCCAACTCCTTGCACCTGTGGCAGGAACTGTAGCGCGGTTGCATTGAAGAGATTCAGGCTTGGCTGGCTCGTAAAGCTATGATGAGCACGTCGCCTGGAAACGCGACGATGCTAACGAGGCGCAACGTAAGAGACCACACTGCGGCCCAAAGGCGAGTTGGTGCGAAACAACGGGGCCGGTCCACGCCATCTCCAGAGCGCCCTACGCGGCCATACAGCTCCAATGACTCGGACAATCCCGACTTCGAGTCCATGCCGCGACAAGAGATAACAACAGAAATGGTGGAAAATACGAAAACGGCTAAAGAGAAATTCCAGAAACTATGGAAAGAGGATCCAGGGCACTTTCGCCGCCGGGATGACGAGCCCCAGTTGGGAGCTGTCAGGCCAGTATTGGATAATACAATAAAAGATGCCGCTTCACAAAGAGACACCCCATCACAAAAAGAACCACACGATCACACCAAGCCAACCACTAGCGAAGGCCAGCGGAAACGTACCCTAAAAGAGGCGACAGAATCTCACAACGCAAAATCAGGCGCCGCTGCACAAGTGTCCGACGACAACAAAATAGAATGTGAGAATGAAGATCCTGACAGTACAAGCAAATGCAAAGGCAAAGGCAGGTACATGACGCTATCTGAGCTACTGGGTGACGAACGGTATCTCACCAATGATGAGCTTCAGGCTGGGCTAAGAGAGATGAAGGAGGATTACATCAGATCACTCCCCGAGAAAGAGAAAAGGGCCGCTGCTTCAAGAAGGGTTCCGCAACGACCAGGTCAAGACACGCTGGCAGACTATAAAGCCGGTGACGATGCGCCCAGTCAGGGAAGTGACGATAACGCCCGTGATGTCCACACCAATACAGAGCTTCAGACTAAGTATGAAATGGCCAACAAAACAAATCTGCCGCCAAATGCTGGAGCAGGCAATGGCAAATATGCATCAAATACGGCTCCGAAGCCACCCACTCAAGACGACAACACAGAGACACAGAGACCTGTTCCTCAGCTTCCCGAGCATTTTCCAGCATTTCATTGCACCCACAGAATGAACGATATTGGTGCATACCTGGCAAATACGAGCTATGTTGTGTCCATCTGTGGACCGCCGACTGCAGAACTCAAATACGGCGTAATTGTCTACCCTGCAGGCGAAGAACGGATGCTCTTCGGTCAAGGTCCCTACTTTAGTATGGATCAGGAATTTTACGACCGCATAGCAGACGCGAATAGCGCATATTCGGAAGCGCTGCGGATGCACGACCCGGACCGCAACAGTGAGGAATTCCAGCGCCATCGTTTCGACGACCAGTTTACGGAGTTGTCTTTTGAAGACTTTCACAATGTTGAGCAGCTGCAGCCCTCAGGCTACCGGGGAACTCGACCTCTACCGGTTTCGCCTCAGGAGCCAGACGAGAGAGACGAGCAAGACGAGCCAGAGACGTCAAAACAAACGCAAAGAGCCACAAAGTCTACGAAACAAACAAAAGGTCAGAAGACGAAAAAGAATCCAGAAAAGCCAGAGGTGAGAGCGACAAGGCGCTCATCCAGAATAACGCAAAATGACCGACCGAATCAACCGAACCAACCACAGCAAAGTTCCCCGGATACTGGGAAGAAGCCTTGGGGAAAGAGGGCAACCAAGGGCGCTGGAGCCGGTCCAGCGGCGGCTGCGAAAAGGAGGCGAAAGACGTAGTAGAGTAACCATGCAATGTACCAGTGACTTGGAGTAGTACAGAGTTTGGTAAATACAAGCCACTAATAACAATTGCCTTCTTTCTTCGTGTAACGCTGTACGCAATTATACGTGGTCTCATATTTTGGTTGGCGCCGAGGTAACCCCCCTTGGCTTCGTCTCGTCACAATGCATATGCATGGGTATGCCTTGCAGAAAAACTCACAACGCATGGTCATATGAAACATTCAGGCAAATGTCAAGGCAAGGCTGCTTTCTGCCCAACGGTGTCGACGCCACGGAACCAACCGGCGCCTAGCCTGATGGTCTGGAATTAGGGTCTACTTAGGCAGACATTTGGAACAGCTGATAAAATGTCTTTAAGTGACGCAAGGGCCATTGTGTTCTACGGCGGCTAAAACATAGATCAAGCAGCATACTCGAGTGAGTAGCCTCGTCATATTGTTTAAATGGCTGAAAAGGCTTAGTGAGTTGCTGGTTTGGCGCCCAGGAGTTATCTATATTAAGAGCGCGTAGGTGGATAGAGCGTGACCTTACTTGATGAAGGCATAGAAGCGCCTAGCATGTTTTCCATGATGGCATCCACTCAGCTTGTACAACCCCAGATCAGAAGACCGGCAGACCGAGTTAAATTGTCAATGACGAATGGTCGCCATAGCCTATTAGCTTCTCAAGCGGTACTCTTGAATTTCTACAATGCACCGTTGTAGTTTTGCAAACAGCGGTGCCGGGTAGCATCGATAACGGATGGTTTAACCAAACCCATGATGAAATACCGGGAAGCTTAATTATACTATGTTCTAGTGAATCTGAGAACTAAACTTTATGTTGCCTCAACGGTATAAACCTTTCTACAGTATCCGCACTGCTCCAACATTTCCTCTTCCCAGTCTTTATAAGGAGAGTGGCATCGGCACAGTGGGCGGCGTACCCGTCTAAGCGCTTAATACGGGGCCGCGGCGGGCGCGGGTCCAGTGCCCCACGTCTGCCAGCCTCCACGAACATTTTCTGACAGGGCCCTCTTTGCGGGCGAGCACTGCTCCGTCACTGCTCCTCCGCACCACCGACTAATCGACAAGAGCAAAAGGGACAAAATACAATCATGCCGCCCGCAAAGTCGTCTGGCAAGGGCCAGGATGATAAGGGAGACGCGCTGCCGTCAAAAGAGCGCTCGAATGCCTCTTCCGCCAAGATGCGCCGCAACGCCAGCCAGACGAGTGCTACGCACGCTCGCGACGTGACGAGCGCACCGACTTCAGCGCCAACACAAAACGCCAGCGACCATTCTACGCCTACGGTACGTTGATATGCGATGCGAGATTCCATTGCTTTTCGCAATGACTTGTCCGCAGTCTTTCTCAAGCGCCCCTTCTCATACTGACCGTCTTCGCCAGCTGCCCTGGGCCTCCTTCGACCGAGACGCACTGCACGCCTACCGACGAGAAAATACCCTGCCTACGCCGACCTCGTTTGCGAGTACATACCACCAATGGATTCTTTCACAAAAAGCCCCGACGAGTATTGGGCGCTTCTCACCAACAATGGTGCGGAAGCGCGCAGCACGACGCCAGAGCAAGGATCATCTGGCGCTGGCTGTTCGAAAGCACTTCAATGGTGTCGGAATCCAAGAAAACGACGTCATTGTAGACTTTATATCGAAAATACGAAGCGGGAAATCTGTCAGTCTAATAGGAACCACCAAACAAACAAGCCTCGGTGCCGAGTAGTCTTGGCGCCTCTCGTGCGCTGGAATGATTTCATGATGGGCGTTTTCTTGGCTTTGGCGTTTTGGGGACTGGGATACGGGATACAACGAATGTTTAATTTGTTTCATATGGACATAAGAGATCGGTTCTTTTTTTATTACCGTGGGACGCAGCTTGAACATATCATAAACTCTCTACGCATCTATTTTTCTTGGTTTTTTTATTTTTTATTTTTTATTTTTTTTTGGCTTGCTCCAACTGGGACCTGCGGTACTTTAGCCTCCCGCAGATACTGGCCTGGACACAATTATGATACCTAAAATTCAAATGTCAGTTTCATAACTACTTCATTTTCAAGTCTGTATCTTTCTACTTCTTCTCCGGCGTTTGCGCTCCGTCCATGAAGGTGCGCCGATTTCGCTGCCCGTCACGCGGGCGCCGGACGCCTACGCTGTGACCGACTCGGGCTCGGTCGGCTTATGACGGCATTGGCGCCTCAGGCACCACCAGTTTAAACCGGGTAAAAAAAAAAGTTAGGTCAGCAACCAAATCTCCAGATTCAATTCAGAGATACGCCGCGCCATTCGCAATTTACTCCCCTTGCACATCCGTCTCCGGGCTAAATGATCTGCCGTCATTCAAAATGAATGCCAGCGTACTGCTCAAGACTACGGCATCCGCCCGCGTCTTAGCGCAAAGCCATACATCTTGCCGACGAAAAATTACAGGATCATTAGCACAATGCGCCCAGCTTCACACGTCATCCGGCAGCTTTGGCCCGGCTAAGAGACCATCCGGTGCAAAAACTCCTAGAGTTTCGGCATCGTCTCGGGTAAGTCATCACACGTTTTCATCGAAGCGTTACAAGATTGCCTAACCTCTTCCCAGGGGTTCCATGCAACAAATAGCCTCTCCCAAAAAGACCCATACAAAGCCCTCGGCGTCGACAAGAGCGCGTCCGCTTCGCAAATCAAGAAAGCGTACTACGGACTGGCCAAGAAATATCACCCCGATACGAACAAGGACTCTTCGGCCAAAGATCGCTTCGCCGACGTTCAATCTGCGTACGAAATCCTGTCGGACCCAAAGAAGAAGGAGCAATATGACACATTCGGAGCTGCTGGCTTCGACCCCAACACTGGCGCTCCCGGCGGCGATCCGTTTGGCGGTGGCGGCAATCCTTTCTCTGGGTTCGGCGGTGCACAAGGCGGATTTGGCGGTGGCTTCAATTTCGATGACATCTTCTCAGCCTTCACTGGCGGCCAAGGGGGCGGTCCCTTTGGCGGCAGAAGAGGTGGACGAGCCAATCCTTTTCAGCAGGAGATTCTCGTTGGTGACAATATTGAAGTGCAATCTAGCATAACGTTTATGGAAGCTGCAAAGGGAACGAGCAAAACCATATCCATCACGCCGACGGTCGAATGCGGGACTTGCACTGGAAGTGGTCTCAAGGCCGGATCTCAGCGATCTCCCTGCGGTTCTTGCAATGGCACTGGAACGCGACTCCACTTCATGCAGGGCGGCTTCCAAATGGCATCTACTTGTGGTAGCTGTGACGGAACTGGTTCATCAATTCCCAAAGGATCTGAGTGTAAAACTTGCTCCGGCAACGGAGTTGTTCGCGAGCGCAAGACCATTACTGTCGATATTCCCGCTGGTATTGAGGATGGAATGAGACTTCGAGTCGATGGTGCTGGTGATGCACCTGCTACTGGTCGCTCTGCTGGCCCTGATGCCCGCGGTCAACGAGGAGATCTCTATGTGTTTGTTCGCGTCGCAAAGGACCCCAAGTTTTCTCGCGAAGGCTCAAACATACTCCATACAGCTAGCATTCCGCTAACCACGGCCCTGCTTGGTGGTCAAGTTTCGATCCCCACACTGGATGGTTCGGTCAAGTTGAAGGTCGCCACTGGCACCAACACCGGCGACAAGGTCACATTGTCTGGCATGGGCATGAAGCGCCTTGGCGCGCGACGAGGAGGCACTGGCGATCTCAGAGTCGAATTCCGTGTCAACATGCCAAAGTATCTCAGCGCTAACCAGCGGACCATCGTCGAGATGCTTGCCGATGAAATGGACGACAAGACCGCACGACGTGTGATGAATGTTTCAGCTTCCAAGAACGAAACAAAGGACTCGGACCCTGAATCGCACAATAATGAGGGCTTTCTCAAGTCTATGTGGCACAACCTGACAAACCACCCTGCCCATCAGCAGAAGACCAACGGTGAATCAACATCCAAGCCTACATCGGACTCGTCGGCGTCCAAGTCTGACTCTTCCAAATCGTCAGAAGACGAATCTAAGAAGTCGAGCGGCTCTGCGTCTGGTTAGCCAGCGGCTATTTTTGTATCATATTGGGATGGAAATTCTTTGCATACGTCTGCAAACTTGCATTGTGCGGTGTTTAAAAAAAGAGGTTTATAACATATTTCTTACTTTCTGAAGTGGCGTTTCAATGGTTGTACAAGAGTGGCTGTCATCTACGGAGGCAGTTAGTGAAAAGAGTCGTGCTGGGCTGTGTATGCTAATTGAGCGAAAGGTGTATATGTAGAGGTTGTCATCAAGTCTAAACACTCCTCACTTTTATATCAGGTCTGAGTGGCTGTGAAAATACAATAGAATTTGTGATTGTTTTGTACAAAAGGACATCTAAACGAAATGCCAAATCAAACGCCGTATATAGTAATTTTGCCATGGCTGGGTATCTAACAAGTCTTGTCTGGCAAGTCAGGTTAGAAAGGCGGGAAAGGGGACGCCGCTTGACAAGACAGGCTACTACTCACTCATCTTCTGAATATATTCTCCGTTCACAGTCTCTCAGCCGATTGGCTTGAGCTTCTTCTTCTTCTTCTTATCCGAGTCGCCCGACTTTCCCTTCTGGAACTGTCTCCAGCTGCTAATACGCTCATCCCTCGTCGCCTCCCAGTCCTCGTGATGTTTCCTCTTGCGCTTGCGCTCCTCCAAATCCTCGTCCTGCTTGCGCTGCTCGCGGCCCTCTTCCTGCATCTGTGCCTTCATCTGTCGCCGTCGGCGATGCTCGTTATCAATGAGGACTTCTTTTGACTTTTCGCGCCATTTTTTCTGGAAATCGGCCGTCTTGAGCTCTTCGCTGTCAACGGACAACTTCATCTCACGGATAAGAAGCATGCGTGCGTCGGCAATGGCTTCGTCTAGGCGCTCACGGTGCTTCTCATCCATCAGCTCGGATTGTGCCTTCTTTAGTCGGTCAAAAGCGTCTGGTGCGAGAGGATTTTTGCTTTTATCCGGATGGATGAGCAGGGACTTTTTGCGGTAGGTCATTTTAATGTCGGATTCGGGAACGCCCGGTTGCAAGTCTAGGACGGCATATCTAGGCAATGGTTAGCTGTTTTACTCGAGAGAGCATTTTCGTTGCCATAAGTCTTACGCATCAAGTCGAAACGCCTTCAAAATCCTGTCAATTTCCGCATCCTGGCATTCCCAGGGTTAGCATTGCGCAGAGAACGTCAGTCGTTTGCATTTGGCTATTTATTTACCTTGTCAAACTCGTAGGCCTCGCTTTCGAGAGCCTTGAGCGCCTCTTTGTCGTCCTTCGTATCATCGCTAGCCATGGCGTCCACTTGCTTCTCCAGAAACCAGAAACGCAACAGTTCTGCTCCGCAAAAGATGAAGCCTGTGGTTAGGCGTTGCGTATGCAAGGTTGGAGTTAGTTGCGGCGGTCGCATCTTTCCGTCGCAGGCGATCCGCCTCGCACGACCCACCACCCCGCGGTGATTAGATAGCGGCTGTCCGCCCCAGAAAAAAAATTGGCTGGGCGGTATAGACGACCAACTTCTCGTCTCTGGCATTCGTACTCTTTTTTTCAGTTTACGACCGCTGCAAGTCACAATGCCCGGACGCGCAGCCTCACCGGCGGCTTCTGAGCAAGAGCTTGATATTTTTAACTCTCTGTATCCCGGGGACGACACCGCTGACAAGCAGAATGGAGGAGGCGAGGCTGACTTCGACTTTGACGGACTCATGAATGGAACGGCCGAAGCGGACGACGACGATGGTGATGAAGCATTCATTGCTCTGAAGCAGGCCGCTTCTTTCCGAAAAGCGTCGAATCTCAAAGGGCGCACGGTCAAAAAGGGCGGTGGCTTCCAAGCTATGGGTAAGGCAACTATGCGTCGCTATGACAATGCCGCTGCTGACCAGATTTAGGACTGAGCGCGAACTTGTTGAAGGCTATTGCACGAAAAGGATTCTCAGTGCCGACACCTATCCAACGAAAAACCATACCTCTTGTTATGGGCAGAAAAGATGTCGTCGGCATGGCGAGAACAGGTTCGGGCAAGACTGCTGCCTTTGTGATTCCCATGATTGAACGGCTCCGAGCACACAGCGCCACATTTGGTGCCAGGGCTTTGATTCTCTCACCGTCTCGTGAACTTGCTATTCAGACGCTCAAGGTTGTGAAAGAACTATCCAGAGGCACAGACTTGAAGTGCGTTCTGCTAGTCGGAGGCGATAGCCTGGAGGATCAGTTTGGTTTCATGACTGCCAACCCCGATATTGTCATTGCTACGCCTGGTCGATTCCTGCACTTGAAAGTGGAAATGGCTCTGGACTTGTCTTCTATAAAATATGTCGTTTTTGACGAAGCGGATCGCCTTTTCGAAATGGGTTTTGCTGAGCAATTGACGGAAATTCTCCATGCGCTGCCCATGTCGAGACAGACACTACTCTTCTCGGCAACCTTGCCGACCTCGCTCGTTGAATTCGCCCGCGCTGGTCTTCAAGATCCTAGTCTTGTACGATTGGATGCTGATACAAAGGTATCTCCAGACTTGGAGAGCGCTTTTTTCTCGATCAAAGGTGACGAAAAGGAGGGGTCTTTGCTACATATTCTCCATGATGTTATCCAAGTGCCAGTCGGTAAACCACAAAATGCTACGGGTGAAAATGAAAACGGCTCGAAAAAGCGGAAGCGAGGTCCCGATGGAGGCTCTGGTAAGCCAACCGAGAAGTCGACAATCATCTTTACAGCAACAAAACACCACGTCGAGTACATTTCGAACCTGCTGCAATGCGCCGGCTTCGCATGTTCGCACGTATACGGTTCCCTCGATCAAACAGCGCGACGGATTCAGGTCGAAGACTTTCGCAACGGAAGAAGCAATATCCTTGTGGTGACAGATGTTGCTGCTCGTGGTATTGATATTCCTGTTTTGGCAAACGTCATTAATTACGATTTTCCTCCGCAACCAAAGGTGTTCGTGCACCGAGTCGGACGAACAGCCCGTGCTGGTCAACGAGGCTGGAGCTACAGTCTTATCCGAGATACTGATGCTCCATACCTACTTGATCTGCAACTGTTCCTTGGGAAATCACTCATTATCGGCCAAGAGTCAGAGAGTCCATCGTACGCCAACGATGTTGTTGTGGGTGCCCTCGACCGTGACTCCATGGAGACCCATGTCGAATGGTTGAACAAGCTTCTTCATGACAATGACGACGTCTCTGGCCTTCGCAAAGTAGCCAGCAAAGCTGAGAAGCTTTACATGAAGACTCGCAACTCTGCATCAAGCCAAAGCGCTAAACGTTCCCGCGATGCCGTAGCGTCAGCTCGCTGGGTGCAACTTCATCCATTGTTTGGAAAGGATGTCAGAGGGGATGAGCAAGCTCGTCTCGACATGATGGCCAGAATCAGCGACTTCAGGCCTAGCGAAACCATCTTCGAAGTCGGGAGGAACGACAAAACTCGCAATGAAGGTGCCGAAGTCATGAAAGAATTGCGAAAGAAGATTACACCCAGAAGAAGGCAGGAAGCCAAGGAAGACAGCGATAGCGACGAGGATATCAACGTCGACGATGACGACGTACCAAACATGGCTGACCAAGACGACGCCATGGGCGACGACAGCATGGGCGCTATGGAAGACTCCGACGACGAGCTAGAAGTAACCGTCTCCAACGCAGGCAAGCCCAACAAGAACAAAGACGACTGGCGCGACTCGGAAATCTTCATGTCCTACACGCCCCGGACTACCAACGCCGCCGAAGAGCGCGGCTACGGCGTCCACTCAGGCGGCCGCGGCTCAAGCTTCATCGAGTCCGCGCGCGACGCAACCATGGACCTCGGCAATGACGAAGGCTCCAGAGGATTCGGCGAGCCCAACAAGCAGCGTCTCCGCTGGGACAAGAAGTCTAAAAAGTACGTGTCGCGCCACAACGACGAGGACGGCTCCAAGGGCGCCAAGATGATTACAGGCGAGTCCGGCGTCAAGATTGCCGCCAGCTTCCAGAGCGGGCGCTTCGACAAGTGGAAAAAGGCACACCGGCTGGGAGGCATGCAGCGCGTCGGAGAGACAGAGAAGCCCACCACGACGGGCAAGTTTACCGTCAATGGATCTGGTGGTGGTGGTGGGCCGCGGTATAAGCATAAGCAGCACAAGGCACCCAAGGAGGCAGACAAGTATAGAGATGACTTCAAGGAGCGCAAGAAGCGAGTTGATGAGGCGAGAGAGGCAAGAGTGGGCAGGTTCAAGGACGGGATGGGGAGTAAGCGGGAGATTAAGGGCCTTCATGATATTCGCAAGGCGCGAGAGGAAAGGGAGAAGCGCAAGGCTAAGAATGCACGACCGCAGAGGAAGAGATCTTAGAGTTGACAATGGTGGTGGTGGTGTTGTATCGGGCGTTTTGAAGATATATTTGTACATGCTTTATGTGTCATTTGGGGCGTCTTATTTTTTTTTTTTTTTTTTTTTTCATATCACGTACAAAATACATAAACGTATATTTATACGCAAGGGAAACTCGCAACAGTTTACGTACTTTTCAATCATGAATGGAGCAGACGTAGCAGAAAATAAGTATCAAGTTCATCAGGTCGTAAAGAATCTATCAAGTATCGAGTGGCATGCATTTTTTTCATGCGTGTGTTTTCGTCCTTTTGGCTCTTTTGGTTCTTCCCTCCCCTTGATGTATTTTCACTAGCCAAGCTTTCTACTGGCAAGATGCGACAAGACTCGTCTTGCGTACTAGGTGTAAATTCCAACGGTATTAACTATTTCTCACGCAAACCCTTGTCGAGTATAAAGCGCTGTCTCAAGTCCCAAGTCCCAAGTCCCAACGCCAACGCTTAAGAAGACAAAACGAATCAAAGACAAAACCAAAAAAAAAAAAAAAAAGCAAAGGGATTCTGAAACGCTCAAGGTGTTCCTGAATAGCCCGAATGCCAAAACCAAGAAACCGCGAAACTAACAACAAACCGTATGTGCATCGACCCAACAAGTGGGATGGTCAGCCCCATACAGCAACGCCTCCTCATAGAAAGGGAAAAAAAAAGGTAAACGCTTTCAAATACGCCTATATCGGCGCGCCTCGTGGGTATCTTCGGTATTATATGATAAGTATGCAAGTAACTTATGCCAAAATCAAATTGCATGTGACGGCCAAAAAGGCATAACAAGAGTCTCGCGAGTCAAGAGCAAGTGAGCAAGTGGTAATTGGTGAAGAAATCAAGACAAATCTGCAGCGTCAAGGTTCGAAACCCAGTGGTGGACTGCCTCTCGCAGCAAATTCGGCCGTCTTCGTGCATGGCTGCTGAGTTGCTCCTCGCCGTTCTCATCACGGCGATCGATGACGTCGCGAATTGTCTCTTCAAGTGCAGAGAGCATCATGGTCCTGCACTGAACTCGTGGGATATCCATTGATGCATCGGCATGCTGCGTGATTTCAGAGAGGGAGTCAGGTGTCGTCTCAGCATTATCACCATATTCGCCATGGCTTTGTGAGGACGCTGCTGAGCTTTCTTTGCTAACCTCTGGGCTCAAGCGAACAACCTTGTCCAAAGCAGTGACAAGAGACTCGTCCCAATCCAGAACAGCTTCTTCAATCCATTCCTCTTCTAGCTGAGTCTCATAAGGGGCAATTGATGGCGTGTGTGGTTGGTTTGCGGAAGTTGGCTCGTTATTGCACTTGAGCTTGACAAGGCGTCGGTAGACTATGCGATTCACGGTATTCGTGGTTGTGTCGGCAATCAATACAGAGCAAACATCGGCCCAGCGCTCTGCCATAGCGGCCTCCTTGGCATTCAGCGGTGGAGGAGTAGGTTCAGCTCGCATAGCCGCCTTGACCTTGTCATACAAGCCTTCTTGTGATGGAATAGCTTGGATTGCGAAGTCAGGATGGAAGCGACTTAGCCATCCGGCAGCATCTAGAGGTGTGTCACCATCTATCGTAATCCGCGCAGACTGTTCAAAAAGATCCATGCTCCCCATTAGCCCCGGGTTTGACAAGTATCCGCTGCTCGATGGAGAGCTAATAGCAGACTCGAAAGAGGCGATGTAGTCTGGGAACGGTACATCTACATCAATGATGCCGTCGTCGGGATTTATCGAAGTCTTAACGGGAGACTCATATGCACCAGTTGGGTCTGGAGTTCTGTCTGTCTGTGAAAACGATGGCCGACCCCTTGCGTTGCTCGCCGGAGGAGTAGTAGTACCTCGTGCATCGCTCGATCGTCGTGGTGACTGGGCATCTGGCTCGGCGACTTCTTCCAATACCGCACTTTCCTGCACCATCTGGGACAATCTGTCAGGTCTGGAAAATGTAGCCCGCGCTGGTGACTTGACATCGCTTATAACACTTGCATCCGTGCTCTCAATAGAATCACGACGTCGAGGAGACCAGAGTCCGCTCACTAGATTGCCCCATTTCAAGCCCGAGCTTGGTGGCCGCGAGGTAGTAGTGCTTATACTGGCGCTGCTCTCACCGCGTTTCAAAGATCTTTTAAGATCATCCGCAGCAAAGCTTCCACTGCTACCAGGACGCTGGCGTAGTTGGCTTTCGCCCCGCTGTAGGCTGGTGAAATGGGGCATCGTAGGCTCGGGCGTGATGGTAGTCGTGGTTGCAGCGCTACTTTTCCTGCTGACCAGGTCATTGCCTGGCATGGGCAAGTTCATGGTGCGAATAGAGGCAGCATCAGAGGCGCGTCTTTGGTGATGTTGGTCGATATTTAGCTGACCTAACTGGGATGCAAGTGCCGAATTGCGTACAGGCTGACTACTCACGCGCGAATGTGACGCACGGCGCATCCCACTCCGCCTATTGATCTTCCGACGCAGAGACTCTTCTCGGAGGACAGGAATTACATAGGTTGGCGGTGAGTTGGAAAAGGGGCCAAGAGAGGTCGATGTGCTGGATCGGTGCACGCGCGGAGGGTTCATTTGCTGATTCGACGGCAAGAATGCGGCAAGCAAGAATATCAAGCGTCTGGCTGCCATCTTGTCCTCCGACACGATTATAGTTCTTGCTGGGAGTGCCATATCCTCCTCACTCTTGTTGCGTCCATGCTGCACGGCCTTTCTCTTGTAAGACGGACTACACAAGGCTTGAAGCCAGTCGGTATGCGTGGCGAGAAACCCAGTCAGCAAGTTGTTTAGGAAAGGGCCTTTTTCAAAACCAGCGGACCATTTCGTAGCCCAAATGGCTTCATCGCGCCAGATACCCCAGCGTCCCTGCCCTGTAACGACTCTGGAGGCACCCAGGCCCATAACAATGCGGGATCTCGCGAGACCAACTTCGGATGCAACATCGATATCGTTGGACAGACTATTAGGCCATAATGAGACGAGCTTCGTAGTTCCCTTGGCTGGTTTAACACGAGGAATCTCGGCGCTACGACGCTCATTAACCGAAGGAGCCCGCGACACAGAATTATTTGTCGATGAACCGAATTGCTGGCCCGGAGAAGACGCATCTGCTTGCTTTAGCATGTTATGTATCTTGGTCGCAACGAGAGACTGGAGATGCGTCAAGGTTCGCATGATGATGTCCCAGTGCTGAGTCAACGAGTCGATTCGGTCTTCGACGTCAAAGGCGAAAGGCGACTCTGATGGGTCTCCAATGACGCCGGAGCCAGACATGTTCCAGCCAGCGGCTTTTACAGAGCTATAAGAGGAGGAGTATGCCTCCTGCTCATTATAGGAACCAGGTTCTCTGAATGTTGACTTGCCGGGCACAGCTGAAGACATTCGCGACGTAGCAGGTGGGAGCTGTATGACGAGGACCACTGCATACATTGGAGTCCGCCTCTGCTTAGGCTGCGGCTTCTTTTTGCGAGTGGCTGCATCGTCGCTCGTGGGTGGGAAGGGGAAACCTGTAGGGTCCTCTGAAACTCGATTTTGAGGCGTCACGGTAGGCTCAACATCCTCGGATGCGAGGTTGACCGGAAAGAGACGCGTGATGAGGACCTTTTTGCGATCGCTATGTCGCGAGGAAGCGGTTGTGCTTGGAGGCATAGAAGCAAAAGTTGGCGACATGGCTTGCGACGAAAAAGATTGCGAAAGCTTGCTCGAGCGCATGCTGGAGCGACCAATGGAGCTTCGACCGTCTCCAACTGCTGAGGCACTGTCTCCAGTCCGGGACTCACTAGGAACCACATGTACCTTTGTTGAAGTGCCCTTGTAGGCCATGAGCTCAGAATTGCCAAAGATGCAGCTGGAAAAGGTGGCAAGTTCTTCACGGTACTCACGAGCAGTACGCTGGCTCTCGGTCTCGGCATAGCTCTGAGTGCGGCTGTGTATTGAGGTTCGACGATCAAAAGCGCCTTGACGGGGCTGAGGGCTGTCGGACTGAATGGAGACCGGGCGCGGGCCAGCTGACGGATGCCCATGTCGCGGCGACGTAATATTCTTCTTGGAGTCTTCTTTTCCTGTCGGTCGGTCATTGTCGGCGAGTGGATGACTGTCAAAGAGAAGCGAGGCATTGGTCGGGCCCAGAGCATCCTGCATAATGACTATGCGTACGTCGCGGACGTCCAAGTCGACCTCGTCATTGAAGTCATAGGTACTGCCGGCTCCAGCAGATGGCGTGGCCGGGGCAGTCGAGAGCGGAAACACCTGGTCATTGCGGTGTTGATAGAGCGCCTGTACGTCTGGAAAAAGCAGGTTCCGGGTGTGAATGTCCTCTTGGACGGAGTCAAGGGACAACATCGGGCGTGGAGCATTACTTGGCGAGGAGCCATTGTTGTCTGACGAGGCAGAGCCTCCTGATCCGAGGTGAAGGAGCCGGCCTATCATGTCTTCCAGGACAATTGTGTGGCACTCGAGAGCTCGTGATGTATATTAAGTTAGACGGGAATCCATCACCGGTAACGGAAGCAAAAGTTGTCGGGCTTGGTGCATAGTCGCGGCGGGCGACGCAACTGTGGTTCAGATCTCTAGCAGTTGTGCAGGAGCCAGGGAAATCGTATCTGTAGCCACGAACAGTCTTGTAGGCTGCAGCGCTCGTCGGAGAGGAGTACGAGGCTTCTTTCAAGCGTCGACAGTATCCAACAAATTCGTAAACGAGTACACGTCGTCAAGTCGATATAGATGCGACGGGAAAGCGGTGGCGAGCGAACGAGAGGTATTAACGCGCGGTAAGAAGCGTGAAGGGCTGAAGGCGGTGACTTGGAGGCCGATCGAATGGCAAATGGACGAGTGAAGTAGCTTGGACGGTCGGAGGCGAGGGCGAGGCGTGACGTACTCGTAGGCTGTTGTGAGTCGGTCAAGGGAGTCGTCGGTGGCGAGCAAAGGACCAAGGAAGGGAGTGTTGCAGGTTAGGTACACGTGCCGAGCGCTGTGCTTTTTTTGCTCCGGGGTCAGGAATATGGGCTGACGACGGTGCAAAGGGAAGAAGAGACACGGTCACTAAGGTTAGCAGGAAAAGCGACGAGAGTAATAGTCTCGTATCAACTGCTGTAGAAGCCCGGGAATGAGGCGGTCAGCCAAAGCGTGCCGGGCAGCAAACGAGGCTTTTGGAAACGCGGGAAAGAGGTGGCAACGGGACTTGGAGGGCGGCTAGCGGGGACGGCGGTGGTTAAGACCTGTGGCGGGCGGAGAGCGGAGGAGCCAGAAGGGCTGGATGGGACCGGGTGGTGGTGGTGGCTCCACGAACCCAGCAAACCGGGACAGGCGAGAGCGCCGCCGATTCTCTCACACCTTCTGACGAGCGACCACTGGCAGGCAGCGCAGCAGCAAGCCATTACCTGTACCTCGTAATAATTAGTGCGTACTTTCCCGCCGAAGACGCCGGTCCGCCAGGGTCTCGCCCGTGGGTTGGGCTCCAGGATGGTCGACGCTAGAGTGAGCTAGCTGGGGCTTGGGCTGGAGTCTTTGCCTGGAGAGGCTGCTGGTTCGGAGCTAGTGGTTGGATAGAAGGCCACCGGGGCTTCTGTAAGAGTGGAACAAGCTTGACCAGGCCAGGAATGTCGGTTTGGAGTTGTCCGTTTCAAACCCGCTTCTACCAAGAGCTGATCGGTTGAGCAGGATCCGTAACCAGTGATCGTTGATCAGCAGCAAGTGGCCTTGATGTTTACGAATATGCTGATCAATTTTGGGCCGTAAGCATTTGGCACTTTTGAAGAAGCAATTCATCTACAGAACAGAAGAAGAGCCAATTGGCTTCCATCCTTGTTGAGTCTCGATCGGCATACAACTTATCCGCGCCCTTTCGACTGAGAGCGACTTACAACAACCTGTACAAGTACGGACGTACGTCTCGCAGCAGTGCGAAGGATGTGTGCCACATGGGTGTGCCTGCGCTGCCTTTCTACTGGCCTGTCTACGACTAATAACACACGTCGCACGAGTAATAATGGCTGGACCATCGTCGAGACAACATTACAAGGTGCAAACTATAACCAAAGCAGTTTCAGCTTGCACAGGTAACAGCCTGGGGTAACTAACGAGCTCGGTACTCGTACGATTAATTACTCAAATCCCGGGGAACCAAACCCTCGTATCCGATAATCCTCGCATATGCGCCATGCCTTGCTATGATTTCTCGCAGGAAGCCTGCCGCGAAATTGCGGTGAATCTGTCTGTGACGCTTTCATCATCGAGCCCTGCCCTGGCAGAGCCTTTGGTAATACTTGTACTCCTACTCGTAAAGCCCTCTGTCTACCGCCTCTCTCTCTCTGTCAAGCCTCCTGTGTCCGCCACCCATGTGCCCAATCGCATGTTGAGCATTAATGAGGCCCGGGTGGGCGCCACCAGCCTTTGGTGGGCCTAGAATCCAAGGAACACGGGGTGACTGTGGATTCAGGTCGAAAAGGTGCCACTTAAATTACATGCCTTGTTGAGTGTCTGCCCAGCTATCACGGAATTACGCAGGTTTCTTCCTAGGCCGGCCTTTCTTCACGGGTGCTTGTGTGTCGGGTTTCGCGTTTTAATGAGCGAGAATGGACGCCATGGCAGCCGCCATTTACACGACCAACAGCTGTCAACAACATTACAAGCATACAAAAGCAAGTATTATCGTCTGATTTAGCCACTCAGACCTACACTCAGACTATACTCGTACAGTATGTAAGATTCTGGAGCTAGCGCTCAAGAGAGGAGTAAAAGACGCATTTATCCCCACCTCCTGTGCCGGATGCTTCCCGGTCAACATTCGTTTCTTTAGCATTGCCGCTCCTCTTCTAGCGCCGCTTGGGAGAGACGACTAGCCGCAAAGGCTAAGCTTTTTGGCCCCAGGATGCTAGGCACTTGCGCCGTTTGGCTTCACGCTCAAATTGTCACTGTCAAATCGTGAGCTGCCAGACTTCCCACAGCTGCCGTACCATTACGAGTAGAGGTAGCGACATGTCTGCAGATGACACGAGTCATTACTATCGGTGAATCGTGCGACTGATAAGCACGTATCCTTGATAGTACTGTACGTGTGTTTCAACGCAGGTACAAAAAATACATCTTTCAATTCTCCGTAGTAATAAACAGGGTTGCGCTATGACGAAACTCCGCAATGACGCCCTGCTGGCTTGATTATCAAAATCCCCGCACTTCCACTTTGCCCTGCGCGAGGCCATATTAATTAAGTGTACCTCGAAAGATGCGTCCCAAAGGGTATCCAAGTGCCAGGAACACCCTCGCTGTCTGCAATGGCAAGGCACGGGGCAAATGACTCGATATAGCAGGTCCAAGCTCTAACACCGCATTTCGCACCTCATACTCAAAGAAGACAGGGCCGGCAGGGTCGGTCAACTCGGAGACACTTGGTGATGCGCAGTCAAAATCTACTAAATTGGCGCAGATCTCTTGCCACTGCCATGTAGAGGCCTGTGGCTTCAGCAAATCAAAGTCGTCATGACTTCCAGTACTTGGCAAAGCTCCTTCCGTGTTAAAGGAAAAAGGTAATCAAATTTCATAGGCGGGATAGTACTACGCCATTTTTGCTGTTTGGAGTAACTTGACCGCTCTTCGTTCCGCTGCATCCCGCCGTGGACGGGGCGGCAAAGTGCCGAACGCCACCGAAAGACAGCCTCACTACTCGTACGGGACCGGATTTTATATCTCGGGCGAGTTGTCTCACTTTATAATCTACGAGAGTAACACAGGCCTGTCCGCCTGACCATTCCAAAAAGAGACACCTTGTAATCTTGTAGAAACGAACCCGTGCTATGAGAACCTGTGACTCGCGATTCTTCCTGTTCTCGTTCTCTTTCATGTCTGCACGCACACATCCAACCGCCAGTGCCGGGTCGCCCCGCACACAAGGACCCTGATCTTCATCTTTCACGACCAGAGTCGACCATGTCATCAGACGAGTATGGCCCCACCTCGGTCAGCGCGTTTCGCATAGACTCGCATGTTGTCATTGTACATATGTGGCAGCCTAGCCTGTTACTGACTGAGTGGTAATAGTGTGTGCTATTTTTGGAAGCATTACACCAAGTACGAGACTATGTATTTCAACTTTGTTGCAATGTGTACTGTAACCAAGTCTCTTTCGGTGGGGGCGTTGGCTTACGTCGTATTCGCTTGTATAGTTTCCTGTCCAAGGGCTGCCTTTCATGCTCATCCTCATCCAGCTCTGGATCTGCATGAGATTTGGCAGTGTAACTCGTATGTCGTGCGAGTAAAGGGAACGGTACCAAAACCTTGACTGTGACTATCCATCCACTCATAGCTGATTGCAGTTTTCGGATCACCATGTCTTTCCAACCAGTTTAGTGTTAAGTTTAATGGCATTCACGGCGTTAAAAGTTTGCCTTTTTTATAGATTCATCTCTGGTAACAGCCAATTCAACGTCATTTCAAGGTAAAACGCTGATCAATGGCGGGACGAACCATTCATTCATAACAGGTACTAGAAAGACGATGGTCTCGAGCAGTCAAAACGAGAACCAGACTCGAGAGGCAATCTCTTTGTATCGGTATTACCATCTTACAGCCTCTTTTTCTGGAAAGCCAAGACGAACAATAACCGCGGCATCGGTCGAAAATTCAACCTGGGAAATGGGAAATTCCCTGCGTAGAAGTTGGTCGATCAGTAAAGCATCGTCTTCCGAGAATGGCCTCAATGCTACCGGCGTGCTTATGATGACGCTCCTTCTAATAGGCTTCGATATACCCTAGGCATGGTTTTGTACAGCTACGCTTCAATCGGGAGGTTCAGTGTAGCTTTAATAAGACGCCGGTAATTCGGGCTTGTCTTTACCTGACGTCTAGCAATCTCATTTGCCAGGTCCGCAATTGTCCTAGTCAATAGCATGAGCGACAGTGCTGAAAAAAATTCCTTTATTAGCTCATGTTTTCTTCCAGGAAATAGTCCCGACCTCCATCACGGAAGACGTTGCTCCCATACTGTTCTGCTCCCATGAGTTAGTAAAGCAACGAGCGTGTTTTGGATGGTTTGTCGACGCGTTTCACGCTCGCTACAGGCCGAAGCTGCGGTGGTTAATGAGAGAACAATTAACACATATTACACGTCTTCAATTAACGGCGTTCAAAATAACACATCATCACAGCCTCGAAATTTCGACACTGGACAACTTATGGCCAAAGTGTAAGTGGGAGTTGTTCCAGTTATATTTTCAACTTCGTTGGGTGACAAAACAGGAAGGCGGTGACCCCCTCTCCTCCACTCAAGCTCCAATTCTGCCGCGTCCCTCGACCTCAGGTCAACTTGCGCATGCTCATCAATCCGCCAAGAAAGCGCAATTCGCGGTGGATTGCTCGAGGAGCCATGCTCCATCCGTTTCTTTCTTATGATATTTTCGTTTGCATTGACTGCTAGTCGGTGCCATGTCTCGCTTCGTTGGCGCACCGCCGCCTGGCTCTCGAAGTCGGCACCAGTGGTCATATCTCCGCGAGTCCATGGTTCCCAGTATCGATCGAACAGCCACAGCGTCGCCAGGCTCTGTCGCAAGCAACTCGACGCATTCTACCGTGCGAGAAGATCGACCCCGAAGAGTGGAAAGAATATGCACCGTCGCTGTCAACGATGGATACATGAGGGACGAGGTTTTGCTCAATCTGGACATTGTCGGCCCAGAGGTCAAGGCGGGATCGCCCATGGCCATTTCAGCAATAAAGGGTGATTCCTCAAAGACGACGGGCAGCTTGAATAAGCAGCCAGTTGACCAAAATGATCCCTCCAAAGCTGCCGCAGCACTGGCAAAAGATCCTAGCGCTCTTGGCCATCGTTATATCTTCACTGTCAAGGACATGCCAAAGGAGATGAAGGCTCGCAATCAAGACGCAGAAGTTTGTATCGTGCGGCATATATCAGATGCCTTTGGTATGAAGCGAGGAACTCAAGTTCTGCTCACTCCTGTACGTAATGCTAACCCCAAAACGAATCTTGTTACTAAAGCCTTTAACAATAGATCGACAGCCATCACCCGGCACTAGAAGCCTCACATGTCGAGCTTTCCTTTAAAGACGAATACCTTTCACGATCGGATATGTGGAGGCTAGCTGTGAATGAGCTGACAAGCAGAACTGTGTACAAGGGCCAGTCCGTCCTCTTCATGGGAACCATCAAAGCGCTGGTTACTGCCGTCTTTGTCAATGGCAAGAGTGTACATTCTGGGCTGTTCATGCACGATACTCGGCCCATCTTCCGGAGCGAGTCTGCCAGATATGTTCTTTTTATCCAAATGGCACGAGAAATGTGGGATTTTGACTCGGAGGCGTCAGGCGAAATCATGTTCAATCGCGTGGTCAACGGCTTTCTACCGGCTCTTTTCAAGAGATGGGCCACGCTTAAAGTTAAGCACCTCGTAAGCATTGTTCTTTTTGCACGAGTCGAATATGATACTGGCTTGATATCGGACCTGGCAAGTCATAGTCTTCTGGATGACTATTACACTGGGACGCAGCCATCGGGACACAAGCGGCCATACAAAGACTTCTACAGGGTTGTTGTGAGCGAAATGGCGAGTGGAGAGTGGACAAAAATCCTTTATCAGCTGAAAAAGGAGTTCAACTTTTTCCGTCGAGATATCAGTGTACATCACCAAAGTGTTCACAGGGATGCTCGCGATGGCGGCGACAAGAACATCCGCGACGAAGAAGCCTTGAACCGTATCAAGGCGGACTCGTCACTTGCAATCCATGGAAACGTTTTAGAGGCAATTCATCTTGCTTCTTCCCAATATGCCCATGACTATATCGATCGAGACCTCAATAGAACTGGTATCTCGATTGTTGTGATCACGCCAGGACCTGGAGTGTTCGAAGTGGATTACGAGACACTACGCAGGACGACAGAGGCACTCGTTGGAAATGGGATTGGCATCGATCTGGTTTGTCTGCCTGCAATGCCGCTTCACTCTGTACCTCTGTTCAAATATCGAAATCCTCATTTTGCGGAGTCCCATTCTCACGGACAGCAGCTTTCCAAATCTTTTCAGAGCCGAGACAGTACACCAAGCCACCCTACCCCCCTTATTGGCAGCTATCAGTCGTACACAGAATCGTTCTCGCCTAGTAAGGCCGCCTATATGGCGAAGCATATGGAATCTTTAGCGTCCATGAGAAACTGTGATGAGTGGTGCTACGCATTGCCGCAATGGCTGCATGTTTCGTTCTGGACAGGGTCCGCAGATGAGGCACTTTCATACGAAGGCATTGCTCTATCTGTTGCAAATACAGGGGAGCAGGATAAAAATGATTTTACTATGAGGTGTCGCATGTACGGTCTCCAAATGCGAAGCGCACTGGATACCAACGAAATTGAGACGGCTGCACTCAATTCCGACCCAAAGTTGCCCAGTAGTCTCACGATTGCTCCTCAGCGGCGCCCAGACATTGGAGAGGACTCGATATACACGCCGTGTCGGAAGCCACCAGATGCGCTTGTTGACTCTGTGCATGGATTTCAAAAATTTGTGCCTGAGCGAATGGCGCGAACAGGAGACATCACTCTCTGGAAGAAGCTGCAAGAGTTCGATGATGCAACAGCCTATATAGAACCGAAAAAGCGAAGACATCACTATCACAAAATTACAGGCGACATAGACGACACCCCGAAAAAGCAGCAAAGTGGTGATACGACTGTTCTGGGTACGTCTTATCCCGACAGAAAGTCAACGCAAGCACAAGCATCAAATGCACGAAAATTTTCATTAGCTGAAGCAGAACGGCCATCGTCTGCATCTATGCAAAAGTCGCCCGAACTCCCGAGTAAAGTACCCAAACCTGGTACTATGACTGCACCGACACCAAAGCAACCAAAACTGATGCGCCACATTAGCCTTGGGCAACGTGGATTCGGTGTTGCTGCACCAAAGGCCGCGCTTGCAGAAGTCAAAGTAGAGACCGTTAACGCTGCCTCTGCTTTCACGGCTGATTCAAAGCCACTAAACACGGCACGGTCGCTGTCGGAAATGAGACCATCGACACCTCAAAGTATTATGAGCCAATCTTCGACTCACACTGCTAGGAGAGTGAAGTCCGAGGTGAATGACGGTGCATCAGATACCGTGCCTTCAACTCCAAGCATTCCAATCGTGTCCAAAGATGCCAACAGTCAGCCTTCGTCGTCTAGCGACCATTCAAAGCCACCGGTAATGGTCCCATCACAGAGCAAGTCACGAGAGCGACAACCAGAAGATAAAGAGGTCCGATACTCACATGCGCTCCGTGCAGAGGATGCACAAAGGGTGTATACGAGCAAGCTGCGCGCTGGCGTCAAACCTGGGCATGCTCCTCCTGAGCTGCCGACAACGCTGTCTCCCACAGCAGCAATAACGCCCTGGCTCAGCCTTCTGAACCCATCTCACCCGGAGAAGCATCAAATTGATGACACCATATTGTATAGCAGATGGCAGCACGTTTTCCCGCGGACGTCGGAAATGCACGTTCAGAAATGGAAGGCGCTGTGCTGTCCGGCCTCGGTACCACTGACTACGGAATATTTCCCATCTCGCTCGCAATTCGATACTGAATATCAAAGAAATCCTTATAATGTCGACCAAAATGTCGATGACGAAGAAGAACGCATGTCGCGCAAAGATTTTATTAAGGAGCTTATTAGTCTTCGCTTCTCCCAAGGCTTCCAGGTTATTGTTGGGCCCGCTGTTGCCAGGGCCTTTGGACAAAGAGTTATCAAAGTCGCTGATATCTTCAGCCGCGACCAGGCGCTGGAAGACGGCACAAGTGTGTTTATGTCTGTTGGAAACACAATTCACCAGCTCTCTTGTGTCAACGGGACGGAGGTCGAAGTTAATATTTTTGTACGCAAACCGGCAGAAACTACAAACTGTCAGGGGTTCTCGACCAATTATCGGCCAGCGGTACGAACACTTCTGGACGAAGAATATCAAACAAGGCCGATTGACATTTTAAGCCCCAAGCCCGAGAGAAATTGGAACACCATTGACTCTTACCTTGCTGGTCATCATGAAGAAATGATGGAAAGCTTGAGGTTTTGGCGAACCCGATATGTACTTATTCCCCTTAGTATGAGGTACTCGGCGGCAACAAAGTCTCACATTGAAGATAACCCAGAAGAAGTGCGCATCGAGGGTATCAAGAAACTCGCGCAGCTATGGAAGAAACATCGCTATGTCTCACCATCCGACAGACGCTATCAGTCATCAGCTCGCAGCCAACAGCTAGATAGAAGTCCTCTTAGTATCGTCTATAAGACTGATGATCCTTCCGTGGTTGTCGCTGCAGAACTGGAGACTCTTCCTTTGGTTGAAGGTCGAGAAATGGGTGGGAAAAGGGTGCAGCTGGTTTCACGGAAGGAGCGTTTCAAGAAAGCTAATTTGAACCTGGCAGTACTTGCTGAGGCCATGCAACAGCCTGTTGAAAACGGTGGCGTGCCACTCAGAAACAGACGTTGGCATTTGCGTATACACAGCAACTCGTTTATTGGCTCGGACATGACAACCTGGTTGTTGGAGAATTTTGAAGATCTCGATACTCGTGAAGAAGCAGAGGACCTTGGAAATGCTCTAATGGTTGGTGAAGATGTAAAGAATAAGGAAAAGGAAAAGGAAAAAGAAAAGGAAGAGGACAAGGAACAAAATGGCGAAACAAAGACTGAATCGAAGGAGACGAAAACAGATTCGAAGGCTGAAAAGTCAAAGGGTCTGTTTGTGCACGTTGAAAAGAGACACCAGTTCCGTGATGGTAATTATTATTACCAGATCGCACCGGAATTTGCAAAGGCACAACCAGGCTGGTTTGGCAGCAAGCGCAAAGATGCAGGGCCGGTAACCGCAGGTGATAACAGCGCCCGCGATTCTCCTCGCTCTGGCGTTTCTCGCCAAGCTTCTACGACAGATGACTCGTCTGTATCCAACCTAGCGTCGCCAGCGCATGCATCGTTTCCTGGAATGAAGAATCAGCCTCGCGTTACACTCAGCAAAGTTATCAAGTATGATGTTGACCACAGAAAACGATCTTACCGACCTGAGAGAGTGGACTTGCATTACGACCGCCTTCATAACCCAGACAATTGCTTCCACATTCGTGTCGATTGGTTAAACACAACAGCGAAGCTGGTCGCTGACGCAGTCGAGACGTGGGAGCGAGAAGCTAGTCAGTACGGTCTTCGGTTGGTTGAAGTCCCTATCAGAGAAGCATCTCGAATCACAGAAGTCAACCCGTTTCGCACACCACTCACGATTAGGCTCGCCGTGCCGCCACCCGACCAAAAACCAGACACGTACCTCGATCCAAACTCTCTCGGTCCGCAAGCAGTGCGTAGTAGGCACTTCTACCAGACTGCGCTCCTCAAGCACTTTGACTTTGTGCTGGACACCGAAGCAGCAAGCCACTTTCCCAGCAATGTGGACGTCCGCTATTCATGGGGCAAGCCAGACTTTCGATATACACAGTACATTCACCGCACGGGACTCCTCCTGGCGCAAATCACCGACGAAGGCAATTTTCTCATCTTGGCCAACCGCCTGTACAGCAAGCGAGTGTCTATTGCACGAGAAAAAGAACTTCGAGCACAAGCCAATGCCGAGCACGCGCACCAAGAGCAGCAGCATCAGCAGCAGCAGCAGCAGCGATCCGGGCGTATATTTTCCATGGCGGGATACACATCCTCCATGGCCATGGCAATGAACAACCCAGCCTCGCTATCATCCCCAACGGCACGTCCGACGTTCAACAACAGCTTTTCACCTGCATTCCTCCCGGTTGACGCGAAAGAGAAACAACAGCAACAACAAAACTGGGCACTTAACTCTGTCACCGACCCAGAGAGGATCAAGGACATGCTGGTTTCGTTTTGCGGCGATGCCACCGCCTTGGAAGAATTCTACAGGGACCTCCTTGAACGCGGCCAGCGCGTGCCGGGTACGCCAATGACTGTATCAACAGTCTTGTCTGTTCCGCCGTCCGAGCCACTAGCAGACGTCAATATTCCCTCACTGGGTTTACCGCCGGGTGTATTAGCGGCACAGCAGCAGGATGGCTTTGGATCAATTAGTGCTCCTGCTGGTGCCTCAGGGAGCGGAGTTGATGGCACTGGCAGTGGCACAGGTAGTGGTAATAGCAGCGCGATGCAGGCTGCCTTGCGGATTGGAAGTCCGATGGCGCTGTTGAGACGGGGTAGTGTGCAGTATGATGGGATGGGGCTTGGCTCAAAAGGTACAAAATCGAATGAAAAGTGAATTGGATTCCCAAGTGGGAAATGATTTAGGAACTTTGCTTTTTTTGTTGCCCTGCGGATTTTATTATGTTGGGAGTTTCGGTCGGAGAGGGAGTATGATGTGATGACCGCTGTATAATGAAACGAATATTATAACGATTGTTTTCCAAAGTAATACGACTCTTACTATTTCAATCATATTTATATTATGTATATATCTATGTCACATCTCCAAACTTGACAAAGAGGCAAAGACAAGGTCCCGAGTATCCTAAAACACCGTACGTAGCAAGAACTAGATTCCCCGTACCCAAACAAGAAACATGGAATTGTTCGCATGAATAAGTAACCGCCCTATGGCGGAGAAATCGTACATACAGAAGAAAAAAAGAAAAGATGGCAATGGTTGCGAACAAAGGTTATATAAGCATTAAATGCGTCATGTATATCAAACTTGCGAAAAGTAAGAAAACTGGAAATGAAAAGCGTGTCGGGTTAGGCTGCTTGTTTCTCGCCTGGTGTCGGGTACCCTGGCAGCATGGTTAGTACCTGTAGAATCGTGACTTAAGGGAAAACAGAAAATCCTACAAAAGGCGCAGACCGCGATAATAGCGTACAGGCATATTAGCAGGAAACCCTCGAGCCAATGGCTCTTTCCGTCGCCAATTAGGTAGTTGGTTAGCAACACGGCAACAAACATGACGGCAACCTGGAACAGGTCAAACGACAGGTCCATGTCCTCATTGCCCATTCCCCAGCCGATAATAACTAGCAAGGGGATGAGGAACAGAGCGACTTGCATGCTGGATCCAACGGCTACACCAATGGCAAGATCCATCTTGTCCTTGATGGCGACGGTGACGGCAGTGGCGTGCTCGGCTGCGTTGCCGACAATGGGGAGAAGAATGAGACCGACGAATTCCTTGGATAAGCCGCTTGATTCGGTAACGGCATCGATCGAGTCAACCATGTATTCAGCGCAGAGGGCGATGATGGCCGTGGAGACGGCGAGCGTGGCGAGAGCAACAAAGAAGTGCAGCTGCGGGTCTTCCCCTTCGTCTTCGTCCTCATCCAGACGCTGTGGGTTCATGAGCATGCGGGACAGGCGTTCATTTTCGCCTTGGTTTGGCATGCCATGGCTCATGAGGCTGCCTGGTATGGCGAGTCCTTGCTTCAGGTTCGGGCTGTTGTCTTTTGCCAGCGGGCCCTTAGACCACGGCTTGGCAGCGACTTTTTGGCCTGCTTCGTTGAATACTTCTTGGTGAGTCTTGAGCTGGAAGAAGAGGTAGGCTGCGTAGACGATGAGAAGGATGACAGACGTTCCACGGGAGAGCTTGGCGACATCTTGTTGCGAGGTTGTGCTGTTGTAGTCAAAGACGGTCGGGACAATGACGGAGGCGACGGCGAGGGCGAGCAGCGAAGCGGCGGTTTGGGCGACTGTGGTATTGAAGAATTGCTCGGTGCGACGGAGACCGCCAAAGAAGAAACAAAAGCCCATGACGAGAAGCAGATTGGAGAGGATCGATCCAACCAGCGAGGTCTGTACAATTTCCACTTCGTTATCGGCAAGAGCGATAATGGCAATGATGAGCTCAACAGCGTTGCCAAATGTGGCATTGAGCAGTCCGCCAAGAGTTTCACCGGTGCGCAGAGCGATTTCTTCGGTTGCGAAACTCAGCATGGCGGCCAGAGGGATAATGGCGATAAAGTTCACAACAAAGACTGCGATCTTATTTACGCCCGTGTAGTTGAGCGCAATGCCAACTGGCGCGGCGACGATGAGGAGGTTAATCCACGAGTTGAGAAACGTCCGTTGAAGCTGATTAGCAACGGTAAAGGGCATTTTGGGTTCCACATGGCGAAGCAGCCCTTCCTTCTTGGGCTTATTCTTGCTATCATCCTCTTCGCTGTTGCCATTTGTTTCGGCCTTGGTTGAATCGTCGTCGGGTTTGCGTTTCCTCAGGCCAGCAGGGCCATCGGTGGATAATTGCCGGGCTTCTGAGCCGTTTACCGTTTCCTGTTGCGTCTTTTCGTCGTCGATTTTCGGGCTTGCGGCCTCGGCACTCGGAGTACGTGGTGGAGGAGCGGTCGTGGCATGGCTGAGTTGGGCGCCATTGGCATCGCTGAGGCCTTGTTCAAGGCGCGGTCCAGCCCATGTCTCGGCGCGATTCGAATCATTCTTCTTCCACGCTACGTGACGGAAGGGATTCCAGACTTGATCGGCGCTGGATCGGCTGACAGAGTGCGCTTGGCGCTTAATGTTGTAGTGATTGACTGACATGGCGAGCTGCAGTCAGCAATCAAGATCAAAGAAACGAAGCAGCAAGTATCAAGGCTGACATTGACATTTGGGTAGGGGAGGGAGAAAAGCAAAAGGAATGAATCGCCGCACAACGTGATACGTCAAAGAAGATGAACATGTAAAAGAATCAGAGTGTGCGGGTTGTCATCAACCAGGAGACGACAGAAAAGCAGTTGGGTCCAAAGCCGCATTATTGGGGACAATGCGTGTGGAGCAAACAGGTTTTTGGTATGCTGATGCTGGCACCCAAAACAAGGCCGGGCTGTCCATGAACAAGAAGGCGGCGAGAAATGCGGCGGTGGGCGGGCATGTTTCGGCGTCATGGAAGAAGAAAGGGCTGGCCATGACAGGAAAAACAGAATTCGACTCACAGGATGTCATTGTAGATGAGCTATTGAAGTTGTTTGCAGACTCAAAGTCGACGGTCTGGCTGTCTGCGCAGAAAGCTAACAAACGGGCCTTGCAGCTGGCGGGCAGCTGGTGAAAGCCTGGGTGAGGTGTTAACCGAGATGGCCCGTCTTGGCGCTTGGCGGTACCTAGCTCACTTGCGGTTTTTGGGCAGCAAAAAAAGGGGAGCGCGTCGAGTCGCTGGAGAGCCAAGAAATCCAAGCCAAAGGCCAAGAGATCCAAAGCCGCCGATCAGTCGGGAGAAAAAAGAACGACACGCCCAAAGACTTGAGAGGACACGACACACAACGACAGGACACGTCGCGAGGGGGGGTGAAAAATTATAATGAAAAAAGGAAAAAACGAAAGAGAGCGGGATGGATGTTTGGTTTCAAAATGGTTTGGGCAGGCCTTGTCAAATGAATCCTGGAATACCTACTACCTCACTCCGTACATACCTACTAGGTAGGTAATCAAATACCCCCGTGCCCGGTTTGCCCAATGCAAGCTAGCGCCTTTTAGTGATGCTCCAAGCTTCCGCCGCCCGCGCCACATTACATAGCTCAGCACGGAGTTACTCGTAACATTCAATGATGGTGGCGTCACTGGCGGCCTCACTTGCCATCTGCGAGACCTGGATTCATCAAGAGGCGCAGCATCAATTGCTGCTCCAAGACGACGCGGCTTCTTCTTCGTGCCCTCGTGCTTTTGACCTAAAATGGGGAATATCTTGAGTAATCGCTGCGGCTAAGAGCTGAGAGCTAGAGATGCACAAAGTCGGCTGCATTTCATTAAAATTTACTCATAAGTAAACAAGCTAAACTACAACGTGTACGGGTATAACACACACACACACACACACACGCACGACACACACTGTCCATCCACCTACGTCACACTTTACTCGTACATAGGCGCGCCACTCCCTCGCCCCAATGCATGCATTAGTAGTTTGGCCCCAAACATCATCTGCTTAAGGCTGTAGTGTTGGCACGTTTAACGAAATTTAGCGACACATTTCTAAAAAGTCTTGCCGTGCTCGCCTATAATCGCGATGTATGGGGGTGAACTTTTCCCCCGACAAAAGAGTCGCTGGAGCATAGCTATGCCATTCTCGCTCAATCATGCCATCGCATCGCCTAATGTGATGTGACGGATGGGTTAGTTAGTAGTTTCTACTGGCACAAAGTATCCCGCTCTTTACCCATGCCTGTTCTTGTCATACCTATCTAGCACGGCTAAAAATCTATTTCACGAAAGCTGTTTTACAACAGACTCTTTCAGTCATCAGTCGATTTTCCACGGGATTGCCTCGTTGACTGTGTAAGTAGCACGCGTCACGTGGAGTTGTTGGCCCTCAATCAAACCCAACATACGGAGTAATACAGTTAACCCCTACTTAAAACCATCAGGCGCCCAACAAGCTTCCCCTCACGCCAAGTAAACTTTCGGCAAAAACACATGATATAAAAATGTCTCCAGACAAAGCACCCAATACCCTTGGGAGCGACGCGTGGCTTGGGGCTAGCGAATACGAACGAGGAAGTGAATTACATACCCGCGCGACCGACTTCTTTACGGCAGTGAAGTGGGATACGCTTACTACCATTGCTTTCGGCATAAAAACGGCGTCTCCTGCAAGTTTACGGACAAATTTTCCGTGGGACATTTTAATATGACTCGGAGGCTTGACTTTGACGATGGCGTCAGCTGGGTAGCCAGACTCCGTTTTCCGAGCAGCGATGCTGCTGCGACTGATCGTGAGGCCTTGAGCAGCTCAAAAACAATGGAGATTGAAATTGCAAGCATGAAGTTTTCTTCAGGTACGGTTTCCAAGCTAATGCCATACTTAGCCAGACAGCTGACAATAGCAAGATTGAAAACTTCTATTCCAGTCCCAGTGGTTCATGCTCATTGTGTTTCCGCAGAGAACGAAGCAGGGGCCCCGTTCATTTTGATGGATTACATTCATGGCAGTGTTGCGTCAGAACTCCGTGTCCAATATTGCTCCGCTAGCGGGTTGTTCGGTAGTCCTGAACAAGATTGCAAGTTCAGGGAGCAAATGGCGCGCATCCAGGCAACCATCGCATCATTCCAATTCTCCAAGATTGGCGGTATCTACTATGATGAAGATACAGGCGACTTCTTTATCGGCCCGGAACTTCAAACTGGTCAGGGACCATGGACGTCATCGGCAGAATATTATGATGAGCTTGCCCGTCACTTGCTAAAATCGGCATCGAAAGATCCTTTGCAGAATAGTCAGTCGTTTATGGTTCCGTCAATTCTCAATTTCTTGCTGCGTATACGCGGCGAAGAGAGTAATGGCCCATTTCGATTAGCAAACCGCGATTTTGGAGCGCACAATGTTCTCGTTAATGAGGATTTTGATGTTGTTGGTGTCATTGACTTCGATGGTGTTATGGCCGCACCGCTTGAAGTTGTTGCGCAGTATCCTCTTCACTGCTTTCTGCAAGTGGAACCACCCGGAATTGTTGACGCACGCCCTGCCGTAGTGGAACGTGTTGCGCAGTCTTTGCCTCGGTTGCAACTTTATAAAGAGATGTTGGCCAGATATGAAGAAGGAGATAAAGGGGGTAATTTCAAGGTTGCGGACCGCTTGGCAGCCATGCCTGCAAGTGCCTACCAAGGCATGATGGCCTATCAGCAACACCAGGAATTTGTTAATGATAAGTGGATGAAATCATGCTTGAAATCGCTACAAGACCTAGTGCAGATAACGAACTAATTCCTACGACTTTAGGCGTGGTTTATCCGACGGTATAAATGTAGAGAATATCCGGTATCACACTACACTTACCCTACTCCAAAGCAAATTAATGTTGCGACGTAAACCGTAGCCAGTAACTAATTGAAGCTTAAGCTGTCTCGCCAGATCCTGCACGCGGCTGAAGAGAGGTGAGCAATTAGCATGGGGCTACATTGAAAATGAATTTCACACGCACTTGGCAAGGTTTCATATCATATGTCAGGTTGATTTCACACCCTGTCCACACAGCTTATTTGATTGGCGAGAGTTGAAATGCTAGTCTCTGAAGACTACGTCACACAAACTAACCATTTCACATCCCTTCTTCACACAAGAAATGCCTCCAAAGGTTCGTCTCTAATTAGCAAAGATGTGACTGTATTGTACTGAGCAAAAGCAAACTATATATATAATCAATACTCTGAAATCTAGCCCGTAAGCGAGTCAAATCAACGTTTTGGTATCCTCCCGTTAAAAAAACAACACACAATAAAGAGTCGCAAACGAATAAAACGCCGCATTGTTCCATCCCAGCTGCAAATAACCACCATCATCTCCGCGCCTCCCACTTTCCTGCCGCCGCTCCCATAAAGTAAAAAGACGATAATATAAAAGTATAAACATCCTTCGTAAATGCTTCGTTGCCATGTAGCGCAAAAATAACCCCGTTGAATGTAAGCACTCCAACTAAATCGCCCAGTCCGCATCTGCGTCGTCGCCGTCAGGCTCCATGCTAGAAAGCCTGGGTCGTCCTCTCTTGCGTGGCTGCGAGCTGGAGCGCGCCCGCTTCTTGCGACCGCCCGGCGTCGAGCCTCCCTTGCGCTTTCGGCCCCTATCACCAACTTCGTCTTCGTCTTCGTCGTCCTCTTCGCTAGGCGTGCCCGGTGCGTTCATGCCAGCGTCGTCTTCTTCTACGGTGACCTTGAATTCTTTATCGACATTCATAAGTTCAACAAACGCCTTGCATTTCGCACCCATTGCCTCTTGCGATTCAAACGCTTTTGCATGTGACTCCAACTCATCCCATATTCTATCGCCGTGAACACCTTGGACCTTGGTTGCCGCTTTGTTCAGATCCTTGGCCAGAGCCTTGGCCTTGCTGTCATGTCGATTCGTGCCCATGCCGTACAATCGCCTCAGGTGCGTTCGCGCTTCCCACGTCATCAAGAGAATAACGCACGCTGCCGTGAGCTGGCGGAATCTCGCTAGGTCAACCCCGGAGCCAATCGGCGGCGGTGGTGGTGGTGCTGCCACTGCTGCCTGTTCTCCTCCTTCGGGGGCCGGCGCTGGCGCCGTTGACTCGTCCTGGGCCAGGGCGGCCACACTGACATTGAAGATTTCCGATTCTATCGCCTGTGCAACCGGTGCTCCAGTTGTGGTAAAAATCTTCTCAATTGTGTGGACCGTTGTCTGCAGCTCTCCTACAGTTTGATACTCGAAAAAGGCCAAGTTCTCAACAACGAATCGTGCAAAGTCAACATGCTCAGGAATGCCATTGCGGGCATCCAACTTGCTCATGTCAAAGTCAGCCTGGTAGCACAGCTTTTCAAAGAACCGTTGTCTGTTCTTCATCTTGCTGATTTTCAGTACTTCCATCAACAAATGTAGCTTTGGCTGGAACGGATCTGTCGTTGCGCCATGAAGATCTTTGACAATGTCACGCTGGTAATTGAAAGCTGACTGTACTGCCTTGACATACTCTCTCTCAAGAACCGTTTCGTGCTTTTCGTGCAGTAATCGATGTTCCATAAATGCGAGTTCTGCAATTTTCCGGTTGGCAGACGTCTCCAGAGTGATCAACGTTATACCAGTTTCTTTGGGATGCGTAAGGCCCTGTCTGTTGATGCTACCCAACACTTCCATGGCGAGGAATGCATGCTCATCCTGACTAGTCACCGCAATCCGTGTAATGTCTTTAAGGAATCTCTGTGTGGTAGCACTCGCGACATCATCAAAGTTGGTACCGCCCATGACAGTCAGCTCTTTCTTGCTGCCGCCTTTAGACGGAGCTGCTGCTGCTGACGTCTCCGATCGTTTTTCCTCACCAACCAGGAACTCCTTAAAAGAACGAAGAATCATAGTCTCCAAGATGGGAATCTGGTCTTGAAATACCTGCTGAAACGCGGTATAGACCTTGGCGAGGACATAGTTGCGCGGCCAAGACTGGCAGACCAATCCAATAGCTTCCAGACCGGCTTTGCGCGCTTCCAAAGTCTGCTTAGGGCTTGTAAAGGGCGACAAAACATCCACGATCAGGCGCGGGACTGACTCGCCTTGCCACTTAGGGAATTTGGCATTGAAGATGTCGATCTGTTTGTCAAGATCACAGTGCTTGCCAACGTTTCCAACAATGATCGCATATGCAGACAAGTGATTTTGTCGCATGGGGTCCAGCGCTCCAGTCCCCAGCTTCTGTATGTTCATAAGACTAGAAGCTACAAGGTTGACCATGGGCCTAAAGTCGTTCAAAAGGTCGCAGACAACCTTCGCGCATGCTATCAAATCATCAAGCGCACCTCGAGACGAGATCTTCCCAATGCCTTTAAGCAACTGCAAGCGTATCTCTGAGAGAAACTGCGATTGTATCGTCGGAAGCTGGGGTAATACTCTTTTGTAGATCACTGTGACAGCGCGGAACGCAGCCAATTCCTCTGCACCACTGAAACTTGCAAGCTGAGGCTTTAGTAGTCTGATTTGTTCCAGGTTAAATAGTGTGGCGTCTGCCTTTGCAAAAATAGTCAGAACCTGCAGGGCATCGCGTCCTGACGGGACGGATGAATCCTCTGTTTCGGGATTGTCCAAAAGTCCAAACATCTCGCCGACGAGCTTGGTGCAAACTTCAAAGGGCCCTTCTGTTGCTTTGTTTTCTGGTGCGAGGATATTCTGAAAAACCTTGTCAAGGATCTCCGTGGTAGTTCCAGTCTTGACAGTCTGAATTATAAGCGCAACGTGCTCGGCGATTGATGTCTGGTAAGCCGCCGTTCCATCATTGGAATAAAATGGTGCGAACCACACTTCTTCAATCGTTTGGCGCGCAAGGTCACGCACGGTTTCGTCAGGGTCCTGTACACGACGCAATAAGCCGTTCGCAATGGAACAGCGAAGCGATTTGCCACGATTCCGGAGGTAAATGTCTCGAGCAAGCTTCATCGCTCGCTTTCTAACACCTACACCAGCGTCCTGGAATCGATCAATGATCTTGGGTGTAAGGGACGACTCCAGCGCCGGCCGCATGGTGATGCAGCTTCCTAGTAATCCAAGAGCAGAGTCTCTGACCTGCGTTGAGGTGTCGCTGGAGCAGTCCAAAATCAGTTGAATAACTGTGGAATCTCCGTCCAAGATGGATGGATCCGTTTCGAGGACTTGATTGATACTTTTCAGGCTCTTGCTGCGAACAGTCGCCTGGTCACTCGCCATGGAGCTGAGCAGGATATTCAGAATTCTACCAAATGACTCGCACAGCGGAGAACGTAAGAGCACAATTGCAAAAGCCAACTTCGCCTGTGCATCTGACACCGTTTTGAACATATATTCGTTGGAAAGCCATGTTCGATCGTCAATCATTCGGCGAAGTCGGTATGCGAGTCGTCCTAGTTCAGCATCCCTCTCTGGATCCTCGTCTTGTATCGAGTCATAGCCAGTGTGTGTACGATATCCCCAGTCTGTAATAACAAAGGAGATAGCGCTGGACAAATGATGATCTTCCGACACGCGATGTTGTAGGTGCTCCAGGGTTGCACGGTAAGGCCCTGTCCAGGCAACGAGCTGCTCAGGTTGAGTTTTCTTTTCTAGCACGTGAATGGCGAGGTCGGCCAAATAACACGACATCTCATCAGCGTCAGCGCCTTCAAAGTTTGATGCTGTACGCTTGACTTGTGAACGAAGCCGCGAAATTGCCGCGCTCATTGAACCTAGAAGTTCTAGCGCCATATTCTTCGCCGGCGCGGCAGTTTTCTGAGCTTCAAAGAGCTGCAGCATTCGCAACATGAGGAGTCGAAGTAAGAGTTCTGCTGATGGCCAGTCGGATGACTCTAAACACAATGTAAAATCATCGACAAACAAGTCAAGAAGATTGCGGTAAGGTGTATCGCCAGATTTTGTGGATCCAATGGCACGCTTCACAATGAAGTTGATGACATACGATGCGTTTCGCATGGCAGTTTCGTTCAGCGGCGTTGAAGCAGCATCCAACTCCTGTATAGCAATCGCATGTTGCTGGCCTGCGTGTTCCTCATTCGTTATCGAAGATGGTGCTTGGTTTTTCTTGGGGTCAGTCACACCCTCCATTTGCGCAGCTTCTTTTTCTTCTTCTTCTTCTCCGTCAATCGTTTCCAACAGTGCCGCGCGACGGTTCTGGCCACTGGCGTCGATTCTACCAGAGCTGGATTGGACAAGGCGCATGATAAGGGCAGAGACAGGCTGGATGCTTCCGCCTTCGGCAAGTTTGAACTGCCTCGAGCTTAGCTTTCCGACAGGAAGCTTCTCAAGGGAAGTAAGAATGTCGTCAATGATGCCTTGTCGCTGTTCCGGTTTAATTAAGAAAATCTGGCTCAGGGTATCCATGGCGACGGCGCGAATGCCATCGAATTTTTGAACACCGACGACCGACTCCCTTTCAAAATGTGCATTTTCGACAAAAATCAGCTTCGAGGCGGTATATTCGAGAGTGTTTATCGCCGTCTCGGACAGTTCAATTTTTGTGATGAGATCTGCCATCAAAGCGAAGAGCTTTTGAGAAGTAACAAAGAACATGGCAAGAGCTCTCTTGTGCTTAGACAGCATCTTGAAAATGGATGCACCGGTTCCGGTGCTTCGAAGTTCGACCAGCGGCATAATAATATCTTCCGTTACTGATTTGCAGCAATTCACGCACTTGAGGATGACTGATTCCGAATACAGCTGCTTCTCTTCTCTGCCACCGGACAAGATCCTGAGACATGTCCTTGCTGCTTTTATCGCCGTATCGACTTCAGGCAACTGTGCAACCCAGGCGTCTGCGGCGCTTTCTTCCCAGCTCTCTTCAACGTGAATGTCGATAGCATCCAACTGTTTCAGGCTGACTTCGCTGAGCTTGATTATTTGTATCAGGCTCTCCAAGGGGACTCTATCGAAACATCGGAGCTCAATGACTTTGTGGATGGCCGTATGGACCTTTTGCAGCATATCTCCAGTCATAGTGACGTCCTGATCCGGGGTCAAGGTGACTATGTGTTCGAAGCCAGGTTCCATGCCCAAGACACTACCCACGGCAGAGAAAACTGTTCGCATTTGAGAGTCGAGTGTATCAAGTGCAGCCTCTCCACGCTGCTTTTGACCCAGGCTCGTCCCGATCAGATCCTGTCCATCCTGTAATGCTTGACGGCCATCACGGCGGGTAGACAAATTGGTCGGTGCATCTGGCGCTGTGGCAACCTCTGTATAGTCTTGAACATTTATTCCTGTCGGCCGGAGCTCAATCTTAAATCCACCAGAAGGGGCTTCAATTTGGTCTGCAGATTGTTGTGCATGAACAGCGCTGCCAGTCGTATCTGTAGGGCTCGGTTGTGTCAAACCATCTCCATCAATATACGCGGATGCGTCGAATCCTTTCGAAGGCAGAGGTACCTCGACCTTGATGGAGCCGTGCTTTGCCACTTCACTACTAACAGACCGTCCAGATGGCGTTTTTGTTGCATTTTGAGCAGGACTGGCTTCTAGGTTCTTGGAGGGCTTCCTAGAGTGCGTGGGCGTCTCTCCGTTTACCGTCTTTGCCTTTGCAGTATTCTTCTTGGACGGCTTGAAATATGTCTCGAGTCGGTCGTGGACGGCTTGCGTAATTGGCGTCAGAGTAGTAGGATTCTGTTTTTTCGAGGATGCCGCTGTACGACTGCGGGTTGGTATTGATCTGAAATTACTGCTATATGTTAACGGTGATCAACGACAGCGACTAGGATGCATTCTGTAGCTTACTATTGCGTTCTCTGAGCAGGCTTCACATCATGAAGTACGTAATCTACCGCTTGCTTCATGTTTTTGGGTCCTTGGTCCGAATTACCGGCTTCGTTGTTTAATTTGTCGAATTCATGCCGAGAAAACAGGTTCGAGACGTTCGAGGCCGGCGAGCCGGACCCCAGGCTCGGGTCAGGAATAATATCTGCACTCCAGTCAGCGATAATGCAAAGGAAGTGCATTGAAGATTAGTTCGGAGGGGGGCTAACCGGGCACAAATGGGACCGTAGATGTCTGCGGCGAATAGGGAAGGGCTTCTTGCAGTGTGAACGGTCTCGATATGGAGTCCCTCGGGTTTGGATGGGCATGTCGGTTATTGAAGCCGTTTTGAGGGCCATTCATATTGTGAGACTGCATCTCCGCCATGTGATGGGTATTCTTACAGCTGTCTGCCAGCTGTCATAGCGATAGTGAGGAGCTGTCGTCGCTTGGCGCATCGAAGGTACCGCAAACGAAGGGCGGCCGTAGCCTCGTTTCGGGAATGCGTCGTGCGGCGGTAGTATGCGAAATCAACGCAATCAGACAAGGCCCAGCATGGCAAATCAATTAATGTAACAATATCAACCTCGTCACGATGCTAGAGCAGTTGTATAAACGGCATCGGCGCAAGATGCTTGAAGAGTGTTGCCAGCTGCAGGGACAGCCCAGACAACAAGATGCGCTAACCCGGTGAAGCAATCTCCAGGCAGAATACCCGATCGGGTTTGGTTAGCGTCTGCTGCGGTCCCAGCCATCGCTTTTTCCCACTGTGCAGCACTCGGACTCGTACGCTTTTAGACGAAGCCCCAATTTTTACCAAAACAGGTTTAGCTCCATTCTTTTTACCTCTTCCACTTCCAACAATAGCGCTCCGGGCTTTGCGACAATCGCTAAGTAAAAAAAAAAAAGTCATTGGAGCTTCACATCACTGGCCGGTTATTGCGCGTTCACACCACGACAATACTTACAATATTCGTCTTTAATTACCTCACAATGGCGGCTATTGGATCAGTAGTATTCTGCAGTGACTGCGGAAACCTGCTTCCAGCCACAAAAGGAACTTCACGAAACGTTTTGAGCTGCGAATGCTGCGGCGCTGAAAACCAAGGTTTGTGCAAGACGGACAATTTCGCACGCGAGATGGGATTCAAATACTGATATCTCTTGTCTCGTATCTCGCAGATACCGGCTCCAAAACAATCATCACAAAATCAAAACCTTCCGATTTTCCTTCGTTTCTGAGACAAAAACTGCAATCCAAAGTTCAGGCCTTCGAACGTCACAACGTCACGACCGAAAGCACAGCATTCGAGAAGTGCCCAAAGTGCGGGCGCGAAGAAGTCAAATATGCAAACGTACAGCTCCGAAGTGCCGACGAAGGATCTACCATTATCTACATGTGCGAATGCGGTCACTCGTACGTCTCTCAAGCTTTACACCACGCGAATCTCGTGAGGCTAACAATTCTACTTGCAGATGGAACGAGAACAACTAAGAAATCATGTCACATGCAATCTTTTTATGTTATATATAATATTGTAAAATGATTACGCAGAAGCGCCGGCAACTTCAGGGATCAAAGCATACTCCGTCTCGCCACCCTTTTCATAATCCGCCATGTCAAGTGCGACAATGACACTTTCGCGCACGACTTTTTCCTTATCATGAAGGAAGCCCTTCAAAATAGCTTCGACACCCTCCTCTTCGCCAAGGCTGCCGAGAGCCTCTGCCGCCTCGTGTCTAACCATGCTGGCCTCGTTGACGTTGCCCAGGGCTTCCGTAAGTGCAGGGATCGAAGCGGGGTGCGAGAGCTGGCCAAAAACGAATGCAATCTCGTGTCGGAACAGTGCAGACTTGTCGGCGAAGCCTTTTGCGAGAGCGAGGACGGCGGGGACGGCGGTCGGCAGGTCGGATGGCGACGCAAGGTCGCGAAGGGCAAACATGGCTCGGTAGCGCAGGAACAGAGGCTGGTTGACATCCATGAGTTGCTTCTCAAGCTCTTCAACACTCTTTCCAGCCTCGGCCGTGGGTGGCGCGGGATCGACGGAAGCAAAATCACTTTGGTGTTGTTAGATAGCCGTTTTTCGACGAGCCAATTGTAAATAGAAACTCTTACCTTGCTTTCAGTTTTTCTTCTTTCCTGGCTGGTGAATTTGCCCACTCTAAGCGATCAATGGCAATCTCGCAAGTTTCTACCACCGAAACGTCTTCGCCCTCGCGGTCGCGAAATTGCTTCAGCAACTCAATGTTGTCGGCATACCCCAGGGCACCAAGGGCTTCTGCGGCCTCGTGGCGCACCATATTATCTTCTTGAATATTGGAAAGAACGCCGCGCAAAGGGCTAACGGCCGCGTTGTTAGACGTCTGTCCCAAGCAGTATGCAAGTTCATGCTTGAGAAGCGCAGATGGCGATGCAAAACCAGCAGCGATGCTTTCGATTGCAGTGGCCGCGGCGTCGGGGTCAGTGACCGCAATGTGCTTCAGAGAGAACAGGGCTCTGAATCGCACAGGGAGAGGTGTGTCCTCTGAACACAGACTCTCACGGAGGCTCTGTACTGTAGCGGCCGCCATTGCTGAGAGGTGTATAAAGTTGGTGTTATACAACAAGATTCTTCCAGGAACACACGACCCTATATTCCAAGCAGCGGCACCTCAGAGATTCAAAAATTTAGGTGGGGTGATAGGCCGATAAAACCGACCCCACTACGCACTCACATCCGAGAATGCAAGGGCTCTATAGCTTGAAACAAGAGCAAGCATTTCAGTCATAGCACTTGGTTGGTTCCATGGTCTAACGGTTATGACTGCGGATTCTGATTCCGCCAGCGAGGGTTCGACTCCCTCTGGGACCTTTTTTTGTCGTTCTGGGCCATTTTTCTTGCTAAAACTGTGAAATCTTTTGCATTTTACTTATTCTTTTTTGAATGTTTAAATTCTACTATCGGTGTTATTGATTTCTCTTTTTTTCCTTTTCTATACTACCGTTAGGGTGGTGTGGTTTTTTTAGTTATTACGGGAGACCGCTTTTAAACAGGGACTAGAATTCGAGAGTTTGCCTCACGTTAAACTAGTTAAAATAGATATAGATAACTATATATTCATATCTCTTATTTAGAATACTATAATCTTTTTAAAGATTGTATTTTATTTACGTCGCATAATACGAGATATTGCATAATCGATCTCTATGCTACGGCGCACTACCCTATGCCTTGATATCCGATTGCCTACCACAAAAGAAAAGACAAGCTTTGATAGTAAGCGAGCAATTAACAATCTAAGTCGGGCACACGCGCTGAGTTTTGCTTATTCTAAATACCAAAATTATTTATAGCCTATTACCGGCGCCTTTCGCTTTATACTCGCCCGTCGAACAGGCAGTTTGTCAGGTATGCATTTGCATGTGTTACGTGAGCGGCAAGACTGCTTGTAAGTCGACGTAACTCCTCTTTGACATCACCTTGATCCGCCTGTCCCGTCATTACGTCCACGGCGGGTACGTCAGGTAGTGGCGGCAGTGAAACTGTCCGAGGCACGAGATTGTCTCCAAGATGCTCAGCGTGCTTGAGAACTTTCGTCACTGTGCCGTAGCATGTTGCATTATTTGGAGACGAGGAGGCGGATTCTTCAGGATCCGTATCTGCAAAGTCGCTGAGGGAAAAACGCTGCACATGCTGGTTTTGTCCAATTACCGAATTATTCAAAGCCTGTGGATGAGCGGGTTTCGTAATTAAGAAGGTGGCACCAGCCGCCGAAGACTGAGGGGACACAAATGTTCCGCGGCCTGTTTCCGTCGCAGAGTAGCTGAGATCAACGTCAATCAAGCTTTCTATAGACTGGCGGCTTTTCAGCTGACGACTGGCCATATTAAGATTTGATTCGGGAGTTGTGATTGTGGGAAATTTCCAGTCCTGTGTTCGGCGATACGTATTTGTGTAAACAGGTTCACTCAGCAAATCCTGTATGTGAGAGCCACCTTGATTATACATATACATGCCTGTATTGAATTCAGTGAATTGGCACAAGTCAGCTCCATCTAGCGATGCGTCAAGGTCGATGAGCGATTCCCGAATATTCGAGGTGACATTGCTGTTGTCGCGCAACGGCAAATCCCTCACTGATTCGAGTTGAAAATCCCCGTAGTAAAGTTTTGAAATATCTTCATAGCCGGAAAGCGTATTCGAATCAAACAGCCTTTCGATAGGTGCTTTGACAATGGGCAAATTTGGCGGCGGCTGTCTGCGAGCTCTTGATTTTGGCTGTAGTGTGGCGTCATCAAATGTTTGCTGATCCAAATTGACCGCTGGTTCATACGCATCGTAGGCCACTTCTTCGTGGTAGCCATGTACGATTTGCGCCTCGAGCGCTGCAGTCGTACTAAAATTCCACTCATCATCATCATCATCACCCGAGTCTGCGTTTATTGACTCAGGGCCAGGAGCTCCCCCGGGAGCAAACAATGAACTTCGATATCCGCCTTGGGCTTCCCATAGCTTAAACGCACGTACTAGGTGAGATAAAGAAGCAGCTGGGAACTCGTCCTCTGTCGCAAAGATATAACTGTGCTTCTGGACGTCCTCAATGGTCGGGCGCTTGGTAACATCGTGTTGTAAGCACAGTGCCACAATATCCTTCAACCCCGCCGAGTACTTGTCGCCCTCTAAACGTGGACTATGGTCATTCAAGCGCGACCCAAGCCAGTCGAGATCCGTGCCAGTGTCAATGTTAGGCGGGTGCCCAACAGCCAGCTCATAGGCCAATGCACCAAAAGCCCATATATCAACCTCAGTGCCGTACGATGCGGAGTTGTCGAATAATTCTGGCGCCATCCAATGCAAGGTGCCAATAAAAGTTGACCTTTTGTCGAGTTTGGTGTCAATGATCCCAGCAACGCCAAAGTCGCATAGTTGCACTTTGCCTTCTTCAGTAATCAGGACATTGCCGCCCTTGACATCTCTGTGAATAATGCCTTGCCGATGTACGCAGTATAAAGCCTCGGCTACTTCACGCAAAATGGGAACAATCCATTTCTCCTGCAGGCCAGCCGGAGCCGTTGGCCGCATCAGTGTAGAGACGCTCCCTCCCGCACAGTATTCTGTCACTACCCACATAGACTGGGCAACGGGGAATGCTTCAATCACATGGTTGATGTTTCTTGCGCCGCTTTCGCTGAGCATCTGCAACGCCTTAATCTCCTTTAGCAAATCGCCAAAAGTATCTTGTAGCCTTGGGTTGTTGCGTCACCCTGTTCAATGTCGATAATCTTGATGGAAACGATTTGCTGGCTAGCCACGGACCTGGCTTTGTAAACCCGACCAAAATTACCCTTGCCGATGAGCTCAGATAAGTGATATTGAGGGATTTCTTGCCCGGAAAGCTGACAAGATGAAACGACTGACTTTTGCATGTCCGTGGCATCCTCTATAGCCCGTCGCTTGGTGGGCGAGTGGCCCAGCCCCGGGACGCGTAGAGTGGCCATCACGGTGGTGGATGCCGGAGACAGTTGCTAGACCCTCGCATTGCTGGGGGCATGCGCCCGATGATGAAGCCATGAAATTGCATATCGAAGTTGTACAGAATCAGGTGATGGTCAGTCACACTGCATGTTGACGATGACTACCTGCGCCACGGGCCGACGCGCCGACAAGGTCTGTACTGTGGCGTAGCGTGTAATACAATGAGTGCGGAGTTTTGCTAAGGAAGCTTAACGCAAAAAAATCAACTAAAATAAAACCTCTCATATTCAGCTCAAAATAAACGCATTTCCATTCTACACTTGTAGCTCATAATTTCTACTATTTCGTGTAGTTTAGCACTAACACCGTTTTTATAAACGCCGGTTGTCGTTCTCGACCGTTGCCGCGATTGGAGTTTTGCGCATTAATAAGCTTTCCTTATCCACACTCTTATCGCCACCATTAACGACTCCGACTTCGCGCATCTTGCACCCGCACTCTTCTCTTTTCCGCGCAAAGAAAACGACTAGATTATACACATCCACGCCACAAAATCCGATTCGAATTCTTATATATATATATATACACTAATATGGCGCCCTCACTAGAGGACCCCGAGCCCGTGAGCGACGTCCTCGCCAACCCTCTCAAGCAGAAGCCGCAACTCGTTGCGCCGGAGCCGGAGCACTGCCCTGGCCCGGAATCACAAACAGCAGGAAAAGCGTCCTCGTGCGACGGCTGCCCGAACCAAGCAATATGTGCATCAGCGCCCAAAGGCCCGGATCCAGACATTCCGTTGATATCAGCGCGGCTGGCGAATGTCAAGCATAAGATCCTGGTACTAAGCGGCAAAGGTGGTGTCGGAAAAAGCACATTTACGTCGTTGCTGTCGCACGCCTTTGCCACAAACCCAGATAGCAACGTCGGCATCATGGACACAGATATTTGCGGACCGAGTATACCAAAGATGATGGGTGTCGAGGGCGAGACGATTCACGTTAGCGGATCGGGGTGGTCGCCGGTCTGGGTCATGGATAACCTTGCAGTCATGAGCATCCAGTTTATGCTGCCGAGCAAGGATGAGGCAGTCATCTGGCGCGGGCCCAAGAAGAACGGTCTGATTAAACAATTTCTCAAGGACGTGGAATGGGGAGATTTGGATTTTCTGCTGGTCGATACGCCGCCGGGCACCAGCGACGAGCACCTCAGCGTCAACTCTTTCCTCAAGGAGAGTGGCATCGACGGCGCCGTGGTAGTCACAACACCTCAAGAAGTGTCGCTACTAGACGTGCGCAAGGAAATCGACTTTTGCCGCAAGGCAGGCATCAGAATATTGGGTCTGGCGGAGAATATGAGCGGGTTCGTCTGTCCAAACTGCAAGAATGAGAGTCAAATATTCAAGGCCAGCACAGGAGGTGGCAAAGCGCTGGCCGAGGAAATGGGTATACCGTACCTGGGATCGGTACCACTGGATCCCCGTATAAGGATGGCGTGTGACTACGGCGAGAGTTATTTTGATTCATTTCCGGATAGTCCAGCGTGCAAGGCGTTCCAAGGAGTGGTGCGAAGTTTAGCAGCACAGTTGGGTCTGGATATGCAAAGAGTATTGCCAGAGTAATGACCTGTTATATATGAAACCAATATATTATGATGACGATGACTGTTTCTATTCATTTCACAAATTATAGTGACATTTTGCGCTGTAGATGAGGTCCGTCGTGTACGTTGCTAACCACTCGACTCCAGTTTCTTAGGGATATCCTCTAGGTCCTCGGCCGATTCGATATCGATTACACGACCAGCTTCGCTCGTGCTGCGCATGAGCTCCTTTCCGCCAGCGTATATCATGCGCAAGGCAGCGTTGCAAGTGTCGGGGAGGTAGTAGATGAGGACGTAGGGGACCGATAAGCGGCCATCGGGCTAAAGAGCGCCAAAAAGCGAATGATTAGTTTGGGTATTCTCCGTCCTTTGCACCTCAATTGTACATACCAGAGTCAGAGGGTAGCTGAGCAACACATATCGCGGGGAATGGTCTGGTAGATCTTCGGCAATCTCGTCCAGCGATTTGTAAACTGTTTGGTCTTCGTCTTGGCGGATCTCGTGCGTGTTCTTGTCAATCATGTCTGCGCACCAGTCAGCTTGCGTCACTCTCGCTCTGCTGTCCAAGCGTTAGGCAAGCGTTTTATAGATGACGTACAAATCACTGCTTGGGGTCCTTGGGCGCGCGAGGTCGAAAGGCGAAACTTGCGAAGGTGCTCCTTCGTCTCGCCAGAGAACGAGTATAGTCTTGACTCGGATGCCTTTTCGTCGGCGTCATTTGTCAGCAGTGAAACGACCTTTATAGTTTATCATGGGCGCTACCAACCATTTTGATTGCCTGGTTTGCGTCGTCAGGTGCGTATCGCCCAGTCAAGCTTCAGAGCTCGTGTGTCTGCGAGAACAAAGGTCGCATGCGACGGGACGGTGTCGTCATGCCCCGCGTGGCTCAGCAGCTAGTAATACTGGTCAAGTGGCTTGTGGAGGGGCAGTGGCTGGAACGAATTGGGCAGTGCATCATGCCCTGGTTCCTGCATGCCTGATCATACAGGGTGCCATAACTATGTTCTTGTAGGTCTAATAGGTTAATTATTTCCGCCTTCAAATTTCAATAAATTCTCCGCAATTGCCGTCCTGCAGAACAACCCATCATTCGCGGCATTACAGAATGTGCGCCTACGAAGAACCAAAATAGGATGTTAGCGCGAGAGAAATGATTTCGTGGGGCTTCCATTTTGGGTAATTGTCAAGAGAACTATACGCCGACATTCGGCGGCCAACGATAACGAGAGAGAAAATGCAATGTCATGACAGTGGACCTGTTTTGTTTCCTTGAGACCCATTACTATGGGCAAAGGCGGAATTCCGTGGCCACATGTGCTTTCTCACCTCAGCTTCCAATTCAGGACAAAACTGAGAGGCGTAGCGTGGGGGAAACGAACCCGAAGCGTCGTCCTCGGAACTATAAAGAAGCTTTGATCGCAGTCCCCAGTTGAAACTACTTGCGCAAGTTCGAGTTTTTAGGCTATCCTATTGTAAACAATATATACACAGCATCGCACTTTACAATTGCCATTTTTACAATATGCCTTACCGGCCCGAAGACGAGGTATACCCAACCGAGGCTGGCACAGACTTTACCACCGTTTACGCCAATGATGCTAGTGTCACGGCGGAATCGATTCAGGAAATCCTCGAGAGAGACGGTGCTCTGATTGTCAAAGATCTGGTCCCCAAAGAGCTCTGTGAGCAAATCCGCAAAGACCTAAAGCCCTCTTTCGACACAGACCGTGTCGATGACTCTGGGTTCTTCCCAACAACCACCAAGCGGGCGTACAGCATTCTCTCGAAGTCTGATGCCGTTGCAGAGTTGGCTGTCAACCCCCTCTTTGTCGGCGTTGCAAACCAGCTGCTCACCAGCCACTACACATACTGGGAGGGCCAGAAGCAGCTAAAGGTCAGCGGTAAGCCGCAGATTACAAGTATTGTCGGCTTCCGTGTCGAGCCCGGTGGTTCACAGCAGTCAATGCACAGAGACGATGCCGATTACCATACCCGCAACATTGACATGCCAGTCATGGTTGGTTGCGTTACTGTACGGATGTCTCTTTTCCAACGATTAACAGCTTAAAAGCTAATAATACCCTTTTGCGCCTCAGGCTCTGACGAAGACGACCAAAGAGAACGGTGCAACCGTCATCATTCCCAAGAGCCACCTCTGGGGCCCCGATCGATGCCCTCTAGATGAAGAGGCTATTCCCGCGGAGCTCGAAATCGGCGATGCTGCCATTTTCCTCGGCAATGTATACCATGCTGGTGGTGCGAACGTGACAAAGTGCGTAAGCCACCAAAAATTCCAGTATCTTGTAATTCTGGCTGATAAAGCATAGGAACGAGGCACGAGAGACGATTGGCATCTTTATGTGCAAGGGCACACTTCGCCAAGAAGAGAACCAGTATCTTGAGCTGCCACCAGAGGCTGCAAAAGAGCGTGGATTTTCACCACAGCTCCTCAGACTCTTAGGCTATGGTATTCTCCCGCCGGCTCTTGGCCTGTACAAATATCAAGATCCCATGAAAGCCATCTTTGGCGTAAATGACGCCGAGACTATTCAGAAATAGTAGAAAGTTGATATCTTGGTATCTGCAGGATAGATTGTTTGCGAATTTAGCGTCGGGTTTGCGTTTTAGTTACTTCACACGACTAGTAATCGGAATCCTTTTGTCTGCAACTCCTGAGCCAAGGGTCTCCAGTCCGACTGCGTTCCAGCCCAGAACGTGTCTAAAAAGCTCAAAACACCCTCGTAATGCTTGAAACTTGTTGCCTCGAGAATCGTTACGAGGAGTTGGCGGACGACTTCCTGTCGAGGAAGATCACCATGGCACTCTATCCCAGCAATGAAAACTGGCCACGGCATGTTCTGAACAAAAGTGTTGAAGTTTTCAAAAGCCACCAGCTGCTCAAACAACTCTGTCACAGCGGATCGGTATTCTGCTGCTTCTACGTCAAGATTACCCAGGCATCGGTACGAGTAGAGCAAACCGGCGTAATGGTGGGTATCAACAAGACGGATAAAGTCATTTCGATGACCAGTCTTGTCAATGCCCATTCTCCCGGATGCAACAAGCGTTGCACCCCTCGCTTGCGTGAACCTGTCTCGGACTTCGTCTGGCGTAAAAGACGAGAGTTTCAAGCCGTTTAAATTTGCGTCGGTGTCCGCCGTCATGGGAAATGGAAGCCGCGACACCAGGGTTACATGATGTAGAAGGGTGAGGTAGTCTGCGAAAAGAATGGTTTTGGCTCCAGAAACAGGCAATATTGTCTTTTGAATGTCTTCTGCGTCAAATGATGTCGTGGATGCCAACACGTCGTAGATTGAGAGTTGATTCCGCAGAAACGCAAACAGACCCGAATTGTAGCCCTTCTTAGAGCCGAATATATTCACAATTGAGCGTGCTGCAAGCCTGTGGCCCTCTGCAGCCGAAGCTCGGGAATTCGTCATTTCATAACAGGCAATTACGAGAACAGAGGCCAAGATCCATTCAGCATCTTCAATGTCTGACTGACTTGTAAGTTCCGCACCGCTGCTGAACCGCTTGGTCATGCTCTGCACATTCGTGTGAATCATGGACAGACAAGCATCGCGCGCAGCTTCCGAAAATCGTTCCATGGGAGTCTGAAACTGAGAAGAGCCGTGATGTGAGGCGAAAGCAGCAACTGCAAGTTTCAATCCTGGAGTATTGACCACTCTGGGGAGTACCCTCCGGCGATATCCGTTGTCAGCCGAGTCGAACCAAACCATAAGACCTGCAAGATTCTTATCATAATACTCAACCAGTTGCGGAAGCGAGGTCCGCAGCGTCGTCTGCAGAATGTCTGGTGAAGAAGACAGCGTGGTGTGAGGTACCTGTATCCGCGGCTGAGCGTGTAGTGGCATAAATTCATTCTCCTCTCCGCTATCCTTTACAAAGGGCACCCGCTGGCCCTTGAGCCGTCCACGGACAGCAACACCGCCTGCCCACCGTAGACGAGGTCCGTATCCAGGGCATTCGAGGCCTTTCTTGGCGCACTTCAAACATGTAGGCCGCGCTCCATCACAGCGAATGCGCCGTTTTGTGCAAGTGCTACAGCCTGAGTCATAGTTAGCGTTCCTCATTGATCGGTGCGACAAGATTCAGCGGCATCTTAATTACCCTTTGCGCCGAGCTTAGGCTCCTTTGCGCTCATAACGATTTGTTCGTAATAGTTGCTTACATTGGCGCCCTTAACTCCACGCGGTGAGCAGATATGCTCAGTTGCGTCTTGTAATAGTCTTTCGAGAGCAAGCAACTGATTAAAAAAAAGAAAATAAAAAGATCGTGCAGTGAGTGAGAAGGAACGAGAGATGGTGGTGAGGAGTCTCGTCCAGTCCAGAAGATCTGCGTTCCCCACATGGCGGGTTCCAAAACCGCCACCTAACGGATAGGTTCTTAGCCGAACATCGCCGGTTTAGACGAACTGCCTGCCATGCACTTTGTCTGGATGCACAGGGATGGACAGTCAACGAAACGGTACCAGCGAGACACTCATGACGCTAAACGTAGTTTGTTCTTCGCTAGAATTTGTCCCATTGAGGTTTTATTGGCAAACCAACACACATCTCTAAATGGTAACTACGTTCCACAGCGTATGCAAATTCAGTTACAGCAGAAGAAGTATAATTAGAAACCACTGAGAGTATTCTTTCTGCTTTATTTTATTTTATTTTATTTTATTTTAAATTTTATTTTAAGACTAGAGTAAGGTAAATACCAGACTATTGTTAAGACTGAATATCTAGATTGAATACCAGAAGTGTTTAAAGTGACCTCGTTCATGCCTCCAACTTAGAGCATAGAGAATGCCCAAGCAGCGGCGGCGGCAACAGCGCCAACAAAAGGGACAGTATTGTCGGAAGCGGCACCAGCAGAGGGCTTGGGACTGCTGGTAGACTTTGCTGTTGTCTTGGAGCTGCCAGTGCCATGAGTATGAGTAGGGCTACTTCTGCTGCCGCTGCCTTTAGTTGGGGTTGCGCCATGTGAGCCGGAAGTAGTGCCCTTGGGAGCAGAACTAGAGGCAGGGCTGGAGCCAGAGTTACCAGAGCCAGAGCGAGAACTATTCAGCTTGGAAATATCCTTGATAGGCACGGCAGAGGCTATGATGCTTTTGGCAGCGTCGCCGTCAGAAGTGGTGTAAGTGGAGGCGGAGAAGCCACAGCGGGTAACAAGAGCGTTGATGTCTAAGTTTCAAACAATTAGTCAATCTATAAAACACCGAGAAATCGACACAAACGAGTTCTCTCTTTCCACCAAAAAAAAAAAAAAAAAAAAAAACCGAAATTAAGAAAACATACCCTTGAAGTCTTCTGCCTTGTAAACCTCATCACCCTTGCGAGGCTTGCCAACTTGCTGGCCAAGACAGTCAGCGCACTTGGGCAGGACGGTGGCCACATCAAAGCTCTTGTTGGTGCAAATGCACTGTGTCTCAAGAGCTTGTTCATTCTGCTGGCCACCAACAGCGTCTTTGTTCACTTCGCAAGCAGAGACAAGAGCATTGATGGGCTTGCAGATGGCAGCGCAAGCTTGAGGTATCTCCTTGACGTCCACGGCGCCGTCGGCCTTGACAGCCAGCAGGAATGGCGCAACAGCCATGATGATGGCGCCAATGTACATTGTTAGTTGAGGTAGTGTACGAAGAGTGTTTTTAGATGTAATAGGGGCTGATAGTGTCTTTGATCAGTGCGAATTTGCTAATCTGCAAGACCTCTTTCTTGTTGTTCAAGCTGGAATACCCTGCCGCTTCATATATACATTTTTCCGGTAAAAAAACCCCGGAGCAGTTTTCTACCCTCATTTCCAGTAGACTTCGTAACTTATTCACTTGAAATACTTAACAAACCATTACGACTACAGCAACGATGAAACAATCACGCCACTTTTGGGACCAGATACTCGCTGCGGCCATATGAGACCAAAGACGCATACAAGGAGGATTCAAGTTTACAGCTAGCAGGAATCGTGCGTCCGTCAGTCGCCCCCCGCTTTTGATCTCCCCATGGACAAGTCGCACTAAACAAAGTGCATCCTCCTTCAACAAAACCTATCCCAGCGAGGAGAACAGACGATGGGATGATCTAGTCCACGCGGCGGGTGACGAACGGCGCTAAGACAGAGTCTAAAACGCGCCAACCGCCTGATGCCTCAGCATCCTAGGACTAACAACTGAAGGCCAACACTGATTCCTAAAATAACTTACTCGCCGAAATTTTACAAATGGCTTGGCAATGTGCTGATATATACGTACGCATTTGCTGCACTCTGCCAGAACGATCCAGCAACCGCCTTTCGGGACGCTGTTGTTCGCCGATTTTTATCCATGTGCCTACGTGGCTGTGGACGTAGTAGTGACATGTCGCTAATCGTACGGTCCTTGGCCGAATTCGTAATGGGTCCGTGGCCAACACTTGATGTGACGATTTTCTCAACTGAGGCATGGCCAATAGATTGTGGAATTTTATTTACTTAAACAAATAGCTAATATCATTCTTTGTTTAAACTGCCGTTGATTTTCTGGCTCCTGTGCTATGCAACATGCATCCGACTTCTTCAAAGGTATAAATCGGCCCCTCAACGTCTTCAGGATCGTAACGTACGAGAAAAATATTGAAACATTATGTTTGTCGAATCAATGTAAAAGTCGTGTCTCATCTTAGTGCAGTCGTTCTTTAATATATACCATAGCTGCCATTCCTGCGCAGCACTTTTTGCTCATTTCATGTTTGCACCAAGGACATTTGACGGTCATGGAGATGGCACCGGCAAATTCCGTTCGGTCCTTGGGACTCAAGACAACACTCGGGTCGACCATCGCATTGTATAATTTGCTGGGCATATCATGGTAGTATTTGCAACCACAACATTGAACAAAAACTTTTGCAATAGGTTGACTCGTATCTGAGCTGCCATCATTACCCTTGAGTCCCCGAGAGAGCACTTCTGATTGGGGAGAGTTGTGGGAAGTCGATTCCCGACTTTCACTCTCAAGACGCTTGCCATTCAGTCGAAGTGGATCACAGTACGGCTCTTTATTTTCGAAAGAATTTGTACCAACTTTTCCTCCAACGGCCTTCGTCTCCGGCATATCCGGGAAAGCTGCCATGACCTTCATTGCGGCTGCCTGGATTGGGTCTTGATCTTGTTCGTGGCGATGGCGTCTTTGAAACGTACTACCAGAGCGAATAGAACAGGTTTCGCTGGCATATGACTTGTCGTAGAGCTCAATTCTCGGTAAAGGGTGCATCTCAGCCTCTCTAGATGCGTGGGGAAAGCCCTTTTCAGATTGTGGTCGGGAGGTATTTGGCGTACTTGGCATTGAGATAGTATTGAAACCTTCCGAAGCAGAGTCATCAGACGAGCTAGAAGGTACTTGCGATGGGTATGAAATGCGGTCCACAGCCCATTCGCGGCTGTTCCAGAAAGCCCTCTCTCCTTGCTGCATTGGGCGCACATTCTTTTCAATCGTGTCCATAACCGATGATTGAAGATTTTCCCAAGAGGGACTGAGAGATGGTTCTTTCTGAGTTTGTTCGTCTGTTGGCTCAAATGGCTGTCGCGGTACACATGGATGCTCAGTGCTCTTAGGAGACAGTGACGGCGAACTAGAGTAACGCTTTGAGCTTCGTCTAGGCGGTTCCGGAGGGACGTCCAGCGTTTCTGTCGGGGCTGTCGGAATAACCCTCGTGCATGTAATCCGCCCTCCATCTTTTGCTTCACTGGTGATGGCAATTGCAGGCTCTGGAGTCTCTGAAGCGAAGATTTCTGCCGTCTTGGTGGCGTCTTCCATCATTTTTTGGTCCATGCTGGCTCGTTTGGAAGAATTCTTCAGGCCAACTCTTGCACGCCACTTTTCAATAATACTCAGATCCGGTACGGCCGGAGCGGTGGGCGATACTAGCGGTTGAGTCTTGGTTTTTGCCGTCATTCGTGTGATAGGCGGGTACGCCCGTCTATTAGGGTCATTGCCATTCTTCGGATTTCCACGTGGAGGAGGAGGGGGTGATTTCAATGGCACAGACCAGCGTTGGTCGGATTTCACTTTTCGTAAAGCCGGATGAACATCAGATTCAATGGCAGAATCGTCGCCGTACAATAGCTTCTGATGAGCTGCTTGTTTCTCTGCTTCAAGCTTTATGCCTCCAATAAAGGCGGGTTCGGCATTACGATCAACAGAAGGGCGGCGGAAGTCAAAGGGCGACTTTAGTAACGAGGTGAAGGAGCCGGCACGCGAACGAGGTTGTCGGTAAATTATTTTTTCGTTCTGGAAGTGGTCGAGTGCAACCATGCTCATTGGCCTGTCACTCGTGGTCGGTGTTTTGTTGAACATGTCGGTGTCGGACATGTTACGGCGACTGATTTGGTCAAAGATATAGGGAGAAGAGGCAGGCATTGGCTTGCTGAGTCGCTTTGGCCGTGCCCTGGACACCTTTGCCTCCTCCTTTGCCTTCTTGTCGTCCTTCTTCTCTTGTTTACGACGATCGTAGGCTTCCCAACTGGGTGACAGGCAAACTGAATGGCGACTGGGGGAACCAGACGCAGGAAGAGACTCGACGGTGGCACTATATGGGATTGAAGGCGGCACAGTTATAGTGGGCGTGTTGTTTTTGTTGCGTCTCATTTTCATTGTTTGGTTAGAATCGCGCACAGCAATCCCATCAACTCGACCGGCGGCAGTGTTGACGTCAATGGCGAGAGTTCGTGGCCGAGGGCAGGGTGAGTGCTGGCGCTGGCGTTGCTGGACGTGTGAAGTGTCTCTACCTGGATTTGACTCTATCCGACGGGCCTGGATACTTGGTCGTGGGGCAGAGAAGGAAGGCCTGGTACGTTCAGACCCTTGAGGAGGAGCGGAGGAGCGATTGGAAGAAGGGGCGGCAGCGCGTAATCTTTCGATCTATAGGTCGCCAAGAATGTATTAGTTTTTCAAGGTTCAAGACTGGGAGCTAATGAAGCCAAATAGCTTCTTGACGTACCATTTGTTGCCTCTCGAGCTCCAGCATGCGCTGTAAGCTGTCTGAGCGCCCACGTGGAGGACCAGCTTCCGTCATGGCTGCGAGTGTATGTTATATGCAGGCGCCGATGCAGTGCGGCGTTGAATACAAAAATAGAAGCAAAGCAACAGCAATAACCTTGAAATGAAATGCGAACGGGGCCTGCCAAGTCTCACGAAGACATGAAATTTGCTGTATGGCTCACTGCAGGAACCATGACCCGCGAGGGTACGACGCGATGAATTGGTTGGATGGGGTGAAGGGACACTGCAGATTCGATGCTGCAGCCTGCCGTAATTAAAAAATATAGATAAATTTCGTTCTTCCACCAGGCGGTGAGACGAAGAGCGTGTGAATGCCCGACGTAGCACTTGTTCTGTAGGTAGGTAGGTAGGTAGAGTTGGGGCCGTTTGTATGACGTTGGCGTGGGTTGTAAGTGGCCCTACAGAGATGCGAGCACTTACACAGGTTCCCACGATCAGATTTGAGCAATGGAAAGACGGGGAGGACTGGGGTATAAAAGTATTTTATGACAGGCGTATTAAGATGAGAGCTAAAGGGACACAAAGCTTACGTTCAGGAGCGGAAGAAACAAAAAAAAAAAAAAAAATCAAAGGAGCAGGGAAACGAGGTAGGAAAATGTGTGGTCGGACAAGCTGCAGAACCCCATGCCTAAGTTCGATTTCACGGGGCTTGGGCAAATACGAGGAGGCTTGGGTTGTGGTTGGCGGTGGGCCCAGCAGGGCGACTGGCGATTAACGGGGGCCGTAATGTGAGACACACGGACCAGGATTTATTTGGTGGTAAGCTGGCAGGCTGATGTGCCGGGGGTTGTGCGACCACAGTACCCTTTGCCACCAAGAAAAAGAGCTAAAGAAAGGATGTCGCGATGTTGATGATGAAAAGTCACCATTTGAGGGAGAACAGGTAAGACAGGAGGGAGAATGGGCTCTGTGGTAGGCAGTCAATGCAGAGCAAAGCATGTGTTTGCCAGCTGTCAAAGGCTTTCTAACAGCTGGCACTGCAACCCCGACCAGCTGACACAATCATTTGCAAACAATCAAAAATCTTGTTGGTCCTTTGCCATCAGAAATGTTACACTTTATTGTGCAAATCCGCACGTACGGAGCATACCAAAATACCAAGGTCTCATGTAGCGTTTGGCTCAACTGAGGCTTCACCGTTCAGCGCAGCATGGAGCTGGTGTTTCCGCTTTAGACCATGTCATGATACGATGCCCCGTTCTGCGCCAACGCCATGCTATTTTCGAGCACGGAGGGCGAGATCGATAACGACGGCTTGAACCTCGTATGGAAGGAGCCCACACAAAGGCACACATATTGGTGTTGTCACTGCAAGTTTCACGCCCACAGCCCACCACAAGCCTCCAAAAAATACGAAGCCGCACTAGCTTGGCAGCCAATGGCGTTGCGGTAGTTGCTCGATCGCGTAGCAACGACATCCAAGATCCTTGTCTAGCTTGCCGTGGGAAGAGTGGTGGGTCGGTCGCTAGGCTGGCTAGCGCGGATCCCAGGAGGCTGTAAATAGGAACAATGGCGTGGACCTTTGTGCAGGTGGCACCGGGCAAGCTCCATTGGTACAGTACAACGTATGCTGCCATGCCTTTGAGAATATTGCTGAATGGTGATATAATACAGACATGACACAATACTGTGTGCACAGAAACGGTGCTGTCAAATAAAACCTACGGCTAATTATTGCTCGGCACAAACTATCGAATATTATTTCCTCGCAAGAAGGATCGGCGATTAACACGAACCAATCCTACCTTCGTCTTACCGTTCTACGTAACGTACAAAAGATGCTTAGCCCCGTATCCGTATATTGCTGATCTTTAGGACCGAGACGGCAACACTGACACGGATCATCCGGAAAATGCGCGGCTCGAAAATGAAACATGGCAATAAGTCTCCGTAATCTCGACACAATTTGTGTAATAGCCCTTTCACTACGTCTGTACTCCGTCCGTACATCAGCGAAACATCGAGCCGTCACTAGTGTACCAACTGAGCGCGATAGAAAATACGAATGTGCACCACACCTCCGTGCAGTGGTGGCCAAGCCAAGCATATCGCCGTCCTCAGCATACGCGCAACCCCAAAGCACTTGCAGGTTTAGCCGAAATTGATGATGCAAAAAAGTCGCGCGCAAACCCGGATCTGGAAAATGGCCAGTCGCATGGTTTTTTTTTTTTGGAAGAATTAAATACTGCAGGGTTCCACGGAGCCCAGCCAGCGCTGCAGCCGTTTCAGGCGAACAAGGATGGCTGTAACTGCACCAGCCCGCACTGTTTCCAACGGACAGCCACACCCTTATTCTGTGTGGCTTCTCTCATGATGAGATAAATCACTGTTTTGGGCTCAGTCTGAACAAAACAGACGAAAGGGAGGAGTAAACCCCTTCGTTTGGTCTTATATTTTTGGCTATTGGTGTAATCTTAAATGTATTCTATGCGTTTCTTTGTAGACCTTCGTGTATCAATGCCGGTCATTTTCACTAGTTCCCGCCACACCAACCACCACATCATGGCCTCGCAAGCCAACCACTTCTCCCCTTGCAGAGAGTCTTTCCCACAGCTGCTTGCAAATGTAACAAAGGAAAGAAGAAAAAAATTCGCCGAAAAGAAAAACCGAACCCGAGACCCGCTTTCGCTCTAGCCTTTTTTCGCCTTCTAGAAAAAAATATTACAACACGTACGTTTGAATATATACTCGTTCGGAATAATCAGCAGATAGTCTCTACCGCGCCGTCCACATGGCGACCCTCTTCCACTTCGTCTCCGGCGACCATAAAACGGCGCCTATGAGACTCCACGTCGCTAACCGCAGGGCTATAATGCATCCATATCTCCTGCTGAGACGCAGACGAAGCGCCCACAACTCCCTGTGCTGGGTTCTGGCCGTCTTTGGCCATCGTACAGAGCAGCACACGGCAAACCTTGTGCCCGAGGTTCTTGACCCTCGTCGAAAACTCGTTGGGTATTTTCAGTTTCACAGCCACCCATTTGTCGTCTGGCGCATGGTCCGGTCGCAGCGCCTCGTCTGGGTCGCTGACTTCGTCGCGGGTGCAAAGCAGTCGCTCGTTGTCCCAGCTCTTGTACTTGGTCTGCTCCGGCGGCAGCGTAGCTTCGAGAAACTCCAGAGACGCAACGGTTGTGAGGCAGAATGCTCGGATCGGATCCACCATTGATTTCATATAGATGGACATCCAATGCGGGTAGAGCACGGCGAAATCAGTCATGGCGAAGTGTGTTGAGCCGGCTAATGTGAGCATCCAGCACAGCGCGTTGGATTCGCGCGCTTCGTTGCAGAAGGAAACCACATGCTTGTAGTTATCAGTCCAGTGGATGAATGCTTCGGAACATATTGCAATAATGGGCTTGCTGACACTGTTGGACGGCTTGTCGCCGCCGTTCGCTGTTGCTTGACCCCACGCGTCGAGAATCACACCTTGACCAACCCAGCCAAGTGCGTCGTCACGACAGAGCTGAACTGTTGTGGCGCCGCCGAACGAATGTCCCATCATTGTAATATTGTTGAGAAACATGCTGCCTTTCCAGTCATCCCAGCGAACGCCCTTTAGTCCCAGTGAGCTGGAACCAATGTTGCCCTTTCTCCGCAGGTTGACGGCAGCAACCTCATCGCCCCTGCCTTCGTTGATGAGGGTTAGGACATGAAGAGCTTCCTTGATTTCTTCTACGCGCAGTTCGGTCTGGGCAGATCTCAGACCCTGGTCGACTCCGCGAGGGTTATGAGGCGATGTGTCTTGCGCATTGTCCTTGGGAAGGATGTAGTCGACCACGTAATACGGATTCACACCACGCTTTTTCCGCGTCTGTAGCTTTTTGCCGCCGACGTCTTTATCCGAGTCATCATTGGTGTACAGCTTTGCCGTTGAAGACTCAATATCCCTAGGATCAGTGTCCTCTGGAAGACTGACGTGAGTTCTCGCGCCACTGCCGTCGCGATGCTCCACGGCAACGACTATAAACCCGAAACTGGCAAGCTCACCACATATCGCACTGTAGCACAACCGGGAGCCGCCTAGTCCGTGACTAAAGATAATAACAGGAAAGGTTGGCCGCGACTGTTCTCCCGTCTGCGTTCCGGTCGTGTCGTCTCCGGAATCATCAAGTTGCGGCACAAACGATGCGAGCCTCGCATTTCGAAAGGCCGGCAGCTTTGTAAACAACGTTGTGCAAGCAAAGTACGCCGTGACGGGCACGTCGGGCACATTGAGAAACTTGGCGTATCCTTTCGCTGCGGCTAGTCTTGGTCGCGGCATCCAGTTGACACGACGCAAATCCTTGCCTCCATTTTTGGTAGCGATGTGCTTCCGCAGATCACACGGGTAGTAGATCCCCATCAAAACGGTGTCCATCCGCAACACCGGCTTGCCGTTCCTCTTAAGCTTGGAGATGGGCCGTGGCTCGCGCACAGGTACTTCAATGTCCATATACCCAACATTATACGGCCCTGTGTAGTGTGGAAGTCTGTGCAGCAATCGCTCGCGGAGTGTCTTGCGAGGCTTTATCGCAGACTGCCGCAGCGACTTTGTTTGCGTGTTATTGTCTGGCATTATCGCGACAACTTGATGGGCTTGTTTTGCTGTGAATATAATCGCATTTAATCAGTCGGCGAGCGTGAAGGCCAAACTTGGCCATTTGTGACCGAAATGAATTCCATGACGAGGACTTTGCGTGCCCATTATACGCGCAACACGCCAAGAGACATGACGCTCCTATGAGTTTTGCCTCACAATTACTATGTAAGGCTATGACGTCACGACATCTTGGGCGCATGTGAAGGTTCGTTGTGGGGCCAGACTGTTATAGATCATAGGATCATTAGATACGGGAAAGCTCCAGATTGATAAGGGACAATCAGCGACTGGAGCGACTTAGAATTGCAATATTCAATTAAAATATATAGTGACACGTGACATCACACAACCTATATGCTTCGAACGCCATCGCCAAGAAATACTGTGTCGCCGTACTAGAAAGTACAATGTGAAGAGGTGTAAGACAAAGAGCGAAACCTCGTAACTTGCACAATGCAGCTACAGGTTTTTAATCCAATTGCGCAAGTGCTTCTGAATGCTGTCGCTATTCTTCTCCATGAAAAACATGTGCCCATTACCGCGGAACCCAGCCTTGGCCAGCTCGAGATGTGTTGTTTTGGAACAGCCCGCCTGGATGAGATACTCTACCGTGCAGTAGTCGTACGGAGCGTGATATGATGCTTCCGACGTAACGACTAGTATTGGCTTCGGTGCAAGATTGATGAGCTGTCGCGGCTTGGGGTTATCTGCCTGTAGAACACACTCTGTAGAATTCTCATCGCGAGCAGGGTACAATTGCTGCTTCATATCCGTGGCCGGGTTTGTCACAGGAGGAGAGTAAGTGATGGGAATGTCCGTCAGTCCCCACGGTCGCGCAGAGGAATTGCTAAAGACGGCGTTGCGGAACGGTGGTCCTGTAGGTTCAAGCAGGACAAGTGCCTTGACCAGATCGGGGCGAGCGTCTGCAATGACAATGGGCAGGATACCTCCCTGACTATGTCCAACAAGCACGACGGGCTTTCCAATCTTGTCAAGGAGGGCAGCGCCGCCTTTCTGAACCGTCGACTCCTGTAATGTGGCGTTGGCTATGAACTGGACATTGGAACTGTAAAACGCATCAAAGATGGCATCGCCCATTGTGCCGTTCCCCGGCCACTGGGTGTGCAAACTGGCCTGGGGCCATAACATAAAGTTTTTTGGCGCTGTGAAGCGCTGCTCGATAATCTCAGCCGAGTAGGTAGACGGTTCGCCTGCGCCATGTCCTGGTTGCCATGCCGAGCGACCGCGGAAGGTCTGCTCTGCAATGTAGACTTCATACCCCTGCTGTATGAATCTGGAAGCCCATCCTCGACCGCCGTCAGGCTTGTTTAGGAAATTCTGCAGCGTGGATATGCAAGTCAGTGGTTTGTGGCTGAGACATGGAATCGTGGTTCCGGGGGGTGGGCTATAAGTTTTGGATGCCAGCTTACGGTGCCTGTTTGTGCCTGCCCATGGATCAAAACAATTGGCAGATTTTGGGTAATGCCATTGATAGGTTTGAGATGCTCAATGTACATCTGATTGCGGAATATGTGCCCTCCCTTTCCATCATCGGCATATTCTCCTCCTATATAAAAGTAGGACCGAATGGATGGTACTTCAGACCGGCAGCCCGAGTCGGACGATGCAGATGCAATGGGTGCAAGACCAGAGAACAGCGCAAAAGCCGCGGAGACGGCTATGCTGGCAATGTTACGCATCTTGGTCTTGGAGGGTTGTATCGCGTCTCTTGGGGGCGTACTTAGTGGTGGTACGTGAATGCAACAGCAAGCAGACTTTCGTCAGAAGAGCTGAACCGCGGAACTTAAGACAAAGGTAGTAGTTCCCACTTATTAAATTGGCGTATGGGTCTTCCATCTGTTGCTCCAGAATGGCCAATCAATAGCAGCTTGAATCGATTGGCAAGGATACATGTTGCTAAGCATATCTGTACTCGTCGTCGTCTTCGCGGGCATGTTATGTGCCGTTTATTGTTATGCGCCACTTATTATATTACCGGTAATAGGCTGGGCTGGGCGGTCCCGGACGCCAAACCCGTCCCAGCCCCTGTCATGCCGGTCCGACCAGAAAAGGGAGGAAGACAGCAGTTTCTGTTGAATCATTATTGGCGATATGCGCGGTACCGGTGGAAGGTTCCATGGAGCTTCTCTGCAGGGCGAACCAGGGGCTGTTCGTCTATACTCGTACAGTACAAACGATGCACTGTGCTAATAAATAACACAAGGTCCTCCCAGTACCAATCTGGTAATTTTGGCGCTGCCTGACTCGCGCCAACCCCGTCGACTAATGACAAGGGGGACCAAAGCGGAATTACTCGTATATTCGTATTATTCGCCCATGATGGCATGTATCAGTTGGGCGTGCTTACGTCGTATATTGAAGCAAATATAAAAGCAAGGATATAGACTGTTTCTGGTTTACTTACAGCTCGACTCGCAATGAAGGAGTTTACCACAGATGCCACTGTTTCATCCAACAAAGAGAGCCTCAGATGTCTTCGCCAGTATTGACTAATCATGTACCATCGTACGACTGCGCGCTATTTCGTAACATCCATACACTTCTTTGCTAGGAGCTACTCAGCAGACGTCGGCACTGGTCTCGTCCTCCATTTCCTCCACCGCACAAAGGAGTCAAGAAGACTAATAGGCCACGCCTCCACAAACTCTTCGAACTCGGCCCGCGCATTGATCTGTTCCGGTGCCTGATGCTCTCTGGCGACGGTCGGCTAATTTTCTTCAGCGGCTTTTGCTGGGTAAAATAGTTGACTGGGGCGCTGGGGACGCTAGCATCCAATATCCACCAACTGGACATTAGCCGGCCCCGGCATGTTTTGGATTGCCACAAACGTGCCATTTGCCAGTAAACAGATACAATTTAAGGCCACGCTCTATTACGTTTTAGTGTCATGGTTGTGTAGCATTCCATGGGGAAATGGGTATAGACTTGTCCACTGAAGTCTCTGCCGGCAGCCCACCATACCTGATAGTGAGTTCACCAACCAGGATATGGACAACGTCGTAGCTGCAAGCTCGCGTCGACTTGAAAAATTCTGAGTACACCCCCGTCATGTCGTAGGGCAGCAGAATCCCCTTTATTGATCCGCCCTGCCCCCGGTTGAAACTCCATCTCCAAGTGAGTTGCGTCCACCGCACAGAGCCTCAACGGGCAATCTTCATCTTACATACTGTGGTTTGGCTCCGTACTGATCCTGATCGCCATCTTGATCATTGCGCTGTGTGTCTGGTCTGATTTGATCTGATCTGATCTGATGGGCTACCTTGGCCGACAGACGGCTCACTCGCCGCTATGAAGGACCCTACTCTAATGATCCACTGGCTATTCAGCTGCCTCTCCCTGGCCGTCATGATGGCAAGACTGACTTGGAGGAAGATTGCAAAACACCGGTTCAACATGGGCGACTACTGGACTGTGGCCGCCATGCTATGCTGCCTAACTCGCCTGGCTCTCATCCATGTCGTCCTCATCTGGGGCACGAGCAACATGGTCCCGGGCTACCGCAAAGAACATTACTTTACCGATCAAGAGATATATCAGCGACAGATTGGTAGCAAATTTTCTATTGCTAACCGCTTCTTCTATAATTCCTAGTAAGCCAAACATATTGCATTCGGCACGTTTAGCCCTCGACTAGTTGCTAACGAGCCGACCACAGTCTTTGGCTTCAGAAGCTCGTGCTTTTGGACCTGTATCGCCGATTGATTCTAGACATGCCCTATGAAAAGATGATTATGCGGTCATACTACTTTGTTATGCTCGCCACATACATTGCTGTTCAGATCTCAAACGTCATCGAATGTAGACCAGTGCGTCTATACTGGCAAATCCTGCCGGACCCAGGTAAGAGCTCATAGGCTCTCTGTCAAACGCAAAACACGGCTGAGAATATTCCAATGTAGGTGAATGTGCAAAAGCGCAGCTGCAACTGCTCTTGCTTGGAATTTTAAACATTGTAACGGATGTCATGCTCATCATCCTCCCCATTCCTTTCGTCGTCCGACTCGCTGCGCCATGGCAGCGCAAACTCCAGCTTCTTTGTCTTTTTACGCTGGGCATTTTCATAGTTGCCATCACCGCCATTCGGCTCCCGATAAATGCAATCCATAAAAGCAGTCAAGTCAATCGCAGTACCTGGGCCTCCACCGAGCTAGTAACAGCGGCCATCGTCGTAAATGCGCCGTCATTATACGCACTTTGGAACAAGCATAGGCGAGACAAAGCCAGTGCAGATGATGGCCAAAATGGCAAAGGAAGTGGAAGGGAGGATTTTGGCATCGAGACGATAGGTGGTGGCGATGGGAGTGGGCGTAAGACGCCCAGGCGGAAACCTACAGGCAGGGCGTTACCCGCTAGCCAGGTTACAATCTCAGAGCTGAGGGAAGAAGAAAGACACCAGTCTCTTGAGCTGGTGCCATTGCCCGAAAATGCTGAGACGGCGTCGAGGCACTCGAGTCAAACTGAGATTCTCCCTCGACGATGAGGCAAAAGCAGTGGTGCAACGGTACCAAAACCTGATGAGTTGCTTGTTAATATAGATTTGATACCCGGATATAAATAATGTGTGCAGCACGATGGTATTGTCATTGTCTATTTTGTATCTTGTATCTTCATGTCCAAGTTTTGACAACCTACAACTGTTCGAAAAGCCGTAGATGGGTGCCAATAGGCCTGCATTAGTTCATAGGCTCCAAAGCCGGAATTGGCTTGCCATCGCGTCGGCCCCCAGTGGTAATGTGCAGAAATTCGAACTCGGCCTTGCCGGTAAAGAAGGATCCCTGCCACTCAACAAGGAAAGTAGCCCAGTTGACCCAGTTCCATTTCTCGACGTCGGTGTGAAGAGTACTTGGAATGAGTCAGCCGTCAGTTCATGCACTGAGTAAATGATGTGCTTACGCATAGCCGAATCCATGCAAGGCGTTGTTCGCATACGTCGTGGTCCCTTGCATTTTGGCAAGAATCCGCTCCTCTCTGTCGTTCTCAAACATGAGTTCGGTCCTGACATTCTGAGAAATGTTAGATGGATCAAAGTTGGGATATCTAGCAAGGCCGTCTGCACTTACACTATTGGCGCCGTTGGACCCAGGCAAGATCCTCTCCGTTTCTGAAGTCAAGTTGGGGACCAGGTGACCGTTGAACTGACCCTTGAGATCGCCACTGACAATAGGTACCATGGCCGTAATACCGTCATGCGTGGACACGTTGACGGGAAGGCCGACGACCATGTCAATCGTCAAGAAGGACTTCGCCTTGGGCTGCTTGAAGATGCCGCTTGCGCAAGCTGGGCCAGCAAAAGCAGAGGCAACACAGCCGAGAAGGAAGATTGTTGATGTGTACATTGTTGAGAATTCTCTTGTGGTATCGTTCAATCTTGATTAATTTTTAATGTTATTGATGTAGGATACAAGGGAAACTGATGTAGAAGGTGATTTCAACAATTATGCCTGGCAACAACCAATGGTATTTATAGCAAAACACAGTACCATGAAATCAGGCAGGATCCCCAACTCGTCTCCAGCCGCACAACCTTTTCCGTCTTTCTACTAACTCATTTACAACTGCGCCTGCGGTAATTCGGGGGTCCGAAAACTATTACGCGATAAGCGACAGGGGACTGGCTGTGATTGCTGACGCAAAGGATGAAGAGTCGGCTGCGGAGTTGTCTCCAATGGGATTGAACTTATGGGTGCGTTGTCATGTTGACTCCATTCGAGGCCTGCTATTAAGCTTACGGGCAGATACTCATTCGGTAAGTCCCGAACAAGGGTTACAGCCCGCCGCGTCGCGTAAACCTAATGCGAGGCCGAGATGGCGAGGCAAAGCGGAGAACACTATAAAATTGTGTAAGATCCCTATTTGGGCAAACGCCGGGTAAAATAGCTTCAGGCTGCTCATATGCCTGCGGGATTCATCTTACAAGTGCCGCAGATCTGCGTTTTAAAACTAGAAGGTGTTCCGATCAGGACTAATACGGGCGCCACGCAAGCATACAACGACCGGCGTTAAGGTAGGCCGCACATATATGAAGAAGCTTTACAACGGTGTGTATGGCAACTAAACGCTGTCTCCTTGTCAACGTCTGACTTTTTGGCAAATTAACCACACGGCAGGTAGCCTTCCCAACTCGCAATTGGATCACTTCAGAGCCTTGCCGGGCCAATGGGCTGGAACTTATTAAACACCAGAACGGAATCGCAAACCGCCGGCGCGCCCCGTGTTTTGTGGTGAAAGCTGTGCCAGGAGAAGGCCTATATGCGAGAAGGGACAACTTCAGTGTACTTTCGTAAGTTGGTCGCAACCGCATAGCCCTGTTTTCGCCACCCGCAACCTCCGGCCACTTTTCTTTTCTTTCTTTTGCTTTAACCTTCTGCTCTTTAGCCATGACACATGCATCCTGAGGAGTGCTGTGCTAGCAATATGCGAAAAAGCAAATACAGCGGCGCTGGTGCACCATTATTTAGCGCTGGAATAGTGTGTAGCAAGTTGAGCCAGTTAGTCCCAACGGCTCTTTAGGTTGCATGGCGCAGCCATCTTGAGTTGGCAGTCGGGATGTGTGCTCTTTTTCCTAGAATGTTGTTGGGCGCTGCCGTGGAAATTTTCTTCATTTGACAGAGTATCGCGATTCGTAGAGCGAAAGGTGTGTGCGACCGACCTGGCTGCTTCTTGAACTGCGAAAAGGCAGCAGTCTACAATTAGTAATGAAGTCAGCCAGTGAGATTCTTCGAATATATACATTCCCGGTCATAAGGGAGACTGCACACATGCTGTAATAACATTGTGAAAACTGATCAGTCCCCCCGGGGGGCGAATCGTGTTAACCATGGCACAGACTCACTTTTAAGACCTTGCTTTGATGGCTGTTGCCGAGAGAAACGAAATAACAATGTGGCTGCTAAAGTGAAATGGGCAAAAGCAGAAAAGAGAAGTAAAGCCATTTTTGAGTCTTTCACGGGCTGGACAGATGTACGGAGTATAGAGCCAGCCACTGGGCAACTCTTTGCTTTTTTGAGGGGAAGCCTGCCAATGCGCGACTTGCGACCACTCTCTTGCCCTGTCCGTGCAAAGCGTGCCAAGATCAGCAGTCAAAGCAATTTCTCGGCAAAAAGAACGAGTCTTGGAAGCACGAGTATTTGAAGAGTAATCAGTTTATTCGTGGCAACAACAATTCTGGACTTACTTGATGGCGCAGTTATTTCATCCAAGTCGGTTCAATATTTTGCTGGCAATAACACTGAAACTAGTCACTACTTCGCGCTCTGGGTGGTTTAGTCTAGCGGCTCTACTAACGGGAGCCGCTTCTAGCAAACCTTAGATCCTTGGTGCAATTCGCCGTTTACTAGCGTCCGCCCTTTGGGCCACGAGGGAGCTGGAGGGAGGGCTTCCTTTGCCATGCACTTAGAGTAGCACACCTCGTGGCAGGGGAGGGTGAATGCTTCCTACAGTCTCTGCTTGGGAGGTGGTGTTTTTCTTTTGCTGCTATAGTATACGAGTATGAGTTTACCTTGAGTCGTTGTCTGTGCGTACTCTTCAGGAGCTTTTTGACTTCTCATGTAGAATATCTGGACTGGCAGGGCGACGCCAAAGAGAGTGCCGGAATATAACTGTGGCTGGTATTTCGGCTGGCTTGGACTGCTTAATATCGAGGATTCAAACCCAGTCTCAGTAGAAAATGTTATTCTGTCATATTTGTTCTCCTTTGCCTCAATTCTAAGCACGTATCTACCCTAATAACTGGTTGAGGCAAACCAGAACAGTCTCTCGAAAGCCATGTCTCTCTCTTGGAGCATGAATCGTTCGTAGCAGCGCGGATCACCTCCACACCGGCCCCCGTAAAAGCCCATCTTCCAGTTTCCTGGTAGTCGGACTGCGCATGGCGTCTGAGTCTCTGTCCTGTAGTAGATGGATCGAGCTCGAACGGATTTGGGGGATATGCAGGGGAGGTCTAAGTAATCTTTTCTGTGTGCAGGTAGCATGTGCATGTTGTGGGGTAACTACTTGCTTTAAAGATGTCCAAACAAACTTGGCGTGCATAGGCCTTGCTTTTCGCGTTCTGGCATTATACTGTGACGGCAAAAGCAAATTTTCTGGGCCAGCAATGATCAACAATACACTTTGATCGGATAGTAAGAAGCCGTAAACGATGCCCAAACTTAGCTAGACAAAATGAATTTCACTCGACGCATGTAGGACTATTCATTTCTTATACGAAAAAGAAAGTTCCCTGCAAGGATCGCTTCCCGACAGCCACTTGTTGTCTATATTTCCTATATCTCAGAACTGGCTCCCATCTGCCTTTTTTTTCTCGTTTTTTCCCCCAAGATACCCCGACTTTCCGTATTTGTTATTGTTCTTCAGTGCTCCTCATTATTCGCCATGGATCAATCCCCTTCCGGCATTACAGTTTACAACCTGCCTACCAGCGCTCCCAATTGGGACAGGCTCGGTGTCTTTTACATTAGCTTTTGTTCAGTATGGACGGCGCTTGTTTTGAGTGTCATGGTTTTCCTCTGGGTGAACCGCAAACTCCCGATTCTCAAGATCCGCGGTTTGCCCTTGTCCTTTGGAGCCATTATCCTCTTACACATGTATTGGATTCTCGCCCAGATCACCTACCCAATTGCACAGACTATGCCTCTTGTTCTGGCCTATGATATTCAATACTTTATCATGGGCATCTACTTCCCTCTTGGTATTGCACTCTTCCATGCTTCCAACCTTCGCTTTCTTCACATCGCCAAGTTGCAGAAGCAATTCACCCACCCGGTACTCAGGCGGAAGATTGGCGGCTGCAATGGCGCCAAGACATCGTGGCTCTGCCGCCTTAGAAACTTGCCTTATACTGCTCGTATCATGACATTTATCAGCATTGGTATGGTCGCGCAGGTATGTGTAACTTTATTCAAATTGCCAGAGGGCCATGGGGCTAATCGTTTTAAAGGTGCTGCTTACAGTGGGCATGTGGTTTGCATGCAAGAAGTACCATCCCACTTACGGCCTTCCTGGCACAGAGATGAAGAGTAAGACGCTACCAGCACAAGTCGCCGAACTTGGGCGCGGCTGGGAATGGTGGCCATCAGTCTTGTGGCAGTTCATCTGGACCTGGGTTGTAAGTAACTGCACGCTGCAACAACACTAACTCTACTCCCGCTAATCTTTTCTGGCTCAGGTTGCTCCAATTCTCATCTGGCGAGCCTGGAACATTCGTGACACCTTGGGATGGAGAACGCAAACCATCGGCTGCTGCATCTCCAAGTAAGTGTTAATACTCGTACTCACAGAAAAATGGTCAACTAACGTTTCCACAGCCTGCATGCTACTCCTATGTTTCTCATTGCCTCCTATGTGCCTGCGTTTGAGAAGGTGAATCCATACTTCAATCAGAGCCAGTGGTAAGCATCACAACATGCACACGCAACCTACGATAGCCTAACCTGTTCTAGGATTCACTTGTCTATTATGATGTTTGAGATTTTCACGCTTTTTGTTCCCGCTGTGCAAGTTGTACGACTCTGGATTCAGAACAAGAAAGCGACGAGCTCCAATTCCAAATGGGAGACTGCTTCGCAAACCTCTACTCTCCAATTTTCAACGCTTGATTGGAAGCTTTCTTCCATCAGCATTGCTGAAAAGGGCAAAACGTTGGACATTACGGACGGCGACCTTGGCGACCGAATCATTACTATGAAGGCATTGGAGCATGTCCTCAATGAGAACCCAGGACCTTTACTCGAATTCTCCGCCCTAAATGATTTCTCTGGAGAAAACATTGCCTTTCTGACTCGCGTCTCAAGATGGAAGACGACTTGGCCGGGTGATCCTACCAAGGAGGAAACCCTGGTAGTATACAATGCTGCGCTGGAGATTTACACAGATTTCATCAGCCCGATTGATGCGCAGTTCCCACTTAATTTGCCATCGTCAGACTTGAAACGGCTTGAAAAGGTATTTGAGCACGCGGCCAGGATCCTTCGAGGCGCTGCTCGGGTGAATCCTGCCACGCCATTTGATATCGACCCGGATCAATACCACGGCCGAAAAGCAAACATCGATGCCGAACTCGGCGGGTTTGCCCAATATACTGGCGAGGTTTCTGCCGAGTTCGACGAAGGCATTTTTGACACCGTTCAGAGCCACATTAAGTACCTCGTTCTGACGAATACTTGGCCCAAGTTTATTGCGGAGATGCGGTCGCGGAGAAGATCGAGCGAAACTGGACGCAGTGTTGCCACAGCTGATTCCAAGACCACTGTTACCAGTCGAATCTCAACGAGAGTTACTGAGCTACTTCGCTCAGTATTCTAGATAATCTGTCTCGCACGACTACTCCATTCTCTGTTAATATTTCTTTCCTGGGCTGGTACTGAACACGCCTATCATGTACTTTTAAAAAGCTTAATAAAACGTTATCTGCTATGCGGAACCGTCCATGAACTCAATATTGGGTGTTAGATATTGACTGTTCCCTTCTCGAATCTGTATGGGACTGCCTAGACAGTGAGAGCCTTGTTCGTGTAAGTTTGCGGGACGGTATGCGATGGCGTGAAAGTGCCGAGTCCGTATCTGGAAATGGCACGAGCAGTCATCGGCTGTCATGGCCCCACTTGACTCATTATGTAATCCTCCGACTTTTCTGAGCTCCCGGTGGCCTGTTTTTCCGAGAGGGCAATCCTGGTTTTTGACTCACGTGATAGTCGCCTGCCGCCCACAACCATTAGCCAAATTCCCAAAAAACTCACTCCGCCAAGCGCAGACTCACCATCCACAGTACAGCCAAATCAATCCATCACCATGGGTAAAGTTCACGGATCTCTTGCCCGTGCCGGTATGTTGGCAAATTATTGTCCGATTGATTTTTGCATATTCTAACCATTTGTGCAGGCAAGGTCAAGTCTCAGACCCCTAAAGTACGATAAAACTGCCCTTCCCTCGAACCACGATCGACGAATCCGATGAAAGCTAACGATAATTTCACAAACAGGTTGAGCCCCAGGAGAAGGCCAAGGTCCCCAAGGGCCGTGCTCTCAAGCGCCTCAAATACACCCGTCGTTTCGTCAACGTTACTCTCACCGGTGGCAAGCGCAAGGTAAGCTCGGGAAGGATTGATGGTAGACGATGCCAGGCTCGGAAACACGATTGCTAACAGGCGGCACAGATGAACCCCAACCCCGGCAGCTAAATTATTTCGAAATAAAAGGTGTTTGGGATATAGGAGGTTGGCATGGCGAGACAGTCTTCTGATGGACGCTTCGATTAGCAGCATGGAGACGATGGATAAGGTCAGGTCGATCGCAGAGCTGAGCACTCGACAGTGCGTTCCGAGTTGCAACGAAGCGCGACGGCTTTACTCGGCGTCCGGTGTCGTTTTTGTCAATACAAATACAAATTCATCCGCGATTTGCGACCAAAATATGGCTACCGAAATTCACTAGTGACACTGTGATGAGGATCGTTTTAACGACGGCTCGGAAGAGAACGACAAATTTTGGTTGATGTCCCTTCTCTTACACTGCTGAACTTGACCATTATTGAGTTCATAAAGTGTCGTACTGGGATTGCTGCTCGTACAGACGATACCGAAAGTGCAACGAAAGTGGCAACGAACGTGGCAAGCACTCTTGTCGACACTGACCGCCCCTGTGCAACACAACTATCACGGCGTAAACTTGTAGCAAATAATTCATAGCAGGACATAACGTAGTAATTCCCGTGGCAATACTCATGCGTCATATCGATAAGTGGCAGCTTCATTAGCACCCAACATAGCTAGGTATGTATTCTCACACTGAGGAGTCACGTGATCCTCAGACATGTCCCGCCAAAGTCGAAAGCTTTATTTTGTAGTGAGAAGACATGTACAGCTTCCGGACGTACAACACTACATAATATACAAGCACGATGGCAGACACAGAAATGGATATCGACAATGCCGGCTCACCGCCGCCGGTGCAAAACGAAGCCGAAATGCAGACACACGGCAAGGCGACAGCTGTGCGATCGATTGAAGGTTGGATTGTTATTGTAACAAACGTCCACGAAGAGGCGGACGAGGAGACGATTCAAGACACTTTTGGCGAGTACGGGGAGGTCAAGAATGTACATCTGAATCTGGACCGCCGAAGCGGTTACGTCAAGGTAGGAGCGCCAAGGCGCAATGGCAAGATATTCCCGGTGAAGATGCTGACGAGCATGGACCCAGGGCTACGCATTGATCGAATATGCTACGTTAGAGGAGGCGCGAGCTGCGATTGACGGTGCACACAACACGAAGATGCTAGATCAAACTATCGAGGTCGATTTCGCTTTCGTGCGGCCACCGCCTGGCAAGGGAGGGCGTGGTGGCAGGTCTGGAGGTCGCCGAGGCCGCAGCCGAAGCAGGAGTAGGAGCCCGGACGAGAAGGATATTGAAGAATGAGCACCGGATAAGAGGGTGAAGAAAACGAGAAAAAAATATCACTAAATAATCCGCCGATGTGCAGCGGCGTGTTGGTTGGACCGAGCATGTCGGCACGTGCATCGCACCACTGCAAGGTACTAGCAACCGAACTCAATGGTTTTGATTACAGGCTAACCCTGGGCAGAATGAACCAAACAGGACGCTAACCGACGGAGCCAAAACGCAGCCATGATGTTACAGGCTAATAGGCTCCCACGAACAGGACGTATGTCGGCCGCAACCTATAGATATGCCCTTATGGGCTCCGAAATACAATATTGGCACGCTCACGGTGCTATCAAAGCAAAGAATATCCATAAAGATCTGCACAATGAATGAGGTGTATTAGATTGGTAATCACTATAGCAGTACTGGTCCATGCAGGAGTGTAACTACCATTGTCTCCCAAATAATTGCAAAACCGGATGGCGGAGGGTAGAGACTCTCAAGGCGCACACTTTTCAAGCGATGAAACTCTATCATAAGCCAGACCTTTGGAATCTGATTCTAATTGCGGAGGCAATACGTATGCGCGCAACGGTTTGTCCGGGGCTGGCCGTTGGCTTACCTCGTAATTACAAGACTGAATTCACGATTGGCCCCCACCGGAGCTTACCTCCAACATGTCCCCACCTCCCTTCGCGCGCAATGGCTGGTTGGGCCTCATTCACCTCACCAGAGACATCGCGCATCGCAGTCAAACCGCGTTTCAATTGCAGGGAATGGCCGATTATTATCATTGAAATGCCATTGATGGCGCGCCAGTCTGGCCTGGACCGCTGCGACAATGTATAACCGCGAGTCCAAGATTATGCGAAAGCTCCTCGGCAAGACGGCCCCGGACGCTTCCCCAGGCGATCCATCAGTCTCGAATACTTCCGCCTCTGCCCCTACGAGTTACCGGCCGGTCAAGTCGCAAAACGCTGTTCATGCCGTCGCCGCGCCTGTTTCTTGCCTCGATGTATCGCCTGACGGGCGCGCCGCCGTGCTGGGCGGGCCGCATATTCTCAAGACGCTGATTCACAACAGCGTAGAGAGCCCAGGCTTCAACTTCAGCGAGGGGATCGATATTAGAGCTGCCATCACATCGCAGAAGTCTTCTGGAAACAGAGCAAATGTCGTCGCCGATCAGTTAAATATTCGTGACTCCAAATGGCATGGCAATGGCACAGTGTTTACCGCCTGCGCAACGGGCCGTATCTTTGCGTACGATGTCGGTCGAATTGGCGCTGGAGGCTCGGAGCCAGTTGATTATATACAAATTCAGGAGGATTCTCGCCAAGTCAATGCCCTTGATGTGAACCCACACTTGAAGAGTTGGCTTCTATCGGGTAGCCAGGATGGTATTGCCCGTGTATTCGATGTCTCTTCCCCGTTGCCCACCCGGTCTGGAATTTTGACATTTCGGCAGCGATTCTCGCCACTGAAGAGCAATGATTCCATTCGGCAGGTCATGTGGTCTCCCCGAATCGGGCACGAGATGGCCTGCTGTACGGAGGCCGGCGTTGTTTTGAAGTGGGATGTTCGCCAGCCCCAACGGCCGTTGCTAAGGATAAACGCGCACGAGAAAGCTTGTTCCAGTATCGCATGGCACCCCGATGGAGTTCACCTAATCAGTGCCGGGCGAGACTCCAAGATCCATGTTTGGGACCTCGGAAGCAAGGCTGATAAAAGACAGAAACCTAAGTGGACTATTTCAACCCCTGCACCTGTCGCGTCAATGGCTTGGCGACCTGGACTGTGGTCGGCGACGGCCCAAACGAGACGAGTTGCTCAGATCGCCGTCAGCTACGATGAAACCAGCAATAAACGTTACGGAGCTTCAGTGGTCCACATATGGGATCTGGCACGTCCAACAATGCCTTACAAGGAGATTGAGCGTTTTGACACATCGCCTTCAGCTATGGTTTGGCGAGACCAAGATATGCTTTGGACTGTCGGGCAGGATGGCTTATTTAACCAGTGTGATGTTGCGTATGCACCAAAGTCCATTGACCGTCTATCAACTTCGGCCATGGCGTTTTCACCTCGGGGGGATGTTGTCATGTTTCTGGATGAGCGAGCTCAGCAAGCGAGACCGAGGCCCATCATCCACCAGAGCGAGACGCCATCACGGCCGACATATAGTACAAGCCCCAACTCGCAACTGCTCAGTGGCAGCAAGAGCGATTCTGAAGAGGACGTCTTGGATACTTTCATAGGCCCTCGTCGAAAGTCGAACCATCGTCGGCGCCTCAGTGGTCGATCAGGACGACCTCTGAGCACAACACCACCATCCTCATCCAACATTCCCGATGAATCCAAGCAGACACTAAGCCTTGACCAATCTATCGGTTTGACGGGCACTTTCAAAACTCAACAAGCTATGGCGTCAGGGAAGCTTCCGGCAGCCAGGAGGCTTCAGGTCTATCAGTATCTCTCGGCCATGTACCTGGAAATTCTGGAAAGGGAGTTGCCTTTTGTTGAAGGAGGCAAGACCCTGGCACAAAGAGTCTCGTCGATTCTGGAATCGTTTGCCCATGCTTCTGAGAATGCTCGCCTGTACAGGCTTTCTCAGACCTGGAGAATAACTGCCTTTGCGATGAATCTCTTGTTGAACAAGAGGGCGCAATATCACATGGAGACAAGATTAACAAACTTCCAAAAGATACATTTTGACGATGGCAAGTCCAACGATAAGTTGAAGCCGCCAGAAATTTACGGTGCCAACTATAATGGCGAAGAGACTCCCAGACGGCCTTCCACACAGGCAAATAGCATCGACGGCAGACTCCACGCTGTCCGCTCGCTGCTTTCTGAAGAGATTGAGAGTACCTCAAATGTACCGACACCGATTGCTCGACCTATTGACACAATACAAGAGCATGAATGGGACACTCGGTATCATCATGGCAAGAAATTAACCCCTATAATTGAACCGGAGAGTTTCAACTTGGGCCCGGCAATGCATACATATCCTGAGTCGTCTAGCTCTCAGGCAGAGTCGGGAATTATTTCGAATGTAAGCCACGATAGCGAGATCTCGCAAGAGTCTATTACAGAAGGATATGACTTTTATGATGCGGAGGAACTCGCGAGGGCTATTGACGTTCCACCGTCAAAAACCAAGGAGGGTGCAAGTCGAAACGCTTCCCGAGTAAGACCAGTTCGTCACGATTCAGAGGATAGCATTGGACAGATGTTTTCAATATCGGAAGGTACAAGACAAGCTATCAGAGAGTCTTCAAGCAGCAGTGTCGGCAAAGACGAGCAAGCACACTTCTCGGCAAGAGTTGGCAGTGGAAGCAGTAGCAGCAATACTGAGGACGACAGTCAGATTCATGGAGATGCGCGAAAAGGGCGTGGTTCAATCATAGCGGCAGACTCTCCAGAAGACGTCTTTATGATTTCACAAACAACAGCATCAACCGACGGAACATATGAGTCGCACCCGTCGATGTCGTCACTATCCGACTCTGAGCATCAACCATCATATCACGCCCCGACGGTTGCTGCGGATACCAGGTCAGCCCGTACCGACAGCGTGAATAAAACAGATCCTTCATATTATTACGACCCTCGACCGCATATTATCGAGAGCGACTATCTTCCATGGCCCGAAGACCCGAAGTCACTGTTATTGAAAGATGACCAAATGCTCCCGTCTGCGCTGGATCCTTATTCGCTCCTGAAACGAGCATTCGATTTTGAATGCAAGTCATCTGCGCTAAACTCCTCTGCCATGGTTCTCCTTCTGCGGCCACTGCTTCCGGACAGTATAATCGACCCATTTCATGCGCGTGGCATTCTGCGACAGCACCATCAGCGTCTCATGAGAATGGGACTGTGCGTCGAGGCAGCTTTCTTGCGCAAGCTTTGTATCCAAGGCTGGCCGGATGGCATGCCTGATTGGGGAGACAACTACACATCCATCTTTACGCCTGCTCAGCAAGGCGTCAAGACTGGGCTGTTTTGCTCGTCCTGTCGGAAACCGAGAGAAGTTGACCCAGCCGGTGGCAGAGATGCAGTCTGGACATGCGAGCGATGCAAAGCCGTCATGGCACCATGTGCCGTATGCAAACACCGCGACGCCGGACTCCCCGCCCACACTCCCGGCGACGACCTTGATACCGACGAATCTGCATGCAGCGACCCTTGGCTATCTGATTGGTGGTGGTACTGTCCAGGCTGCGCTCACGGCGGCCACGCCTCATGTCTGCAAGTCTGGCACGGCGCACTAGATCTCGACGACCCCAACAGCCCGTCAGCAAGATTCAGCGGTGGCTGCTGCCCGCTCGACGGATGCGGCCACGCCTGTCTTCCAGGCAAATATCGCGGCGAAACTATAACCGCACGATCAGACGAGCTGGGGCGAGCCGCAGTCAGCACGACACGAGCTCGGGACGAGTTCCACGGTAGCAGCAGCAGGCGCTCCAGTCCAGGAGGCGGCGGTAGAAGCGAGCCTAGCGTAAGGAGCGACAGCTACGACGTGCCGCAGAGCAGAGCCGTCGGCATGGCGCGGGAGGCCCTTAACAAGGGCGGATCGCCGAGCTCAGGAGGCATTTTGAGCTCAAGCCCAGGTCGAATACCGGGTACCGGCGAACGAGAAAGACGTAAGAGCGTCAAATTTGTCAAAACGGATCGGTAGAAGGTATAAGGGCGGGCGTGGTTTGTATGAGCGAACTTGTCACGGCTTCAGTTATAGGCGTGTGGGAGTTTACTATTTTTGTATTTATTACCTCTTGTATACCTAGTAACGACAAACGGCTCCAATATTGGTTGTTGTCTTTTTTCAACTGAAAAGTGTGTGTACTATAATTGGTAGCTCGCTTGGGAATATGTACAATGTAATTCGAACGACTATCCAGCCACATTCTCTCGCAGTCCCTTTGTTCGAAGCGTAAACTTGGTTTCACCGTCATCAAACGGCAAGGCAAAGCCGGGAGAGTCGGCCGCCACGCTCGACCCCATCGGTCCAGCGCCGTTACTAAGGGCAGCAGACCGGAGTGCGTCACCGCGTAATGTCTGTGCTTCGCTATCTGCACTTCCTGGACGACTGCCCGTGGCGCTGCTGGAGTCGCCATCAGCAGAGCACAACGGCTGCGATAAACCAGGCACTCTGCCTTTGAGCCTGCCTGCCCAAAGGCCGCGGACGCCGCCCTTTTTGCGCTCGGGCATCTCGTCCGTTCCGGCGCTGCAGACGTATAAGAGGTACTTGAGGTTTGGTAATGAGTGGCGGATGTCGACTATTCGGAGGCCTTGCGACGAGCATAGTGATTCAATGTTTTTGTTCAGCAGGAACCAGCCGTATTCGAAACGCCACTGGCCGGTTGTCGATCCGCCTCTGGGTAGGAAGAGTGGGAACTCTCGCCTACCAACTTGTTTGTCAGGCAAATGAGAGATTTCGTCTTTGATATATGAACGGGACCCTAAGTGAAATATTTCATATGGTAGAGGATGAGAGAGGTAAAACTGGAGATGTCGAGTAAGAAGAGCAACAAGGCCTAGGCCGGCCGAGAGGGCATCTTCGCCTAACGTCCTCGCTGTTGCGGAATCGTATGTAGAATTTGTAAGTGGGATGTTGCATATTTGAAAGGACAGAGGCGGCGCATTAGGGATTGGTGTGATGGGGAAAATTTCAGCGAGCTCAGCGCATATACGCCGTCTCTGGCCACGAATTTGCTGGTCCATTTGGTCGGCAAGTACCCTCGAAGAAGCAAGCTTCTCTCGGTTGTTTGCAATGTCTCCCTCGCGCTCAGCTTGGGCTTTTCGACCTTGAATTATGGCGTCTCTTCTGTTTCGAAGAGACTCCCGCAGGCTATCGCGGCGCTTCTCAGCCTGTGCATTCGTTCGACTCTGTGCAGCGAGATAGTTGTGCGCAAGAGCTACTTCCTCCTCTGCGGCATCTGCTTTGTCTGTAGACTCTGCTTCAATGAGTTCGTTTATCTGCTGCATAATGGAGCGCTGTGTTTGTATGGCGTCTTCGATTGAGTTCTCGAGGTTGGACAGCTTCATTATTGCATGGTATGACGATGTCGACAAAACAGGGGACTGTCGCGGTTCTGAAATTTTGGGAGGAAAGTCTAGCGAATATAGTCCGTCCTCAAGATGAAACACAAGAGCATTCGGCGGAAACTGTCGATTCATCAACGTTCCGATAAAATTCAAATCTCGCAGGTCGATGAGCTCCTCGAGGAGAAAGGTGTAGCTGTCCTGTTTCGGTCGTTTCGCCCATATTCGAATGGTGAGTTTAGAGGATCGGCCAATCGCCGGCCCTTGATTGGACATGTCAAAGAATTCAAAATTAAAATTCTGTGCAAGGCATTAGCAATGTTCCCGTCACGGCAGCAGACCCAAGCTCGGCAAACATACTGCAGAACGCTCGCGAACTTCGCTAATGTACACAGGTTCGGGCTCCGAAGCGACATGGATAGTGAAAAATACATCGCCTGCCGAAGAATTCATGAGATCCTCAAGCTTCTTTTGTCTCACTCCAGGGTTTGAGTGAGCCAAGCTGAGGCTCGTACGACGCAGCTGTGGAGGTCGAGTCTTGGGAGGCGCATTGTGTATTGAGTCTCGCCTCAGGTTCTCCGACGACCGCGAGGGATGCAGGTGGCCAGACTCGTTCCACACCTCGAGTCTTCTGGTACTTCTGTTTATATCGGCATCGTCGGCGGAGCGCAGCTGCGTTGGTGCAAAGGACAAGTTCCGTAGTGCGAGTCCCTTTAGGTGCCGGAGCTTGCGGTTCTGTGGCAGCAAGCGTGGTCGGCGCGGCTCAGAAAGCGACGACATCGTGCAGGCATGTCGAATTCGTGGCTATACAATCATAACAATGCGCCTGCCATTGGACTAAGCGCTGCGGCCGCAAAGACGCAATTGATCAGGGACGGGATCGGCTTGACGGCTGTAGATGGAGTGGTGACGTTGGCTGCGACGGCGGAGCTGGGGAAGCTGGCTGTGGGTCGCGTCATTGGCTGGCATCGGCAGCCATTTCCAAGGAATAAGCAAGCCGGCGAGTTGCTGAGGCTGTCTCACACCAGGGCACCATTTGTATATACTGAAAGTCAGTCACGTTGAACTTTGAGGGTAAATTCTCAGTGGCAACAGAAATCTTGCTAAAGCTCTAGGTTTTAATTCGGATATTGTTAAAGCACGGTTCGCCCGCGTCGTTGGTTTGTCAATCTGTTGGTTTACTATAGCACTCGGGTTTATACAAAAACAAAATAGAGTTACGGACAACAGTTGGAAATTTTGGCCGCATTGCTCCTGTACATGGGAATTGAACTGCCATGTCATTAGCACTATCCTCCGGCTAGCCACACATGCCAGGCCGAGAACTAGCTGATTCTAGTATAGCCTGGCGATACTTTATATCGACGTACACGCTCCCATTGTTACATTGCTCAACACATTTAATCGTCCAATACAATGATACGGCAAGCTGGTTACAAGGCAGATTGTTTCCTGTAGATTCAACTTTTCAAAGAAATTTCTCACCTACTCCACCTCGCAAGACACCCCTGTCCTTTGACCCTCCCTCATATACGTAATTAGCCCTTAAAACTCTTCATGGCCCCCTTCTCCACGAGAAGAATACGGCTTCATCTGGCACTTTGGCCGAGTGGTCTGTAAGTAATGCTTTCGACCTTTACAGGTGTTAATCTGATTACTAATCGAAATTTCAGAAGGCGCCACGTTCAGGAAATTGGTCTCTTGGACCTCTAATCCAACATCGTGGTCTAGTAATAGGCGTGGGTTCGAGTCCCACAGGTGTCATTGTTAATATTTTTGTCATATTTTTGCCTGTTGATGATATCTGGAGGTGATGGAGGTCCTTCTTTTTGCCGAGCCGCGGATCGGGAGACTTTGGGTGCAATACATCTAAGCGTGTTTCCATTTTCGAAGGTCGAGCAATATAGGTGTTTGGAAGTAGCATACTGCGTTACCATCACCTTGTTGTGGACGATGTCAAGCCTGGCACCGTATGGCTGAAACCTCCCTTGCACTTATGTTACCGGGAGGGTACAGCAGTTGCATAGGAAACCTGGCTATGTAATTTTCAGTTATGTCAGTTACCCAGACTTGTTACTGGAGAACCCTTGATGTACTTCTTGTGTCTCTACGGTAGTCAAATGTCTTTCAGTTTTTGGCGCAGCCTCGAGTAACTCTATACAATACATCCGGCATTCGCAACCTACACATCTATCTATTCATTTATTCAATTTTACTAATGTTGTTAATTGTGTTAATTTTATTAATTTGCTAAATAGTTACTGTCAACTTTAGTCTGCTTACACTGCTATGGTAATGAAGCTTCCTATATAAAAACATGTAAGCTGGGAAATGCGACCAATGAGATATCGAAAGGGAACGCTACAGCACTCTGTAAACTACATGACATGCTACTTGATCATCGTGTTGTTGCCGTTCAGTTTCCGCTTTAGTATGTAAATAGATATTATTTAGTACTGTCTGTTAGCTCCATATTGTATTAAAGCATTCACCAAGGGAAAAAAAAAACTTAAAGAAACCGTACCGTATCACGCACCTTACGTTACAGCAAACACAGGGCCGGGGGAAGGGGGGGAGGGGAGGGGAGGCCTGGGGCTATGAAGGGCACTTGGGCTTGAAGTGACATCTTGTCAGGCAACTTACTCATACAATAAACAGTCAATAATGTAATAGACAATCTGCTTATTAAGGGCGTGATTTTAATGAGGAAGTTGGTCGTTGAGAGTGATTATCGCAAAGGTCGCCGATATACAAGACTATGTCTCTGCCCTCCCGCAACACTACATCGATTCTTGAAGAAGGGATCACCTTGCTTCGCACAGTACAGTTTGCAACGAGACTAGAGCTCAGGCTATTATAAACGGCAAAGCCGTTCTTGATAGTCTTTGGATATCGCTTTCAACGTTTGCTAGTGTATTATTAGAATGCACTCGTGGAAGTGGAAGTACTTTTGAACCAAATAAGTTGCATTTACTGCATTTGCAGAGATTTTTAGCAATAAGCGCAATAATAAGAACGTCTGCAACTGAGGCAGTAAAGAAATAAAAACAAAATAAAAAGCCAACAATATTTTAAAGAAGTTGCACCAACAGAAAGTAGACTATCTTTTAGCCTCGGAAAGTCGCCCACCTGTATAGCGGCCTTTACCCCGCCGCGGTCATTGCCAACGACGGCAGTCAACGACACCACCTTGCGCCTCACATTATTATTACAAACACAACTCTGATTACTATTAAAGTTTTACTACCTAGGAATTTACAAATGTCCGAGTCAAGTGTCCCCGCGCGTCCCTCGCGCAGTCTCAAGGGCCGCGTCGCAATCGTGACCGGTGCCGGAGCGCACGGCGAAGGCCTCGGCAACGGACGTGCCATTTCCCTGCTCCTAGCCGAAGACGGCGCAAGAGTTTTGTGCGTCGATCGAGACGAGGCTCTGGCCAAACGGACTTCTGACATGGTGAATCAGGAAAATAAGCAGGAGGCTTCTACATATATGCGCGCAGACGTGACAATTGAAGCTGAGTGCGAGGCAGTTGTGAAGGAGGCGCTGTCGCAGTTTGGTCGCGTTGACATATTAGTCAACAACGTTGGCATCATGGGCGCAAAAGGCACGGCAGAAACTACTGATGTTGCAGAATGGTCAAAGGGGTTGGAAGTGAATGTTACGAGTATGATGCTCATGGCGAAGCATGCTATTCCGGCAATGCTCAAAAATGAGCCTGGCGATGGAGGAATCAAAGGTTGTGTGGTGAATATGGGCTCCGTCGCAGGCCTGCAAGGAGGAACGCCGAGCTTGATGTATCCTACGAGCAAAGGAGCTGTTGTCAATATGACGCGTGCAATGGCCGCTCATCATGGAAAAGATGGCATCAGGGTCAATTGTGTCTGCCCAGGTAAGATATACGAGTGCCGAGATAATATGACGAATAGAACTGACCTTTTGCTTATAGGAATGGTTTATACGCCCATGGTATATAACGCGGGCCAAGGCATGTCAGAGGAAACCAGAGAAGCCCGGAAAAATAGAAGCCTACTAAAAACAGAGGGAAACGCTTGGGATGTTGCGAGTGCAGTGAGGTTCTTGTCTGGGAATGAAGCGAGGTGGATCACAGGTACAACGCTAACAGTGGATGCTGGCGCGACTTGCGCTGGCTTTGTATAAAGGAGATACAATGTCAGTTAGAAATATATGACGAAGAGGAATGATTTAGGTCTGTGAGGCTTTTATTAGTATTTTTCCTATTTTAACAAACATCTTTGGCTTAGCAACATATTTGCCGTCGTTCGGCGCAAGATGCCAAGTATTAAGGTAGTGTTGCATACTCAGCAGCGTTCAAACGTACCCACCAGTCGCAGCTAGACTGAGTCACTATTTAAACCTCACAATAATACTCCCAACTACCTTGTATTCCTCACTAAATCGCGCTCGCTACTAATTACCCAGAAGGGGAACCAGCGCATAGTAGGAGATTACACCATGACGACTGAATCCCGTCCTTCTGGCCAAGGCATTGGCGTCGGCGTCGCCGCCGTAATCACAAACGAGCAAGGCCAGATTCTCGTGAGCAAACGCAAAGGCAGTCTCGGATCCGGTGAGTGATACAGAAAAAGCCACTCAAGCAGAAGAAATCCGATTCGGAAGAGACCGTCTGACTGAAGTAATGTTTGCTAGGTTCGTGGCAGTTCCCTGGAGGACACCTCGAGTTTCACGAGGAGATCCTTGCATGCGCTGAGCGAGAGGCTGAAGAAGAGACGGGCTTGAAAGTCAAGGGCCTCAAAATTGCAACAGTGACAAATGATATTTTTACCAATGACAAAAAGCACTATATTACCTTGTTTGTACATTGCGGAATGCTCGATCCGAATGCGGAGCCAAAGGTACGTCTCCTCTGAGAGATTTTGCGCAAGGGACTAACAGCTAACCATGGTGTTGTCTTAGTTGATGGAACCTGAAAAGTGCGACGGATGGCATTGGTGGACGTGGGAAGCTTTACTCGAGGTCAAGACTCACGGCGAGTCCTCTGGCGCAAAGCTGTTTCTGCCCATGACGAACTTGTTGGACAAGTTTGCTACTTTGGATGAATTAAAACAGCAGTTTAGGTAACGCTCTAAAGGCCTGTAATACATTTTGTGGTATCCAAATGTCCACCTGATCAATGAGACGTAGTATAAAGCATGAGAATAGAAATACATTATGATTACGCTAGTATCTAGGCATGGTCTTCCTCCTCCACCGCATCGCAAATTCGTACACAAAAGTCCTACTCAAACTCGCGCTTGACGTCAACCTTGATGCAGCTAGGGTTCTGAGGCTCGGCAACACCGTAGACCCAGCTCAGGGTCGTGTAGCGGTAGGCAGTGTAGTACTGCTCGCAAGAGTACCAGCGGTAGAGAGGCTTGGATTCGCCAGCCTCGATGGGGTTCTTGGTGTCGTCAACGTTGGAGAGAATGGTCATCCGCTCCTTGTCGTCAAAAGCGACGTACTGAGAGTCGTAACCGGGGAAGAACATGGCCTGGGCGACGTTGGACGCAGGGTTTGTGGACAGAATCATGCTCTCGGAGACGGGTATGTCTAGAACACAAGCGTGTTAGTGGTTGTTGCAGCGGTGAGACGATTCAAAGGGAAATTTACTGGCAGGCAGAGTCCAGGTCAGGATACCACTGGGCGAAGAGAAGCCATCCGTGGGGGTAGAGCCCTCGGTGGTGTTGAGGTGCATGGTGACGCCCGAACCGCCAATGCAAAGAGACTCGATGGCAGCACCAGAGTGGCAGGCAGCGACGTATTGACCGTTGGTTTCCTTGTCGTCAGACTCCAAAACGAGCTTGAAAGGCTTGGATTGGACATTCTGGGCCACGGCGGTGGCGGCACCAGCGAGGAGAGAGAGAGCGGCGGCGGCCTTCATTGTGATTTTGAGTTGTGGTGTTGTGAGAGTGTATAAAAGTGAGTCCTTGGAGTCCTCTTGATCGAAGAGTTGAAGATGTTAATTAAAGATGGAGGCAATGATGAGATGATTTCCAAGAAACCTAGACGCGGATCAAACGTCCTCTTTATATTGTCACAACTCACCCATGAACCGATTGTCTTGCGGCCCCGGTTGTCCAAGACATGCAGCTTACCACCTCCGACGACTGGTGGTTTTTGCTTGTCCGATTTGCAGTGACGTAAGGGCAGGTTGTCGCAGTCTTACTACTCGTACGAGTAGGACACAATGGAAACGTAAAGATCCACCTACAAGGACATTAGCCGGGTGCGATCCCGTACTCCATCCCACTAACAGAGCAAGGGGCCGTCCGTAATACGAGAATTGTGCTGCGGCGATGCAAGGCTGCACAGGCGCGTGGGGTTGCGAACACGATGGCGTTGCTACGTTATGACGTCCCTATAGGTCATTTTAGGAGCTTGGCAGCGGCGATCGGGTCGTCAGGGTCCATTCTTGGGGGGTGCTGTCCCGGTGATGCCACGGCCTAATACGCCCTAAAATGATGCCGGGGCAAGGCAGTGGGCTTAGCGGGCCATCGCCGAGCCTGTAATGTGCCGGAGACCCGCGAGATGGCCAAGCTTTAGGTCTGCTGTGGTACTGTAGCTCCCTTCTGGGCTTCATATCTGATCGGACGGAGATGCAGGAATTGCCCCCAATAAAGCTCTAAACGTCTCCAACATCCCGCCACAGAGTTATCTTTAGCCGGCATAATCTCGCGCCCATTGGCTAGCGGGTTTCTCGTATAAAGCTCCAGTCGACTCCAACTGTCCACAATGCCGAGATGCGCTTGTCCGGACGCGGAAGGCACTTGTCGAGGCTAACGCCGCTGCTGTGGATGCGAATACCGGTCAGAGATAGTAGCAGGGCGGTTCTGCTGGCGTTGATGTTTGAATCTTGCATGTCGACGCTGTTCAACGGACACCGTTTGAGACTAGTTACATGCTCGTACGTGACACAGACAATAGCCTGCCGGAGTTTCCGTCTTCCAAGAGATCCAGAGATCTTCGCTCCCTTATCGACGGCGGCCTTGGCTCTTGGCACTTGCTCGTATCCCAGAACTCGGACGCATTTCAACGTCACTACCCGCCGTGATTATATTCGTACCATACTTGACAATGGCTTATTCGCCCGAACTTGCCCGTTTTGGCAAGCTTCTTCCACGGAAATCACATGCATTGTCAAGTCTTGCTTTTGATGCTACGTTGATACTCGCCAAATCTCGTGCAATACGAAGCTCTACCCATATTATGTCTGTCTTATATGCGTGATTTCCCGAACGATCCGTTGTTCCACGGCAAGTTATTTTTCGAGGCATGATGTTGGCAGGTTTCGTTCAATATACGAGAATCTCAGGCTCTAGAGAGAGTTTTGTGATGCAATTTGCAAATATTCCCGTACATCCCTTTTCATACGGAAAGCAAAGTAACATACGGAGTAGACCCCCCACGAATAGCGTAAACAAAGGAGCTGTCTGTCCGCATGGCCAATGCTGTCATATTGTGGCCCGGAAGCTCACCCTGACCATGCGCTAGCTTCAAATAGAAACATGCAAACCCACTGGTGAGCCAGCAAAATGCAATAAAAAGATGGTCAGTTCAATGACGGTCAGTTCATAGTAAACAGTACGGGTAATTGCCAGCATTGATCCTGTAGTTATACTTGTACCAATAGCACTACGTACTCTTGGTCGTGTCCCATATTACACCATCTGAAGCATCCTTGATTTGAATCCACGGCGCTTTGTTAAGGACAACCATGCTACTACCCCTGCCGCTCGTATTGGAGCTCCATTGCAGCTGATTGTTAAAGTACGTCCCCAAGTTGTCTTTCTCGTCGAACCGCATCCGACATGCCGACGGGCTTCCGCAACCCTGATCGAGCATGTGGCCGCTCGCCCACACTGGCTTTCCGGCCTGCAGCACGACGATGTTGTTGTCACCCTGGTACTGGGCGATGACACCGTATATATGTGCAAATGGACCCGTGTCTGAAACAATGTCCAGCTCGCCCTTCTGGAAGCTTACCGAATCAGGTAGCGGCAAGCTTGTGCACAAAAAAAGTCGGTCATGTTGCCGATGCTGAAAAGAGTTTGCTTTGCAGAGTTTGGGGTCCGGTGTGGCCTGATGGGTAGTAGACAAAGTTTTTGTTTTGGTTGAATGCATGTTGTATCGGCTAGACGCAGTATGATGAATCCGAAAAGGCAGACTTTGAAGGTTCACTCCTGAATCATCATTGTCGGTGACCTTGTTAAAGATGAGCATAATTTAGCCATGTAAACGTACAGTAATGCCATCAGACCAACCATTCACTGCAATAGGGAAGACATACTGCCGCTGAACGTGTTACCGGTACTGGACGCTGGTCCACGAAGAGGATACGGATCATTGAATGACCAAACGTTGGTGCCAATGCCGATTCCGTGATTGAAAATCTCTTCTCCCTGAATTTTGTTGTTTGTTACTTTGACGTCTGCATAGCTGCCTTGGTACTGGCTGTCCACCATGTTGATGGTACCGAAGCCAAGGTGTTCTTTGGATGGGATGATGGTGTTGCGGTGATTCTACTTTACTTCCAGGCGACCCGAAAATGACAATCCACCATCTGTGGGCCCTCTAATCTACACCCTGTTAACTCTATCTTCATGAGCTTCATTCTTGTTGCCACTCACCGTATTATCCTGAACAAGAGAATCGGTGCAATCGAGACTAATTCCATCCGCCCTAAGTCCCTGGCCGTGAACATTGTAGCCAGCCTCACCGCAAGGCCCAATATCGTTGTTGGTGATTGATGCCTTTTTGCATGGACTGCCATCTTTTCCAGATCCGACTACATGCAGATAGCTCCAGCCTCGTGGGTTTCTAGTGGCGACATGCGAGACAACTTGTCCCGTCGACCCGCCGCCAATCTCAATATTCGCACCGCCATCCTGATGAAAGCCAGCACCTGGTCTGTTGCCATCAAGCTGTATATTGCGTATCTTGATGATTCTGGCGACCGCCAATTAGGGTATTGATGTCACTCTCCGGCGCAATTTGGATTGTTTCCGTGCTGCTTCCAGTAGGATAGTTTTCAGTCGAAATTTCCTGGCCATCTGCAGTGAAGCTAACTTGCTCAGTAATTTGAATCAAAGCATTTTCGCACAGCTGCACAACAGCACCTGTGCCGCCGGAGCATAGTGCATTGTTGATGATGTTGCGGTCGCCAGTTGCAAGACAGGCAGCTGCAGACAGCGCAGGTAGCGTGAATAGAGTGGCTCGGAACATGGCGGCGGCTGCTATTCTTCAACGTCTCGAGGCTTGCTTTTACACGGGTAAATTACATGTTTATATTATACTAAGCCTGAAAGTGGGCAGTCAGCAGGGTGAGAAGCGAGCAGCAGCATGAGCAAAATAACGTCCATCACTGGGCAAACATCGCTCCGGGTGCTGTATCGCGGATGAATCTGCATTAGTGGTGGCGGAAACAATGGAAGCTATTTGTCCGTCCATAGCATGGCTTTGAAATGGTAGCATCACCCCAGAAACCTTCGGCTCCATTTTTTACCATTTCCCAGCTTACATGTTCTTATTTAGGAAGCTTAATTGTCATAGTAGACTAAACTTCATAGTAACTATGTAGCAAATGAATAAAATTAATAGAATTAGTAAAATCAACGAAAGTAAATAACTAAATAGATGTGTATCTTGCGAATGCCCGATGAATTATATATTATTCTAGAAGGCAGCGCTAAAAACGAAAGACATTTACTATCGTAACTTAAGACACAAGCAGTTCTGTATGTTGTCCTCCGGGGCGAGTGCAAACGCCACGACTTGCGAGCCAGGTAGATGAACAGCGTTTGTTTTCCCCCATTCTCGGCCAAAGTGCCTTGATTTCGTTGTAGAAACATCGATTTATTCTATTCGAATGATTCCGCAACATCCCAGTGGCTGACTACTAAGTAATGCACTCATTGCTGGTATTTCAGCCTCGAAGTGAAAATGGTATGTCGTGGACAAGTAACGAATGGGCTGGAGTGCGCGCCAGCCGATGCTAATGCACGTGAGCTCGCAACGTGCCCGTTATTTATGACCTCGGAGTATTAGGACACTTCAAGTAATTCCGAGATCATTACTAAGGCACGCATGGGTGTGCCAATAGAAATAGCCGTCGTCACTGCAAACGACATTGGGCAGGTGCGAACGGTCCGCCAGCCCTACGGGTGGGGTGTACCATTTTGTCGGTTATGTGACCGATCCGATCGCACAACAATAAGGGACAATAGGTTTCATAAGGCCAACAATGCCTAAATACCTACATATGTAAAGAGCACTTATTTTCTTCCAGTTACAATACAACAGGTTGCATTACGTAGGCTCTATTAATCAGCCACTTTCAAAGCGGGATATGTAGTCTCCTCGATCACAAGTCACTAGTGCACTGGATATTACAACTACCCACAACAACCGACCCTAGTCGTAAGAAATATTAAAAATAATATCTATATTCCTATTTTAGGCTTAACTATTAGTAAACATTTTCCTTAATTCTATAATGCTCTCTGCGACCGTGTTCCTTGCTGTGGAAAATCACATCATTTTCAATCGCCCATGCTTCGCCGAGTAGTGGGGCTATCAAGTTCAACCGTACGTCAAAGGATAGCCGGATCACTTCTAAATAACATATAGCTACATAATGTGAAATAAGTCATTGTTTCAATAAGAATATCAAGGCACTTTGGCCGAGTGGTTAAGGCGCCGTGTTCAGGATTTGGGCTTATTTAGCTCTACTTTGAACGTCGCGGTCTAGTAATAGGCGTGGGTTCGAATCCCACAGGTGTCAGTATTTTTTACTATTTGCTGGAATTAATTGCGAAGTGTTTTCTTTTTGGGCGTTGTGGTGGCTTTCCAGAAATTTTTGTGGGTCCTCTGCCATGGCTCTTTTTTAGAGTGGGGCCATACCAGATGGCTGGCAGCCGCAAGTGCCTGCCGGTCCGAAACTGCCATGGTTGGACTTGCACGGGTGGGTGAACTTTTGATAATGATTTTAAGGCGAGGCTTTATGCGATAAGTTGTATAGATATATAAAGGTTTTATAGATGGTATGTAATTATAAGCGTATATAATTAACTATAATAGTTTAGATTATCTTAATTATTTTATACTTTTGTCGCTAGTTGGGGAGTTTGGACGTAGTGCTGGAGAGGGGTGTGATGCTATTCTAGGCTCTCCGGGTTTAATACGGATCGTGTGGCCATGCCTGTCCCTCTCGCCAGCTGGCAAGTACTACGTCACAGCGAGACAGTCGTCAGAGGTTGGCAGCTGGCAGCTGGCAGCACGTGCACAGCTCGTACGTCACGGCATGAGTGTCGTCCTGGATTGACAGCTGTCATGCACGTGCTGCCAGCTGTCACGATACAAGCAACAGCATGGTGAAAGGTAAAACATCAATTGCAAAAGTCTAGCTGTCAACGCCATATCCCAGGCAAAAAAGATAAGTGATAAACGCCTCAAAATGTTCCAATGCTCAACATGCTTTCAAGATATAGTTTCTCTATTCACAGATCAGGGCGATTAACGTCAGGAAATTCCCACTTGAACCACCGCGGCGGATTGGGGATGCCAATCCAAGCTCTAAAGATTCGAGTCAACTCGTCCATTGCAAGTCGATATCTGGGATCAAAAAGTTAGCAAACAGTGATGTACGAATAGAACGACCAGGGCAAACACTTACAAAACTACCGGTGCTCGAACCCAGCTGGTCAATACGACGCGGACAGCGAGCAAGAAGAGATCTAACTCGTGACGGACTTGTCCCTTCACTGATGCATCACCAGCACCTCGATTGCGCGCTCGTATAAACTCCACCATTTCATCGCTCAATGGCTCGTCTGGATTAGGCGGTGCTTTCCCTTGGCCGTTCGGATCTCTATGGCCACCTTTGACATCCTTTGCTGTATCTGCGTAGAGTTTCTCGGCCTCTTCTCGTTGCTTTTCTTCAGCAGCCATCTTGCTAAAGCGGTCGAGGAATGTAATGGACTCTGAAATCTTGGCATATGTGTTGAATAGGGCGACAAGTTCGGTGCGTTTGAGAATGGGATTCTCTTTGCTGTTGCTGTCTAGTTCAAAGAGGATCTTGAGGGCGGTGCCGAAGCCGTTTGTTTGCACCTTGCCCCAAAGGCGGCACTTGTCGCAACCGACGCAGTCCATCAGGCGGCTTACGTTGCGAAAACGGCTGCGAAAGTCTTCCTTAAGAGACGGTCCCTCGCCGTTGACAAACATCAGGCTCTCGTCAAAGATTTGCGGCACACTAGCTGCGCGGTCCGTAACTTTAAGGACCTTGGCTCTTGTCGTGGCGTCTTCAGCCGGGTCTCCCGTGCAAAACGTGTATGAATTGCCGTGAATAAAGGGTCCCAGCTTGGTGACGGCCCGGGTCAGCAGTGCAAAGTTGAAATACAAGTTGCTGATGCGGTCATTGTAGCCGTGGAGACGCTCCTTGTAGCATTGCAGATTAGGTTCCCAGTTGCCGGTCGTCTTGTTGAGGTAGTCCCAGCACAGGTGTGCGCTAATGCTGGCATGCATTCCGGAAACGAGTCTATAGAAAACGCGCTTCTCAAGACATTCGTCGTCAGCCTCGAAGCCAGTGTTGGCAACAAACAGAGCGTTGGGGTGGACAAGCCGCTCTTGCTGGAGCTGCTGTTGGCGGCCAGCAGCGTCGACGACGTGCTTGAAATCCATGGCCGCTGGGCCCTGAGGCCACTGCGAGATGCCGAGGTTTGCAGAATGCGGGAATGACGAGCGCTGGAAGCAGTTTTCGCGATAGATGGCGTCCCAAATTTGTCTCGAAGATTCGCCACCATAGCCAGTGAAGCGCTCCGGGTTCTTCACGAGGCTAACATAGTCGCCCTTGGAAAAGGCGCTCTCGTCTTCGGGGACACAGTAGTCCCTCTCGTCGCATTCATCATCATTATCATAGACACAGCTCTCTCCAACATCCTCGCCAAGCTCGCCGTGGAGCGGCCGCGACTCCTTCTGGGCCGCCTTACCAGGGTGCTTCGCCAGCGGGCCCTCGAGCTTGCTCAGCTCCTTTGCGCGCCAGACCTCTGGGATATCTTCTTCGTTTTCGAGCGTCTCGACGGCGCATCCTATGTTGCCACAGATGCCGTTCGCCTCGTCCCAAAAGGGGCAGGCTTTGTTGAAGAGATTGAGTCGGTAGTGGGAGAAGAAGTCGGTCGACAGGGTCAGGTCTACGACGGCGGGCCGGACTTTGGCGTTGAGTCTGTTGAGGGTGGCGTAGGATGCGCAGGCGTCGCCTACAATCGTCTTTGGGGATATCTATAGTTTGCAAAGTGTCAGTATTTTGTAACAGGAGCCGATATCGTCGCACGATGGCTGGTGGGACATACAGTGCAGTCTTCATTTGCTGTGTCGCATGAGCCGGGAGCGGCCCAGAGCGCAAAGACGGACAAGTAAAACAACCTGCTCGCCGACTTCATGGTCATTAATTTCTGCCAATCGCAGACGCAAATATCGTATATGGTCGCTCGTGCCCATCAATCGATTTGCGGCCAATGTTGAGTGGCAATGACGCAGGTTGGATGCCAGGGCGGAAGTCGGAGTAGAGTTGGGGCAACAGGACCGAACAAGGCATGCCGCTGCAAGAACGAGAGTAAAAGAGAGACAAACCGCTGGCCGGAGAGAAAGAAAAGAAAAAGAGACAGATGCCAGAAAGCAACAAGAACGAATCCCAATCTGGCTTTCCCAGCGCAGTAACAAAGTTGAGTGGCGGCCGTGGTCAGGAACAAAGTGTTACTCGCCGTCTTATTAAACAGCGAGGCCAAGAAGCCACGCTGGCGCCGTCCGAAAGATGCTGATCAATCCAGAGGGTCAACTGGGGCGGACCGGTGGGGGGGGTCGCCCTGACATCGGGTGGCTTCAGTGCTAATGCTGCAGGGTACCATGGTGCATTTTGCACAGGCACCAGAGCCTGGCATTGGACAACGGACGCCTAGCGCCGAGGGAGAATCAGCTGCTGGTGGGGACTAGATGCGGACTTGTTGGGCAGGTGAGCAAAGTAGGAAGGTTGTCAGACAAGGGCAAGTAAGCGGCGACTTTGGACACTTGGCCTGTCTTGAAGAAAATGAGACAGACGGCAATATGATGCAGTTTAGCTGTCCAGTGTAGTTTACTCTTGATTTTCCGTTAATTAGAAAATGCTGCATAGGCGAGTAAACCAAGCAATCACTTCGCTGTCCCTGTTTGCCATTTTTCATACATTAATAAGTCCTCCAAAGAACCACGCCACATTCCGTCGCCGTTGCCACGCCACACGTCCTAAAGAGGCGCAGACCTGCACCGCGCTTCCGCGCTTCCGCGTCCATCTGCTTACCTACCACGTACAGTACAGCATCAGCCCACCACCTTCAATCCTGGTGCGATGATTCCCGACCGTCCCGGACTATTACTCTCGGCTCTCCGCGGATGATGCGCGAAAATATATCGGTCCAGCACTCTGGCATTCATAAGTACTCGTATTCTTTCTAGTATAATTATCCTCCTGTTTGGGATCATGACTTGCGGCGTCTTGTCCACGGCGTGCATTTATCCGCATATTATCAAATGTATGGCTCTCGTCCACTTCTTAAAGCTCAGGCTGTACTCGTAACGTAAAAGTAAGCAAAGGCATGCTCGCAAGGCTCCAATATCGCATCATTCACGCAAGCGGTATTCACATATCCCCGATAGTCATTTGCAGGGGTTGCAGGAGTCGGCACAAGGTGTTGCATCATCCTCTTCTTTGACCGTCAAATTCACCTATATAAGGCTCTATGTATCCTTCTCGCCTCGCTCGGTATTGCTTGAGTCCCTGGTTTGTATATCATGACATTTCTCTAGCTTTTCACGTAGCCACTCGATGGGTGCGTGTCTCCTTCCGAGGGCAACATGGACACACACAGACCCCCGTCGGATTATGGCAAAAGGTCAACGCAGCATCTTTTTGAAAACATTTTTTGCTTCTTTCTTTTGTCATTTTTTCTTCTTTCAGCATGTTGTATCCCCATAGCCTCAGAAGCAAAGCTTTTCAGCAAGACTATCACAAAACCCAAATACCGAGCAGCAGAGAGGTCCAGCAGAGCAAAAAAAAAAACATGGCGTGTGTGTTGTTTTTCCTTCTATCGACCACCGAACCAAATCAAAAGAAAATCGAGGTCGTCGTAGCATGCAAGACCATAACATTCGTGACGGAGACATAAAATAAAAGAGATGAAGAGAGGAGATGGAGCAGCCCAGCGAGCTTTAAACCTGTATCGACTTGACAGGAAGCATTCGAGTGCCATCGTACACGGGAAGTAGACGTGGTAGTTTGGACAGGGCGACGCTCACTGCGGGGGTTGGTAGTTTAGAGGGCGCCTTAATAACACCGTTAGCAACGCACACCAGTAGACTCGGCATTGTGGGCTTCAAAAGTACATACTTGAACAGCAGGATATGTGGCTCGGGTTCGTGGACTTCATAGTGTTCCCATCCCAAACTCTTGCCAAAACGTTAGCTTCCAGTTTGCGTCCAGCAGCACCCACGCGGTCTAGCAAAAATCACGTACCTGTGTGATTCCCAGTGCTCGCCATTCTTCCTCCCATAGCAGTTTCAGTGTTCCCTTGGAAGCATCTTGGTAGTCCTCCGGTATCGCCTTGAGCATGGCCTTGGGCAGCTGGACGTGGCGGTATTCGTACTCGCTGTCGGAATATCTGCGGGTGCCAGTGAGCAGGCTGCGTAGCTTCGAAAAGATTTCCTGTGTTTGTCTGTTTACCTTGATGAGTAGTGAATGGAGTCTATAAACTCTTCCAGACGCGACCTTTCGTCGTCCGACAGAGGTCGGGGCCGCTTGTTCCGGCGGCTCGTGTCAATATCCATTGGCATCTTGAAGGGAGTAGGTAGGCTGCACAAATGAACAGCCAATTGCAGCTGATTCTAGGTCTTCCCGCAAGTCCCGGGTTCGTGTTATTTTCCAACACTTCAAACGCAGAAAGCAAATCTCAACACGACAGTTCGTCCTTTTTTTTTCGGGTTTTTTTTTTTTCGCTGCGAGATATCGACCGGCACGAGAGAGGCGGGGCCACGGAGAGGCTTTGCAACGGCACAACAAAAAAGGTTGCAAAAGAGCGAACAGAAAAGCAACACCCAAATGATAAAGAATGGCCTGTCCTCAAGGCAAATAAAGGCCTTGCCGAAAAGCAAAGAGATGCAAGCCGCGTCAAACACCAGAATTTTTTTTATTCCTGCTCGGAGGAAGAGGGGAATAAAGGACGCGGGGTGGAGGGAGGAGGAGAGGAGCGTCGAAAATGGGCAGAACGGCTGCTTGTGTGGGCCCTGGAAGTAAACAAAGACGTTCCGGACTAACATTGCCAGCCAAAGTCGGTCGCCGGTTGTTAAGCATCATCCGCATCCAGCTTCACGTCGTTTACAGGCACATATTGTGTGCTTTTTTTTTATCAAAGTCGCTAGTTTTGAAAGGAAACCGGTATTTAATGGCTCTGAATATTTTATCAAGTCACGACGGGCAATTGATGCACGTTTATTCCGTAGCAGCTGAAGCCACGCCAACCCGCCCTGTCAGGTGTCTGTTAAGCGGAAACACGAACCATTCCGGCCAGCCTCACCTGACAGCCCAGCCAAGTCATGATCAGCAACAGACAGCTACACCAACCCTCAGACACAGACATAGTATGTGTAGTGACTTTTCTCTGCCACGCTCGTAACACGCCCAACATTCATGTACGAACAGGCCTTGTACGTGGGCCAACTGGGGCACGACCCCATTCTCATGTTGCACGTGCCCGAGACAATATTGTAAACACTCGCTGCCGACTTGAATGTGTCACTGGTAACACTTTATTAGGGCGGTCAGTAATTATCCCTGTCTCGATTCGTTTTACTCTCGTACATTACTTGTTCCATACATACACACATCATGGGGGGTATCAATCTCACTCGCCAAGTAGAAAGTGTCCATCTTGGCTCCGCCGTTTCCCTGCCAAGTCGACACTGGTTATCACGTTGCCAATCTTGACCTTGATAGCAGACACATCAATCTTCCACGACCGTGCATCCTGTACATGCTTCTTGCGCGCCAAGTCCAGCGTCTTCATCGCAGCATCTTCCTTGGACAGGCCAAAAGTCCAGGCAACCGAAATATGGAACGCGCTCTCCGCGCCTGTCGACTGGTAAAGGCATGGCTGCTTGAACCGCTCAGCAACTGCATTGCACCGTCTTAACAATTGTAGCAGCTCTGGGTTTGCGCCACCCGTCGTCTCGTGAGCTTTCGACGCAGTTTCTACCCGTACAACCAAAAAGGTCCGGTCCGAGTCCGGGGATTTATACCACGCAAGATCTCGCGGACATACAGCAAACCTGTGGACGCCGCTCGAGCGCATCGTTTCAGCGAGCCGACTGCGAAATTCTTCCTTTTCGGCCGTCGATAGAGACAGCGGCCGAGAGAGGCTAATGTGCAGCGGCAGTGGTGCGCCGAGTTCGCTGGTGAGAAACTTGTGCAAGTCGATTCTATCGCCCAGCTCGTTCTCCACCGTTTGCAAGAAATCCGACATGAACTTGTGCTGGCTTTCGGAGGGGTTCCCTATTGCAAGGTTAGACTTTTTGTGCTCTGACCTGAAGCAGTGCATGTAAAAACGTACATTCAATGTAGACGTGGCTCGGCCACTTGCCCGCAACGTGGGGAGTCTGCCTCTTGCGGCCTTGGTGTAGGGACGGGTCGTCGACAACACTTTGCCTGACTGTCGATGCATATATGTCATGGAACCCCGACGGCAGCGGCGGCATATCGTCGGCTTTGTTTCCATTTGCCTTGACTGCTTTGCCCTTACCGGCCCTTGTCGTCTTGCGCCGTTTGTTCGCGTCGTCTTCCTCTTCCTCAGAGGAGGAAGAAGAGTAACTGACTAGCGGCATGGCGGGACGAGACGCCGTTGAGGCTCCCGGAGTATCTTTTTCAGGTTATCATCGGGAGGTAAAGGTCGTTATGTTGCGTCACAGTTGACTGCGAGCAAGATGTTGAAGCTGTTTTATTGGCTGGCGAAGCACGCTCGCAGAGGAAACGGAGAGTGGTCTATCGCCGCCCCACACAAGCTTCACGCGTAAAGTCCGCGAAATATTGTCACAAGGGGGACATGTCGACTGAGAGCGTTGTGTGCAATAGAAAAAAATCGATAATAATTGTGAATATTACTACTACGCAAAAGCTTATTAATTTGGAAGCAAGTCACTTCTCAGCAGCGCATACATGTTCAAGTCCGTCAGTACACCATTCTTCTCCGCAGCCTGCCTCTGGACACCTTCAAGCGCAAAGCCGCACTTCAAGAGCACCTTGCCGCTCTGCGCGTTGTTGGCAAAGGTGAAGGCCTGCACGCGATGTATTCCGGGCCAAGTATCCAATAACCACGGCACAAAGGCAGCCAATGCCTCCGTCGCGTAGCCTTTTCCCCAAGCAGACGGCGTGAGCCAGTATCCAACCTCCCACGTACGATAGCAGACGTCTTCGCCGGGATCTGCGCCAACACAGCCCACAAAGAGCGGTTCACCACCATCTTCATGTGTCGACGTAGGCTTGACAAAGACGCCCACCCTGGACGGGTAGAGCCCTTTGGTGGGATCTGCGTCAGAAGCCGGCGCCGGCGAGGCCACAAAGGACTCTGCGTCTACAAGGCTGTATGGTGACGGAAAGGAGTCGCGCAGAGCGAGGTAGACGGCGCGATGGTTTGCGGCCTCGGCGACTGCTGCGGCGTCGGACGGTTGCACGCGCCGGAGAAGCAACCGGGCCGTCTCTACTAGTACCGTGCCCGGCTCGCGGCTGGGCGGCGAGGGACACGGGAGATGTTTTGTTGGACGAGTCATGATTGTGATGCTAAATCGCTGGGCATTGCCGTGGTGTGCAAATCACGTTGATGTTGGCATGAGTGCGATTTCCGTTTTCATGTAATGTTGTAAAGATGGGCTGTACTCTTACAAAATTGTCTTGGGTTTCGAGGTGAGTTAACTCGACTTTTATACCACGAAAAGCGCTCGGCCTTTGGGACATTTACGGCATGCTAAATATGAGAAAATGAGGAAATTCGCTGCAAAAGCAGCCTTGTCAGGCTGTCGAAAGGAGGCTAGAATATGTTAGTCATAGGGTGATGTATTCACATCTGCAGGGTTCTTTTGATCTCAATCCGGTGATTGGTCCACCTCAACAGACGTCGAAAAGGCTGAAGACCGAAATCGGCAAGAGAAAAGGGAAGAAAAGTACCAATAGTAATTCTCATGTGCAAAACGTTCTATTTCCAGTACAAGCAACCCAGTCGAGAAATCGATTCATATTCTATTACGTTACGGGTTCTCGAGCAGGGCTGGCGGGTTGCCCGTTCTGGGGTAACGTGGTTTAGAGTTTCGCACTGCCCGATCTGCTCCTGTCTTGCGTGGCGGACCAGTCGAGAAACTTTGCAGCATTACGCGGTTCCGAAGCAAGCATTAGGCTCGTATGATGTGGGACAATTCATGATACAAGGCATCAAACACAAGAATTTTACTTTCTCCCACTGCATTACTGTAATTTAAGACGTTGAAAGTGGCGTGAAGAACGCATAAATTGGTATAGGGTAGTCATTCTACAAGTGGCAAACAGAAGGTGACGCCTCTCTTCTCGTCTCGTTCGTCGCGGCTTCGGCAAAGCGTTCTAGGCTCCACCCGCGCAATACATGCTCAGGTGATGTGTTTCTAGCGGGGAACTGCGAGAGGCGAGAGGCGGAGAGGGGTCGGTTGTTTATCCCATTGAACCAATTATTAGGCTCATCAACCAGTGCCAGTGCCTGCCATGCAGGGTTAGCGGCGGTGGCACGCATGTAGGGACCAGTTGGGCTGCTCTAAAAAATTCAATCATCTGCAGGAGGGGAAAGGGCCCCGAGGTCCTGCAGATGGGCGGTAGGCGGCCGTTGCCTTTGCAGTCTCTTCCTCGGCCGGAACATTGGCGGAATTGATTGGGGTTTAAAAGTAAGTTGGGCAGTTATTGACACATGTTATTACACGTAGTTAAAACGAGACTAGGAAGCATGTCTCTTGACAACTCAACAAGCAGTAAAACCGGAGTTAAACAAAGACCACGTAGTGAAACAAAAGAAAATTCGAAAAGGAAAATAAAGACGTCTGTTCTAGACAAGTCGGTATACTCACCCACTAGCTCGTCACACTCACACCACCACACGCGTTTCCTTGCACAGCCCGCCCATTCCCGTAGCGGGGGAGGGGCTTTATTTTAGCAACGCGGGCGGAGAAAGCCCAAAAAGTCTAGATGCGTTGTCGCCCGCTGATGTTTGCAGAGCCGCCGCGCGGTCGCTGCTGCGCACGAGTAGTAAGTAGGCGGTGTCGAAGCACAGGAAAGCTCCGGACCTTTCCAGCCCCAAAAGGGAAGCTAATAGGCTTGAGTTAGCTTTGGTCGGCTTGGCTTGGGGAAAATGCAACTGTACAAGCATGAGACCCTTGCGGAGGGTCCGGTGGCGGAACGGCGTTGGGCGAGGGGGATAGGAGAGGGAAAAAAGATGGGCTTGCCTACATATTTAGATCCGGTGACTACCCTTTCCTCTGTGTGTTTTTGTTGACGAGGCTTTTCACATCTTCACTTGCATAGACTCTTTGGTTTTTGCTACGTTTTCATCTTGTTCCTGTCTTTGTGTTGTATTCAACCAACAGACGAGTTTGTTTTACGATACGAGTACGACAGTCACCGAGACTACATATTACTTTACATACTACAGTCTATAGACAGACTACTAGCCCCAAAACATGACGGCAACAGATACCATGGACAGTGGCCATGACAAGCACTGGGTAAGTTGAACTTTTTTTTTCTTTCATCTGTCTTCTGGTTTTCTCCCCTTTCTTTCTCTCTCTCACCTTTCTTTCTCACCGACAAAATGTCTCGACATTTTGTCGTGTCATGTCTCTCTACTGTCCCCATCTTGTCCCCATCTTCCGCTCCTTCGCAAGGGTTCAAAGCACATCTCTGCCAGGGTCCGATCGGCAAGTCTCAGTCTCAGATTTTGCGGCGACAGACAGGCCCAGCGGCCAAGCAGCCAAGCGGCTTTGCACTGCCAAGGACATTGTACCAGTCAATACCGTCCATCTCTCTCCCAAGGGACATGGACATTTGCTGCCAATCATTACCTGTTGGTCTATCCCCCCAACTCCGTCCGAGTGGAACCGCTACCGAGTCTTGTCATGTCCATCTCACGTTGTCTTCTCCACACGTTGACGCTTCAGTCGTCGTCATCAACTGTGCTGTGCAAAGGACCGGAGCTGGCCCATCGGGCCAATTGACTCTCTGATCACCGCCTCTGATCTGCATTGCTGGCGAAAATGCGCCAAAGCAAAAATAGAACAACCGCACTGTACTCCGTACCAGAGATGATTTGCAGAAGCATAACCTTGCTTGCGCGTCGAGTTTGCCCCGTGTGCCAATGCTTTGGCTTGCGTTTGGTACAGTCATCAAAGGGTATTCGCTCGCTCGGCAGCGCCCCGACGCTTCATCAGGAAAACATGACGCCATGCTCTCCACTAAAAAGGTACCCAAACGCACCACTGCGAGCCACTACGAGCCACAGTACTGAGCGGGCTCAGCACTGCCATTTCACTTCCCGCAGCGACTCGTGGCACACGTTTTGGAGAGCTTCTCTGCCGTGGTTTCCCCAGTTTTTAGGCCCTTCGGTGACGACAATGTTGCCGGACGCATCGGAAACGTTCGACTAAGGGCCTTGTCATTGATCGGTAGCGATCCATTACATGACATCACTGTTCAATTGCGAGTGGTTTGGATTTTACAGACCTTACTTCTGTCTTTTTATTCCTTGCTATTCACATTATCCCCCGCGTTTACACACATTGCTTTCACTTAAACCTCTCGCCTAACGCAACCCGCCACTTGTACACTATCCGCCCATCTTCAACGACATTCCACTAACAACAACTTCCGACTCTGCAAATAGGCAAAGAGATATATTCTCGACCCTCTAACTGCCCCCGAGCCTTCTCAGGAAACTGGACTCGGAACGTCTCATTACAACCGTCACGTTCTCGGCCCAGCTCGACCAACAAGCCCAGCTAGCCCAGCTCGGCCCATCTCCATTGCTCGCCCAAAGCCTCACCCGAGCAACTTGCCCAACTCTTCTCCTCGTCATCATCCGAAATCGCCATCACCACGGAGAAACAACTCGATTCGCCGCCGTCGAACCAACAACAGCGACAGCGACGACGAGAACGGCCTCGTTGACCCCTTTGCCGACTGCAACTCCGTGAGCAACTTCTTCAACAACCCGACACCGCCAGACTCGGCAGACAAGACCTTTCGTCTTCCTCATCATTATCACCCATCCAACCCATACTCGCCGCTCCACTCGCGCCGCGTATCTTCTCCTCTCGACACCCACGCTGAAGAGGCCACAACAGCTACACCACCGCGCTCTCCACCGCCTCATCTTGCTGGCTTAGCACAGTACCACCGCTATCGGCAGCCTCTATCCCCGTCATCTTCCAACGGCCTCAATCGAACAACCAGTGCCCGAGCGCCAAATTCAAGCAGGCCTAACCACGCCGCCTTGGACCACAACCGTAGCCGCAGCGCAAGTTACAACGATCCCAAGGGGAAGTCAGTAACCGAAACCAGCAACACCCATCGCCGCCCATCCGGCAGCCCGCCCCTCATGGAGAGATATCCCGGCGACATGTCCCATCGACCTCTCGACATGCTGAAGCGCGACTCGCGAACAGCAGACCGTCGTCATCGCAAGCGCTTCTCCGAGACTGACACCATTGATCTCCTCGACACCATCGGCCCAGCCTACCACCACGGCGGCCCCTTTGACGCTACCCTCGCGAGCAGGAACCAGAACAAAAAGTACTCGCCCGTTGAAGCCGTCCGTGACTCCAACATGGCTGCTCTGCGTGCTACTCCCCGCGAGTACATTGCTGATTCGCTAAAACGTCACCACCCTCTGCAGGGAACTTCCAGCATTCCCCCTGGTGAAAGCGACCTCAGCGGCAATGTAATGAACTATGAAGAGGGCGCCGACTTGATGCGTGAGCCCGATGCCGAAGGTGGTCCGTATAAACGGTGGGACGACATTGTAAGTCGTCTATCTCCCCCAACTTTTTCTTTTAAAATAAAAGATGAATTTTTTTCTAACATTTGTCATCAGAAATACCACCCAGACGACCTCAAAGGCAAAGGCGAGCCTTCATTCACCTACGACCGCGACAAAAAGGACCAAGAAGCCCGCGCAGCCGGCCTCAGCCGCACCGAGTACGAAATGCAAAGCAGTCCGCTCATGGGCAGCCACCGCAGCAGCCGACGAGCCCGCGCATCCACGTACGGCGGCGAGGCATCTGCGCCCGTCACCGTTGCCGCTGCTCCCGAGGGTAGCTCGTCAGGTGTGAACAAGCCTTCTGAGCAGACAGAGGTTAGCGTTGCGAGCGTGGGGAGACGCAACTCGACGCACAAGATTAGCGATGGTTTAAAGAGACGCTTTGGGAGCTTGAGGCGCCGCAAGGGATCGGGCCCTGAGGCCGAGTAAAGAAAGTTGTAAAGCGAGAGTGAGAGACTCTGATGTAGGAGTTCCCTTTGTTGACGCTTTTTTTCTTTTGTTCTTCCAAATTGGGGCCATTTTTTTCGGTTTGAAGAATCTAGAACGGGTTTGGATACAGGTATATATGGGCTGGATATCGACGGATCTGGAGTTTCGGGGTTATGGGTTTACAAGCATTACACAAGCTGTGATTTTGACATAATTATTAGTTCTACTCTCGTGTTACTTTTTGCAACATGAAATTTCCTTAAAACACACAAATGACAAACTACGTGGTATACCTTTTTTAACTATTGTATCCTTCAAAACTGCAACCATATAGAAAACACCATCGAATTTCCATCCTCTTTTTTTTCACCCATCTAAAAATACGACATGACAGACCACCCCAAAACACCCTCCAATTCCTCCCTCATCTCCGCAACATCATCATACCCACTCTTACTCGCCATTTCCGCCCTCTTGGCCGCTCCAAGCTCCGTCCACCGCGCCAGCACCACGCCATCAACAATCATCCTACCCGATGCAGCGGTATCGACCCCCACAAACTTGGAGTTGCTTGCTTCGCCGCGACCCTCGGGGAGACGGTGTGCTTTGAAGTGCAGGCCACCGTGCGGGGCGATGGACGGTAAAAGCTGGTTTGTGAGGGAGAGGAGACGTCTATAGGAGGATTCGTTGAGCGTTGTTAGCGCCGCTAGTTGTCCAGATGCGCAGCTAAGAAGGAGCGTGTGTGGTGTTGTTGCGCCTGTGGTGGCTAATGGTTGCGGTTGAGATGGGGGAATGGTGCGCTGCAGCAGCACTGTTGTTGTCGGTGCGTTTGGTGCGAGAGAGAAGGTCGTGCGGTGAAGGAGTAGGTGGCCTTGAAGTGATTTCGGATCTATACGGGAGTTACTGTTAGCATGGAGTGTCGTAGTGTTTTGTTAGCCATTCGAAAACTTACGGTCTGGGTTGAATTCAAACACGTGCAGATCCCCGTCTGCATCCACGCCTACCATGGATAGGTCTTCGCCGTCGGGCAAAAAGTCGGCAACAAGCATTGGCAGCTTGCCACCACTCTTGCCCAACACTTTGAATGTATAAGGCTCTTCTGTGTAGCCTGCAAACCACATGCCCTTGAATGCGTCGGCCATCAAGCACAGCCCAGTGCCGCGCAGCTCTCGAACGCTCAAAACGTGGCAATTCATGTCGAGGAACGCGACCGGTAGCAAACCTCCATCTTCTCGCAGACCACGAACCATGCATTTCTGACCCTGCGCAATAAAGAGCAGTCCCGTTGTGCCGATTTCTGACAGCGACGTGACGCCGCCACGAGGAAGCTCTTCCTTGGCTTGCAGCTTCAGCTTCTTGTTTGTCTCTGGCCGCCCTGGCTCGGGAATGACCGTCACAATGTCAAACACTTGCACGCGGCCTCGTGTCGGTAAATCCTCGCCCTTAGAAATGGCGCTACCTACAGCTACCACCATTCGTCGTTCTTTGGTTTCTTCGGAGATTTCGAGATTAAGAGCCATCATGCTTTCAATTGACTCGCACGACTCAAGGTCAAGACTATGAATAACCGTCCACGCCGCAGGGCTGATGAGCTTCAGCACACCGCGTGGCATCGTCGGCGGGAAGACTGCTGTCTCCTTTGCCCATTCCTTGTGGTAGTCGTCATCTTTCGGCAGCTCAAACGGGTCGCTAACGGAGCATGCTGCAATGTATGTCGCTGTATGGCTGTGGAAAGAGACCTTGCTCACGTCACAATCAAGTGTGATCTTTTTGACAGAGATACCCAGCTCTGCATAGTTTACATCCGTGGGCAACTGACTCACCCTTGCAATACCTTCGGTGTCAGTGTATATGAACCCTCTATCGCAACCTTCAGTATGGAACGTGCTCATTCCCTGAACGCCTTTCCCTTGAAGCCCAATGACTCGTGGAACACTCTTGCTTGACTTGAGAACGAAGCTAGGGGAGTCACCACACAAAAATACTGTGCTGTAGCCGCCGACGTTGGCGCACGGCTGCAAGGGAACAAATCGCCGCAGTTGAGTGTCATCTTCTTTCGGCTCTTCTGGTACTGCCTTGGCGATTGTAGAGTTGGCCGACTTCTTGAAGAACAATGTCTCTGTTAGTGACGAGTCTGTGCCATCTTGATGCCTAATTGGTTCGTAAAGGCTAAGGTCATCTGTATCGTGACGGAGCTAGTCATATAAAATTAGCAATAGTCATCCAGTGACAGCCCGTGATACTCACAATCAAATATGGCGTCTTGGCCACGACGTCCCCGAGATCAGCAACCAGAATCTCGGTTAAAACCTCCTTGGCAGCTGCCCTGCGACCAGTGAAATTTGCTGACAGGAAAGGTGGTGTTGATGTCAGCGCCTCTGCCACATAGACCGGCTTAGACATATCTTCTAGACTGTAAACCTGCAAAAGGTTAGAAAAGAAACCGCTCTAGAGACGTTGCACTTACATGTAAAACCCCAGTGGTGCTCAAGAGAAACATCATCGTTTTTCCGTCACGTTGCGACTCATCGCTTTGAAGAGGCTGAAAAGTTCCTTGAGAGTCCGCGTAGAGACAACCAGCCTGCCATTTCGTTGACGTCAAAACGCCATCCGGCTTATCAACCTCTTCAAGCTCCTCGTTGCCGCCAATCTTGGCAATAAAAACACTGTTATCGTCACGAATAATCATCAAGTATGGGTCCACTATGCTGGCACTGACGACTCTTGGCTCAGCGCCAGTGTCCTCATCCATCATGGGCAAGATTTGGCTCAATCCCAAGTCTAAACAAGTTAGTCACCATCGCGGTCTCTTGTGTAAACCAGAAAAAACTTACCTCCGTCATAACACCGGACTTCTGATTTCAGTACTTGAATGATTCGCATTTGTTTCCCCATGGTGCCTGCTTTTATCGTAAAGCCAGCGGCAGGCTCGAACTCGGTGTCTTTTAGACTCTCGAATCCAGCGCCGGTAACGGCATACACGTCTGAGGTCTCATAACCGTCCAAGTCAACCTTGGCAACAATCATAAATCTGTCATATTGGTCTGTTCCGGCGTAATCGTCACTTATGACAGCGTTCCCCCCCAGGGCTTTGGGCATCGGCTTCTTTACGCAAACTGTCCAGAAGCCTCGGGCCTCGGGAAATTCAAATCGGCCGATGATCGTAGGTTGAATATCGTGGTTCAGGATGGCGATAGCACCAGCCTTACCTTGGCCTACTGCGCATGCGAGCTGTAAGTCTGAAGTAACACCTTCTCGTAGGATAGCTTCCTCGCTGCCTGGAGGAAAGACAGCCTTCCCAGGCGCGACGTCATGGATTGGCGCGAGACTCAACAATGAATCTTGAATCCGGAAACTAATGTCTTCCGGCTTTGAGGCGCCATTCAAAGCTTGCGATGGCTTGGCAGCCGCAGACTCATTACCATACAGATCGTCGTCCTCGTCCTCGTCATCCAAGTCAATATCGTCTTCATCCAGGGCCAAGTCAGCTTCCACGGCGCGTGGCTTTTTGCGCTTCTCTTGCCCTTGTTTCCGAGACCACCCTAAGATGACAGAATCACCTGATTCGCTGCCAATGAAAAAAGATTTGGAGCCAACGCGAGATATGCAAGATACTCGGCTCTTGATTAGATCACCGCCAGCATCGTCAGAAACTAGCTTGATGCTCAAACCGGATACCGTGCGTCCATCAATGTGGAAAGAAATTATTCCCAAGCGCCCATCGTTGAGAATTAGCAATAGTTCTCCCGTGTCGATTGAAAGCGGCGCAATTGCGCATTCTTCGAGGCGCAGACGAAGCTCAGACTGATCACTTAGGCTAAAAGAAGTCATCTGCCTAGTCATGGGATTCACAGCAACGCCATTAGACTTTCCAGACTGATCGATATGAATCAGTTCATTCTGTCCAACGAGCAAAGCACCTCCGACCGGCGCAGGTAGCGGAATGACCTTGGTCAAGTCTTGCGGCAGACCAGTAACAGACAGAATTGTCGTTGATGCTCTCTGCTTGAGGTCAAGTGTAAAGACCTTGTATGTTAAGTGATCCTTTAGCCCAAGAGAGAAGGAAGGCGCCTGTGCAGATGACAGTATACCAAAGGTAGGCTCTCGATATTCGTACAAAAACGCCAAATGAACAGGATACAGTAGCGTCGGGTCGAGTATCGGCAATCGAAGTACAAAGGAAGGCGTGTACGTTGATTCGGAGTGATTGGTATTTCCGTTAGTAGCTGCAATCTCCTTGACGGGCCTCGGTCCATCCAGATCTTCGTCCCAGTCTTCCATCTCCAAGTCTTCCTCTGCTTGGCGGAACGGCAGAATGGCAAGGTTACGGCTGCCGAACTTGAATGCCGCGCATCGGCTGGCGGGATCTGCTTCCACGTAATTGACATATTCTCCAAAGGGAAGCTCCCAAGGAGCTCCGTGGAGTTCTTCTTTTTCGTAAAGGTGTATAGAGGTCGTCTCGAGCGTGCGTTTTTGCGGATTCCATTCGGTTAAGCACATTTTGGCACCTCGATAAGCGAGCAGCAGGGCTTCACCTCCAGATGCGGTATGCTGAATATTGAGACTTGCGAGGCCAATAATAGTTCCTGCTATTGGGATTTCGGCAACCAAGACGAGCTTTGTATTTTGAGCTCGGTCTCGGAGCAGCAGTGTCTCGCCGCCGAGAAAGGAAGACTCCAGTCCATCGTCGTCGTTGCCACGAATGTCGAATTCGTTTTCGTTCTTGGCAGGCTGTGTATTCTGATGCTGAGGGTCGAGCTCGGAAGTAATCGTCTTTGTTTCAAAGATTTGAAGGAGAGATCCCTTTGCGACAACTAGATTGTTTGCCGAAGCGGAAGTAAAGGGCAGGTTCAAGGAGTGTGTGACGGCTGAGGGAGCCACAAGCTCGGTGTAGACCTGCATCGTGGCAGAATCATTATCCCCGCCGACCTGAGAGCCGGATTGGGAGGCGAAGGCGTATGCTTGGGCGAATTAGTTGTTTCTGTTGA